>CM047003.1:34164276-35422133 GCA_025698465.1 Gossypium longicalyx
TTTTAGTGGCGTTTTTTCAAAAACGCCGCTAAAGTTTGATCTATTGCGGCGTTTTGGGGAAAATACCGCTACTGTCAATGAAGCACATATAAAATGATGTCGTTTTTCTTAACATTTTAGTGGCGTTTTTTCAAAAAACGCCGCTAAAGTTTGATATATTGTGGCGTTTTGGGGAAAACGCCGTTACTGCCAATAAAGCTCATGTAAAACGACGTCGTTTTGATTAACCTTTTAGCGGCGTTTTAAGGTCGACCTATAGCGGCGCTTTTTCAAAAAACGCCGCTAAAGCTCGACCTATTGCGGCGTTTACGCCGCTAAAACTCCATCTATTCGATTTTTCTGGCGTTTTCTTTTAAAACGCCGCGAAAAGTCTGTTCTGGTGTAGTGTTTGAGATTGCAAGCTTTCATCTCATCACATCTTCAAACAACAACAGGGTATATTTTAAAATTTTGAATAGAATGGCATGTACTTAGGAAAAATATTAAGTAGTTCCAAGTGTCCGTTTTTATGTTCTAATATATTAGTGATTAGCCAAGAATTACTTTGGCACCAAATGTAATATTCCTATATCAGGTTCCTTGAGTCGAACATTGTATAGGGGTGTTACATAACACCCCTTACCCGTACCCGATACCGGTACTGGATACGAGGTGTCACCAGACATGAACTTGAACATTTTCAAGAAATACGGGTTATAAAATTTCATTCCAATATAAATAGATCAAATTGCCTCATAATGTCCCGATTATGGGCCTACGAGGCCCTAAACATACATTGAGAACGATCCGGGACTAAACTGAGAACTTATGAAAATTTATAAAAATTTTCCTAGGTAAAGCCTCACACGCTCGTGTGGAGGCAATGCACACGCCCGTGTGCTCTGGGACACCCCTGTGTCTCTTACCCGTGTTGAATTTATGAAAATTATTTTTTCATTTCGAACCTATAGGGGTTTTCACACGGTCAAGCACACCCTTGTGTCCCTGGCCTGTGTCCTTCACACGGCCTAGACACGTCCGTGTGGCCGCCCGTGTCCAAAAACTCGAGCATTCTGTTTATGACGTCAGCATGCATTTAGGGGCACACGGCCAAGACACACGCCTGTGTGTCTAGCCCGTGCTCGAAACTGACTTAAAATTTTAGGTGCAGGGGACACACAGTCATACCACAAGCCCATAAGGGCAATCCGTGTGTCACACATGGCCTAGACACACACCCGTATGTCTACCCGTGTAGACCTTATTAGACTATTTTCCAAACCTTTCGTCACCCTCTACATCACTTATACTTAAAGGTTACCAAAATACAAAGCAATACATGATTGTACACTTACAAATAACCTTAATAAACCTCATTGCATGTAAACCTCGTATCATCGGTTTAACACATACTAGGTTATTTCCTTAGTTTTAAGGATTTCCATGTCTCGTTAACACTTTTAAAATTGACTCATTATTATAACTTATTGCCAATTATGGTCAAGCCATCCCATGCAAACATAAGCATGCATAAATTTGTAGGTCATAGCCTACTTCAAAATAAGCCAATTCTCATGGCCAAATACAAAAAGTTAGGTATATCTTTACATTCCTTCATTTTGGAAAATCAAATGACACATATAACAAAATAAACCAAAAGCCCTGTACATGCCATTGGACAAAATAAGAGTATCTATATACCAAAGCTGGACTAGTTGATACTGTGTCGACTCTCCAACCGTCTTCCAATCTTTACGAGTCCTCGAGCTCTGTAAGACAGGGAAAAGAGAGGGGTAATCATTTACATGCTTAATAAGCCCGAATAACTGGAAAGTAAACTTACCGAGTAATTAGCATACAACCATATTAAGCAATTAGACCAACAAGAATGAAATGGTTTCCCTATCACATGCACTCAATCAACAAGTTAGCCACAATAATAATGTACCATGTAATTTGTCTTAGATAAGCTCATCATTCATCATTTCATATATATACATCATATTAATCTCGTTGAGTTTTTAGGAAATCCCGATGGATTATCCATTTACCGTCAATTCGTAAGAATGATCATTTCAGGTATATACTCCCGCGAACCTCACATTTTACGGCGGGATTACCAGTCCAGGCTAATTCCCTTATAGCGACAAACACCCTTAATGAGCTCGAATCTGAATTATTAATCCAGGCTAAATTTAGACCCTAATCGGATGACCCGTCCGGGCTAAATCCACAATGCACACATATTCTTCGGGAGGCTCGATCACTCAAAGAACACTCGTCCGGGATAGATCCTTTCTATATTTGATATCAACGAATTACCCGTCCGGGCTAAATCCTTTTCTGCAACACATGCAGGATCTCAAGTCATGTAAATCATGGTTTATCAACTGAACTTCCTTTTTGACCTCAACCGGATTATTAAAGATACATTTCATGCCATCGTCAAATGAAATTATCATACATTCATAAATCATAAAATTAGGCACATTATGAGTTTACTTTAAGTTATCCGAACTTACCTGGTACTCGTCTCGGTATCGTGTTTCAGTTATTCCGAAACCTTTCGTTTTCCTCGATCAATCTCCGGAATTTGTTCATCGGGGTCTATAACAATAAAAATAAATCATTAAAAACTCACATTATACTTTTCAAGTCTAAATTTCACCCCCGGTCCAAATGACCGTTTTTCCCATAACCTTTCACATTTTTACGATTTAGTCCCTAGGCTCGTATAATGAAATGCATGCAATTTCTACCTTATCCAAGCCTAGCCGAATGTTTTTACCCCTTATGGAAGCCCACATTTTTCCATTATTTCTCATTTCTACCACACATTTTACACTTTTTACAAAAAGGTCCTTTTAGGGGTTTTTCATGAAAATCACCTAGGAACACATCCAACTTTCATATTCCTCCATAAACCATCAAAATACAAGTAACTCATGCATGGGTAAATTTTTAAACATGAACCCTAGCATGAAATATGGGTAGAAATAGAGAGAGTAAGCTACCGGGATTTCAAAAACACGAAGAACATTAAAAACGGGGCTTGGGAGCACTTACTATTGAGCTTGAAAATGTTAAAAACCCTAGATATGGAGACTTGAGAGTTTTGTCTGGACAAGGAAGAAGAATGGCTGATTTTTGCCTTCTTTTTTCCATTTTATTTCATTAAATTACCAAATGACCAAAATGCCCTTAAGCCCTTTCTTTAAATTTTCATCCATACATGCCAATTTTTGTCCGAAAACTTAAAAATTAGGCAAATTTCTCTCCAAGACCTTCTAATTTATAATCTAAATCAATTTCATACAAATTGCTTCTAGAATCCAAGTTTTGAGATTTATTCAATTTGGTCATTATTTTCCAATTGGACGCCTTACTCAAAGAATTTCTTTATGAAACTTTAACACATGCATATTCTCATATTTTAGACCTCATAATAATCATAAAATAAATATTTTGAAGTCGGATTTGTGGCCTCGAAACCACTATTCCGACTAGGCCCTATTTCAGGATGTTACATGTTACATATTAATTCATGTAAAATATAATATTATTGTACATATACAAAAAACTTTTGTTCTCAAAACATATGGTTTAACTATTAACTGGAGGTGCGTACTTTATAAATTTTGTTAAACCATTTTATACATATAAACAATAGGCTTTTGCGATAGTTACTCCCACTGACAATCTAGCATTCAATAATAATTAAAAGTTACTAACAGTAGCAAGAATCATGAATCAAGAATCAAGAATCAAGAATCAAGAATTGTCTCAATTGCATAATTTGAAAAGTTTTATTCTTAAACAAATCATTAAACAAGTAATCTCGCAAACTACAGGTTGTGCAATAATTAGATTTATTATAATTTTAAAAGTTACAATAAAATTTTAAAATTATTATTGCAATAAAAAGTTACCCAACTAAATAACTCAACCTAAAATATAAAATTTTTAAAATTATATTTAATCCAATAAAACATTTATTATATTTATGGTAGTGTTTTTTTTATATAAATAGTTTTTAATATATTTGTAACGTGTTACAAAACTTTTATTTTAGCATTTCTTAGTGCACTTAGTGTATTATATATATTTTTAAAATATTTTTAAATAAAAGTTAATTCAAAAAAATAAAATATGAGTGGGTTAAGTTGAGCCTGAATTTATCTTTCCTAAATTAGGTCGGGTTTAGACAAAAAAGTAAGACCACTTTTTGAGCCGGGCCAAACCTAAGCTTAAAAATTAATATAGATTTCTTGCATGAACTTAGCCTAAACTTTGTTCAGCGCAACTCATGAGCACTCCTATTTGTAGCCCCCTTTAAAAAGTAAAACTTTTGCTAGGGTTATATTTATGTTAAAATGTGGTTAAGTTTATATATTTTTAGCACATTTAGAACTTAGAATTTAGATTTTTACTTTTATTTTAAAGAATTTAGTCATTTTATGAAAGTTTAATTATTAATATTGTTAAAATTCTTTTATTAAATTCGAGTTCATAAAAAATATCTTTTTTTTAATTAAATAGCTAATTTTTTTAATTTTTTAAATATCACCCCAATAAATATAATGTAAAAAAATTAATAACATTAACAAATTAACCGAAAATTTGAAATGTAAATAATAAAAAAATTCCTAAAAATAAAAATATATGAACTATATTTCGAATTTACAAAAAAATAAAAAGATTTATAATATATTTTAACCCTCTTTTTATCCTTATTCAATGTTGAACTCTTTAAGGTCTCACTTTGTCTTCCACCTCCGTTGTTCTCTCTTTCTCTTCAAGATTTAGTTCCTGCTCTTTTCATTCATTCTTTCTTCTTCAAGAGTAATTTGATTGTTTTTTCTCTCTTTTTTTATTACTTACTTTGATGGGATTAATTTATGAATTCAGCCATGCAAATTATGTTGAAATAAATTCAAAATTCAGGTTGTAAAAGTAAAGAAATCGTAGCTTTTAGTGTTTAGGGTTGGAAAAGACTGAACAAAGGGTGCCAGATTCTCAAAAAATGAATACCGTTTCTACTTCAAACGTGTTTTTCATTCATGCAATTTTGATTCCTTGCCTAAAAAATAGAAAACGCCGAAAACTAAATAAAAATGGAAAAGGAAAATCACACTAAAAAACATTTCTAAACAAATAAAATGGTTCTAGTCGGTTCAAAATATTTGTAAAAGACTAATTCAAACTTATTTTAAGCCCGCTCATATTATTTTTTAATTTTTTTAAATTTAATATTTAGTACTTTTATATATTTTTCTATTTATTGAATTTTTTTTATATAATCTTAATATATATTATTTTAGTGTTTACATTATAGTAGTATTATATATATAGTATATGTTTTATTTTATTTAATGTGTTATGAATTACATAATATATAAAAATAATATAATATAAAGTATTATAAACTTAAAACGAGTTGGGCCGGACTTGAGCCTTAAATGTTCAAGCTCGACCTATATTTTAAATAGGCCTAATTTTTTTGCCCAAACTAATTTTTCGAATCTAAAATTTTTACTAAACCCTTCTTAATTTTCAAGTGAATCTTCGAGTCTGAATAAATAACTTGACCCATAAACGATTATAAACATAACATATATATCCCATCACAAAAAGCCATATAAAAACTATCAAAATAAAGTATTAATCTCTGTTAAAATCTATATAAATATAAAGTACATTAATGATTATGTAATAAAAAAAAAAAGACACAAATTTTTAGGTCTAACAAATATTAAGCTATATATATGAAAAGAGAATTTATTGGAAAATGGCAAATAATGCCAAAGGTAGATGGAAACAAAAATTAGTTGAGTAAGGTTAGAGTGCTATTTTCAATCTTTTACTAAAAATATCAGTTCCTTGAATATGCTACCAACCTAAAATGCTTCTATCTGAATTTGGGAATTAGGAAGCCTTCCCTTCCCTCTTGAAATAGATTTAATTATCTGTTATTTAGAACAAATAAATAAATAGTTGGGCTCCATCCAAATATTTTGGGCACAAAAAAAAAAAATCAACATATCAAACTGAATGTACAATACTTACAAAGGGTTATAATACAAATAAAAACCTAAATATGCGAGCCACCAATCTTTTCTTTCTTTCCCTTCTTTTCATAATTGAGTATGGGGCCAACTTTTGCATATATTTTTGGCCTATGTCCCTTTTGCTAATGTTAGAATGAAACAGGCATTCCTTGTATAAAATGGCTACATATTTTATATATTCATTTTACTAGAGATTCCCAAACTCATACAATCAATTATATGGAAAAAGAATAGATATAATACGTAGATGGATATACATTATATGGCAAAGAATGTATAGATATATAAAATAATATCTACATTTTTTGGAGGTGTGTCTCAACCTTGAAAATTACAACAAATGAGTTTGGAAGGTTCAATATGGGGGAAGTTGAACATCCACAAGTTGAACAACATCACAACCAAAATTAGATTAATAGCCCCCACATGTATTTCCACGGCCTTTGCCTCGTGTGCCACCAGTAGTGGTTTGGCGAGTACTACAGTGAACAATGATAGGAAGATTAAGAGTCATTTGAAATTTTTAACCACATTTCTTCATAAAGGAGTAAGCCAAATAAATCGTCAAAGGAAATATAAGTTAACCTTGATTCAGTATTAAGTGTGATGGGTTTGTAATATAGGTGAAGACCACCCACACTATGATCAATAAGATCATCTTTGGAGATGGAAACATCAAGTGCAATAAGCTAATCAACCAATGTCTTGGCACAACCCATGTAAGTGGTAATGGATTCATTGTCCCAAGATAAAGTATTAAAGACTATTTCTTTAGAGTGTGAATTTAAATTCTAAAATTCGAAGCATAAGTGACTTGTAGTCAAGATCAAGCAACGGCAAAGGCATCAATAACTTAATAGAGAATATATATAAAAAGACAATCAAAGATTTAACTTAACACGATTTGTCCATTAATGTATTTCGTTGTGCATTAGGGTTGGGAGAATTGTTAAATTCATTAGGTGGAAGAGGCTTGGAGTCATTAATGTGATAAATTGTTTGTTGCCTGCAAATGAGTGGAATAATTTAAGTATTCCAAAGAAGATAATTAGAGTAAGCGAGCTTGATTATTATTTGATTGTGAACTGAAGGGAAAGACATTATAAAGCAGGAGGAAGAGGAGGCCATGGTGAGAAGGGAAATAAATTGTGTTTAAACCTTAGTCAGTAAATATGATACCATAAAAAATTCACAAATGAATGTTAATGGAGCAGACACCCTTGATTACCCTTGTCAAAGATATATTTAATAATTTTAGTGATAATTTTGCAAAGAATAAATTCAAATTTACAACAGAATCCCTCTAAATTGAGATGGTATATTTGAGTTAAATGATTATCAGCTAGGATGGTTTTTATCTATTTTCCATTATATAAGTTATTTTATACCTAACATTTAATTTTTATAAAATGAACTAATGCAAAAAGGAATCTAATTAAGAAAATGATAATTATTCTTAAGAAAGAGACTTTTTTTTTTTTTTAGAAGAGTGCCAACTGATTCATTAAAAAGAAGTGGGAAAAGTAACTTGGGAACATAAATGAAAACAAAACCTTTGGGCTGAACAACCATCCACCAAAACCAAAAGAAGAGAAGCAAAAAACCCCCAGCTACCCCTACCAAGGCTATCCTTTGCTCTCCCAGCTTAGCCAAAACCTATTTCCACTGTTAGAACACCAAAACAGAGAGGAAAATAGGCAAAGAAACAACATGCAACCAGATTTCTTAGCTAACCACCATGCCGATTGCGAGTGAAACTTCAATCGCAACACCTATCCAACTTACCAAGGCTGATACCTACGTCTATCAACATTTACAACATCCATCACAGCTGTCGTCGTCTCTTCCATCCTGTAAACCGACCCGTCTAATTTGAGACCTTCACGAGCAAGTTGGTGCGCTACAGTATTTGCCTCTCTTGGAACATGCAAGAACTTACAATGTAAGGATTGATTCCCAATATCTTTCCCATATTTGACAAATGCACTGATTGTTGAGCAATCCACCCCCGATGTTCGGAATTTCTTGATAGCAGTTAAAAAATCCCCCTCAATCTCTAATGAAGAAAACCCAACTCCTCTGAAAAATTCAATGCGCTGACACTGGCCATAGCCTCAACCATGAAAACATCGAATATGTATGGGTGTTGTTGCACACATGAGGCCATTCCCAAGTTTGCACCTTCCATTCATGAGCCAATTGGTTTGTAATATTTATGGCAATAAATCTTAGATTCAAATTATACATGTGTTTTTACATAAGCGAATCATTTATGTTTTTTTTGGCTTTCAATCAAATAATGTTCTCTACTATTCTCGTACTATGTACTGCTTTGAGTGTGGGGTCAAACCAATTGAATCGAAAGAGGGAATTAAAAAAAAAATTCTACTTTTGGAGTAAAAAGGAAATTTATCTCTTAATAAAAATTGGTAGAATTATTATTCTGAAAAAATATATGTAATATTTGAGAATAAATTATTTATTTTTTTAGAATAACAATCTGTTAAAGTTGTGTTCATATTGAATATTGAAGGAGAGAGAAAATTAAGCTAAAACTTGAAATTAAGAAAACAAGAAGGAAGTGATGTTAAAATAGAGAATTCTCATGAAAAGTTTTATCTTCTTGACATGTTATTGAAGAGAGAGACAAATGAAGTGATTCAAGTGCCAAAGAAAAGAAAAGAAAAAACAAGTTATTCAAGGTTGAAGAGAGAGGTAAGTACTCTTGAACTCTCTTTTGTTATATAAGGATTAAAAAGAAAACTTTGTGAAAGTTGTGGTAAATTAGTAAAATAAAGTGTAAAATAATTTGATATGTGAAATACAATATTTTAAAAGAAGGCTTAATTGAAGTGAAATATGTTAATGAAATAGACATAAAGTGATGTTGAAGTGAGATTATAGTCAATATTGCATGTTTATGATGTTAAGGATTAACTCGTGACCTTTGTGAAATTTATGATTGAAATAAGAAAAGTGAAGAGCATATAAATTATACATGTGAAATAAGATATTATGATGAATTAATAGATTAAAGTGCTATCTGATAGTGAATATTGAATTTCGTGGTAAAAAGGACTAAATTGAAAAGTACGTCAAAGTTTTACATATTATTTGATAAATGAAAATGATGTAGAGAACACGAAATATAAGGTTTATTGTGAATTAAGAATTTACTAAATAAAGTTTTGTGATTATTGTAAATGAAATTACAATTTTCTTTAAATCGTGGAAAAATGAGGAGTAAATTGGAAAAGTGCAAAAGTGTAGCTAAATTGTGAAAATTGTCAAATAAATACTAGTATGAATAAATATCGTAGTTAGTAATGGAATGAAAGTGTAAAGAAAATATTCTTGAAAATTTTAATGTTCGAAATTATATGTTCGTGTAATATTAAATAGTAAACTAGAATGAAAGAAACGTGAAATTGTAATGAAATCATGGAACAAAGTATTCATGATTAATTATTGTAAATTCAGTTATATTCAAGTGCCTATGTGGACTAGTGTTGTAACACCCCTATTTCGAATGCCCACACGGCCTAAGACACGGGCATATCTCTTGACCGTGTGAGTTAAACAGCCTGACCACATGGGTGTGTGTCCCTTGCACTTTGGAAAATTTTTGATATTTTGCAAAAAAAATTCTGAGTTCCTAGTTTAGTCCCGACTTGATTCTAACGTGTATTATGGGCCTCGAGAGCTCATATAAGGGACAATATGATTAGTTTCATGAATATGAATGTGAAGTGATATGAAATGTCTGTATTTGATCTGTAAACTCTGGTAATGCTCCGTAATCCCTGTTCCGGCGACGGATATGGGTTAGGGGTGTTACAAGCGTTGAACTTTGTGGATATAGTTAGTATGCCATAGGAACCCGAGCGCTCTCATGTTATTCATGATATTGCACTTCGAAGCCTCATGTTCTGTTATGCACTTTGGTGCCGTGTTTCCAACATTTTTGTACTTTGTGTATCATGTTATGTTTCCTGTATCCATCTTGTTCAAACAAGTCTAGCATAGCTAAAAAGTCGTGGTAAGAGATTTATGATAAAAGTTTCATTCATGTTAATTCGTGAAATGATAAAATTAGTGAATTTTGTAAATATGAAATAACCTATTGATTATTAAGATATATTCATGAATTATAATAGTACTAATGTTTATGGTAAATAAAAATCAAAGAAATGATAAGATCTGAATTCAACTGTACTTACTAAGCTTTCACGAGCTTAGTGCATTACTTTTCAACTCATAGGTGAAAGATCAGATTAAAGTTCTCGTTCGAAGTGGCGACCTCGACACATCTCATCATATCATCAAGGCTTGGGGAAAATGGGGTATGAAATAAATTTCACGGTATAGAGTATGACATGTGCATAGGTGGATTAATGAAGTAAGAAAGAAAGTGTCTAGTCATTTTTATATTTGAGTTTAATGTGTTTTGAACGATAAATATGAGGCATTACATAGTTTATGAGCTTTGATTTTTGTTTGGAATGATTATGGACAGTTTTGGTATAGCTTGGAGGTGTTTGGAAACAGAATTTTCAAGCCCCCTATCCCTCCCAGGTCTCAAGACACAAGAACTTCAAAGCTAAAAAGTTATAGTATCAGTGTCATGTCTTGGTCTTGAGACAAGACAACTTTGAAGATAAAGTTCTACAATAGCATGACATTGTCTTGAGACATTCAAGCCTTTGTCTCGAGACATATAGACTTAGAATTAATTTTTTTTTAATTGGGCCAAAAGAGACATGAAATGAGTTTGGAATAGAATTAAACTTTATTGTTAGTCTAATTATGTTCTAAAAAGTGTAATGTGACCTTGATAAATGTTCAAATTATAAGTATTTGATATTGTAAATAATGTTCAGTGCTAAATGTAACATTCATTACTCGAGTTTCTTGGGTAAGGGGTATTACAAAATTTTCCCCCCTCGAATCATTAAAATAACTAATAGGTAACTGATTTTACACAGTGTAGAATAAGGTCGACCAGAGGCTCATTAAAACCCAACCGAACCATCATCTCCTCCAAAAGACCCCACTCCAATGTGTCATATGTTTTGCTTATGTCCAATTTCAAAGCAAAACATCCATGATTATGTTGGCTCTTTTTTCTTGAATGAGTGCAACATTTCATGGGCAATTAGAATATTGCCATAGGCAACATTTCCCGGAACAAAAACATTTTGCGTTTCATCAATACAAACATTTAACACCTTCTGCAACTTATTTATAATCACCTTCGATATGATTTTGTATAGCACATTACAAAGACTAACGGGATGAAACTATCTCATATTCTTGGAATTCAAAATTTTAAGAATAAACACGATATTCGTTTTATTAATCTTAACCAATTCAACCTCTCGCTTCAAAATAGACTAACAATAACCACATGTACCCAAATATGCCAATATCTTTGAAAAAGGAAAGCTGGGAAACCATGGAAACCTGATGTTTTTGTTGTATGCATGCCCTTCAACGCCGCAAAGACTTCTTCCTCTCTATATGCTGCTCCTAACTCCTCATTCATGGCTGCCATACATGTGTGAACTCCAGATAGTAAGTGACTCGTATCCCCCCTCCCTTGCGTCTGAAAAAGTTTGGTAGAAATAATTCCTTGCGCATGCTGCCTACTCATCCTCACCTTGAACTAAGTTACTAGCCGTGGCAAATTGATGAAAGAAAAACGTGTTACGGTGAAAGCGACATATTTATAAATAGTAAATTTATTTATAAAACTATTTCGTTTATTAGTAAAATTAAGCAGTAAATAGGATCATATTGTTTGATTAGTAATATAGTAATTTTAATCTTCTTAATATAATATTTTATATTATTTTAAATAATTTTGGATAAAGTTTAAAAATAATAATTTGAAATTTGTATTTAAAAAATATATTTCAAATATATGTTTTTTTAAAAAATAAAATAAACTTAATATTTTTAACATTAACTGATAGACAAATCTACTTGTATATTCTATTCAATACTTTTTTGGCTAAAAATTTTGTATTAAGTAAAAAATTCATATGATTACCAAACATATTAAAACATTGAGAATTTTCATATTTAATAGAACAAAAATTCTCAATAATTTATCAAACACACCCTTCATTATTTTTGTGCCTATTTGTAAGATTTTGTTTTTGCCTATTTGCAAGGCTATATACTCAAATTGGGTTCAACTTTTTATTAGTTGCTCACATAAGAGCAAAGGTTTCAAAATAGTCACATAGGGATTAAGCATTTTTCAAAAATGCTCAAATGAGGTTAAACCTTTTAAAATGGACAAATAAGGCCAAACCTTTTCAAAAGTGCTCAAATAAGGGATTTTTAAATGTTGTACATCATGTTTCAATTTATGTTTTTATTTTTTCTCTTTCTTTTTAAGTAATATTTAATTCAACTATCATGTGTTCTATTCTAAAGACGCTAGGGGTGAAGTGTGTGAAAAGCCCTTAACAATTTCATAGAGGTTTGACCCTTATATGATCATTTTTGAAATATTTGGCAATATGAGTAACTCCTGAAATATTAGGCCCTAATTTGAAATGTTAGTCCTATTTGTAATTGAAAACCATTGGTTTAGTTTTTGTTTAGTTTAAGACCTATTTTGGCCCCTGTGTTATAATGAAATTCTCAATTTGACCATTTTACTATTTTTTCAACCATTTTACCCCTTTTACTTTCATTTCGTCCATCATTTTAGCCCATAAGCCATTTTCGTCAAAAAAATTCTCATGTAACCATTTAAGTCAATCAAATGTGAACACATGGAGGGTCAAAGTGAGAATTTCACTATCATACTAGGCCAAACTAAGAATTTCACAACAAGTTACAGGATAAACATATGGGATTTTTTTACCTAAACGATCAAAAAGCTAACATGATGGACGGAATGAAGATAGAAGAGATAAAATTATTAAAAAAAATAATAAAAATGTAAGTATTATTTGATTAAGTGGGAGAATAAAGAAAGAAAATAACAAGAGAATACTTTAAGGTGGCATGGTATCATCAACTTTCGGCAATTCTCTTACAACTTTTTTATATAGTTAGTTATTAATTTGATAGGAAGGAAATCAAATTGCAATTTTTTAAAAGAATTTTTTTTCTAATTTTTTTATCTTTGTTGATTTTAATCTTTGAGCGTCCAAATCAATCCTTTTAAACAACCAAATAACAGCTTGTTATGATTCTCCTCCAATATTAAAAAAAAAAAAATCACTATCAGAACCTAAACTATTTAGTTGGTGCTCATATTCCCATTGGAAGGTCATTATGGCCACTAATTAATTTGATTGCAAATTGCCTTCTCTATTATATATTTTTTTTCATTTTTACTTATTACTTTCATCTCTTTTAATAGACTTTTTGCATGCTTAGTGAAGATTATCAATAAACAAATTTCTAACTAATGGCACCCAAAGGTGGGAGGGACAGCAATCTCCACCCAACTTTTTCTTAAATCTAAACAGTTTACCAATATCACATTTTTAATAAAGCACCAAAATAATATAATAAATTCAATAAGATTAGCACAATACATTTAATATGTTTTATCATAGTAGTCATTTAATTATTATTTTTTTATTTCAATCACCCAATTATGAAAAATTACAAAATGGTAATCCAATTATTCAATTTTTTTTTGCCACCATCTGACTAACATAAAAATGGAAGCATTCAAAAATCTAAAATAGTTAGGTGATTAAAAAAGACAATTGAATAGTTGATTGATAAATTTGTAACTTTTCATAGTTGAATAATTAAAAAAAAATGTAATTAGGTGACTACTAATTTAGTTTAGTCCAAATTTAGTAATTATTTATATTGTATTTATATTATAGAGAATTTTCTACCGTACTACTTTCTTTTTCCTCTGTTGTTCTATTTTTTAAAATATTTTTAAAACAATTAAATTGTAGAATACCATTTTTAATTAGTATTTTTGTACGCATTAAGTCTAGTCTTTTAAGACAAAAAGATCATCACCTATATAACTTTACAAGACAGACAGCTGATGGCGCACCGTAGAGAAGGTAAAAGGTACTAATATCAAAGTAGGATATGACAATATACTTGCTCCGACGAGTTTTCTTGGTGGGCTAAAAGGTACTAATACCGACGCCTCAAGATTTTGATTTGATGCCATTTGTGATGCCATTGAAAGAGCAGCACACGAAACACAAGATTTAACTACGTCACGTTTAATACTGGTTGCTGAAAGTAATATGTAACAATGAAGATATTGCAATAGAAATTAAGCAATAAACTATAGTTGAATGTTACATCATCATCATCATCACCGTCATCATCAAAGGATCAGAAATCTCAGAAAATATTGCAAGTAAAAAACACCCCAAGTTTGGGCATCATTTCTTTCAACATATAGCCAAAGGTTATCCTCAACCCTTCTTTGTTTTTTCCTTAACTGTTTCTTTGTAATAATAAATGGTGAAAAATGAATGTTCTCCCCCCTTCCCTTCACCACTTGCTGTTACTGTTTAGCTTCCCTTCTACATTCATCACCAACAAAATCCCAAAAAAAAGAATACAAATGTTATATACCAAAACCTTTTTATGTTATCTCTACCTCAGGGTTCAGTGAAACTGGTTTTCAGTTTTGCTGAGCCACGAGCTCATCAAGCTTCATTTGCTCGATCCATGCTCCCAACACTGCAGTATCGACCGAATCAATTCGAGAGTTCATGCTTGAACCTAGACCTGTAGAAGCATTAACTGTTACACCTGAAACAGGCACACCTGTTTTCTCTTTGACCTCAGTGGGAGATTCTTTTACAAGGGATTGAACCCATGATAAATCGGGCTCGTCTCCGTTGCCAAGCTCAAATGAAGATGACCTGCGAAGCTTGCCTGAGCCATCTGCATCGACTGCCCAGTCCGGTTTCCCATTGGAGGATCCCCACCAAGAATTTACCGGGGAACCAACGGTGGCAGAGGAGCCAGAAACAAGCTCCCTAGAGCTTAGGCTGCGGAACTGTTGCTGCTTCTCGCGTTGAACTAACATTGAAACCCGAGAGCCCATTGGCGAGATAGGTTCTACGTTTCGTGGAGACATCCTACCAGATAGAGAAGCCTGCAACAAAGGATGTTCAATATTTTTAGGAGAAAAATTTGTGTTTATAGGTGATAACATGCTTTGCTGCTGCTGGAATTGATTTAAAACAGCAGACTTATGGGTGGGAGAGTAAACTGCCGCAGCCAATGCTTGATCGGAGTACTGCAGAGATGAGTTCTCAGCAGAAAATAGATCATCAAGATTCGACGGAGTCAGAGTCTTCAATCGACCAGATCGATTTAAAGAATTAGAGCTCATAGAGGGCTGAGAGAGGCTAGATAACTCATTTATCAGCTGTTGTTGCTGCACATCAAAATCCGGCAGCAAGTTGAAGTCTTCAGTTGGAATGTCTCTTGCATTAAGAGAAGATCTGAGACGACTAGATTGAAGATTGCTTCCAGGCAGATGCAGGGCCGGAACATTGGGCTGTGGCCAGGCAACATTAGAATGAGACATGCCATTAGCAGATGGAGACATGGGAGGTGTGAAAGGTGACGGAGACATTACGGATACAGAAGAAGGCGATCCGGGTAACAGACTCAAGGCTGCAGCAAAATCCATTGCTGTAGCACCAGAAGTACTTGAACGAGGAGATAGAACAGCAGAACCAGTGGAGACATATAGAGGCCGGAGTTCCTCAGCAGTATGAGCAAAGAAACACACTCTCCTTGCACAACTAGTACCGTCCTTGCACAGCCGGGTTCGGTATTGAGCAGGGTGTAGCCAGCATTCGAAAACACCATGTGCATATTCACACATATCTCCACGTCTACATGCCCCCTTGCGGAAATCGGGGCAAGGAACACAACTGTAATGGAACTTCCTAGGATCCCTTCTTCGAGCATTCTCACCTGGATGAACAAATGGACACTCAGTCCAATCATGGGAGTAGGCGCGAGAACAAGGGCGCACCTTAAACGAATACATTCGGAACTCATCAGTTGAATAGATGCTGTTCTTGATATCTGGAAGAGATGGGTCGATTGGGTATTCTTTCTTCTCTGATGCGGAAGAAAAAGGAGCATTAGTTGACTTCAGCTTCTGAGGGGAACCTAAACCAGATGTAGGTGACCCATTTTCTCGAGAGGGCGAAGGAGGATTCGAGCCCGAATTCGTGACAGCTGTTGACACCCTTAAATTCTGCTCTAGAACAGAACTCTCGGTCGCGAGGAGTTGTTCAAGAGTTAATTTTACAAGTTGAAGCTTTGGTGGAACAACAATAACATCAATAGGAAGATGACCATTTGCATCAACCAAATTGGCATCGGCACCAGCTGCTAAAAGCAGCTTCACAACATCAATAGCATTTGAAGCCCCACCAGAGGCAGCACAGTGGAGTGCAGTGCTTTTGTCATGGCCGCACACACGATTAATATCAGCATCGGATGAAGATAGGATCAGCTTAATAACATCGATGCTACCATATGTAGCAGCAACCATCAAAGGTGTTCTTTCATTGTTAACCATCTGCTTTGAGCCCTTGGGACGACCGTACCACAGCCCTACTTCATCTACACCAGAAGCGTCACGTTGGATGGATCGTTTAAAGCCCTCGACATCATTATTAGCGGCAAGCTCAAGCAAGCTTGCAAAAGTATCTTCAGTTTCTAGAGTCAAGTGATTCATTTCTCAGCTATCTTAAAAAGAAATATTAGATGTTGTTGGAGGTGGCCTGCAATTTAACCGCGCTAATCCACGGCACATGCTTTCATTTGAAAAGAATCCAACTCAGGTTTACAAACAGCACCCATTGGAATCAACCTGTGGAAAATGATCAAATATTCTGTAAGATATTATTGGAATTAAAAAAGAAGAAAAAAACAACTAGAAAATCAGCCCCACTTGGGATTTCAAGAAGATTTCAACCAAAAATAATAGTGGTGGATCATTAAATTAAATTTAAAACAAAAGTCGGATAACTTGACGGATCATCAGTGGGGGGACGATAAAGAGAAAATTACAAAATATTGTAGTTTGAAGATAAATAAATTACAACATATATTCCATGACTTTGTGACATGATTGTCTACAACTACACACAGCCTTAGTAGAAGAACACTAAAATAAATTTTGATGGTCATGCTATTATTATCACTAAAAGAAACTACAGTTATAAGAATATATATATATATAGGGTTTAGCTGAAGGCCTGAACTAACTAATAAGAAAGAAAACGAAAATACAATGGTATTTTTGGAGAAGCAAATAATAATAATAATAATAATAATAATAATAATAATAATAATAATAATAATAAACCTAGCTTTATTAAACTGAAAATCAAACAAAATAAGATTGCTTTTCTTCCATTTTCTTTAAATCAGTTTTTCCCAGTACAACCATAAATAAATACAAAAAACAGTAGAAATATTTTTGAACAAAACTTCAAAACAGTATCTATATTATCATTGAAGGATCTTGAAATAAATCATTCAACGCTCATCACTAAATTTTTTTTTTCAAAAAAAAATAGCAAAGGATCAGTGACAGAAAAGAAGTAATAAAAGATCTAACTGAGAAGCAATCAAAATAAAAGTGCAGAGAAAAACCAAGACAGCCAAACCTCGTGACCAAGATCTTTGTCACAAGGGGAAAACTGAAGCAAAAGAAAACCTCACCAGTTTAAGAATCCATCTCTGTTGTCAGAAAACAATAGAAAGGAGAAGCTTTTGCAGATCTACTGGGTCTTTGAAATATTTGCCTCAAAAAGGGAGGAAAACAATTTGATCTTGGATTAGATTTGTTTTAGGGTTAAGTCACAGAGTTCTTAAGAAAAGGAACAGCAGCTACTTCTTCTTCTCCTCCTCCTCCTTTCCATCTCTATTTCCTAAGTCAGTGCCGCTTTTTCTTTCATGAAAAAATTGAAAATGGAACTACAAATCAAAATCCCAAAACAATTAAAAAACGATTAATTTCTTTAATTCCTTTAGATAAAATCGCCCATGAGAAATAAAAAATGAAAAAGGCAAACTCAGTCTGAGATGACGTTAAATGAGTGTAGCGTTGAATATTCTCCTTACCAATCATATAGTAACGCGTCACTTCCATCAGGGAGGCCTGTCATTAAATTTTAAAGTTAAGGTTATTTTTGTCAATTTGTGATAGAATCCAATTTTTGTCTTTTTACGTGGCGTGAATTGATTCGTTTTTGGTGTTTTAACGAGGACAACTCCCGGCAGACAAACTATGTTGCCTTGTAATAAATTTAACCGTATCCTTATGTCAAATTCCTTAAAAATTCAACCTAAATTCACTTTACATGATGGTTAAATTTTCTAGTGTTTTTAAATAGGTTGAAATATGTCAAGATACTTTCCTGAATTTAATTTTTATATTTTTAATTTTAGAAATTTAATTTTTTTTATTTTTTTATTTTAAAATTTAGGTTTAATTATTAATACTATTAATTTTTTTATTAAATTTGTTGACATGATATTTTGAAATAAAAAATTTCTATAGTAATGTAACTAAAAAAATAGTGTTGTAATAAACTTGAATTAAACAAAATAATTTTAATATTGTTAACAATTGAACTTGGATTTTAAAATCTAAAAATTAGAGGGACTAAATTTCCAGAAATAAAAGTATAGGAACTAAATTCTAAATTTACAATGAGTATAAAAACTTATGACACATTTTAACCTTTCAAATAAATAATAATGTAAAGGGCTAAATATAATATTGGTATCCGAATTTGTCCACTTTTTTCAGTTTAGTACCTATGATTTTTTTTCCAGATTGGTATCTGAACTTTTTTTTCGTCCACTATATTGGTACCTGACACTAACGACGTTAATTTTTTTTTGTTGACGTGGCAGCGCTAGCCAATCACATGCCGCCATGTGGCATCCTCCTGTCCCTTCTTTTTCTTATTTTTCTTTTTTCGGCTTCATCTTTCTTCTTTCTTTCTTCTGTCAGGAACCCCAAAAAATTTCCCTCACTTTTTCACCAACCAATCAATTCTAAGTTGAAAAGCTTTGTTAATTTATCAAATTGTTGAACTAATACCAAAAAAAAAAATTGCAATCAATTCATTTCCTTTAAACAATTTCTACTATGTTTATTTTTCAAAAACTAAGAGAAAAAAAACAATTAAACATATGAACTACTAAAAGTAAACTCATTGGAAATGTTACAGTACATTGATGGTACCAGTATATAAAAAAACTTAAGAGTTGTATTGGGAAAAAAAATACTAACATTCGATTACATAACAATGTTGGATTACACAACTCTAGTTATTTATGGAGGGATGTACAATTATGCATAGCTCAGAACTGCAACATCAAGAAAGTAATGGTTTTTTTTCATGGTTTTCTAGTTAATATTTACAATCCTAAAGTGAGAGAATTTGTATTTGGTTTTTCACAAGTTAAAAAAAAAAGGCCTGGGTCTCTTATGCAACCATTGATGTTCCGAATGCTTCAAACAATGGGCCAATTTAGTGGGATGCCTATTGAAAATCCACATCTTCATCTTCGTTTATTCATGAAAGTAAGCGACTAAATTGGCCAGAGTAACTGAAGATGCCCTAAGATTAAACTTGTAACACCCCTAACCCGTATCCGTCGCAGGAATAGGGTTAAAGGCGTTACTGGACATATCGACACCTTTAGCATTCATTTCACAATCATCATAGCATCATAGGTCATACATAAATATAAAGTCCCTTACATAGATCAACGAGACCTTAAACATACTTTAGAAAGGAATCGAGACTAAATCGAATACATACAAAATTTTCCAAAACTTAAACATTTTTTTCAAAGTTATAAAGGTCACATGCCCGTGTGAACAGACTGTGTGCCTCACACGGCATTAGACACACCCGTGTGTCTAGGCCGTGGCAAAACAGGGCATATATACTGAGTTCACAACACAACCACAAGACACGCCCATGTGCCTTGGCCGTGGTCGAAACTGACTTAGGTCACACGGCCGACCACACGCCCATGTGTCTAGCCCGTGTACCCTTCGAAATGGCTACACACGCCCATGTACTAAGGTTGTCTACCTCACACGATCATCAGACACGCCCATGTGTCTAGGCCGTGCTCGAGACTGACCTGAATAACTAAATTACAATAGACACATGGTCGAGACACATGCCCATGTGCTCAACCGTGTGGGGTGAAATTAGGCTTGGTTTAAACCACATTTCCCACCTATCTCAAGCATTCCAAAACCACAACATTTTAGCATTATTTGCATACATTCATAGGCAACCAATCAACCAATTTGTACATATTTCATGCCATTCAAATACCATCTATTTTATTACTCAATTTCACAACCACAGAACACCAAAATCATTATAACTTACATAAATTTCAAGTGCATAAACTCATCATCTTATCATCAATTTCATACCACAAAAATTTACCATTTTAATGTTTCATAACTAATCCATCACATAAGCAATATATGCATCATATAACTTACTAATCAAACACACCATTTAAGCCAAATTAAGAGGCCATACAAAACAACATTTACGAACCAAGTCTCATGGCTATAATAACAACACAAAACATACCAAAATCAAACCATAGATTCAACCATAATCTAGCCATATCACATGGCATGATATACACTTTACAAAACATATTCTCATACTTCTAGCCTATACATGCCGTATACCATTTATATAACTCTCAAAATGGTGCCAAAATAGATGTCCGATAGTGTGATTGAGTCGTTGACAATTCCTGAGTCCGAGCTAGCTTTATAACACTTAAAATAGAGAACATTCCACACAGTAAGCTTTAAAGCTTAGTAAGTTCGTGTTGAATATAATCAACTATTTAATCTGCAAATCATCAATTACTAAACACTTAGTAACTCTCATATCATCATTCAAATCTACTCCATGACCAATTATTATGTATATACAAATTCATCAACTTCATACACATAGTATCAACTACCACATAGGTATCATACGTACCTGTACTTTCCTATATTTATCTATTTCATTCATACATCTTCGTTCATCACATTAATTTGTTCGGAAATCTTTCAAAGCTCTAAGAATTCGCACACTTAGTGCATCAGTGATTTGCCGAAGCCGTGACAATCTCGCACACTTAGTTCCATTTCAATAAACTGAAGCTATCTCGGTATCGCACACTTAGTGCTTCATATAGCCGAAGCTACTCTAACTCGCACACTTAGTTCCATTTGTAGCCGAAGCTATTTCGAACCGCACACTTAGTGCCGAACATAGTCGATTATCATCATGCTCAAACCTTAATCAAATATCTATACAATTTATGCATTACCAAAGCATTAAAACATAACTATAACATCATTTATCACGTATGAACTTACCTCGTACTCAGATTTGACGATTCAGATCATTTACTCGATAATCTTTGATTTCCCTCGATCTAAATCTGAATTCCTCTTTTCTTTATCTATATGTATTCAAAATTAACCCTTTTATTCAAAAAAATCATTCAATTCAATCAATATATACATATTTAGGGTATTTTACAAATTAACTCTTACATTTTCACATTTTGACAATATAGTCTCTAATTCACAAAATCACAAAATACACAAAATCCCCTTTTACACATGTAACACCCCTTACCCGTATTCATTACCGGAATAGGTACGAGGCATTACTGAAGTTTACTGAATATTTTCAGATAATTCTGAGTCATTTATTATTCATATTTTAAAGATAATCATAACGTCTCTCTATTGGGACCTCGAAGCCCCAAACATACATTAAAAACCAACTGGAATTAAATCAAAATCATAAAAAAATTTCGCAAAATCTTAAATTTTATTTTCATCTAAGTACTTACCATTTCAATGCTTCTTATAATTAAACATGTTACCATTCAATCAATAGCTTAACACTTGTCTAAGCGTCAAACAACATCATTGTTAGTATACTTGCACATATTTCATATAAATTCAATATTGATATACTTATTTTCTCGAAATGTCACACTTGAGTTTAATAATTGTCTTTACTTACATAATTTCCTTGTATCAACATATCAAAGATAATCATATATGTACATGTCATGAAACATATCATTCTCTTACCGTTTCTTCATAAGTGTATATCAATCATTTCATTATATCAATATTTCATGCTCCATCATTTCCATATATTTTATGTATATTTATTCCGGTAAAGTTTATATCAAACTTAACATAAATTATATTCCATGTACTTATTCTTATTTCGTTTATCTATCTTCATAATTATTTCATACAACTATTTTGCACATATATTTCTATATGACCAGTTCTTGTAAATATTTTACACAACCATTTCATATAACCATTCGTCATCTGATACATATTACCTGAATATCAATTGTTCAATAGATGTCATAACGTCTCCCATCCACAGTCTTATTTATTTTTGACATGATGCCATAGTGTCTTTCAACTATGGTCTTACTCATTTTCTGTCATGTTGCCATGGTATGTTTCAACCATGGTCTTGTTCATTTCATATCATATTGCCATGGTATCTTTCAACCATGGTCTTATTCATTTCATATCAGGTTGCCATGGTATCTTTCAACCATGGTTTTACACATTTCATATCAAAGAGCAAACTCCCGCGAACCTCATCCTTATAGTGGGATTACCAATCCAGGCTAAATCCCCTGTAATATAAACTCATAGAGTATTGTCGGGATTACCAGTCCAGGCTAAATCCCCTGCAGCGATAATTACTCTAATGAGCTTGGATCTGAATTACCAGTCCAGGCTAAATTCAGACCCTAATTCGGACTACCCGTCCGGGCTAAATCCATTTTCCACATATTCTTCGGGAGGGCTATATCAGGATAGGATCACCCGTCCGGGCTAGATCCTTTTTATCGTCAATTCATTTTCAGAGAATCATTGAATTTTCCTTTCATTCAACCGGGATTTCTTCCCATTTTTATCAAATATATCAATGTTTTATCAATTTTCATACAATGAACATTCAAATCATATTCATATCAAAAACATGCATTTCAAGCATTTAAGAATATAATTCAAGTTACATGAACTTACCTCATTAGTTGTTTGTGTTTATAATTTTATTAATCCGATATCTTTTCTTTTCCACGATCAAATCTCTTATTTGAGTCGTCCAGATCTTTATAAATAAATTTGATCATCATTTTCATTCATTTCATATTCTAATGTATTTAATTAATGCTCTAGGAAAAATTACCATTTTGCCCCTAAACTTTTATTTAATGACGATTTCATCCTTAGGGTCAGGAAAATAAAATTCTTACAATTTAATCCTTATTTCCAGCTATTATTCTCATACATATTGATAACTGCCCATGAATTCTATAAAATATCAGAATTTTCCATAATTTCAACACTTTTCAATTTAATCCCTAAAAACATGTTTTTCCCCAATCTTGAACTAAATTAATAATTTTATTCAATTTTGTAATTTAAATAATAAAATAGCTCATTTCATGCAATTTGGTCATTTCTGACATTTTTACAAAATTACCCATAAAGTTTTACTTTTATTCAATTTAGTCCCTGAGCCTAAAACATGCAAATTAGCCATGTTAGATGAATATTCATACATATTTTCCTCCTCCTCCTCTCCATTTCACATCTTTAATGTATATAACACACTTGTAAGTAATATTATCTATAATTTTCATTATTTACTTTTATGAATATTCAAGCTGTCCATCTGTGTCATAGTCACTAAATTATTTATATCTGGAGCTATAGAACTCCAAATTAAGATCCGATAGTTTTCTCTGAAACTAGACTCATATATCTTCTTACCATAAAATTTTTAGAATTTTTAGTTTATCCAATAAGTACAGTTTATTCTTTGAATTTACCTCTGTTCTGCTGTTTGACAGTCCTGACCCTTCTTCACTAAAAATTAATTATCTCCTCGTACAGAATTCGAATGATGTTCCCGTTTACTTCTCTTGAACATATAAATTTAAGTCCATAATTATTTTTATCCAATTTTTGATGATTTCCAAAAGTCAGAACAGGGGAACCCGAAATCATTCTGACCTTATCTCACAAAATTGATTATATCTCATGATTTACAATTCCATTGCTTACATAATTTCTTCTATAAGAAATTAGACTCAATAATATTTAATTTCATACTTTATTCATCCTATAATTTGATTTCTAAAATTTTTCATGATTTTTCAAAGTTAGATTACTACTGCTGTCCAAAACTGTTTTGGTATAAGATATTAATTATTATGTTATAACACCCTTATTTTCTTTTTCTACACCATTTCTCATCACTTTCTCTTATTTTCTCTTCACTAACATATCAAGAACATAGGACCTTATTGAAGAAAACTCTACTATAACATTATTTCCATACTTTGTCAATAATAACAAACTTAAAAACATATTGAAATCTTGATGTACTTACCTTTTCTTATTGACTTCAATCTTTAACTTGATTTTTCTCTCTCCTCCAGCTTCTATTTCTTGAATCCAACATGATATTCTTGCTCCCCATCATCTCCTTGCTATCTTTCTCTCTTGATGGCTATGGAAATTCTTTCAATTTTTAGGTGAAAATAATGAATTTTTGGTAGAAGGACTAAATTGTAAAGAAAGAAAACTTTTTTTCTTCTTCTTCTTATACGTGGGTTTGCATGGGAAAGGAAAGGTGATGATAATTCTTTATATTTCCTTCCTTTTATACTAAATAAATAATAATAAAATAATAATAAAATAATAAAATATCTTATTAAAATAATATATATCTAATTAAATAACCATAAAATATCATCAACATCATCATTACTTTCTAGATTTCTCTCTCTTCCAATTGACCATTTTTCCCTTTATTATCTTTTAAAATTCCATCCTTGAGTCATCATTTAATTTGGTAAAATTACAATTTAGTCCCTCATAGTTCTTCACCTATTCATTTGGTCCTAATCCATCCATTTTCCTTAGTTTCTAGATCATTCCACTCTTAAAATATTTACACTATTGGTCCTTTAACTTTTTCATATTTACACTTTAACCCCTCAAATTTTAAGTATTTATTCTTGTGCAACAAAACTTTTCTCACTTTTACAATTTAGTCCTTTCTTGAATTAATATATCATAATATACTTCTCAATATTGACATAACTCAAAATTACCCTTTTTGTCACTTTATTTTCTTATTTTACTATATTACGGATAATATTTTACTGTAAAATTTTTTCAGGGTATTACAACACATGTTAGGCCGAATGTTCATGGAGTTCATATAAGCCCACATATTTCATTTATTTTACATTTTAGTCCCTCAATTTACCAATTTCACAATTTATCCCATTTTACTCAAATTCATCAAAAATTCAAAGACAAAACATGTTAACCCAATACATATCTTTCATTTACTAACATCAAACTTCATAAAACTCATAATTTCATCAATGGCTCAACTCAAAATCATCAACAATTTCAGAAATTTAGACATGGGTTTGATAGATTATTAAGCAGCGATTACAAAAACGTAGAAATTATAAAAAAAGGGATCAAAACACATACTTTAATCATCAAAATCAATAGTCAAACCCTAAAACCACAACCTTGGCTTTCTTTCTTTTGATTTTTGGCAATAGCATGAACAAAATGGCTAATTTCATGCTTTTAGTTTTATTTTAATTAACATTAATATTCATTTTACCATTTTACCCTTACATTAAAACATTAATAAACCATTATATTAAGGCCATTATTGTCCACACATATGTTCAATGGTCAAATAACAATATAAGGACCTCTCAATTATAAAGACATAACAAATAGGCAATTTAACAAATAGAAGGCCACTTTTACATTTTATGTGATTAGGTCCTTTTATCAAATTAAGCACACAAACGATTAAATTTTCATACGAAACTTTCACACATGCTTAACCACATACTGTAAACACGGAAAATAATATTAAAATAAATTTTTATTACTCAAATTTGTGGTCCCGAAACATCTATTCCGACTAGGGTTTAAACCGGACTGTTACAAAAGTTATTCCTATACTCGTTGAGAGATAGAGCACGAGCATGGTTGAATTCCTTATTGCCTAACTCCATATCCATATCGTAAGAATTGGCTGAGTGATTCTTGATAAAATACTTTCCACATAATAAGAATGCTAAACTTCGAAATGAAATCACCACATTCCAACAACTTGATGATGAATCACTGTATGAGGCTTGGGAGTTGTACAAGAAATTATTACAAAAATACCTTCACCATGGTATTCTGCATTGTATTCAATTGAAGACTTTTTACAATGGTCTTAATGCATATGGTGGTAGATACTTTTGCAAACGAAGCCCTTTTTTTTAAGTTCTATAATGAATCTTACGAAATTCTTGAAAAAATTTCTAGCAACAACTATTAGTGGCCAACTAATTGAACAACCACGGGAAGAAGAGTGGCAGGAGTACATGAAGTTGATCCACTTACTTCATTGGCAGCTAAGGTATCTTGTGTCCTCCATGATTAATAACATTTACTACTAACGGTTTTAATACTAGCATGACAGGTTAGCAACCAAGCCAGTTTGAGAATATCTCTTGTGTTTATTATGGAGATAGTCATATGTTCAAAAATTGTTCATTAAACGTAGAGCCTATTTACTGCATGGGTAATCAAAATCAAAATAGAAATGGGCTAGGACCGCAACCAAATTACTACAATCATTCATGGCAGAATCATCCAAATTTCTAATGGAGTCATCAAAGGGCCGATCCTAGCAACTTTTATATGTAATCCCGCCCGAATCATCCACTAGGATTTTTTCAGCAAGTTCAGAAACCTCCGCCGCCTGAGTCTTCAAGTAATCTTGAAAATTTGCTAAAGGCATACATGACAAAGAATGATGCAATGATCCAAAGCCAAGCAACAACATTAAAGAATTTGGAGAATCAGATGGGTCAGCTAACTAATGAACTTCGAAGTAAACCCCAAGGTGCTTTGTTGAGCAACACTAAAAATTTGAGAAGTTCAAGAAAAAAACATTGCAAAGTTGTCACCTTGAGGAGTGGAAGGATGTTGGAGTCCAAAGTTGTTAAGGTTGAAGATAAACTCTTTGTTTCTCAAAACAAATATGAAATTCAACTAAGTTTTAAAACTCTCATTTTACAAAAAGACATATTGTACGATCCCTAATGAGATAAACCTACAACCAATCAGTTATGGCAATTTAACATTCGTATCAGATGCAAAGAAATTGCTGTAGAAAAGTTTTTCGATTAAAGCTAAGATTCCACCACCTCATTATATCCTCAAAGACTCTAACAATAGAAGCAAGAAGACCAAGTCAAAAATTTATTGGATGTACTCAAGCAACATCATATCAATAACCTATTGGTGGAAGCTCTAGAGCAAATCTCGAACTATGTCAAACTCATGAAGGATATCCTCTCTAAGAAGAAAAGATTTAGGGAATTTAAGACAGTGGCATTAACAAATGAGTGTAGTGCATTTTTGCAAAACAAACTTTGTAATGAACTGACAATTACAGGTATCGAAAATTGAATTCTGGGTTACTGTTCTCGTAAATTAGATTCGTAAATAATTATTAGAAATATTTACGAACGTTAGTTAAGTGATTAATTAGGATTTTATTTAGTGAATTAGTTTGAATTAAGAGTAATTTGAAGAAATGACTAGATCGCAAAAAGAATAAAGGTTTAATTATAGATTATAGAAAAGTAAAGGGATTAAATTAGCAATTGGACCCTAAGTGACAAGGTGTGGTAATAGTAAATTACATGTGGAATAGATATGGAACATATATTAGTAATAATTATATTTTACTTATAATTTAAGTAAATAATATTTCATATTATTATACTATTATTATATTATATTTATTACATTAGTTAAAATAAAAATAAAAAACATAGAAGAAACAAAAATTGGAGAAAGAAAGGAGAAAGAAAAGAAAAAAGGGAAAATTGAGGTTTTAGGGTTTGAAGCTTAAGTGGTAAGTTAATTTAGCTTCTTTATTTGTAATTTGGATATTTTTGGAGTCCTAGAGACAAATATTACTTGGGTTATGTTGAAATTTAGAGAGTTAGTGAATTTTGTAATGATGATCATGTTAGTGAATTTTGTAATGATGATCATGTTAGTAAAATTTGTAATGATGATCATGTTGAACAAATGGAATAGTTAGGAGTTATATTGATATAAATTTAAGTTAGAAGTGGGAAAATGATTGAATTGTAAAAGAAGTTATAAGTTTGAATAGTAGGGATTAAATTGAAAGAATTTTAAAATTCATGTTTTATGGTGATAATTGAGATTGAAATTTGTTTTAAGTGTGAATTGAATGAAAATATAAGACTTGTTTTCAAAAGAAAGAGTTAGTTTTGGTTTATGGACTAAAATGGAATTTAGGTAAAAGTTAAATAGAAATTGAAATGTGTAATGTGAAATGGTGAATTGATAATTTTTTTTAATTGTTTATTTTCCATAGCTAACGTAGTATCGGAGACATCGAAAAAGAAAGAAAAATGGAAGGTGGACGAAGAATAATTCAAAATTTACGGTTTGTATTTCTATAAACAAAATTTAATAATTAATTGTTGCATTTATTATTTAATATGTATGATAAGTGAATTAGAGGTAAGTATTGCTATTATTGCATTAAATCAAATTGAATTATGAGTATTGAATCGAAGTGTATATTGATTGCTATTTGAACGGTATTGAAAATAATTTAAAAACCCTATTAACTGTTGGGCTAAGTCGGATATAGTTGGCATGCCATAGGATTAGAAGTGTTCAGGGATATTCGACCTTGAGTCAATGAGACACTATTAGTGTCGTATTACTGTTACTGTTCCGGATAATTCCGATGAGGTATTGAGTACCGTTACTGTTACTGTTTACTTCGACTTGGCCGTTGAGGCACTATGTGCCGTACTAGTGTGTTGGTTGGATCCGTGTATTCGTTTAGGTCCGAGTTATGTTAATAGGGAGTAAATTACTGTACTGAATATTTATATGAAACTGACTGATTCTAAATAAAAATGAAATTGTATATTTTACTGAGATTAACTATAGAGATTGTTGTTATTATGAAATTGAAGTAAATGATTGAATTACTATGATTTATGAAATTTGGAAATTCTATAGTTCAAATGTATATGAGCTAATGTTAAGTATTGGTTTATAGAAATACCACTGAGTGCATACTCAACATACGGTTTGCTTCCGTGCGCAGGTTAGATATAAAAAGGACTAACGACTCAGCATCCAAGTCAATCCCAAACTCAAAGTGGTGAAGTACTCTTCTTTTTGGTAAATGGCATGTACTTAGGATGTTAAAAGTAGTCATTTTGGAATGTTATTGTAAATATTGTTATAAATGACAATGGTTGGTTATATTATGTAAAAGCTTAGTATGAAATATGCATATTTTGAGTATGATTATAAACAAGTTTGATTATAGTATGCTTACCATGCTTTGCTGACATAAATTGTGGTACCAGTGAGGGTACATTGGTTGGATGTTCAAATTGGTCGATTGAATATATTTTAAACGTGTTAATTGTTATTTGAATAAGTTAAAAGTTTAGAAATTTAGTTATTTCTGGTTTAAGATTTGCAGGGTGGGTAAATTTGAGTTATAAGGCTCATTTTGAGTTCACAAAGCCTGGCACACAAGCTGTGACCAGACCATGTGAGACACACGGCTTGCACATGGGCATGTTGTTAGGCCGTGTGTCCCCTGCACCTTAATGTTGTAAAACAAAATGCCAAGGTATTACCATACGGGTAGAGACACGGGCGTGTGTCTGAGCCGTGTAAAGTACATGGCCAAATTACACGGGTACGTGCTTTGGCCGTGTAAAAACTGCATTAGATTCGAATTGAAAATAAATTTACATTGGCTAAGTACACAGACGTGTGACTTGGCCGTGTGAAACTAATTTGTTCATGAGCAATAAGTTAGAGAGCTACACGGGTATAGGACACGGACGTGTCCAAGCTATGTGAGGCACACGGTATGTCAACACGGGCGTATTATGGAGACACGTGGGCGTATCCCTTAGACCACACGAGTGTGTGGGTACTGTTCATAGGTAAAATTTTTAAAATTTTACGAAAAATTTTATGAGCTTCCGATTGAGTCCCGATTTTTTTTCTATCTTCTATTTTGGGCTTGAGGGCCCATAAAAGGGATGTTACAATGGAATTAAGCTAATAATTGTAATTATTTCTGTATTACATGCATTTTAAACTGTAATGACCGGTAATACTTCATAATCCTATTCCGGCAATGGTATGGGGTTAAAGGGTGTTACAAACTTCCCCCAAAAATGATAGATCCAGGGAGCTTTACTATACCTTGTAATATTGGAAATTCTTACTATGGTATGACTCTATGGGATTTGGGAGCGAGTACCAACTTGATGCCTATGTGTTCAAGCGATTGGGTATTAGTGAGGCCAAACCAACTACTATTACACTCTAACTAGCAGACAAGTCATTAGCACATTCTGAAAAGAAGATAAAAAACGTGTTGGTACGTATAGATAAATTTATATTTCCAGCTGATTTTATTATTTTGGTTTTTGAAACAGATAAAGAAGTCCCTATCATTCTAGGAAGGCCTTTCTTAGCAATTGGTAGGACATTAATCGATATGTACAAAGGTGATCGATGTGCAGAAAGGTGAACCCACCATACGAGTTCAAGATGAATATGTGACCTTTAATGTACTCAAGGCCATAAGATCTCCTAACGAGGTTAAAGACTGTTCTATTGTTTCCAAGGTAGATTCATTGGTTCCTATAGAATTGGAACTTAATTCTGTAAACGAACCATTGAAACGTATTTTATTATCTAATCCACCAAATTACAATGAAAATGATGAATGTTTGGCTTCTTTAGAAGTTAGTTCGAATGAGATTATTTTGGAAGATCGATTCAACTCATTTGAGTTATTATCTCTAAAATTGACTGAAGACAATAAAAAAGGGTCTATCGAGGGACAGGAGATTGATCTAATCTCGAGTATTTGCTCCTAGAAAATTCAAGTCTTGATGGTTATAAGTTAGAATCATTTATCTTATATCTTACAGTTCTTGGGTGTTGTTCAGTGTGGACTAAAAAACGATTGAATTAAATTTTGACCTAATGACTTTAATTGCTACTGTTTGGGTCTTGACTGAAATCTCAAACTTTAAAAAATAAAGGAGTTAAAATTAACAAAATTAAAGTATAAGGACTAAAGCTATAACTTACACATAATACAATTATACAAAGACCGATAAAAGAAATTGACCTAAGGATATAATCGAGCCAAGCCGAGTTTGAATACTAACGATCTCAAGCTCGAGCTGATTCGGAGCTTGATACTCGTCTCGAGCTCAATTAAACATTTATTTTAAGCTTGAGCTTAACTTGAGATATAGTTGAGTTGCTCAAGCTCAAATTCAACTGTTGAGTATGGCTCCTATTTCAGTCAAATTTAAGAAATAATCTTTCAGTTAAATTCTGTTTATTTGTTCCAATCAAACTCTAATTAGTTAGATTATTTTATTATTATTTGACCTATAAATTTAGCATATAAATAGACTCTTTTACAACATTAAAAAATACATCCATTAGAGATTAGAACTCATAACACATTTAGAGAACTTTGTGTTTACGTTTTGAGGGTTCTTTATTTTCGGGTTTTCAGGTTTTCGGGATTTGGTTTTTATCTTCATCTTTTGTACTATTCGATCTTTTGCCATTATAGTAAAATTATCTTTGCCCGTGGTTTTTTTATCCTCTTTAGAGGAATTTTTCTACGTTAAATTTGTGTGTTCAATTTCTTAATTTATTTCGCTATTTTTTTACTTGTTGCTTAATCGGGTTGATACTAGCAACAAGTGGTATCAGAGATAATTTAATTTTCACATATCAGCCCATTCAGAGATGACAGCAACAATGTTTGAAATTAAGAAGTTCGATGGTGAGACAAATTTCAATCTGTGGAAAGTTCGGATGATAGCAATTCTAGTTCAAACTGGCTTAAAAAATGTTGTTACCAGGAAAAAGCCTGAAAATCTAAATCAAACAGAATGGAAAGAGCTTGATGAAAAAGCATTGTCTGCAATCTAGTTGTGCCTCACGAATACGGTATTGCAGGAGGTATTGATGGAGAAAACCTCATCTGTCTTATGGAAAAGGTTCGAAACTCTTTATGTGACTAAGTCTCTGACAAACTGTTTAGTGTTGAAACAACGTCTATTTACGTTTTGCATGAATGAATGTGAGCTTCTTAGATATCACATCAGTCAATTTATTACTCTTTTAAATGATTTAAAGAATGTTGAGGTTTATATTGACGATGAAGATCAGACTATGCTATTATTGTACTCTTTACCCCCTTCATACAAGTCTTTCAAGGAGACCCTGATTTATGGCAGAGACAAACTCTCGCTCGAAGATATGAAAGGTCATTTGTTGAGTAGAGACAAACTCGACAATGAATTTGGTTTGGATAGCAAGGAAGATAAGCAACCTTCCGTTTTGGTAGCATCAAAGAAATGAGACAAAAGGTGTCGCTATTGTAAAAAGTTAGGTCATGGCAAAGCAGATTGTTATAAACTACGACATAAAAGAGTTGCTGATAGTAATGAGGAAGATGTAACTGGTACTAATTTGGCCGATGAAAGCAGTGATGACTTCTTGTTAGTGTCAACGAGTGATAACTCCAAGCTCATGTCCGAGTGGATCCTAGATTCGAGATGTTCTTTCCACATGTATCTCAATAGAGAATGGTTCTCCATATACAGTTCGGTTGAAGGTGGAGTTGTGCGCATGGGAAACAATTCATCTTGTAAGGTAATTGATATCGATACTATTAAAATTAGATACACAATGGGACGATTAAGACACTCTCAAAATGTCAAGTGTGTACCTGATTTACGAAAGAATCTCATCTTCTTGAGTATTTTAGACTTGAAAGGATGCAAAATCAACATCGAGTCGAGCGACATTAAAGTATCTCGTGGAGCTCTTGTTTGGTTAAAAGGTAAAAGAACCGACAGTCTTTATATTCTGGAATGTTTTACAGTGACTGGTGAAATCGAACATCCCTCATCCGTTACGGAGGCGAAGTCAACTCGTTTGGAGCTGAGGCAACTTGGTTATATGAGGGAAAAAAGTATGACCATTTTGTTGAAGAGAGGTTCTCTTTTGGATGCAGGTTTTGAAAAGTTAGGGCACTGTATTTGTGAAAATCAGACCCAAGTTAATTTTGATTTAGCAGTGTACAAGTCGAAGGCTAGATGTCTTCCAGTTTCTAAGCACAAATTCGACTCAGTTAATTCCCTGCATAGTTCAAGATAGACTCGTGGTAAGCTTTGGCAAAGATGGCGTTGTGGAAATATGAGTTAAAGTGGAGATTTGTTGAGTACGACTCCTATTTCAATAAAATTTGAGAAATAATCTTTCAGTTAAACTCTGTTTATTTGTTTCAATCAAACTCTGATTAGTTTAGATTATTTTATTATTTGACCTATGAATTTAGCCTATAAATAGGCTTTTTTACAACCTTAGGAAATACACACATTAGATATTAGAACTCATAACACATTTAGAAAATTTTGTATTTACGTTTTGAGGGTTCTTTGTTTTCGGGTTTTCGGGGTTTAGTTTTTATCTCCATCTTTTGTACTATTCGTTCTTTTGCCATTATAGTAAAATTATTTTTACCTGTGGTTTTTTATCCTCTTTGGAGGGGTTTTTTCACGTTAAATTTGTGTGTTTAATTTCTCAATTTATTTCACTATTTTTTTGACTTGTTGCTTAATCGGGTCGATCCCAACATCAATTAAGCTAATTTATCAATTTTTGTATTAAAACTCAAATTCAAACTCAATTAAGCTCGTATGTATTCAAGTTTGAGCTAGGATCAATGATTGAGCTTAGGGTTCATAATGTATTAAAGGTAATAACGTATTTCAATAATATAAAAATATTAAAAATGAAAAGTTCAATAAGACTCGCAAGCTGACTATTACAAAGTTCAAATTCGACTCGATAGTTCAAGCTCGACTCGCTAATTACTAAATTATGTTTGAATTTTTTTAAGTGAAACTCAAATAGATTATGAGTTTACACTTTTAATTTCATCAATAGAAGATATATTTTGTTATCGGGACAAATTAGGCCGAATTGGCAGAAGGCAAAGGATTTTAGATTGGAGCTTGGAAAATAACAAGATTCTCTTGGATTTTTTTAGGGTCTTATGGTTTATCACTTGTTTTGTGTCATAACCACACAGTGACAACGACTAGTTGAATATCATTGTTGAAGGTGATGCTCACGGAGCCATATCCGACTAGCAAACGGGCTTTCTACAGGTTCGGTGTTGATAAGCCCAATTGGGCCACATCTGTGGTCTATTTTTGGTATTCGAATATAGTTATCCTACTCGAATTTATGATATTGAAATGAATGATTTTATCTATGTTATGAGTTAGTAAAATGGGTTTGTTTACCCTAAAAAAACAGTATAATGTCATCCTCAGGTGAACATAAACAGTGTAATTTTAATTTGTTTTTAAACAATTATTTAAATATTTTTAATTCACGTTATTGGATATGCCATGTGTTTGTCCTATTAGTTTTGTTTGTATAATCTAAATATTTCGATGAATCGAATAATTTTTTTTTTAAATTTATCTCTCAAATAATATAATTAGTAGATTACTTTCAACGAGAGTTATATTAATCTAAATTATATTTTGGTTATTAAATTTTAATTTGTTACGAATTATCATTAATATTATCAATATGTAATATTTTATGATCAAATTATTAATTGTCGTTAATGGTATAATGACATATTAACATGACACATTTCATATAAAAATTTTAAATCAAATTATATAGCTAATTCTTATATTTTATTTCAGCAGTTTGTTTTTATTTATTTATTCTCCTCTTGACTAAACGGGAGAATTGATTTGTAGGCGCACTCAAAAATTAAATATTAAATTTAAGGTTTTAACCTTTCATTACATTAATCTATTTAAAATTTCCTAGTTCTCGCCCTACACTCCAATTTGTTTGGGGAAATCTTTGACCAAAATGAAAAAATGCAGCAAACAAACAAAGCCCAAATCATAGAGTGGCAAGTTAGCAAGTATATTGGGGTTTGTGGAAAGCATGGGAAAGCCCAACTTTGCAAAACACGGGAAAGCCCACACCACCCCACACCAATACATTGGGATTATTTATTAACACATTAATTATAGAAAATAGAAAAAAAAAATATCATTCTTTCTAAAGCTTTGATGTTTACAAATACAAAAAAAAAAAAAAAAAAAATGAAAACCTTGACACATCGATTGCATAAAAAATAATTCCTTTTTCCTATTATGTTTCTAACTTTGCTGAGATTCTCTTTGTATCTTTTACTTTTTCTCTTATATATTACTTTATGTTTGGAAGAAATAAAATGATTGAAAATTGTTCTTAATCTAATCATAAAGAAGTCATCATGTTTTTCTCTTTTTTCACAATCATGAAAATTTTATATGTTTATTTACTAGTTCAATTCATCTAAACATGATCTGGAGCAATAAATCTGTTCCAAGGAGAAATTGGAACATCTTGAATATGAAAAAATTATATCAACAAACGACTTAAACAAAGACATATTATCTTTGATTTATGCATAAATCGCCATTACACACACTCCCAACCAGTTCATGTTTCAGCAGATGGATTTATGGCATCATGGAAGATTAGAAATTTGGTTAATACCATAATGAAGGTCATTCAACATTTGGAGTAACCATGAAGCTTGAAAAATGGCAAAAGCCGAATTAACCCAAGATACTAACAAAAATAAATGGAAAACAAATTCGTTTTAAAGAGTTTTGGGAAGGGATAAAGTGTCTAAAGTTATATATCTGTTAGTCTTTTGTTAAATGTGAAGGAGACCGAAAGTGGCAGAAACAAAGTTTAGAGGAAATTTGGGAGGGCGTGGAGCAAGACAAAAGCGTCAATTTTGCAAAACATTGGAGAGTTGAGGTTGCGCCACATGGCCAAGGCGAGGATCTCTGAAACTCTCAAACCCCTAATTTAACAAACATGGAACAGATTAAGGCGTAATTTAGATGAACGATTGGGTGCAGTACTGTGCATTTAACTTATTTTTTGTCTTACGCTACAGTATATAATCTCACCGTCACCGCTGTTTTTATACTAACCACAAGTAAATGCACCGCCCATTTAAACTCACCTTAAAAATCTCCGAACCCCCTCAATCAAAACAAAAAAGGAATCTTGCAGGAAAAACATTAATTGTTTCAATAACGTTGAACGTAGTGCCTCCTGAGTTTCCGGAAATATTTGTTTGTTTTTCCCACTTCTTAATTAATATTGTTTAGATGTGTAATATCGTAACTAAACTAATGCATTAATCAATCTGTTGTCATTTGCTTTCAATTGGAACATCAAATATATATATATATATATTTGCTTTAAACCATATTCAGTAAATAATACACAAAAATGGTTGTACCGACAGTCCCATCCCAGGTCCCAAGACCCTAAAAATGCATAACTCAGAGTGGGCTAATTGAATTATTGTTAGGTAGTAAAAACCTTCATGAAGTTGGAATTTATAAGCCACCCAAAACAAAGAAATAAAAAATCCAAAGTGTCCCCACTGATAATAGATATGTCTGTTTAATATAGCCAGCCAACCAATGAACCAAAATATTTTTGGCAACCGCAGCGATTTTTCATTGATAAGGACATTGAGAATCTTTGATTTTCATGATTAACTTCATCCACCCTCTTACCACTTCCACCCACCGACACAACCTTTTTTTTTTTTGTTAAAGATGGAAACTAAAAACAAGTTAAGAGTAGAGTCAGGCTATCAGCAACAGGTTGTGATTCCTGCTGTACGTAACTCTCCATGTAAACCCAACCAATACCAACTCATTGGACTGTCTGTAGATATGCACGACTTGCCTTGTTCAGTGTCTCCTTCCAGCTTCTTTTATTCTACTAACCACACCACCATTTGCAGTGTTTTTGAGCCATCCATTGCAGGCTTCATCCGCCACCGACGTACCTTCAAGCCTTCATACATTGCCCAATGCCACACTGTCCAATGTTCTACCTATAAGGCTATAACTGACCACCCACATACCTTGATCATCACGGACACAAATTACTTACACTATCAAACTAACATTTACATTTTTGGGTTCAAAAAGTAATTGCCAAAGGAATTGAAACTCATATTTTAAATTAATACAATTCTATCAAAATTTACACTACGTTTAATTCATGATTTTCCCTTTCAAGTATATTAATTTATTCACTTTAATACTTAGAAGTATTGTTGATTATAATTAAGTTTAATTCATAATTTCCCTTTCAGTTATATTAATTTATTCACATTAATACTTAAAAATATTATTCATTATAATTTTTAGTCTGAAATGTAATTTTAAAGCTCAAATCATGAATTTAATGATTAATGTTTTATTTAAAATTTTTAGTATACGATAGCAATGGCGAAGTCAAGGAAATGGCATGGGCTCAATCCTCCTAAAATGGATGTTCAACCCGTCTAGCTAAATATCTAAACGGTCTTCCCTTAAGCAAGCCAGTCTCATGTCTTAGAAGAAAGATAGAGGCTTATGATTAGACTTGATTCGCGGGAGATGGATCACCAAACTATGAGGAAACGTTGTAAGCCATGTACTATTACCAATAGCCCTGTCCAGTCATTTGTGGACCCCTCCTCTATGCCAAGTGAAAGAGGGACCACGAAAACTCAAATCATTAAAATTAGTCGAGTTCATACGATCCACAATCATATCAACGCCTTCTTCCCTATCCATTCCCTTAAAAATCACTTTTTTGGTGGCCTGATCTTTCGACCAGCAAAACCAACCAATATTATTGAGATTTGTAATTAATAACGTTCTTTAACTATTAATTAATGTTTCTATTTTTAATTTAAAGTTATATAAATTTAACTAGTCATGTATTTTTAGTTATTTTATTAATTTATGATATTAATGAAATTAATTAATTATAGATGAACATGTACTTAGCACATCAGCCTTCTTTTTTATTTTGAACAGCCATTGACAGCCAACAGTTCTTCGATTAGTAGGTAGAAGGTGATGGTCGCTAAACTAACTAAAAATTCGACTAAGGCAAGTGCACCTATCGAACAATAGTATAGTTATAGTGAGACCAGAAATATCGTATCCACAAGGACTAAAGTACTAGTAATTACTATTTTTTTATTATCTACCCTAAGAATTAAAGGGATGTTTTTAAACTAAGATTAACTATCTAATTAACTAAGAATACGACAGAGGTAAAAGTTGGAAAATTCAGTTGGAAAACCGACAAAGAAGACAAATACCCAAGGAAGAATCCACCTAGACTTCACTTATTACTTCTGAATTAGACGATTTATTCACTTGACTTAATCCGTAGAAATCCCTGATTTATGTTAATATCTCTCTCGAGACTAAAAACAACTGACTCTAGGTTGATTAATTGAAATCTCTTTCTAATTAAAACCCCTATTGTTGCATTAACTTGATTTTTGGATTCCCTTATTAGATTTGACTCTAATTCGGCAGATTTACGTCGTCCTATGTCTAGGATTGGGTTCAAATCCACTTAATTATGGAAGATCTACTCTTAAATAGGGACTTTTGTTCCACTGAATAAGCACATCAAAACCTGAATTAATATCCTGAAATATTAAAGTAAGGATTAAAACTCATAATTAAGAATAAGAACAAGTATTTATCATATAAATCAAATAGTAATAAGATCTATCTTAGGTTTCATCTCCCTTAGGTATTTGGGGAGTTTAGTTCATAACGATGGAGGAAAACATCTCAAAATTGAGAAAATAATAAAACATAAAGAAACCTAAAGAACTTCTCAAGAAATTGAATGGAGATCTTCAGTCTTAAAGTAGATCCTACTTTCGAGCTGATTCCTATGGCTGTCTTCGAGTATTTTCTGTTTTCTACTCTCTGTGTCCCCCTTGATCCTCTTCTAGGGTGTTTATATAGACTTTTGAATGCCCAAAATTAACCTTTTCTGAATAGAATTAGACTTAGGTTCGATAGGGACACGGCTGTGTGCCACACTCGTGTGAAGGTGCTCAGGCCATGTGCAATTCTGACGTGGTTTGTTGACGACACAGTCATGACACACGGGCATGTGGCATACCTATGTATCTCATACGGGCGTGTGAAAGTGCTTAGGCCATGTGGAACACTGAAATCAGCCTATTTTGTCCATTTTTTGGCTCGTTTCTTGTTCTTTTCACTTCTCTATGCTCTCCTAAGTATAAAACATGAAATTAAAGAATCAGGAGCATCGAATTTAATAAAACTAATGAAAAATCATCCATAAATATGCCAAGCATGGGATAAAAATATGTATATATTATGGTTTATCAGAAGGCAAAGAGTCCATGTGTTGTTTTGAAACAAAGCTAGAAGCTCACTGTGCACGACTGCTGTCCAACTTGCATTCTTCATGGCTTCATGAATATCAGTAGGAGTATAACTCGATAAACTAGCTGCTTTGATTAGGTATGCCTTAGGTTTGAAAATACCAGTTTTACTACGTGTTATCATAGCATGAGAGTTGATTGGAACTGAGAGGTGAGGTGATGGATGTGATGGACTGTTGATAGGTATACTTGATGACGAATTTGATGGATTGTTGGTAGATATATTAGGGGAAGCTGACCTACACAGAGATTGACCAGCACTGAGGGAGTTGACCAGGAGGTTACCACGTGAGGCACTGATTGAAGAACCATGTATGTCATTAGGAGGTGAGATGGGAGTAGGTAGGTGGGTAGGAGCCAAGACAAGGAGTTTGGCACTAGATTGTGGTGATATTATATGAGAACCACCTTGGAATGAATGTTTTAAAAAAGAAATACTGACTCATGGAAAGTTACATGACGAGAAATATACATTTTACCATTTTTATCTTGATACCGATATCTATGATGTAAGGGTGAATATCCTAAGAAAATGCACTGCATTGAGCAAAACTGAAGCTTATGTGTGTTGAGTGACCTTAGACTGGGAAAGCAAAGACAACCAAAGACTCGGAGAAAATAATAATTTGGTTTGACCTGAAATAGCTTTTCATAAAGTGTTATATTGCCTAAAGGAGAAGAAGGCACTTGTTTATCAAGTATACCGCACAGCTGAAAGTATCATTCTAGTAGGACAGGGGCATAGAGGCATGTGCTAGCATAGAGAGACCTGCCTCTACAATTTGTCTATGATTTCGCTCAACTAAACCATTTTGCTCAGAGCTATACAGACAAGTAACACGTTGTCGAATGCCATACTGAGCTAAATACCCTTTTAATGCCTGAAATTTACCACCCCCATCGGTTTGCAAGGCAAGAAGCTGATAGCTAAAAGTTCTTTCAGCCTGCTTATGAAACATTGGAAAGACAGTAAGCACCTCTGATTTTGTATGCAAAAAATAGATCCAAGTGTATCTGGAGCATGCACCAGTGAACGCAATATAATAACGGAAGCTGTTGGAAGAAACTGGAGTTGGACCCTAGACATCTGCAACTACCAACTGAAGTGGCTTAGAATACTCAGTCGATGACTTAGGAAATGGCAACTTGTGTTCTTTCCCTAAGTGACAAACAACACAACTGAGAGAGTCTTTATTTAAAGTAAAAGGTATATTACAATGATGCAGTGCTTTTTTAAGTGTAACATTACAAGGGTGTCCTAATCTAGAGTGCCATAGAATCAGAGGCACAGTAGCAGTAGCAGCAAAACATTGAGCTAAGGTAGAAGGGACAGTAGTCTTAGATAAGCCAGGTAGAGAAAGTTTATACAAGTCATCATGGACAGAACCACGAAGTAAAACCTCCCTAGTTTTAAGATCTCAAACCTGACACTGTGTAGGAAAAAACTCAAATATCATATTATTGTCTTTTGCAAACTTTTAAACTGACAAAAGGTTCTTGGTTATTCCAGGCACAAATAATAAGGATCTTATGAATAATGCTCGTGATTGAGTACGAAAAGAAGATTGACCAGTAGACCGGACAATGAATGCCATACCATTTCCAATATATACTTTACCTGGGCCAGTATAGGAGCCACTTTCACCTAGAGCAGTAGGAGAGTTTGTGAGATGATGAGTTGCATCTGAGTCAGGGTACCAGGCATTATCAACCACTGTTTCAGGTGTAGCAAGAAGAGCTTAAGGGTGTGATGGTATTGATGTAAATGGACTGACATGTTGCACTAGACCAGCAACAAAAGGATTAGTGCAGGTTGGAACGTTGACTGGTGGAGAAAACCATCATTGGTGCGAGTTATGAGGTGCAGCATCCATAGGAGGCGGTACCCAAGATGGGATAGGAGTCCCACTGTCAAACATGCAGACATTTGCTTGAGGAGAGAGAAAGGCCTATAGTTTGTGCTTTTGTAGGAGGTGACAAATCGGTAATAGCATCGATCAACCAAGTGACTGAATTTCTTGCACAACTGACACTGAACACGAAAGCCCAAAAAACGACCGCGCGCGGGGCTACAAGTGTTTGAGGTGGGTCGATAAGTTGGCACAGACACACTGTTGCTGTCAGGCACCTCAGGGGAATGAGAAACCATATTTGCCAAGCTAGGAGTTTCCAGTGTTGTGAGTTGCTGGCGCGCTTCAGCATCAAGAAGTATCGTGGTTACACCTTAGACACTATAAGGAACCTGACTTGCAGTAATTATTGTAACTACAGAGTCATCTTCAGTGAACAAACCATTGAAGATAGCAGTCACATGTTCTTGCTCACTAATGACCTCTCCGCAGCCAGCAAGACGATCATAGTAACCCTTGACTTTCATCAAGAAATCTCGCATGGAGAGATCAGTTTTGTGCTGTGAATGTAACGCTTGTCTATAAAACATCAACTGGAAGGTGGTTTTGCTGCCATACACACTAACAAGCGCATTCCAAATCTGAGCACTCGTATTTAGGCCAATGAGATGGGGAAGAACAGTAGGACTTACTGATGACAGCAACCAAAACGCAAGCGCACTGTCTTGCTGCTCAAACCGATCGAACTCAGGATTTGGTTGTGACACCCCAGTATCATTAAGAATTATCTGAGGAGGAGAAACAGTACCAAGATCAATGAAATGTTGAAGTTTATATGTTTTAATAGCTAAAAGAACATGTTGGTGCCACAACAGGTAGTTGTTATCATCAAGAAATAGACTGATCTTCTTGGTAGAGAAGAAATGAACTCCATCGGGAAAATTAGACGCTATCGGTGTATCAGACTGCTCAGCAGACGGACTGGAAGGAGTCATGAGACACACAGGAAATCAAGAAGCAGTTCCCAGGAAGAGAGGAACCTCTGATACCATGTTAAGAATTAATTATACTGAATTTCATTGCTTACAAGAGATTGTTGTTCATACATCTATAGAGTGCACGCATGCAGGCTATAACTGCTAGTTAACTAATTAACTACTAGCTAACAACCTTAACTGCTGACTATCAACCTTAACTATTATTCTAACACTAAGCACATAATTTATAAAAATTAATGCCATTCTATTAATGTATTAATACCAATCAATAAAATCTAGACCGTTAATTTCATATTTTTAATTTATGCATTAATGAATTTTTAATAAGATACTTGTTTATCGGTTAACATTAGTGTTATTTTATAGCATAAATTGTATCAATAGTCACTCAATTATATATAAATTTTTAATTTGATCATTTAATTAAAATGATTATAATTTGATCACTAATATGTTTTAAATTATTTTTCTCGTCACTCGATCATTAAATCACAATAAATAATGAAATGGTTTTTTCAAATTAATATAATAATAAATTTACTCCCAATTTTTATACTTCCTCTGAAATTATAATTTTTTTAATTGAATAACTTACTATAATGGATTTCTAGTATTTAAATTTCAATTATTGTTCAAAAAGAGTTTCTTGTTTTTAATTTTAATAAAGTTTCTTGTTTTTAATTTTTATTTTATTAATATCGACAAAGTTTTCATTAATATTTTTCCACATTTCTAAAATTTAACAAATATAGCTTCCAAATACTTTTGGAAACCCTGTCTACTTTTGTTTTCATTTATTTTTGGAAAACTACATATTAAACATTATGTTTAATATCTTAATTTTATTGTTTCAATTAAAATCCCATTTTTTTATTTTTTATAGATAAATTTATTATACAAATATTTTTGTTGAGAAAACAAGCGGCTAACTGCCTACAGGCGATAGGCTCTTAACCTTGCTATTCCAATAATATCATCCTCAGAGTAGGAGGAGGGACCCCAATGTTTTCCATTACAAACCCATGTCTTAGCGCCCAAGCAGTAAGGAAATCAGCACAGCAGTTTGCCTCTCAAAAAATGTGGATGACGTTACATAAAGACAGCAGCGATATCAGTTGCTTACACTTCATAATGGTAGGAGCAAAAGGATCATGCAAATTAAGAGCACCAGCGACTTTCTTGACAGCTAAAAGGGAATTTGACTCAACTAACATTTTGTCAACCTTTCTCCACTGCCAAATCCAATGCTAACATGATAGCATGAACCTCAGCCTTCAGCGTTATACCTTGTCCTATTTGTATTGAGAATTCCCCTAAACATGCACCATCATGGTCTCTTGTGATACCGCCCATAGCAAAATTCCCAATACTAGATTGAGCCGCACCATCGACATTAATTTTAATGACAGACCAAGGTGGAGTCTTCCACAAAACCAAACGAATAGTCCTGAAAGATGAAAGTCGACGGTTGTCTCCTTTCGAAAACCACAAAAAAAAAAAAAAAGGTTTAGAATCTTTTCATCTAGTTATAATTTAAGCTTATTATGCAGTTTGTGGTTGTAAGGAAAAGAAAATGGTTGCATTAGAGGTAACTTATGATTGGCTTAATTGTGTTGGCACACTCCGCACATGGCTTCCTTTATGTTCATTTATTTGATCATAAAGTTTAGGCTTGCGTATCTTAATTAAGTAAATAATTATGATATATTTGTAAGAGTTATGTAATTGGAAGAAATCCATTAGAGAATGAAGTTTTATTATTTTGAATTACATTGTGTTAAGACATGTAAGTTAGAAATACGTACCTTTTTTTTTTAATGTTATAATATTATTCAATTAAGTGTTATATATATATTCTTTTGATTATTTAAATTAAGAGTAATCGAAATTAAGTAATTGGAATATTATTTGTTTTCATGTTTTAAACTATGAGTAGAGGTAATAATTAGGTTAAAAAAGGGGTTATGCAGATAATAATAATTGGATGGTTGTGGGGTGGTAAATAGCCGTTGTAAAAACAAGGGTAATTAGAAGACAGTGTCAATTTGGTAAATTCTTAGAGATCAAGGCCTAAACAATGCAGTAGCTTTTCCATCTCATTTATATAAATAATAATAATTAATGGTTTAGGAAGAGGAAGGGGGTCCAACCCGAGGTCTAAAAAGGAAAACTGTCGGTATGAGTATGAAGGCTGAGTGAACCCCATCCCCATTTGATTTAATCCTTACGTTTCTTCTTCTTCCGGGAATTAATCAAAATCATCACTACCACAACCGACACCGATATGAGGAAAGAAGCAGTGCCCTCCACCGCCCCTTTCACCGCCACCACCGTTGGCAAGAAGCTATTCCTTTGCTTTGAAACTAAACCCTTAGTTGTTACATTGCTTGCTCTTACTTTAGTTATGCTTCTCTGGAACTTCCCTCCTTACTACCAAAACCTCTCTACCACCCGTCCCTGTTCAGCTGCTCCTCTCGCCTCCGTCGTCGCTGCCGCCTCCACTAGCTTATTCTCCACCAATGCATCACTCCCTTATACAGCCACCCCCGCAGGTGAAAAGAAGTACTACTCGGATCCTAAAGTTAAACCCAGGGACCCCAACAAGCGGGTCTTCGAGGCTTACGGTAATGCTGCTGCTTTGTTTGTGCAGATGGGTGCTTACAGGGGCGGTCCTACAACATTCGCGGTGGTGGGATTGGCTTCCAAACCCATTCACGTTTTCGGCCGCCCCTGGTACAAATGTGAATGGATCTCAAATAATGGGTCATCTTTCAGAGCCAAGGCCTACAAAATGCTTCCGGATTGGGGGTATGGGCGTGTTTACACCGTGGTGATGGTGAATTGCACTTTCCCATTCAACCCAAACCAAGACAACCTCGGTGGTAAGCTGATGATCAACGCCTACTACGGTGAGTCCCCAAGGAAGTACGAGAGGTTCACAGCGTTGGAGGAGACCCCTGGATCTTACAATGACGCCAAGTACCGGCCACCATTTCAGTACGAATATTTGTACTGTGGGTCGTCTCTGTACGGGAACCTCAGCGCTGACAGGATGAGAGAATGGATGGCTTACCACGCCTGGTTCTTTGGGGCAAGCTCGCATTTCGTGTTTCATGATGCGGGCGGGGTCTCCCCGGAGGTCAGAGCGGCTCTCGAACCTTGGGTGCGTGCCGGAAGGGCTACGATTCAAGACATTCGGGACCAGGCGCAGTTCGATGGGTATTATTATAACCAGTTTTTGGTGGTGAATGATTGTTTGCATCGCTATCGACACGCTGCCAATTGGACTTTCTACTTCGATGTGGACGAGTATATCTATTTACCTGATGGAAACACTTTGGAGTCGGTGTTAAATGAATTCTCCGCTTATACACAGTTTACTATTGAGCAGAATCCAATGTCCAGCCTGCTCTGCCTAAATGATTCCTCTCAACAATATTCCAGGTGATCTCATCACTCACCCCATCTGTTTATTTTCTCTAGAAAATTAGAGATGAAAGAGCCAAGTTGGGTCTTTAATGGCAAGTTGCAGAAAGATTATGAAAATGACATACGTTGTTCATCTTGGCAGGCAATGGGGATTCGAGAAGCTTCTGTTTAGAGAATCAAGAACGGGAATTCGGCGTGACAGGAAATATGCAATTCAGGCAAAGAATGCATTCGCAACGGGAGTGCATATGTCGGAGAATGTTATTGGGAAAACATTACATAAAACAGAAACAAAGATTCGTTATTATCACTATCACAACACCATTACCGTACACCAAGAGCTATGCAGAGAGTACCTCCCTCTCTCTGCCAAAAACAATGTCACTTGGTTCAATAAGCTACCCTATGTCTACGATGATAACATGAAGAAACTGGCCAACACCATCAAGGAATTCGAGCGTAAAACCATTGGAGACCTGGGTTCTCTATGACCCCACACCCCACATTCCACTCCAGCAGCTACCACATGTATCAGTTTAATGCGTTAATGGTTGAGCATTCATGGCATATGTGCTTATTTTTACATTTGGGTTTGCTCAAAATTTACTCCTCATTCATGCTAAAGATGGCCCCCACTCATTGCTAGCTGTGGCGAGAAACTCATGGATCAAGCTGGAAAGGGGCCCCCGATATCGTTTTGATTTTGTCTCTAGTGGTGAGTGTGTGTTTTACTTGTACCATTTTGTTTTTGGTTCTATATCTGTAGTGGGAATACTTGTAAAATTATTTCTCTTACATATTTAAGTTATTGCTTTATAGATTCATACCAGTTTTATAATAGAAAACATCCGATGATGGCCTGGTTGTCTAATTGTTTAAGGGCATGGTTCCATTATTGTTTCTTTTCCAGGTAAAAGGTGCACCCACCACTCTGAGAATGTGAATTGTGATGGGGATTAGAACATTAATTGTGATGTTTTTTTCCCATTGCTATATCTCTTTCCATTTTTATATACTGTGAATTCAGTTGTTAAATCATCGTTTACCCTATGCTTTTCTTACATTTCATCATTTCACTTCTATAAAAGCCATGACGTAATTTAAGAGCAACCACAACAATTTCAACTCAAAGTTTCTACTTCTATTATGAGTGAGGACTATTGGGTAAACTTTTTTTTTTTTTTGTTAATTTATTCGTTACCGTTGAAATATTTGTTAAATGGATTGGTGACTAAATTTGTCACGTCAACATCTTTTACACTTAATATCCACATAATTAAAAGGCTAAAAATATAAAACAATGTAAAACAACAATCGACTTAGAAGGAAATGACAAATCCCCTTGTATGGAAAATTCGCACAATCCCTAAAGGTGTACGGAATTTGTAGGATAAATTTCATTTGTATCAATATTTTCAAAATTCTAAAAATGAATTTACTTATTTGAGGAAATATACAAAAAAAAATTTAAAATCCGTAAGTAATTCAAATTCTTTTTTCAAATTTCTTTTTCAAAATTCCTCGCAATTTTATTTGATTTAACATATATAATCTCACTATAAGATAAAAAATTTAAACTTCAAATTTTTATTTTTATTATTTATAATCTATATATTTTTAAATTTTATTTTATTAAAACTATTGATAAATTTTTGCAAATATAAAATCCATATTGAATACTTTTTATATTATTTATTTTAAATATAATTATTTTTAATTTGCAAAATTCTAATATCTTAATTTTTTAAAATTATTTATTTATCCAAACAAAACAATTATAAATTCTATTATTTTATATTGATAAATTGTAAAATATTAACATTTTAAAAACTCAATAAATTTAAAAATTTTCATCCAAATACACGGTAATTCTTTCGTAAAATTTGAACCCAAATATAATTTTGCAAATTACTATCAATTTTTCTTCAGGGTTCAAACAGGAAAAGGCTTCATTTTTCTAGGGTTTATCAACCAACAAACCCTAATACACTGATATACACTATAAAACAAGCAAAACCATATTAAAATTCCCCAAATTCCTTTATTCACTAATGAAACATTCAATTAAGTAACTTTCTAAAAATGGTAAGGAAAGTCAAGCACAAAATCTTGAGCTGAAGATGATGACGATTTTCTCAAAAAAAAAAAAAAAAAAGAGTTAAGCTATCCTCCATTGGTGGCGGAGACAGTATTGGAGACGTTACTAAACATTTCTAACAATTTTATCGAATCAAACAAAATTAAAAATATACTACACTAAAAACATTAAATCTCGATACATCGCAATTCACATTGTCAAATATTAAATACAAAATAATAAAACAAAATTAACATTAGCTTACTACAATAACAAAACAACAATAGCACGCACGCACGCATGCACGCACTCATATCATAAGTAGAATATATTCAACCCATGTAACAACAATAATAATATTATAATTTTAATGATTTAAACAATTTGTAATAACAAAATTAACACTAACTTGCTATAATGACAACCAAAAACAATAACACAAATTTCTTGTACCCTACATACAACATATTCAACAAATGTAACAATAATAACATAATAATTCTAACGATTTCAACAATCTTTAATCACAAAGAATCTAATCAAATTAACGCTAATTTACTACCATGACAATCAAAACAATAATAACATATTCAACAAATGTTGGCTATTAAAAAAATTATAAATTCATTAAATACAAATGTTAAACACAATAAAAACATAATATTGGTAAAGAAAAAAAATAATAACAACTTTCATAAAATTATGTTTTGAATTATGGCAAGAAAAAAAACACTAGTAGAAATTTTGGATGTAACCACCCTAAATTTATGGTTATCGGAAAGTGCATTTTTGGGTCACCGTTTTCGTAGAATGAATTCGTAAATATGTATTAAAAATATTTACGAAATTAGTTGTGTGATTAATTAAGTTTTGACTAGGTAAATTAGTTTGAATTAAGGTTAATTAGGTGAAAGGACTAAATTGAATAAAGGGTGAAAGTTTAATTATAGATTAAAAGAAAAGTGAAGGAACTAAATAAGCAATTAAACCATAAATTGACATGTGTGTGGTAAAAATAATTTTGTGATAAAAATAATTTCCATGTATATAAATAATATACATATATTTGTGATTATTATATATTTACTTAAATAATAACATAAAATAAAACAAATAAAACAAATGAAATATAAAAAGAAAGAAGGAGAAGGACGAAACAGAGAAGGAAAGTGGGAAAGAAAAAGAAAAGAAAAATTAGGGTTTTAAGGTTTAAACTCAAGTTGACAAGTCAATTTAATCCCTTTTCTTGTAATTTTGATATTTTTAGAGTCCTAAAAGAAAATACTACTTGATTTATGTTAAAATTTTAGAAGTTAGTGAATTTTTAGATGTTGTTCATATTGAATAAATTGAAGTGTTAGGGGTTAAATTTATGGAATTTCAAGTTAGAAGTGAAAAATGGATTGAATTGTAAAATAAATTATAAGTTTTGATTAATAAGGACTAAATTGAGAGAATTTTGAAATTAGGGTTTATGGTGAAATTTGAAAGTTGAAATTAGTCTAAAGTGGGAATTGAATGAAAATATGGAATTAGTTTTGGAAAAATAAATCGAGTCTCGGTTTAAGGACTAAATTAGAATTTAGGCAAAAGTTGTGTATAAATTAAAATATTCAATGTGAAATTGTGTTGTATTGATGATTTTTAATTATTTTAAATCCATAGCTAACGTTGAGCCAGAGGCCTCGGCTAAGAAAGAAAAAGACAAGATTAACGAGGAGTAGCTTGAGAATTCTGGTTTGTATTTCTATAATCCAAAGCTAATTATTAATTGTTGTATTTATTATATATATATGGTAAGTGGAATTGAGGTGAGTATTGGTATCGAATTGAATTGAATTATGATTATATGTGTGATTATTTGAAATGTGTATTGATTGAAAATTGAAAAGTGATTTGAAAATCCTATTAACTGTATCAGGCTGAGTTGGATATAGTTGGCACGCCATAGGATTGGAAGTGTTCAGGGATACTTCAACCACGAGTCGATGAGATACTAGGTGTCATATTATTGCTTCGGATAAATTCGATAAGGTACTGTGTACCAATTTACTTAGGCATGGCCGATGAGACACTGGGTGTCAATCTATTACTTCGAATTATTTGATGAGGCATTAGGTGCCATATTGATGTGTTTTGGTTGGATCCGTATATCCGTCCGAGTCCGAGTTGTGTTAATATGGTTAAATAAATGAATTGGCAATAAGATCAATATTGAATGTGAATTAGAAATTTGACATTGAATTGAATTGTGCAAATGAAATGTATGAACCAAGGGTTCATGTAAAGAGTATTGCTATTGCTAAATGTTATGTGAATCAAAGTGAGAAAATCTATTTGAATTAGCTATTGATGAGAAATGAAGGTTAAATGGATGAATTGAATTATTGATTGATTAATGTTTACATATGGTTAAAAATGTATGCTTTATAATATTATTTTCTTTAAAGTATTCGGATTATAGAAATATCACTTAGTTTTATACTCAGCGTACGATTTGTTTCCGTGCGCAGGTTAGGTTAAAGTTGAATTGCCAAATCAGCATTCAAAGCTGATCCCGAACTCAAAGTGGTGAAGTAAATTTCTTTTTGGTAATGGCATGTACCTAGGACGTTTTATGTTGGTTATTTTGAAATGGTGAACGTAAAATATGTTATAAGACACTATTGGTTACATATATATAAGTTTATATGATATGTTAAGATTACAAAATAGTATATTTTGGTATGAAATTAGATTTGATTTGAATGAAGTTAAATGAATTATTTGGACAATATATGTAAACACTTATGAGAGTATATTAGTTAGGTCCTTAGATTGATAGTTTTGACATGTTTTAGGCATATTTGAATGTGTTTTGGATTGGTTGAATAATTGATTTTTGAATGGCTTGTTGTTTAAGTTTGCAGGGTTGGTAAACTTGATGTGCAAGGCTCATTTTGAGTCCACAAGGCCTGGCACACTGGCATGTGACCAGACCGTGTGAGACACACGACTATCACTTGGACGTATGGTTTGGCCGTATGTCCACTGCAATTTAAAATTTCAAAATAGAATACTCAAGTACTACCATATGGGCAGAGACATGGGTATGAGTCTTAGCTGTGTAAGGAACACGACTCAGCACATGGGCGTGTGACTTTGCCGTGTGATGTAATCAGAGAGTTACACGGGTCAGGATACAGCCTGAAGCACAGGCATGTCATAGGGTCACATGGGCGTGTCCCTTGGCCACACGGGCGTGTGTGCCCTACACTTAGGAAAAATTTTGAAATTTCGCAAAAAATTCTCAAAGAACTCGAATTAGTCCAAATTTGTTTTTAATTCGTATTTAGGGTCTCGAAGGCTTATAAAAGGGACAATATGATTAATTTATGATGTGTATCTTTATTGAATTGTTTAATATTGAAATCGTTCTGAAAAGTCAGGTAATGCTCCATAACTCCGTTCCGACGATGGATAAGGGTTAGGGGGTGTTACATTGGAAGTATTTGAAATGATTTAGGGATTATAAATGTTTGAGAGAGTTTTGAAAAGATTTGTTATCTTTGCAACTTAGAGAACTTATAGGAGAGAGGAATGATTCAGACATTTTAAGATAGTACGACTTCTGTGCTTATTGGTGTCGAGTTTAATGTATCTGTAACACCTTGAAAATTTCTACAGTAAGATATTATCCTTAATATAGTAAAATAAGAAAATAAAGTGACAAGAAGAGGAAAATTGAGTTATGTCACTGGGAAGTATATTATGACATATTGATTCAAGAAATGACTAAATTATAAAAGTGAGAAAAGTTTCGTGGCCCGAGTAAATACTTAAAATTTTAGGGATTAAAGTGTAAATATGAAAAAAGTTGAAGGACTAATAGTGAAAATATTTTAAGGGTGGAATGATCTAAAAACCAAGAAAAATTGATGAATTAGGACCAAATTGAATAAGTGAAGAATTATGAGGGACTAAATTACAATTTTACCAAATTAAGTGATGACTCAAGAATGGAATTTTAAAAGATCACGAAGGGCAAAATGGTCAATTGGAAGGAGAGAGAAATCTAGAAAGCAATGATGATGTTGGAGATATTTTAGATTAAATAAATAAATATTAGTTTATTAATATTTTAATTTAATTTTTAAATGATATTTTATTATTTTATTATTATTTTATTTAGTATATATAAGGAAAGAAAGATGAAGAATCATCTTTTTTCTCATGCACCCAATCATCATCTTTTTCTCATGCACCCAACGTTTGAAGAGAAAAGAAAGAAATAAACTTTCTTTTCTTTACAATTTGGTCCTTTCATAAAAAAATTACCATTTTCACTTAGAAATTAAAAGAATTTTCATAGCCATCAAGAGAGAAAGATGACAAGAAGACTATGGGAAGCTAGAATATCAAGTTAGATTCAAGAAATAGAAGTTGGAGGAGAGAGAAAATCAAGTTAAAGATTGGAAACAATAAGACAAGGTAAGAACATTAAGATTTCCATATATTTTTAAGTTTGATACTATTGAAAAAGCATGGAAATGAAGCTAAAGTAGAGTTTTCTTATATATGAATTTATGTTCTTGATATATTAGAGAAATAAGAGAAATTGGTGAGAAATATTGTAAAGAAAGGAAATAAGGGTGTTATAAACTTAATAATTAACATTTTGCACTAAAACAGTTTTGGGCAGCAGCAGTACTCTTAACTTTCAAAAATCACCAAAAATTTTAGAAATCGAATTAGAGAATGAAAAAAATATTAAATTAAATCTTATTAAGTCTAGTTTCTTATAGAAGAAATTGTGTAAGCAATGGAATTGTGGATGATGAGATATAATAAATTTTGTGAGACAAGGTCAGAATGATTTCGGATTCCCTGTTCTGACTTTGGAAAATCATAAAAAATTGGATAAAAATAATTAGGCTCTTAAAGTTATATTTTTAAAATCCTGAATAAATCTATTTTCAATAGAAACAAAATCATCTGAATCCTGTACAATGAGATAATTATTTTTTTAGTAAAGAAGGGTTAGAACTGTCAAACAGCAAAATAAGGGTGACTTTAAAGAATAAACTGTACTTATTTCATGAACCAAAAATTCTGAAAATTTTATGGTAAGAAGATACGTAAGTCTAGTTTCATGGAAAATTAGCGGATCATAATTTCGAGTTCTGTAGCTCAAGATATAAATAATTTAGTGACTATGATGCAAATGAACAGTTTTGAATATACATATAAGTAAATATGGAAATTATTGATAATGTTACTTGTAGCATATTATATAAATTAAGGGTGTGGAATGGAGAGGAGGAGGAGGAGGAAAATATGAATGAATATTTAGCTAGCATGGCTAATTTGCATGTTTTAGGCTCAGGGACTAAATTGAATAAAAGTAAAATTTTATGGGTAATTTTTTAAAAATGTTAGAAATGACCAATTTGAATGAAATGAATTATTTTATTATTTAAAATTACAAAATTGAATGAAAATATTAATTTAGTTCAAGATCGGGGAAAAACATGTTTTAAGGATTAAATTAAAAAGTGGTGAAATTATGGAAAATTCTGATATTTTATAGAATTCATGGGTTGTTATCAATTTGTATGAGAATAACGGCTGGAAATAAGGATTATATTGCAAGAATTTTGTTTTTTTGAGCCTAAGAATGAAATCATCATTAATTAAATGTTTAGGGGTAAAATGGTAATTTTGTTTAGAGCATTAATTGAATGTATTAGAACATAAAATAAATGAAAACGACAATCAAATTTATTTATAAAGATCCGGATGACTCGAATAAGAGACTTGAACGTGAAAAAGAAAATATATCGGATTAATGAAATTATAAACATGAACAAACAATGAGGTAAGTTAGTGTAACTTGAATTGTATTTTTAAATGCATAAAATATCGATATAATGAATTACCTGATTTATGTTTATGAAGAAATGACAAGAGAATGATATTTATCATGACATGTAAATATGTGATTATATTTGATACGTTGATACAAGGAAAATTAAGTATATTGAGACAAGTAATAAATTCAAGTAAAACATGTCGAGAAAAATAAGTACGTTTAAGGGACAATATGTTTGATTTTAATTGGTTCCAAATATGAACGTTAGATAAAATAAAATATCTGATAAATAAATCAGTAACTCTGGTAATGCTCCGTAACTCTATTCCGGTGATAGATTCGGGTTAGGAGCGTTACAGTATCACAAAATGATCTAAACTCAAATGGGAGCTGAAATCTTTCTCCATCAATTTAAATCCACATCTTTCATAAAAAAAAATACAATATTCTCAAAAAAAAAAAATCTAAAAAGTTGTAGAATGACCTAAAATGAATTCAATAACTAATAAGCAATTAGTTAAGCAAAGTGCCGAAATAAATTCAATATTTCGACATCGCATTAAGAAACGATTTTGATTTTAGTTTTAAGCTATGTACAATTAATTTCAGTCTATTACTTAAAAGATTTACGTTTGATACTCATATAGAATGCGGGATTAATTACTGAATTCACTCTAGTAAATATTTTAAGAAATAAGAAAAAGGGATTTTCATTTGAGAAAAAAATATTTATAGTGATACATATATATTAGATTTGTTTAAGAATTCGATTATTTGTACAAACTCGAAAGTTTATTTGAAATTTGGTAGGATTTGAACATATATATGAGGCTTAAAATATAAGTTTAAACAAAAAAAAAAAGTTTAAAAACTGGATCGAGCATTGAACTTAGCAACTAGATGCACTTTGGTGCTTGTACTTTTTTCGATTGACTTTGGTCCTTGAATTTGACAACTAGATTCATTTGTCCCTTATATTCTATCAAGATTTGATGATGTGATCAATATTACTAGAACAGGACGAGATCGAATGGACCAAGAATTCATCGATATAATGGTCTAAACAATAAGTTGAATTGATCGACTCAGAAATTGCTTGAAATTGGTAAAAATCGAAAATTAGGACAAAAATTGACAGTTAAACAGGTTGAACTGATTTAATAATTTTTTTACATATATTTATGAATTTTAATTATTTATTTAATTATTGATGGTCCAATGGTCGAATTAATCAAACCAATTGAACAGAGAATCAATGGTTTGATTTGTTCAACCATCGATCCAATTATTAAAACACTAAATGTGACACTATAAGATTGTATAGTGTACCATAACATCAAATTTTTATATTTTTCAAGTTTAAGGGCTAAAATGGACAAAAAAAATACAAATACCAAAGTGAACCTAATTGTCAAGTTTAGGGGCCAAAAATTATAATATCCCTTAATTAAATTATATATATATATATAATAAATATTTTAATCCAAATTTCCTTGGGTTTTCTTTTACAGCAAATATGATTGGCATAGTGTGGAAGCGATGAAAAGGGCTTTTGGGTTTCTCTCAAATTGTCTCGAAGAAGAAGAAAAAGCCTCTTAAAATACCCAGTGAGAGTGTGTTGAAACCAAGTGAAGAAATTTGATGAGCCTTGCTCCACTCATATAGTGATTTTAGGGGAGCAAAACAAGGATCTCATTCTCAACCACTACACCTGGAAAATAATATAGTCCATAAAGAAATTTGGCTTTTAGTGGTGGGTCCCCAACATCTTATCTCCATTTTGGTTTGGATTAATCGAAAATTAAGCTGAATTTGGATAATATCACAAAACTTTGATATCTTACTTCAGCCCCATCTAATTCAACTTTGTTTAATTAGAAATTATGTTATTGACTATTATCGACTTTTTTTTAATTATTTGATGATATTTTAATAATTATTTTTATACTATTAACACATAATTTTAATAATTTTTATTCTTAATTTAAATTATGAATTCGAATCTCGAACTCAAATTGTTCAAAGTTAAAATTTAAGATTAAAAATAAAAAAATTACTTTAATTATATATCAATATAATGAAAAAATTATTAACATTTTATTAAATAATTAAAAAATCATAAATAATATAGTCAGAGAAGTACGCAAAATAAATTTCCTGATTAATATATATATATAAATGGCAATTCGTTTAAAATAATAAAAAACACATAATTTATCATAAAAATATTTTAAAATGTTAACATCAAATCAAGTACATGAGAAATGATGTTTTTGAAGCCATAAACGTGACACGATGTAGATCGTTCACATAGGACAATATTTTTTTTTTATAGAGATTTTGGTTTTAGTTACATTTTTCATTATTTACTTTATATTTGAAACTTTACAAATAAAATTAGTTTTTTAAGCAAATTTTCCTATTAAGATAAAATAAATATTTTAGAAAATAATATATAATTACCTCAAGATATATATATATATATATATTTGTGTATTTTATATACATATACAAAAATTATTTATTTTCTCCTGATTTGATTTTATTAACATATAAATAATATTAATGTTTATAATTTAAAGGTAATTAAATTAAGTTATTTAAAATTTAAAGTCTTATAAATTTTTAGATATTTTTATGCTATAAATTATTAAATTGAAATATTTCAAATATAAATATAAATATAAATGAAAATAAAATTTTATATTTATAACATCTGTGGTTACGATATAATAAAATGAGATACTTATAATTAAATAAAAGAAAAGAAAAGAAAAGAAAAAAGGTAAGAATATTTCTATTACTTTATCTTGCTGCATCTATGATTCTGGAAAAAAGAAATATTAAATGGTAGGGTGGTGGTATGACTGACACACAGAGATCCATGTGATCCTTTGTCAGTTGTCACAGACACACATTTTACTCTAATTTCAACTTATCTGAAAGTTAATAAGGCAGGCAATGAGAAAGAAAAAAAGAAGGTTTAAGTTGAAGTAGCAACCAAATTAAGATAATCTACTTTAGTTTTTACAAATCCTCATTCAAGACTCCTAATCTGATCAAATTCTTAGCGTACCACAAACACATCTGTCATGTCAGCTATTTTTCCCTTCAATCGGAATCTATTCATTCTTTGGATAAATCAAATTTATTGATCAAATTTCGTTATCATCTGTTTCATTCTATTCTAACCTTTGATCCATTCAACAGTCAACTTGAGATGCTTCTTTTTCTTGGATTGACACAGACAGACAAACCCATATCTTCCAATCAAATATATATTCACTTACTACTTGGCTCAACACTATCCATTGCCGCACAAATCGTGAATTCTCTCTCATTGCCCCATGTAGGAATTGCTAATTGTTCAAATACTACATCCTGGCTCTTAAACAAGCAAAGAATAAAGCTTTCTTATCATAGTTCCCCTTTTGTCAAATACAACAAAACCATGTTAAGGGTTGGTTGCAGTCGTTAGCTCAGTTTCTCATTTAAGCCATCTGAAAATGAATCAAGGGCATAGACATTTAGCCCTCTTGTCCGACCGGGTGCCCCACCTTTTAGCGACGACACATCCAATGCAATCCTGAATAAACCACAAATGCGTTCTTCAACTCATTCTCCTGCTTTAAGAAAAAGGGAAAGAGCAAGTATAAACTTACAAGTTCTTTGACGCTTTCTCGAATTCCGGAGTCTCACAATTTATGAGGATCTTGTTATCGATTTTTGACACCGAATGGTTCAAAGGCAGATCAATCCCTTTGGGTGCTGGATGACATTACAACTCAATTACTTTCTGTTTACAATAAAAATAAATAAAGCAATGGAGAAAATAATCTTCTTACATGGCTTATGATTAGTTGGTGCACTTCCATTCAGCCCTAGGAGCTCCTATATCATATTGAATTCATTGGATAAGGATATTTATCAAAAGAACTTAAGATGCATATGATACAGTTCAAGGGAAAAAGAAGTCACCTTAAGATTCTCATAGCACTCCTCAAGATTATCGTTGTATAATATATGATCAAAGATGCCAGAAGATTTCCCTTGCTCAATTTCTGCTTCCGCATTCCGTAGTCGTTTTAGGATTTGCTCCTCTGTCTCAGTCCCCCTATTTACAGCATTCTAGTTATTACAAGACTAGGATTATGGTATAGTGATAAATATCAAATGGACAGTACTGATTCACCTTGCACGGAGCCGCTCTTCAAGCTCTCTCATCGTGGGCGGACAGATAAAAATGAAAATCGCATCAAGAGAACTTGCCCTCACTGACCTTGCTCCTTGAACATCAATGTCAAGAATGCACCTCTATATAGGGGGGAAAAAATTCATTTGAGCAGAAAGGTAATTTTCAAGTAAAGAATGCTATACCAACAAGAACCCTTGATACACTTTCTGAAATACAACAACCAGAAATCCAAAATTCAATGTCGCACCATCTTGTCCAATACCAACATGATATTATCTAAAGGCCATCAAGTTAACTAACGTATATACAAGAGACATTCTCCCCTCGTAACAATATGCAAGGAGATGATACATAATTCATAAATTGTTAAAGGAAGGGTTGACATAAGTATAACTATAATTTCATGAGATCTGACATGCTTAAGTGCTTTGTTACCGTAAGAAAATAACCTAACATCCTGAACTGATGATATTGCATGCTTAAGCGTTCCATTTCACAGTTTGGTTCCCCAAGTGCAACTTTCAAATCAACATTAGGAATTCAACTATTACTAATAGAACAGTAAGAAAGACTGTTTTACCTTCCCAGAGTCTGCTACTGCCTCGACAGCTTCAATACTAGTTCCATAGAGATTCCCATGAACAGAAGCAAACTCAAGAAATTTCCCATCTTTTATATCTTTCTCCATTACACTCCGGTCAGTAAAATGATAATGAACTCCATTCTTCTCGTTGCCCCTTGGTGCACGGGTTGTGTGGCTGACAGAGAACCCAAACATAGATGGGAACTCCTTCATCAACATGTTTATTAGTGTCCCCTTACCAACTCCAGAAGGACCACTGATAACAACCGGCTTCTCAGCATCACCCCTCACACCCCTACTCCAGGCAACAACTTCAGTCCCCAAAATTTTTCTCTGTTCCTTAACATACTTGGTGTCCACCTAGCAATATTGGAACAGACTGAACACTTTTAGGCAACAAAATATACAAATACCTTTTATGCAACTCAGAATCACCGAGTTAATTCCGCAAGAAATTAACTATTCTAACTGCAGAGTATGTGAAGTTCATCCTATATTACCCCTCAAAAGATCCTTAAGTTTTCAAAATACCAACCTCAAGAAACCAAATGCAGCCATCTGGGGTGGAACCCCTAATAATTATCATTATTCGATCTTCATTCAAAAGAATGGCCGAATGGCCTTTACATGCCTTTGGTTTTGTTCCCAGAACTGTAGGGATCACCCTGAAAATAATACCAGAAACAATTAACTCGCCACTCTAAACTGGAACCTGGAAGAACAAACTAAGTGGTTTCTTCTAGCCAAAACTAACCATTTGCCTGTAGATTTGTCATAAATCTTAACCCCAATATATGATGTGGAATCATTGTCTGCCCCACCAATTACAAACTGCCAAGAGAAATAAACGCCAATCCTCAATCAAAAAAGATGATTGAACATGCTAGCTAAGAGATAACAGACAGTGAAAAAAAGTGAAACACTTTATGAAGAACACCAAATTTAGGCATTAAATTATCATACCGTTTTGTCACCAACGTCGGCAGAGGTCTCCAAGCTTTTGGGTTTTAAACCAAATCCATTTTGTAGATTGTCAAAACAGAATGCCGGGGCTTCACCCTGATGATTATAAACCAAAACCAAATCAAATCACAATAAAGCTACAACTTTTTTAGCTACAGCTGAACTAAAACTCAATTAGATTGTTAGCAAAAGTCCCTTCTTCTTTTAACAGATAAGAGAAGAACTAATTTCATATAAATGAATTTATATTATAGAAACAAATTGATGATTAATGGCTCACCATGGAGAACCAATGCCTCCAATACAAGATTCTCCTGATCAATACACATGGAAAGATAAAAATGATCAAATCAAAAGAAAACATATTTCTCAGATCTAGGACACAAATGTAAACCAAACGCATTTAAAAGAAAAATATCATGGATCACATATAAGCAATATAATTACATGTCAAACAAGAACGAAGTAAAAGAGGAGGAAACAAAAGAATCAAATTTTGAGATGCATAACAACAATATAAGAAGCCCAAAATCAAAACCCAGATTTCAATCTAACATTACAATGGCAAAACATAGAAGGCAGGAAAAAGAAACAAGCTACAAAATCAAGTGTCAGTTGGTTTTTATGTCAAATTTGAAACAACCCATGTCTGCAAAACCAAATAAAATGAAAACAAATAGAATAAACTTCCACAAAAACACGTTAGAAATCAAAGCTTGGTGATGAAAAGCTTTAAAAATTTTCGGAAACAAGAGAGAGAGAGAGAGAGAGAGAGAGAGAGAGAGAGAGAAACATATTGGATAGACAACAAGATCATACCTTTGATAAGAGCAAAAAAAATAATTAAAGAAACTTGGGTAGGCAGATGGTAATTGTAAGAGGGTTAAATAGTAGAAGAGAATAGGAGGGGAAAAAGGGGTTTTCTTCAGGTACTGTGATCTGTAGAAGGCAGCGTTAGGAGGGAGTCAAATCAGAACAAGCTTAGGCTTGAAAAAGAAGATTACAGAAAGAGATTGGGGTGAAGAGAGACTTGCATTGTCTCTCTTTTATATTTGTAAAGAGGAAGAGTTGGCCCTTCTTTTTTCGTCGCATTCAGTTCACGAAAACAAGAAGACCCGACTGGGGGACTGCCTGGCTCTAATTTTCTTGTGAAGCTTCACCTTTTTAAGAAAAAAATTAGTATTTTTGCTTTTTTTGGACTTTTATAAGTTTAATTTTATAATAAAATAAATATAATTTAGATCTGTTTTCTTTAGACTGAATGACGGTAAACAAATACATTCATTATTTTTTCTCTTTTTAATGATATCACATTAGGTGTTAAATTTTATTACATCTAAAATAATATTTATATTAAGTTTACCAAAACCACATTTTATTATATCAAATACAATCCAATTTCATCCTAATTCAAATCAAGCCGAGTAAAATAATATTCAAGTGAATTGAATAAATTTTTTCAAATTAAATTAAAAAATTTAAACTCATCATATTGAAATTTTATTAACAATATCACTAATTTCTAAGTTGAAATCAAAATAAGAGGAAAAATATAAATAAATAAAAACAAGATAGCATGATAATTTAATTGTTTAAGTTCTCAAATTTGTCATTTTTTATATTGTTAAAAATATAATTTGGCATTTTTATATATTTTTTAAAAAAAATTAATAATTGTTATATAATTTTTAATTTTTTTGAATTTTTATATATTTATAAATTTTTTGAAAAAATATTTTATAAGTTTTTTGAATTTTTAGGGTTATTTTGATTTTTTGTAATTTTTTTAGAAGACCAAGTTGCACGTTTTTAAAACTGCCAAGGACCTATGGGAATTTACATCAAACTGTTAGTCAAATACTTCGAGTTGTAAAATTTAACACAACTCAAACTCGAAAAATCTAATTACTTATCCGAGTTGATTCGAAAAAACCAAATAACTTAATTCGATTAACTCAAAATTTGAAAAAAAAATTAATCAAATTAAATTTTGCTCCCGCCTATTGCAATCATTATTTTGTCCTTCTTTGGTGTCTCTTTTTCAACCTTAGGGAATTTGTTCTCTCTCTTCTTTTTCTGTCGCGGATGTTTTGGAAAGTTGTTGGTCACAATCATCCCCACTGCTATCTAGTCTTTCAAGTTTCGGTTGTTCAGAGGGGTTGGTTGGTGATGCCCAATGATCACTATTTTTGTTAGAAACCAATGCTCCTTTTGGTTTATCGGCGTTCTCTAGGCTCCATTTCTCATTTGCCGTCAACCCACCATTGGATGGGTCAAGGCGTTGGAGTATCTACCGTCAACCGTGGAGGTTGGTTGATGGGCGGTTTTCTATCCTACTATGTTTTGGTCTTGTGATAACCTTTGTTAACTTTGCTCTTTTGTTCCTTAACAAGGAAGGTTTAAGCGGCTGAGAGAATGAAGGTTTTGGTACGAAAATCATGATGTGGCCTCGGGTTCCATTGAATCATGTGAACATCTTTGTCTTTAGGTTTGATTTTGTCCTCACTTGGGTTCTTGACGATATAACATTGAATTTATCTTATATCGTTAGCTGTTTTGTTTCACCGTAAAGGAATTGCCTACTCATTGAGTGATAAGTGCCCATATTTCGTATATTTTAGGCTCTTATATTTAGCATTTTGTTTGGTTATTAAGGGAAATGTTGCATCTTAGCTTACTTTGCATAATTAATGTCTCATTTATATTTGTTTGAATTTTTATGTAATTATACTTGATTAATTAAGTGTTTTATGACTTAGATTAGGTTCATGAGAGTTTAAGGTTCGATTTTAAGAATCAACGGCAGAAAAACGAAATGTAGAAAACAAACTGTGCGCCCCAAGCGATTGCCTAATATTATGTTGAGGCCCCTACGCCAAGTTCTGATGTCCTTGCTCCAATTTTGGCACCCTTATGCCCCAAACTTCGAAACTTGGCCTCTAGCTAGACACCATTTCTAGCGCCTAGTGCCAACTTGTATATTTTGTCCATGTTTTGTTTGAGATTTAGAGGTATTTTTATCCTTTATGAGTATGATTTTCATTATTATTTAAGATGTTTAGTTATTATGATTTGATATTTGATAGTTCATTTTGTAGTGAAATATTATGTCAAAGGTAATGAAACATTTTTTTTTGGACTGAGATAATAAAATATTAAAGTAATAATTCTTTGTAAGTGAAATTTTGACTCATATTTAAATGATAAATTATTTTATTTAATTACTTAATATTTTACTATGGGTTGTTTCTCACCTCTTTTTTAAATTTTCTTTTACTTACCTTTAAAATGTCATTTTCTTAATTATTTTTCAAAAATAATAAAATTTTATTATAAATTAGACTAATTTTTATTTAACTAGAATAAGTATATTTTTAAAATATAAAAATATATTAGTTAATAAATTTAAAAATAAACACTAAAATAATGTGTAACTCATGTGACTTGAGAACTAATTTTCATTGATGTTTAAATCGAACTGGACCAATCAGTCAGATCAAGAACCGATCAAGATACCGATTCAGAGAAATGACTTTGAACTAGTTAGACCAAGAACTAAATTTTTATTATTTTTAATAACTTGTGCTAGTAATGCAAATTTGTTTTTTCAGCCGTTACAAACCATTATTTCTAATAATTATAAACCGTTTTTTATAGTTACAAAAATATTAAATATTTTTCTGACTGCTACATGAAAATATTACATTTTTGTCATTGCTAAATTATATTTTTGCCCCCTTCCAAAATATTATAAATAGGAGGTATTTTTCCTTCATTTGATACACAACTAAAAAACAAAGCTTATTCTACTCTCTCTCTCTTTCTCTGCATTAGAAGAAATTTTATCTAGGAGTTTAGGTTTTAAGTGGGACCGTTTGTGACTCCTCTAAACTTTTTTAAGAATTGATCCTAGTGTGATTTTTTTCTAATTAATTTTATTTTAAGATTATTTTAATAGAATAATACTAATTGAGTTCTACCTTCTTTATTCAAGTTTACGAATATCGTAGAATTGTATTAATTTTGAGGGACAACATTCGCTATACAATTCACCAATCATGATAAATTTATTTTTAAGACACATTAATATGTAAAGGATGTTTTGGATTTATTTTCGAGTGAATACAAACGAATTTGTTTTTGTTATGTGGTAAAAATTTATAATTTTTAATCAAACAAATTGTAGCAATAGACTGATGTTTTGATCGGTTAAACTATAAATCAGGTTCTAAAAACATCTTTCGATTATATTTTTAGAATATTCATGAAACAGAGGCTACAAAATTTAGGTTTGGGTTTTAGATAGACAATGACACGTGTGTGGGTACCCGGCAAGTTGCTAGAATATGTTAATCCCCTTAGTACTATGATTACGCGACATTAATGTTTTAAGAATTTTATTTTATATTTTAAAGTGAAGTCAAAAATATATTTGCTTCCGCATGAATGAAGGGCCTACCCACATGGACAAGTTGAATCCAAATTCCACCATCATTCCTACAAACGTATACTTGTTTGCTTACGACTTCTAGATGGAGCTCCCAAACTTGGAATCAAAGTAAACTGCTCCCGCAGATTATTGAATTCATTTGTTGAGTTCAAATTAAAATTGATAATTTTTTATTTAAATTTAATTATAAAAATATAATATATAATTACACTATAGATCACTCTAAAATAAAATCTTTTTTTTTAGTCTCTAATTTTTTTTAATTTATTCACTTTAATTAAGATAATTGTTTGAATTGGTCACTGCTGTTAAAAGTTATCTTAATCTATTAATAGATTACTGATGTGGTATTTTTTATGTTTAACTAAAGCTAAGGACCTTTTTATAATTAGTCCGAAATATTATTTATTTATTTATTTACAACATGAAAATTTTAATGATGACATTACTTAGCATTTGAATCTTCTTTAAGAAGAGAGAATCTAATGATAGCAACGAGGACTCATGACCATAACTCTATCCATTTTGACGAGCCCCTTTTTTTGCATAACATCACTAATCACCCTACCGCCACCAAGAAGATCATCGGAAACCAAACATAATGAAATGTGAAATCCAAATAACTTAGGTAGCTCAATAGGACAAGCACGACAGTTATGGCTGATTAAGAAAGATACTAAAAACACAAGGTCGACCAATGACCCATTCAACACAATTTCTATTTATGATGATTGAAAGCAATAAATTATCCATTTCTGAGACCATAAGTACTGCTTCTGCAGTTGCTGGTTAAAGGCAAGATAATTGAGTTGTTTAATGATGAGCATTAGTTGATTCAAGAACCGTTAGTCCATTGACATAATTCTGTCGACAAACAGGCATGTATACATTTGCCCTTCTGATCTATTCCTTTTGGGTCGTCTGTTGTTTCCCTGAACGTGAAAAATGCCTTTTTCCCACACATTTCGCATCTTGCAGTTAACTTGATTAATATATCAGTTAGTGGAATTATGTCCCGAACTGACCCAAACCTCCTTCTGAAAGTCAGATCTAAATTAGATTTATAACTAACACAAAGAAATATTGTAAATGATCATCACCTCATAATCCCCATCTAAGCCCTCATTGTATTATATGAAATAAATTAAACACATGTATTTATTTTGTTATTATTTTTCATAAATAATATTTTTATTTAAACTTTTTTATAAATTCAAACGAATTTCAATTTTGATCAGATAATTTATTCATTAAACGAGTTTACCCATATTCAACCAAAATTTAATTTAAAACATTTGCAAAACTTAAATACCTAATCTAACATTTTTATTCCACAATTAACCATTTAATTAAATTAAATGTTAGAAAAAAAATTTAAACAAAACCTAGAGTGCTCTAAATAATGAAACACTTAAAACTATACTTTATGGCCGTCTGCCCTCCTTTCCTTTTTTTTCTGCGAACATAAAATAAAACCCTAAACCCTATGTCAGAATCAAAATCCTTAGCCGACAACCACTTTATAAATTCTATCAAGCTTACTGTTGAGTTATAGAGTTAGTGCATCAAGTTGTTGAGTGTTATAAACTAAATTATTTGGTGGGTTTTTTTTTTTTTTTTTAATATTGCCTTTTCTTTTAGCCTTATCATCAAGTGGTTCTAATTTTTTGGGGGGGTTATATCTTCATTTTATTTTGATTCAGGTCAATTTTATAATGTTAATCTTTGATGCATGAGTAATTTGGATACTCGAATGAAGAAGAAAAGAAGAAGAGAATGGGAAAGTTTGGGACCCTCCCCTCCATTCAGTTGGCTACAATGCACACCTTTTCAATTAATGGAATGGACCAATCATAACAGAAATTTAAAAGGGAGATGAAACATGGCATCACCATTAATTGGCCTACAAAGATCCAAAATTGACTTGCTTATTTCTTAAACTATGTTAATCCCATCCAGATTGTTACAGCCTAATCAATAAAAGAAAGACAAAATGAATCAATAATATATTTGCTATGTTTCTATCAAGACTTTTAAAGGTAAATTGTCTATATCATTAACACTGTTTTGCTCAGGGTAAAATAAAGACTTTATTGAATTTCAAGTTTTAAAATTAAAAGGTATTTAGCGAATTCTACATCAAATTATAACTTATTTTCTTCAATTTCATTCATGTTGCCAAGCTGGAAGGGTAATTCCCTATATAATATATGAAATTAAAATTAAAAATAAATTGATATCTTAACTTTAATGGAACAATCAGACATTCGCTTGGCATCAGCTCCAACTAGACCTGATTATGAGACGGTCCACTTGAAAAGTGCGAGAGTTTGTATAAAAGTATAGGTTCGAAAAATAAGAGTTAAATAAAAAATGAAACCCATTTTTTAAACGGGCTAGATCTTAGTTAAGAATTTTTCAGCCCAACCCCACCTCAATAAATTTATTAATTTTTTTAAATAATAAATTAATCTTGATTGATCCGAAGATTTAGGTGCTAAATACCCAGTAATACCACCAGGATTTGTTTTCTCTATACTAATTATCATCGCTTCAACTTCATCACATGCAACAGTCAACAAATTCTTAGTAGCTGCAATTTCGACGCCATTTATCAAGTCGGGGATTCCATAGCAGATACGGTTAATGATGTGCAAGACAACACTTCATCAATATTTGCAAGGTTTCCCTATGGAGAAACCTTCAAGAAAGCAACTGGGAGATGCTCCGATGGTTTGTAGATGATTGATTATATAGGTAAAAGCTTCATTGAATATTAAATTCTAAGGATATATCATCCATGAATTTAATAAAGATTCTTTACTTTGGGAATTTTAGGATTTCTTGCAATAATTAAAGCAAATCCTTGGTGGCCACCGCCTCCGCCTCCGCCGGCCTTAGCTAAGAAAAAGGGTGGTAGATAAGTCAAAGCGTGGCGTGGCTTTCTATACGTAACCTCCTTCACTTTTAAGATTTTAGAAATTATGTCGCTTTCTTCTTCTTTTTAATGATTTTATAACCCACAAAATCATAATAATCTAACAATGAAGATCATGATTAGTGAGGATATCTTTAAAATTTCATCAGCCGGCCGAAAAGAAAACATAGGAACTGAATGAATGGTAGCAATATGGGCTAAAATGACATAGGCTTCGTGTTGAATAAGTTTTTGGGTTTTATTGTGCATAGCTCATGACCATTAGCTAAAACAATTGGACAAATCTTCGTCTTCCAAAGTAGAAGAAAGTTTGATATATTTTGAATCCCTGCCTGGGCTTCATAACTTGCTCTCTCTTTTGGTGTAATGTAAGGGGTGAATGAGGAAGATTCTAGGGGACGAGAAAGAAATATATATTTTTTAAAATTTGTAAGAATTTAGGTTGTATAAAAATGAAAAGGAATAAAATAATTAATGGAAAAGAAAAAAATATTTTTTTATAGATTTATTGTATCGATCTAGTTTTGTGTTAATCTCGAATTTAAAAATGATGTTAATCTTTTTAGATTCTAACCACTTTTAAGTTAAAATTATTTAAAGTTTAATTCGTTTTTAATAATTAATAAAGGTTTGATATAGATCACAAATCTTACAGGCTTTTCTTGTTTTATTAATAGCACTAACTTGCTTTAGCGTAAGTAAACGTTATTCTCTTCCTCCACATGAAAACGAGTGTTTACAGGATAGCATTTATATAATTGCACGTTGAGCTAGACAAGCACCAAAAAATTAAGAGATGTACAACGAGAGTTTAATGAGAATAATTAAAAGAAAAAGAAAAAAAAGAAACAAGTTAAAAGCCATCTCACCGAACTTGTAAAACTTAAACTACCCTTCTTTTGCTTTTGAATTAACATGTAATAAATAAAAAAATAATAATTTTAAATAGTTATGAAAATGATTTAACTTTAAAATTAATTATGGGAATGACTTAATTTCTATACTAGAATTAGGTGCCGTCACTTTTTCAGTCAGCACCACCTTAAATATCGAAATAATTACCCTTTTTAGATTGACTGAAAAAAGGGTGCCACATGAGCACCAAATTAATTTAAATTTAAGGGTAAATTACACCAACAGTCACTCAACTTTAGGGTAGCTAACAAAATAGTCACCTAGGTTTCATTTCAGTCACCCAACTTTTGAAAAATAACAAAACAGTCACTAACGTTATAAAAAAGTGACAAAACAATCACTGACTAATAGTTTTTGTTAGTGTTTTAATAGAACCGCTGATGTGGCAAGTTAACTAGCTGATGTGGCCAGTTAACTTGCCACGTTGGATGAAAAAATTGAAAAAAAAAACACTAAAAAAACCCCTTTAATAGAAAAGTCTTATTTGCCTAATTTTGCTCTTCTTCTACGTTTGCAGTTGAATAGCAGCATCAATTACCAAATCCTCTAAAATGTTGTCAATTAACTCTGTGAAAACTTCCTCCATATCGAGTCGGTTATCCATCCATATTCCGATTTGTGCAAATCCTTTTCAACAAGTTCTTTGTAATGTCCGTTGGGGCGACTCTAAAAGGAGTTGCCAATCGACATATCTCAACACTTCATGAACCAGATTTTTGATAACATAGCCGGTTGAAGTGCGTGGATAGAAGCGAAATCCATGGGGAGCATCTAAAATAACATTGATATATCTCCAAAATGACTTCACCGATATAGCCAAAAAGCGACCTACGTTCGGTATAGGACTTCTCAAGCCATACTTTAACATTTTTGAACAAGGATGCATCGGGCATTTGGTCTAACAAAAGCCATCTCCTAGAAATTTCACCCCAATGGAGACCGTAAACTTGGAGAGAAGCGCTCTTATGCTTTGAGACAAAGATCCTTGCTTATCCTTGGAAGTACTGCAGTACTCTTGAGATACAAGCTGGGATCCCAATAACGGTTGCATTGTGTTCTTCGATATCTATACAAAATGGTTCGAATTGGTGGTTCAAATTGCACAAGATTCAGATGTTAATTCACCATAAAAAATAAAACAAATGCCCTATATATCATAAGCAATTTCTACCAAAGGAATTCATTCACCTGCTGAGATAAAGTGCTAGGAGAGTTAACGCTTTCTTCGACAAAGAACTATTCAAGAACCTGACGAGGACTTGGAGGTGCATCTTCGATCGTATGATTATCGACTCGATGATGTGGTCATTAAATTGGTGGATGAAAACAGAGTAAGATTTAGGGTAGGTCACGGTTTATGAAAGGGGAAATTGAAATTGATTTCCACCATGAAAACCCAAAGATTTATGAAAGGGGAAATTGAAGTCTAATAGGATTTACAGAGGATGGAACATGTTTTTCATCTGTTTTATCTCCAAGCATCTCCATTTTTTCTCTTTTTCTCCTTCTTCTTCTTCTTTTTCTTCTTCTTCTTTTTTTTTCTCTTATTATTCTACTATAAAAACCCTAAATTGCTGCTGATATGGCTGTTTAAATTGATGCTAACTGGTTAGTTGGACGCCGTCATCTGCCACGTCACTTTACCGTTACGTCTGTAACGGAAAACGGCAAAAAGGACTGTTTTGTCACTTTTTAAAAGTTGAGTGACTGAAATGAAATCTAAGTGACTGTTTTGTCAGCTTCCCCAAAGTTGAGTGACTGCTGGTGTAATTTACCCTAAATTTAAATAGCCCTTAAAATATATAAGAATAAAAAAATAAACCTTCTCATTTTTTTTAAAATAATATACTTAAAAATTATATAAAATTCTTATTTAAATTAATCAAATATATCCCTCAAAAAATTTCCTCAAGTTTATCTAAATTCAAGTATGCTAGGGAATGAATTGAATATGTTTAAATTTAGATTAATTTGAGGAATTTTTTTAAGGGTATATTTGGGTAATTTAAATAAAAATTATATATATATTTTAACTTTATTGTTTTTAAAACATAAAAAATGAGAAAAATTTATTTTTGTTATTCTTATATCTTTTAAGGGCTATTTAAATTTAATTTAAAAATGAGACAAACCTAACATGCGAATAGATCAAAAGTTTAATTTGGTGTTGCCATGACCAAAAGTTTAATTTGGTGTTGCCATACTCTCATGTGGCACTTTTTTTTAACCAATCTAAAAAAGATAATTACTTCATTAGGTCCCTAAACATTTTGCCTTTACACACTTCAGTCTAATGCCACTAATTTGTTAGCCGAAACCAAAAAAATTTGTTTTATGTTTTTATTTTTTGCAATGACTAAAGCATAATTGAGAAATTTTTAGGGTGGTACCATTTGAGAAAGTGACAGCACCCAACTCTATTATAAAAATCAGATTATTTTCATAATTAATTTTGAAGTTTATATGGTAAAATTCCTAAAAAAAAAAAAGTCTTCAAAACACGAAAAGGAGGAAGCAACAACACCTTGCGGGAACTGTAGCGGGTGGCCAGGCACTGCCTTGGCGGTTTCATCTGTTTTTCTCCTTTTTCATCACCAAATTGCTCGTTTAAGCCTCGAAACAACTCTAGGTCTTATTTTTACTAGTTATACTTAAAAACACTAAAGCCAACCTTAAAAAAGCAATTGACTCGAAATAAAACAAATACATTAAATGTGAATGGATAGATATGAATTTTAACAATAAGCATAATTATTTTAGAATTATTCAATAGATATTTATTTAAATAATTATAACTCTTAATTATTAATTAAGTAATATAATTTTTGATAACAAGAAATATAACTTGAATGACAAATCTTAATTAATAATTAAGCGACATAACTTTTGAACTTCTTATAACTATTGAAATATTATAAATATTTTAAAAAATTTCTAACATATAATATTATTTGGACTATTAAATTAATTAATTATTGACTCAATCGATTACATCGATTAATCAATCCATTTGATTCTGATAACAAGTGGTGAAAAATGGTAATTTAAAAGAAAAAATAATTTAAATCTATATCTATAGGATTATTACCTAATAAATTGGCACTAAAGCTTTTAATTCCACGTTAAAAAATTATTATACTTAACATTTATTTATTTTATTTTTTAACGGTCAATAAGAATATGCAATGATTTCTTATTACTTTTGTGGAGTTAAAAAACCTATATATATTGCCTACTTCCATTGAGTTTTTTTAATAGGAGTTAATAATGGCATTATTCACCTTTTAAATTGAGATTTAACTTTTTATGGAATAATTTAGTGTTTTTAAAAGAGTTAATAAGTTAAATTATCCATCTATGAAGTTGGATTCGAGATTTGATAGGTTTGAATAAAAATATTAGGAAGAGATTTGGAATACCGTATGAGTAGACTTTTTTAAGGGTTAGATTATTCATCCAATCTCAAATACTTGCTCTAAATTTGGAATAGTTTGGATAAAAATGTTAGGATTGAAAAATGAATTTAGATAATAAAAAAATTAGATTCATTTAAAATATGAGTCGACTTTGAGATCAAAAATTCAAGACCGGTTCCTAGTTCAACCTTTTTTTAAAAAAAAAAGTTTATAATATATTATATTATGTAATTTATAACACAAAAACTAAATCTATAACTGTCTATATAAAAAGTGTTAAAATACGAACAAATAAAAAAATATTAAATTAAAAATAATATAACTAGTTTTCAAAAAAAATTTAAAATAATATGAATAGATTTAAAATCAGCTTAAGTTTACCATTTATAAATGTGAGTAAGTTTGGGCAAAATTTCAAACTTAAATCTTAAATCATATCAAACTTGTGTAAGCATAAAATATGTTAATGTAATACTTAAACTCGAGTCATGAACATCTCTAAATACGAGCATGACCAAGATTATTTTTTAATTTTATAATATATTGTTTATATATTAATTAATTTATATAAAATGAAATAAAAATGTATAATATTTAAAAATATGTTGTTGAGGTGTTATCTATTTTGAGAAAAAGAAACAAAAGATGCAAGGGATAGGTGGAATAGAAACTTGGGTTCCAAACGTGGCATTTTCCAAGCGTCAAGATGGACGAGTTTGACCGGAAAGCTTGAAAGGTGGCGTAGCAGTGCTTTTCATGGACTTTTTCTTCTTATTGACAAATATGTCCTTGCTTGCGTGTGAGAGTGAGTGAGACAGATTTTGGCTTTTGCCCTTTTTTCTTTGAAAGCTATTTATTAACAGCCATGCAGTAGACCAATATTGAGCAGCCTTCTAGATGGGGAATCATGAAGCAATGCGATGGCGTTTAATCTCGCCAACATCCCACCGTATTACCTTGGTACACAAATTTCTTTAGAACCTTCCCCCAAAAGTGTAAATTTCATTTCCTTTGTTTGGAGGATTAATTTAGGAAATTTGGTAATAAATAATAAATTAAAAATGGAAGATTTTAGCCTCTTTTGAAATTCTCCAATTGTCCCTTGCTTCATTTTAGTAGTCAAAACGTTAATGAGTGCTTTTGTTTTGTTTCACATGAATTTCTTTTGTTTTCATTGTTTTATTTTTCATAAAAAAAAAAAAACATGTTTGTTATTATTATTATTAAATTTCAAAATTATAGATAGAGTTTTATTCAATATAAAATGTACAATTGTCGGCCTACAACTTTGAATTTGATTAAACAGTTAAAAAGGAAAATGCATTAAACATTTAAATTATTTTTTAAAAGAAAGGATTAGTCTCAACATCTTTTCTTTAAATTGAACCTTAGCAACCCAATGCCTGCCACAATTATAAAAGAATTATTTCATACAGTAATGCATTAATGTAAGAAAATTATTTGGTATATTATTATTAGAGTTTTTAGACTCCATAAATAAGATTACGAGTTGATAAATATCATATAGAGGTCTAATAAAAAAGTTAGTATTTGGAATATTGGTTGTGTACCTTTTTTTTTATTACACAAGCAACCTTGAAGAATTAACATGTGTTTTTTTAAATATTTTATTACACTTGTACAACACTTGCCAACCCCTAATTTTACTTGTGGAGTTTACTGTAGAGTACCAAATAATTTTCTATAGTAAAATATTAAAAAATAACTATTTTTTTAAAAAAAAATAGGCATTTGTCAAATTTTTTTTTTGTACAAAAGACATTTGTCAATTTTAGTTGAGTTGTTTTTTTTTAATTGAAAAATTGAACAAATTGTTAAAATTTTAATAGTAAGTAATCTACCTATATTTCATTGCTAACATTTTATTTTTTTATTTTTAAATTTCACAATAACTTTTGTGAAGTTGTTGATGTATGGGATCATAGACACAAAGGAAGAAGTAGTAGTGTTGACGGAGGTCGATTCACCCTGTCTGGGTGGAGAGCCGAAGAGTATAGAGAATGAAGATGGTGGAGATAGATGTTGAGAGTGTAGGTGAGTGTGCTGAAGACTTAATCATTTCTTCATCGTATTGGGGACTATTTATAGGTGAGTTCTCGCATTAGGTAGCATTAACATGGCATATCTGCAATTAGATCATCATTATGGGACGCGTGGGGCAGATGTCCTTGATGGGACAAGGATGTCTATGATGGGATGTATACTATAATTTATTTTTATTCAAGGTATAGAGCAATTGAATCTACGTGGGGTTTAGTGACTAGAGGGATCACATTCTTAATAGATGCCCGGGTGCCTAGAGAAACGAGTGGTGGCTACGTTCTGGGGAGCAAGTGGTTAGCTTCCTTAAACAACTACCTCTCGCTTGATCAGGTGATTGAGCTGGGAAACAAAGCTTTTGGTGATCTTCTGATCTATAGCAGTTAGAGTACGTTTCTCAGGTAACCCATCGTACTATCACATGTCCCCAATCAATGAAGTTATAAACGGAAATTCACATGAATTACCATATGCGTTATCACATTAATGCTGTTAAAATTTTAATAATTTAGTTAATTTTTCCTTAAAAAGTGATTAAAGTTAGAACCAAGTTTTTTTTATAAAATGAGTGAAAAGTGTAGTTTTGTCCTTACAATGAGGGCAAAGAAGTAAAATCGAAGAAAGGACCACGCATGGCAAATTCAGACAAAGAATGAGGTAGTTTTGCAGCTGGGTCCTAGCAATCCAAAATCTCTTAATTCTGTTTTGGATAATTTTAGGAATTAAAAAAGAACAGAAAAAGTTAACAGGTTAGGCTTGGATTGGAGGCCCTTCTTTATCTCTCTCTATTCCCATTCAATTCAACTGCAATTCCCTCTTTCTTCCTTCTTCTCTTAATTTTCTTCTGAATTTTCATGCGCTTTAAAAATAATACGAGAATATTCTTCATCTCATCCTCATTCTTCCCTACCCTTTCTCTTCTCATCTTCTTTTAAATATAATTCACTCCTCAATTGTGATTTCTCTTTCATTTCATTGCCTATTTTCCATTTAAAGTTCCATCCTTTCCCCTGTTTTTTGGTCGGAATCCTGTTATTAAAATTTTTCCAGATAATATTGAAACAAGATTTCAAAAAAAAATAAAATTGTTGGAGGTTTTTTTATTGGCCTATTTGAAACAAGTTTTAAATTTCAAAGCCTGAGTCTTTAAGAGGGCCATTCCCCGCTCTCTTTGCTTAAAGAGATCAAATTTTGATTACTTCTTGGGTTTAAATTCAAACACCCATTTTTATTGTTTAGATTAAATTTTGGTTTTGAATTCATGGGAAATTGTTGTGTGACTTCAGCAGCTGCTTCCCATAAGAATAACAAGAAAAAGAATAAGAAGAAAGGAAACAAGAAGCAAAACCCATTTTCCAATAGCAACGGAAGCCCTAAACTCATCGTTTTAGAGGAGCCAACCGGTAGAGAAATTGAACAAAGATATGAACTTGGACGTGAGCTTGGGCGTGGCGAGTTTGGGATCACATATCTATGTACGGACAAAGACACAGGCGAGAACTTTGCATGCAAATCGATATCAAAGAAGAAGCTGAGGACGGCTGTGGATATTGAGGATGTGAGGAGGGAAATTAAGATCATGAAGCATTTGCCAGAACATCCAAATATTGTCACCTTGAAAGATACTTTTGAGGATGACAATGCGGTGCATTTGGTTATGGAGTTGTGTGAAGGTGGTGAGTTGTTTGATAGGATTGTTGCAAGAGGCCATTACACCGAGAGAGCTGCTGCTGCTGTCGCCAAGACCATTGTTGAAGTTGTTCAGGTAACTTCTTCGCTTTTCCTTTCTTTTCTTTTTTGAGCTTGGTCCTATGGGGGGATGTTGGTTGAATTTTGTTTGGTGGCTACTTATTATTGTTGTGACAGATATGCCACAAGCATGGGGTGATGCATAGAGATCTCAAACCTGAGAACTTTCTTTTTGAAAATAAGAAAGAGACAGCAGCTTTGAAGGCGATCGACTTTGGTTTGTCGGTGTTCTTTGAACCAGGTAATGTAATTTAAAACCAGGACATGTATAACTTATTTTCTTTGTTCAATCTATTGAAGTTTGAATCTTTTCCTTTTGCAGGTGAAAGGTTTACGGAGATAGTTGGAAGTCCATACTACATGGCTCCGGAGGTGCTGAAAAGGAATTATGGGCCTGAAGTGGATGTTTGGAGTGCTGGGGTGATCCTTTACATCTTACTTTGTGGTGTCCCACCTTTTTGGGCAGGTTAGTATGTAACTTCTGGTGCATTCATGTTACGAGCTGTGAAATTACAATTAGTTGATAAAGAACATAAAAGAATTATTCTACCGCACAAGGGCGATATTATGTGAAAGTTGACAATGGTACCTGAATACACTAGTTCATTACTATTTCTACCCTTCAATACCTGACTGAACAGTTCAACACATTTTTCCTCAGTTTGATGCTCCTTTCCAGATTTTTATTTGTTTATTTCCATCTTTTGTTTTTATTCAGTTTCTCTTTGTTCGCTCTAACTTTCCTTCCTATGCAGAAACTGAACAAGGAGTTGCACAAGCGATTCTTCGCTCTTTTGTAGAGTTTAAGAGGGATCCTTGGCCTAAGGTTTCTGCTAGTGCAAAAGACCTTGTGAAGAAGATGCTCAATCCTGATCCAAAGCGGCGACTTACAGCTCAGGAAGTACTAGGTATACTTTAGTTCTAATGATAAAGGTTCTCTGTTCATGAAAATTTTTAGTTGCCACTTAAACAAAAGAAGTTTCTTAGCAAAATTACATAGCTGTTTATTAAAATTCCTGGAACTGAATCATTTCTTGCTTATCAAATTCAGCTCATCCTTGGTTGCAAAATGCAAAGACGGCTCCAAATGTTTCCTTGGGTGAAACTGTGAAGGCAAGGCTCAAGCAGTTCTCTGTAATGAACAAGCTCAAGAAAAGAGCTCTCGGGGTAATCCTTTTTTCTTTCTGTTTTTTTTTTTTTTTGGAAATAGAACCTGAATAAAGCTTCCATTCCTTAGCTTTTTGACATTTCTCCCAGATTTGTGACATTTCTCCCAATTTTGTATTCTGGGAAAATCTTATACTAATAGGTAATAGCTGAGCATCTTACGGTGGAGGAAACCGCAGACATAAAAGAGCGATTCCAAGTGATGGATACTGGCAATAGAGGCAAGATTAACATTGATGAGCTAAGGGATGGGTTGCATAAACTTGGCCAAATTATTTCTGATGCAGATCTTCAAGTACTAATGGATGCAGTAAGTTCTACTTTAAAATTGCTTTATCTTTTTTGTCCTTGATCTTTGGTTGGGAAGGGTTGAATAAGTGTCACCATTAGTTTATTGATGCTAGTGGTTTCTATTGACCGGACTTCGCTTTGGTACAACAATGCTGTTATCTCTTTTAGTGACCCATTGTTATATTGAGCACGGGAAAAAAACCTGTTGAAATATGTGCATTGTCAGGATAATCAAAGTGTTTGAATCTTTTGGAAAAAAGTAACAGAACTTTTTATTATCATTATTATTTTAATATTTTCTTTGCAGGGGGACGTCAATAGAGATGGATATTTGGACTATGGAGAATTTACTGCCATCTCCATTCACCTGAGAAAGATGGGTAATGACAATCACCTTAAAAAGGCGTTTGAGTTTTTTGATAAAGACCAGAGTGGTTATATCGAGATTGAGGAACTAAGAGATGAGTTGGCTGATGAGCTTGAAACCAATGGCGAAGAAGTCATTACTGCCATCATGCACGATGTGGACACAGACAAGGTTAGACTGGTTTTCATTCTTTTTCTTTTTGAAGCATGCTATTCTGACGTTCATATAGCCAACATTTTCTCAAGTAGAAAACATGATGTTCATACATAAATTTAAGCAAATCAATGAGAAAAGCCTGTGGTTCGAGTAATGTGAGACCCAAACCGATGATTTTATTTAATGGGAATAAGAAGAATGGGAAGCAAATGTTTGTGACTTAAACGTGGATGCTGGTAAACTCATGTGGAATTATGATTGTTGAACGTGCAGGATGGGAGAATTAGTTATGATGAGTTTGTTGCAATGATGAAAGCCGGTACAGATTGGAGAAAAGCATCAAGGCAATACTCACGACAGCGGTTCAACAATCTCAGTCTCAAATTGATGAAGGATGGATCATTGCTGTCGCCTGATAATCCTATATGATCCAACAAAACAAACTTCCCTTAATGAGAAAACTAGACAAAAAAAACCCAGAAGTAATAGTGTTGAATTCATCAGTATCACCCGTGTGTGAAAATTCCTTTTGTTCTGGGGAGATGTAAAGAAAATTCCTTTGATTTACTAGGATTGAGCCATGCAATGATGCCAAGGGGTCCATCTATCTAAATATTGAAAAAATGGGGCTCGTTCATTTGTATTGTAAATTATCTTTGTTATTTATAGGTATACTTGAAGAATGGAAGTCTGTGCTTGTAGTTTAGCCTTTATTGGTGTCAACTTGCTTTTTCAAGTCATAAGATAGGTGCCAAATGGGTTTTTTTCGCTGGTTTCTTTGGAAAGACAAGATTTATTAGCCATTATCGAACCAAAACATGTTAATAGATAAAATTTGTTCCAAGAAGAGCCCTGTTCATAATCTCCATTTTTCTTATTAAAATAAAATTATTAATAAAAAAAAATGTTATGCAAGATAATATTACAATCCTTCATGCACCTTGTGCCGCAAGGGGTTGGAAATTTAACAATCTGGCAAAATGTTGCTAGAATCAGCTTAGCCTTCCTCATCAGGGGTCTCCCGAAGATTGATAAGCTATTAGAAATTAAGCTTCCATTGTCACTGTTTGCTCATGGTTGCCATGGTTACCATTAGTTTAATTTATCTAACCACTGTAATTGGTTGATTTGTGAAGCCGGAGATATGGCCCCCCTTCCTTAGCTTAGCCTCAGGAATTCTCATATGTTTGGAAGCCGGATAATGCAACACTCCCACTGTGCTACCACTGTCAATAAGAATCTGAATCATGTTTGCATTTAGCTTAATAAAGGAGAATCACCAATAATCCTTGCAAGAGCAAGAACCATCTACAAACTTATGGAACCGAACACGATCTCTAACAATTATTTCACGCTCATAGATTTTACTGATGATCTTTGTCACTTCATGACAATCGATGCAAACTCTTAGATTCTTTACTATTCTAATTGGCACTGGTGCTTTCGTCTTTAAAATTCCATAAGCAATAGCAAGCCTCTCACTATGCTCACACAAATAAATTCCTTTCTCTTCATTACCAACATTGTGCAACACATCAGAAACCTGTGGTTCATGCCCAGCATCATTAACTCGCTCAGCAATAACCCTCAAAGCCTGTCTTATCTCCTTTGCCTCGGGATGATGCCAATCTCCCATCACAAACTCATGAACAAAGCCATCAATTTCAATTGATGCACACCCAGGCACTACCTTCATGCCCCTTTCCTTCATCATCTTTCTCACATGACTCATCTTCTCCCACTGTGCAACTGATGCATAGAAATTTGAGAGCAGAATATAATTCTCAGGATTAGATGGTTCAAACGCAAGAAGTTGCTCGCCTGCGACTTCACCTTTATGCAACATCTTATTCTTCTGGCAACCAATGAGTAATGTTCGCCAAATTACTGGATTTGGAGAGAAAGGCATTGTTTGAACAAAATTGCAAGCCTCACCAACAAGGCTGGCCCGACAGAGAAGATCAACCATACAACCATAATGCTCTATTGATGGTTCAATTCCTAATTCAATCATGCTTGACCAATAGCTCCTACCCTCAGAAACAAGTCCACCATGGGCACAAGCAGATAAAACGCCAATAAAGGTAACATGACTAGGTGTAACCTGGAAAAAGAAAGCAGAAAATGAGGATCACGAACTTCAATTTTTGTCATTCAAAACTATAACTACATTCTACAAAAGGATTTTATCCTGGCAAGCTAGCTTGATGGGAGCATGAGCATAAATGCATGGGATCATAACATTGTCTTGTAGAATGAAATGCTATATGAGTTTAAAATCTAAGATGCTTATCCTGCTCATCTTTGTCAATACCTTGGATTCCTCCATCCTAGAAAATGCTTCCAAAGCCTCCTCTGCTAAGCCGTGAACTGCCAATCCAACAATCATTGAACTCCAAGCTTTATGGTCTTTCACTGGAATGCCCTTGAAAATTTCTTTAGCTTTTTCAATGCATCCACACTTGGCATACATGTTAACAAGTGCAGTACTAAGCATAATATCAGTCTCAATCATGTGCTTCTCGATATACGCATGAATCCACCTACCAATATCTAGTGCCCCTGCCATAGCACATGCAGAAATCACACTCACCATTGTTACCTTATCGGGAACAACATTCGAGGTTTGCATTTCCCTAAACGCACCAAACGCCTTATTGACCAATCCCATCATAGCATAGCCACTTATCATCGTACTCCATGCTATCACATTTCTCTCGTGAATTTCATCGAACACTTTCTCCGCCAGCCCAATATCTTCACATTTCGCATAAAAATTCAGTAACCCCGTTTGAACAAACTGGTTCGAGCCAAAACCAGATCGAAACACACGGGCATGAACCTGTCTTCCCTCATCGAAAGCCAAAATATTGGAGCAAGCCTTAAGCACGAAAGCCAGGGTAAACGTATTAGAAGAAGGATACCCTTTCCTGACCAATTCTTTATATAAAAAAAGGGGCACCTTCGATTGGCTTCCGACAAGATAATAACCCCGAATAAGGGAATTCCAAGAGAAGATGTTAGGGTTGGGGGTTTGAGCGAAAACTTTGCGAGCATGATTGATATCTCCATGGCGAGAAAGAGCACAAAACCCAACTATTTTCGAGAGGAGGAAGGATACGGCGGAGATAGGAAGGAGGCGAGTGAGAACATGCGCGTGGATTTGACGGATGACGCGTGTATCTGGGCATTTTTCAATCAGATAACCAATTCTCTCTTCTTCCATCCAACCTCAGAGTTTTCTTCTTCTTTTTGCTGTCTTTAAATTAAGTTTAAAACCCGGGAAAAGTTTTAACTGAAAATAAAACATAGTGAAGATATATGGGCCTAATACTTAGGCCTGCATCATTTTTGGGCTTATAAAGGTGAGGTTGAAAAGCCCAATTTTCTTTTTCTTTTCATGTTATACTTTTATTTCCTTTCCGGCACAAATCGGGTTATTGGAGTTCCATTTTCATATCTATTTAATAAATAAATCTTTGAAAGAAATTTGTTTTAGTTTTTTTTAAATATTATTTTTTTATCATTATAAAATTTTTAAAAAATTGTATTATTTTTACTTTTTCAATAATAATATTTATAAAATGTTATAAAATTTGTATCAATTTTTAATAATTTAATCTAATATATTTTAATTAATCCACACAATTAAAACAAAAAGAAAAAAGAAAAAAATTATCTGAAATAAGAGTTCATGTGTGGGTACCTCTAAGGTTTGTGATTGCTATATATAAGAGGAAGCCATTAATGCAGTTAATCATAAATTGGTAGAAGTTGCTTCCAACTGAAATCGAACATCATAAATGAAATATAAACGCAAATGATGATTATGGTATTGGATAAGATCTGAACCCCACATTTATAATTACTTCCATTGCACAATTATGGTATTCTGGTCACTATTCCCAACTTTTGAAGCCATTTTGTACTTGATTTCAATTTTGAGGTTATTTTTGTTTTACGAAACATGATTTCATTTCAATAAAAAAGTATTATCACAACATCCTAGTAAAAGTTAGGAGAAAAAGCAGATAGCAAGAACTACCTTATTTAAAAGTGAGATTGAGCGAACGGTCACTATCATATTAAGAGGACTTCACAAACATTTTATTAAGAGACATTAATTATTTATACAGAAAAATCATATAACTGTGTATGATCTTGCATACTATACCGATCCTCTAGTACCATTGATAAAAGATTCTGAAAAAGCACTTGATAAAAATAACATTAGACACACATACACAAAAAAAAAAAAAAAATTCCCAAAATCACAGATAATTCTATATACTATTAATTCATTTGTCATCAATTATATAATTATATATGATTCCCATAACTAATTGAAGAGAGTCAGCAACCCATTGAGTGATTTGCCTAACCCAAAATTGTCACTGATGGCACGTAATATATGTAAATGTAGGTGCCATACATTTGCTTAATGGCAACGTCCATCAAAGGCATTTAATCTCCAAATCTACCTTTTTTTAAATTGAAAATAAGTATAGATTATAAAATCAGAGAAAATTAAAACATCAACATATACTCTCAAATTCATCACTCTCCTCTGGATATGAAATAAGATTCATTATGGTGAGAAGAAAAAATATTTACTTCATTGTTTTAATGATCATTAGACCTTTACAGATTTCGTTTTGCATTGGACTAAGACCAAATCCTTAAACTAATCCGATATACAAATGGTATGGAAGTGATGTTTTGCACCATACCGCCATGTTGGGTGTCCAAAAAAATCAAATAAAGCTGCTTTTATTTTGGATGACAAATTGGGGCTGCAAGAACTTGTACCGAATTTGTTATCCAAATGTCATAACTGGAAATCAGTAGTTAGGGATTGCTTATTCTTGGTGCACAATGATTTGGTGGAAGAAGAAGAAGAAAATAATAATATTAACAATAAAAAAGTCTTTTAGATTCATCATACATAATGACAAGCTGCATCACCAATATACATATGTACATGTATGATCCACTCCAAAGCCATCTCCTTCACTCAAACAAACTATGACCTCAACACCTTCTCTTACTTCCATTTTGTACCATAGAACTGACACGCTTCTTCTTGTTGTTTGTACAAGCAAGGTAACCCATCTACCCCGTCATACTTCATTCCCTTCTTTAATCATCTGTTTAGGGTTTGATGGTCATGATTGACTAAAACTCATTACAGGTTTTTCTTTGAATGAATTTAAACCCTAATCATTGAAGTGTGAATAAGATAACATTAGAATATTTTAATTTAGTTACCACAAATTTTTGTGGCAACTCCCGATTGGACGTTGTCTCTTCTTTATTTTTTTTTATATAATTTTCATAATTAATTAAACTAATAAATAATAAAAATATTAAGACAATTTCGCACTAAATTGTAACGCTCACTATTGAAAAAATGGTTACTTGAACGAAAAAAATTTGTTACAATTTTCGACCACCAATATAGCTTTAAATAACAACCACACTTTATATATATAAAAAAAAATCATAGATTGGGGTTAATATGTAGTTTACCTCTTAAATATGTTTAAACGTATCTAGTTAGTATCATAATTTTTTTTATCTAACTTATACTTGAACTTGTATTCCTTGTTCCAGGTTGGTACCTACACACTAACCCTGTTAGTTTATGTTGACGTGGCACTGATGGTCAATCCAATAGTACCATGTAGCAGACATATATTAAAAAATTAAAAATATAAATTAATAAAAAATTATAATTTTTTTTACATCAAGAATAAACTTGTACAAATAGTTGCCAAGATATATTTGAGTTTAGGTACCCATTTGTCCAAATTCATTTTAGATGTGTTTTTTTTAGCTAGTTTATTTGTTTTTACTTTTTATTATTATAAAATATCAAGTTATTATTATTTTGAAATTAAAAATATGTAAAATTTTAAAAGATATAAAGTAATAAAAAATATAAAAAATATTTTACATCAAGAATGAACCTAGAAAGATGGTTATCCAAATTAATTGTAGATGTGCTTTTTAGTTCTTTACATATATATATATTATAATTTTATAAAATTTTAATTATTTATAAATTTTTAAAAACATTAAATTTTTATTTATATTATATACTGTAAACTTTTATATATATTTAAAATATTATATTCTTTTTATAAATTTATATTTTATATATATTTTAAAATGATAGCAACCTAAAAAAATATTTTATAAAAAAATAAAAATATATAAACTTCCTAAAAATATATCTAAAATGAATTTGGGCAGATGGGTGTCCAACTTCATATGTATATGGACAATCATATGACCAAATTTATTCTTGATGTGAAAAAAATATTTTTTTATTAATTTATATATTTTAAAAGATTTTTTATTTTATATTCACCACATGTTATACTGAGAGGCTACCACATGTTACCATTGAATTGGCCATCAATGTCATGTCAGGATAAAGTGACGATGTTAGTGTGAAGGTACCAACTTAGATGGTAGAAGATAAGTTCAAGTAGCAACTAAGTACTTTTGAACAAGTTCAAGGAACAAATTAGATATTGACTCAAAAAACTATTGACCAACAAGTAACCATATCAATACCCCACCACAAAATTTTGGTTGCAATTAAAATTTTTCTCACTATAAATTTCTACCACAAAAAGAAAATTATAAACTAACAAATAGTTGAAAGAAGTGGAAGCTTCTTCTCCAGATATTTGGATTAAATTCGAATCCTTAAATACTGGACATTATTAAAATAGTTTTATTTGAATACGACCTTCGACTCAAATAACATTATGTGTGATTATATAAAAAAAATTCATAAATTGTGAAAACCTTTAATAACCAATATGCATGGAAACAACATTTGGTTAACTCTTAAATATTATCATGTACCTAATTACCCTACAACCTAAGTACTAGAGTCCTAAAAGAATATAAATTACACTTTAGTATTTTGTTATGTATACAAATATTAGATAAATTTATAATAGTGGAAAAATAATTTTAATACATGAATCTTTTGATATAGTTATTTATCTATCTATCTATATATATATATATATATTGTTAATATAATATGTGTTAAACATTGTTGTTTAAGTTTAAGAATTAGTTAGATTGTTGCTCTTGTTATAGTTTATTTAATATTATTACACAGTTGAAAGTTTGTTTCTTTCGTTGAAATTTGTTGAGAATTAGTTAAGAATGCTGTCAGACATCAATTGTATAAATATAACTCATCTCCATTTGAAGATATTAGAGTTTAATCCTTTCCAATTTTTCTTTCTTTTCATCATTTCACTTGTTTACATATAATTGATGCTTTCTTCTTGATTTTATAGTGAGATTTACAAATTTATTTGTTTTCGTTGGTGGTATCTACCATCAACTTCTTCATCTATTTAAGTGAAGGAAAGTAGATGATGGATAAATATTGGGTTACAAGTAACCAGTGATTCTCGATGATTTTTTTGTTTCTTACTATTACTCAAGTCCAATATAGTTCAACCTCATCATCATCTGCACCAAATGTTGAATCAACATTTGTGTATCTAGTTAGCAATGATGTGCGAAAAATGATGATGGAGATAATGATAAGATAAGATAAATGATTTTAAAGCTCAAAAGAGTAACTATTTTTCTCATCTACTCATAACTATACAAGATTGTTATCAAGTAATAAACTTAAAATAAAATAATTCCATTACAGAAAGCATTTTGAGGATCAAACTCACGAAGAGAATGGACAAATAGCTAATACAATTTAATTTATTAAACTAACTAACTAAAACTTAAGGAAATAAGACTTTTACTAAACTAATCTAATCTAAATAAAACAATAAAAGTAAATCGAAAGTAATTGTTAATGAAAATTCACATAGATGTAGTGGTGAACAAATCTTCAATTAGTGGAATTTAATAATCTATTTCAGTTATTAATGAATTTAAGGTTTATAACTAAGATGGTCATTGAGATGGAGGTATTCTCAATTGTTGTATAGCTTACAAGCATCTAAGGAATTCCTAAGTTGGTATATAGGAATTAATTAAATTGTTGATTGTCACTATCATCGATCTCCCACTATTTAAGTTGGTGTATATCTTATAAGTAGCCTCATAATTGGTATATATCTTAGTGAATTGGGTATCTATTCAATTATATCACTTAGGTTAAGCCATAATCTTGTTGCACTCTCCCCTAGTTTATTCTTTAATCTATCATGCTCGACTTCGTTTTTCTTCATTTTCACTTCCTCTTTTTCCTTCCTTCGTGTTCGATCTTGTGTTCTAAGTTCAGTTTAACCTATGAAAAAGTCATAAAACACTTATTAAATTCTAAATACCTAAAAACAAATAAAATATAATGAAAATTTAAATAATGCAAATAATAAAGATTACTCTAAATGTTTAAAATTTTTCTTTAGAATAAAACAAACTAAGTGAAAAGGCCTAAAAATATAAATATGATGAGCACCCATCATACCCTGCACTTAAAACTTTTTCTTGTCCTCAAGCAAATCAAAGACACTAAATGCAAATTCAACCTAAGGTACTTGTCATCAATCCAATGAACAAAATACAAAGTTATGAAGACAAATCAAAGTAATATTATCAATAACTTAACTCATTGAATATGTCTAAAAAGGATGTTGTTAATGTCACAGATGATTTTCAAAAAACTTACGTAGCTTAAAAGTACTAAAACATTGAAGCTTTTGTATATAAGTGTGTGCAAATCACACCTGTGCAATCTCATCAGTACATTAGAAATTTAATAAACAATAAGTACATGAACATCATGAATTAATAAGCTCATTACTCATCCTTTCTCCATTAAACCAATTCCAATATGTAATAGAGTCACCGAGTCTTTAAAGCTTGTAGTTGGGTTTAGGTCAAGGTATGGTAATTCAAGGAAATTGACAAGAAAGGCTCGACCTAGACTCAAGTCACTTAATGATCAAAATAAGCAATAAGTATTAATTTCCCATCTCTCCCAATGATGACTCGATATTTTCTTTTCAACTCTACTTTTTTACACTAATCCATTATTTCTCCATTTGCAAGGATAAAACATACTTAAAAAGGAAGAAGTAAAACAAAAGATTTTCAACAATCAAGCACAAGCACCTTTTTTTTTTTCCCTTTTTCTCTTCTAAGTGCTCTTTCTTTTTCCTCAAATTTTTACAATGAAGCACAAAAGAAATAAGAACATGTATGCTTTTATCCTTTTTCCTCACCAATTCTTCCACCAAAATATACCCACCTAACTCATTAATACCTTTAAGTTGATAAAAGAGAATAGGCTAAGACTAGAGTTGTCCAAGGGCCTAGCAGCTCGCCTGAACTAGGTTGGCCAACCAAAAAACAAGCTTAGGCTTAAATTGTTTTTTGAAAATGAGGCTTGACCTAATCCATAGAAAAATTTAGAGTTAAAATTGAATTACTATGATAAACTATATAAATTATGAATTTAATTGAAATATAACAAAAAAATATTGATAAAAAGTAAGATATATCATGTCATGAAGAATAAAATGTATCATGTCATGAAGAATAAAATGAACATGACAAAATGTATAAGCATGTCAACATCTATAAACCCAGACTAAAAAAAAATTGAGCTTGATATGACTCAAAATTATATGAAAATAAAATTACTTAACTCAAAATTGTACAAAAATAATAAAAAAAGATGCCACTGTGGCCACAAAAATTATAACTTACGATCAAGATTACGTGACATGAAAGAAGAAATCTAAAATCCCAAAATAAACATTTTCATGCTTTACAAAAATTACATCATCGTCACATAAATATATAATTATGTCAAAATTTATATAAAATTTTAAATACATTACCAATATATAAATTTTTATTTAATTCAACCACTATAATAAATTATACAAAATATGAAATTAATTAAGACACAACACAAACGCAACACAAACACATAATTTATTATATAAATGGAATCATTATAATAGATTGTGGAAGCATGATATATCATGAGAAAATAACATACATGTATACAAAGAAATTAAAATTTACAAAAATTAAATTATTGATATGTAAAAATATATGCAAAGTTATAATATTCTAAATAAAAATATATACAATTATATACAATGAATAACATAACAAAATCAAATTATTAATATCTAAGATTTATATAAATAAATTTATGATACCTTGGAATATAAAAACAATTAATACAACACTTCATTTCATCGGACAAAGTAAAAAAAAAAAAAAAAATCAAATATTTTTAAATTGCCAAAATTACCCTTATGTGAAATTCTAATAGGCAGAAAATTAGCCTTCCTTCAACTTTTATAGTAAGGCAATTTTCTAATATTTCGTCTTGCACATTATATGATTTAACAATACCCTTATATATATATATATATATATAGTTTTATAGTATTGTAAAAATTATCAACTTTTAAATAATTATGTTTAAATATTTACTTGTATTTAAAAAGGTTATAAATATTAAAAATTAAGAGTTCATTGAATTTACTTTTCCATATTTTATGGAGCCTTGCAAAGAGAGTAATTCACTATAAATATGATTTAAGTTTAACCCACTCAACCAGTTACAATTTTACGATCCTATACATTAACAAGTTGTAACCTCACTCTTATATATTAATCTAAGATCACTTTAGAATGGTTTGTAAAAAAAAGTTACTAACAACATTGAGCAAATAAGTAGTGCTCTCTCATTCTTCTTCAAAAGTCAGAAACATATGTGTTTATATATGCATTGTAATACTTTATAAATGAATCTCTAAAATAAAAGAGATGTTCTTAATTTTAACTATTTTAAAATTAGTGTCTCTTTAATTAAGGTAAGTACATCAGTGCGATTCTTAAAAACTTTCCTTGATTATAATATCAAACAAATAAACTGCATAACATCCGATTGTAAAGAGAGTTACAACTGATATTACATCTGAAATATGCAATTGACAATAACAGAAACAACTAACGAAACCCGAATTGGAACAGAATAATGTGGACTAAGAATGAATGTATATATTCAACATCTATAAAAGCCAACTAATGTTGTATCTAGAACGTACATCTGGCACTACCAAAAATCAAATCGAAAGGAGGTCGACAGAATAAGGTTAAATGTATTGGAGGAAAATTACTTTAAAAACTTCACATTCATAACAAATTGAAACACAGAATCAAATATTCCAACATATTTAACACCATTTCACCCCACCATCATTCCTAACAAGATGATAAAATTGACCATAGATAGGCATGTGAAAGATTCGACGTATCTAAGAGTTATCTCACCTTGGTATGTATCATTTTCATTCATTATAATGTGATGCAATCAATTCTTTTTATTACACTTAAATTGTTAAAAGAATTTATATCAGTATTTCATGGATTAAGATTTTTACACAGTACATTCTTCTTTCTGACCTTATCAGCATTTGATTGGTAGGTACCCTTATCCATATTTCGGTATGAGTTCACCAAGTACATCATACATATATAATTCAACAATAAATGGAAATAAATAATATTCAATATTTTAATATAAATAATCCAAATACTAATAAATGATTTTTCTAAGTATAGACGATTTTAAAAATTACACATTCATATATATATATATATATATTAAAATTATTTTTAAATACTTAAGATGAACAAAAATTAAACCGACTTTAATTACCTCCAAATCATTTTTTATTAATCTTCAACATTGAATGATGTTGGAGTTAGAAAAGGCAGAGATTATTTCGTCTCAATCTCTCATTTATATCGTAGACCATACCTCAAAGAGTGTTGCCCAAAGACACCAAGCAATCTCCCTTCCCTTAGTATTTCTTTTTTTCTTTATAAATATAGAATCTCATCATTAAACTAACTCACAACCATACCAATTCTCCCCTACCTTTCATCAGATTAGTTTATTTCTTTTTCTTTTATTCTTTTCTCTTACAAAACAAGACACAGATGGATGGACAAATTAGACAAGTAGTCGTCCTATATTTCATAACCATTTTCTCTTTATTCTCACGTTACAACTCTTTGGAAAAGGACCCCTCTCCTCCCTCTTATAATTACTTTGAAGACCTTGTATCTGCTGGATATGATCCACAAGCCTACCCTTCATATTTCACCACCACCATTGATGATGGGCACTTTAAGGATTTGATCTCACAAAGGACTCAAGTTATTAGCCAGCTCCAGAAGTTAGGTGTCACATCAGCACCATCAACTAAAACAGTTAATGTCGATGATTTTGGAGCCACCGGTGATGCCACTCAAGACACTCAGGTTAGATCACACAGAAATATCTATATAGATGTGAAAGTTCATAAAATTCAAAGGGTATTTTATGTGATAATCAATGATGGTTTCAGGCATTTGAGAAGGCTTGGGAAGAAGCTTGTTCGTCCAACGGTGAAGTTGTGCTTGAGGTGTCTCAAGGAAAACGCTATCAACTCAAGCCTATTAGATTTTCAGGTCCCTGCAAGTCTAATCTTACAATCCAGGTGAGGTTGAAACCCTCCCCCCTCTTAATTTAGTTATCCCCCTCAACTTCAACGCCAAGCCAATGATGGATCATAATCCATTTCAACCAAAATTGCAGATATATGGAAGCATGGAAGCATCTGATGATATGTCAGACTACAAGGAAGATACAAGGCACTGGCTTATCTTTGATAGTGTTAATAATCTGTTAATTGAAGGTGGTGGAACTGGAGATATTAATGGTAATGGGAAGATATGGTGGCAAAACTCTTGCAAAATCAATAAAACTCTTGTAAGCTTACCCCTCCCCCCCCCCCAAAAAAAAAAAAAAAAAAATTCTCTATATTTGCTTCAAGTTTTATTCATGCTCTTCCTTTCGCTTATCAACTTTTTAATCATTATTTGTTTCTTTTCTTTTATTGTTTTGCAGCCATGCAAGGATGCACCAACGGTAGGTTAAATGAGTCGTTTTTTCTTTTATCATCCAGCTTTTAAAGTTACAAGAAAGACTGAGAAAATGAAACATGAGTCTAGTGAAGTTAAAAAAGTTTTATTGTCACTCTATTAAATACGAGCTCGAAAATTTTTAGTTATAACATAATTGTGGTGGTGTAAAACAAAAACTGTCGTTTCAGGCTCTCACCTTCTACAATAGCAAAAACTTGAAAGTTCAAAACTTGAACATCCAAGATGCACAACAAATTCATGTTTCTTTTGAAAAATGCATCGGTGTTCAAGCTTCTGGTCTTGCGGTGGCAGCCCCAGAGAGCAGCCCCAACACCGATGGGATTCATATCACTCGTACTCAAAACATATGGATCACAAATTCTGTCATAGGAACAGGTACTGTACATGGACCGAGCTTGAACAATCATATATATATGGTCTTGGCCCATGGACACCTTTAACAGAATTCCACCCAAAATTCTACAATTTATTATTATTATTATTCTATATTGATTTTGCCTTGCATGTTTTTTGTTTTTAACGTTTTCAACTGAAGGTGACGATTGTATCTCCATTGTAAGTGGATCCAAAAATGTGCAAGCCATGGACATAACTTGTGGCCCTGGTCATGGAATCAGGTCTTTAACCCTAAACTTTAGCGCCCTTTTCTCCTTTTTAGATTTACAATGTTTCTATATACGTTACTTACATCTATCCGATTGTTATGATGGGAGGCCAGTATTGGGAGCTTGGGATCTAAAAGTTCAAAGGCTTATGTCTCGGGTGTGACTGTGGATGGAGCTAAGCTTTCTGGAACCGCAAATGGTGTGAGGATCAAGACATGGCAGGCAAGTGAAGCTTTCTAAATAATATCTACGATATCCATTCAAGATGCGTTTTAATAATTCAGATGGCATTAAGATTCAATATTGTATGATTAATGACGAGCAGGGAGGGTTAGGAAGTGCAAGCAACATCTTATTCCAGAACATTGAAATGAATAACGTCAGCAACCCCATCATCATAGACCAAAACTATTGTGACCAAGATAAACCATGCAAAGAACAGGTGACGCAAACCTATGCTAAGTGTTTGTTTATGTATGCAAAAGAGTAATCAACTATTGACTCTAATGTATATGAAATCGATTATGTTGAATTTGTGCAGAGCTCTGCAGTTAAAGTGAAAGATGTGGTGTATAAGAACATCAATGGGACTAGTGCTTCTGAAGTAGCAATCAAATTTGATTGCAGCAAGACTCATCCTTGCCAAGAAATTTTGCTGCAAAATGTTAAGTTACAGGAACAAGGAGATAGAACTGCCAAAGCTATCTGCAACAATGTTAAATTGACTGAAAAGGGAACTGTTTTCCCACAATGTTAAATTGGCCTTCACATGTGGAATAATCGATATACTATATATATAAATGTGTGTCAATAGTAGAATCTTAGATTATTTGTTTACAGATATGGAGAAATGAAGAAATCAGTTTTAGGTGAGACAATTGATTCATTTGTTGAGCTTGAGATCCTTCATTTTCCCTTACTGTCTTATGATTTGCTAATTATTTCAGGTTTATATGGGATTAGAAGTGCTTGGAGGACTCACTTACAAAGCTACTGAGATTGTTTCTCATTACAAGGACTAGGCTGATTCTGTAAATTAGTACTATATTTGAAGAACAATAAAACAACGTCTTATTTAGAAATATAGACAAGGCAGATTGTTTATTTGATAGGGGATATACTGTAATAACATTGTTGTAAAATCTAATTATGTATATCTCTCTGTCTTATGAATAAAATTAAATTCCTACATCGTGAGATTTGTTTACGTTCTACAGGATAAATCCTCATTCACTATCAAGCTGATTAAGCAAACAAATTTATCAGTTATCCCCATGTCTAATGTCATAAGGACTGCAAATTCTCTCTTCATTAAACAGATGATGTTACTTACCCATGTGTAGTACATAAATAATTAACTAAATCATCAAGATTGGAATAATAATGTATTTTGCATATTTGTAGAATTTTGTTAAAACACAATAATAATAAATTTATTAATTAGTAAATAAGAAACTTAGTTGTCATGAAATCAACAAGGGGTGGATCTTTTATCCTTAAGGCTAAGTGTTATATCATTAATTCACGTTACACTCCATTAATTATATCTAATTAGAAGTTAACTTTGAGATTACTATTTTAATTTAGTTAATTAGTTTTTATTCCTTCATATCCTTTCTTAATGTTAGCATTGACTACCATCCTCAATTGGTACTTCTAGAGTTGGTTAAACAAAGTTGTGAATTAAACTCAATTTTCATGTTTACGATCCTGGGAATTAACTATGTTTAAAGTTGATATATTTTAACAGTACACTAGGAAGTCATCAGATATCCATAGGTTGACTTGGGAGAAAGACTAGTTGAAGAAGGATTCTGAGGCTTGGATGGCTTTTTTTTGACAAGTTAAGGTGATCATATGATATACAAGTTAAGGCCAACCTGGAGATGAATAAGCTATTGGAGAATTTTGACTACTCATTCACAACAAATGTTCAGTGAAAGAGGCTTTGGTGAAGGAAAAAGCTGCAAGTGGAGGAGGCTAAACACCTTCAATGGAGCTTGGATGATAAGGAAAATCACGCGAAAAAGATGCTAGAGTTGAACGATTGTTATCTTCAGCAAGCCGCGAATCTTGAAAAGTGAATGGCAAAGGAGGAAGGAATCCCTTAAGGAGCAATTTGCTGAGCAAGATACTAATGTTGGACTGTTATTTTAAAGGGGGAGATTAATAAAGGGAAGCAAGTTCATTTCATCCAAGACTTGACAACGTTGCATCTTCAATTGAACCTTGATCCTTTTGATGTAAGCGATGTTTAATCTTACTGCCATTAGAGAGTTTTTGCCCGGAGTTGACATGTATAATCCCTCTGGTCCAGAATGCGAGCTTCTGAAGTCTCAGCTATCTAGTGTACTTTATCATCTGCCTTCTAGTCCCCAAGCTATTGATGATGGCACTACTTCACTCATCGAGGAAGTTGCTGGAGTCCACCCTACTGGAAACATTGTTAATATTATCGATTCCTCTTGCTTTTACAAGTTAATAACATTTTTTTTCTTTTTGCATACCATTGTTTTTTGCTTTTAGCATATATTGGTGTTTTATTTTTGCTTATATATATATATATATATATATATATATATATATATATGCATGTGTTGATTGGTAAATTCTTTTTGTAATAGACTCAATTTGCCCGGATCCATACAGATAAAAAATCAAACTCAAATAAACAGTCTAGTTTTTATATTCCAAATTACATGATTCAAACTTATAAAAATCTAGCCCAAACCAACTAAACATAAACATGCCCAAAAAATAAAAACCTAACCCAATATCCAAGCCCAACCTAAATATTTTCTGCTAAAACAAACCCTAGTCGCCGCCGCCGCAGCCTCCGTACACCTCCACGTCGCCATCCGTACTTGCAGAGAAGACAAACAAGCAACAAACATAGAGGAAAACCAAAAAAAAAAAAACAGTAGAAATTTAATAGAGAAAATTTGTATTTTCGGCTATAAAAGCCACAAATCATCATGTATATTTTTTTACGAACAAAAAAAAAATCAAATACAACAGAATCGAATCAGAAACGAAAAGTTTCTAACTAAAGGTGGTTTTCTTTTCTTTTTTTTTTCTCTCTCTTTTCGCTTTTTTTTTGTTTATCTTAAAGAAGCAAAAAAAAATAAAAGGCCGAACCTTACCCTTTTTTGTGTTTGCGCCGTTGTGGAGGCCGAGGTTTGTCGTTTCCGATGAAAAATGACATTTTTTTGAGGCTCGGAGAGTCGAAAAGTCGAAAAGGGTTTTTTTTTTATTTTTTTGGCCACCGTGGACGGCGGTGCCATCGCCGGCGACCGTCGACCGCCACGGTGGTCCTGCGACCGGAGCTTGATCGGCCATGGGGGCTTTGAAAGAAGGGGAGAGAGGTTTTTTGGACTTTTTTAATGTTGAAGGTTAAAATGATTTTTTTTTTGGTAAAATTTTTTACTTTTATAAGCGCATAAAACGGCGTCGTTTTGGTGCCAATATGCATAGGCCAAAACGATGTCGTTTTGTCCCTGACCCGCATGCGCGACCCAACCCGCTTGAAGGATCCGCGCTTTTTTCCAAAAAGGTTATTTACCCTTTTGGTCCTTTCGCCTTTTAATTATTTTACAATTCGATTTTCTTTATTTTTTTTAATTTGGGCTCGATGATTTCACTTTTATTTCATTTTAGTCTCGCGTAAAGTGCCGTGTTTTGGAGGGCGGGAATATTTTCCCTTTGGTCCCTCCATTTCATTCTCACATTGTAATATGGTCCCATATTTTACTTTATTTTGACTTTTGCCCCATTACATTCCATTCGATTTTCAATCTAGTTCCTTTTTTTGTTTATTCATTTATTTTATTTGGACTCTGATTTTTATTTTAATCCCTATCTAATCCTTTATTTTGTAACGGCCCAAATTTTAGTGATATCGGAACAGTGATTTGAGATCACTAAATCCGACATGTGTTTTTGGATATTAGTAAGTAAAAGTTAAGTGTGGTTTTAGAAATATTTTCGAATTAGTGAAATTATGAATTAAAAGAAATTTGTAAATTAAATGAGATAAAAACGAGGTATCAAGACCTCAAATTCATAAACCGAGCCATAAATATTTTTAGAAATATTTATGGAGTGTTAATAAGTTAGTATTAAAGTTTCGTTAAAAAATTTTAACATTTCGGTTATTAATTGAAAAAAAAGGACTAAATTGAATAAAGTGTAAAACTATAAAAATAAAGTGTGAGTGTGCAGGAAAATAAAAATCAAGTGTGAACAAGGGGCAAAATTAGAAATAGGGTAAAATTTAATTGTAAAATATGATGTATTTGGTAATTCTAGAGAATTCATCATTTTTCTTCATCTTCATCAGCTAAAAACACCATTAGAGAGCCTTTAAGACGTTGGTTTTATAATCTACAACATGGAAGTTCAACTCTTGATTATTTCTTGTAATTTTTGTGATTTTGAGACTTTTACAACTAGGTCCTATCATTTAATTCATTAGTTTTTTATTTCATGGTTTATTTTGAAAGTTACCATGAATAAGTACTGGAATTTTATGATGATTTAGCTTGGAATTAAAACTTTAATTTGTTTATATGTTGATTTTATTGAAAAAAATTATACAGAAAGTGAATATTTGGGGACCTAATTGTAAAAGAGCTGGAAATTAGGGTTTTATGTAGAAATTATAAATTTCAATGGTTTTGAAGTAACTTAAAATGTCTAAGGAAAGTGTTAATTGAGAAGAAAAGGTTCTATTGATGAGTTAATTGGTCAAAGACCAAATTGTGAAAATTGTGAAATTTGGGGTAAAAGTGTAATTTTGGGAATTAAATGGTATAAATTGTGAGATAAAATAAAATTAAAATGAATGCTAATTAATGAATCATTTTGTAATTATAGAACAAGAAATTGAAGTGAATCGTGGAAAGGAGAAAATAGTCTAATAATTTTCTTGAACTTCTACAACTATTGCGAATTAGCCCAGGTAAGTTCATGTGGCTAAATTTTAGTGATCATTGTTATTCTTATGAATTTTATATTGAGTCATACTATATGATTATGATAAAACCACGAACAATGTAAAAATATATATATGAAATTGAAGAAATGATCAAATTGAATGAAACATCGGATTGAGTACTTCTGTCCAGTGACAAACGACGAATTGACGGAAAAAGACCATGGTTGGACCATGGAAACAAGTGATAAACGATATCCATATAAGACCATAGCTGGGCTATGGCATCAGAAAACAAGTGATAAGTTATTCCCGTATAAGACTATAGTTGGGATATGGCTTCGGATTAAAGTGATACAAGTGATTCGTATAAGACCATAGCTAGGTTATGGCATCGGAGAAAAGTGATAAGTGCTCCCGAGTAAGACCATATCCGAGATATGGTATCGATATGATATATGACTCGTGTAAGACCATGGCTGGGCCATGACTTCGGAAAGTGAAACGTGATCATGTGCAAGTCCATAGTTTTACTAGGGCAAAGTGAAGACGAAGTACTCAATTCTGTATAGTTTCTTAATTTGAAAAGAGATGGTAAGCGATAAATAGGCCCAATAGAATTAAGTTTAAGTGTGAATAATATTAAGTGAAATTGACTTGGTTTGTGAATGATAGGAGAAATTAGTGAATTGTATAATATACGAATGTTTTACCATATTTGGTAAGTTTACGTTCTGAGCCTATGAATTTACTAAGCTTTCACAAGCTTACTTGAATGTGATTGTCATGTCTTGTAGATTAATATGGAATCAGAGGATTGGATCATCATCAAGAATCATACTATCCAGATGTTCTCCGGTAGTTTTTGGGTTATTATCTTTTGATTTATATGGCATGTATAAGTATTTGGTTGGATAAAGTTATAGATGGTTAAAGTATGTAAAGGGGATGACATATATGTATGAAACTTAGTTTAATGGTTAAGCAGTAGTGTGTTAATATAAAATGCATATTATGGGCATAAATTGGTTGATTGGTTGGTTGTAATTTGTATAATATTGTGTTTAGGTGCAAGTAATGGATGAAAGGGTGAGAAAAGTGGCCTAAAATAGCCTATTTTCGTCCACATGGTTAGACACATGTGTCTAAGCCGTGTGTGACACACGGTAAGCCCAGAGCGTGTGAAATGACCGTGTGTCCCTTACATCCTTAAATGTGAAGTCAGGATAGTACACGGGCAAAAGACACGGTTGTGTGTCTTGGTCGTGTGAATGACACGAGTTTCAAGCATGGTCGTGTGTCAAAATCATGTGAAAATGACTTTAAAATGGTGAAAAATTAGTTTACCACACGGCCCAGCCACATGGGCGTGTACCTAGGCCGTGTGTCCCTTTGATGCTTAAGAAATTGCAAGTCAGAATTACCCACGGGCTGGCCACACGAGCATGTGCCCCTAACTTCAAGAAAATTTTTTCAAAGATTTCCAAAGTTATTGGTTTAGTTCCAAATCTCTTCTAAAACAGGTATTGAGCCCCCTAGCCCCATATTAGGGAATTTATGGTGAAATTTAAAAAGTTTTGATTTGGAATGTAAATTTATGACTCGATTTTGTACAAATGCTAGTGTATAAGTTCGGTAATGCCTTGTAACCCTATTCTGGTGACAGATACGGGTTAAGGGTGTTACATTTAATGGTATCAGAGCTTCAGTTTAGCAGATTCTCGGAATATGTATGATGTGAAAAGTGTCTAGAATTACATGCCATATAAATCTGTGATAGTGTGATGTTTATGATCTGATCTAATCCTTTTTTTATTATAGATTATCTTCGATTTGAAAAGATGTCAGATAGACCAGAACAAATTGAGCAAGAAGAAGTTAACAGTAGAGTACAAACCTCTAAACAAGGAACAAGTAGTGAAGTTCCAATTTCATTGATGAGAGAACAAGAAGTCAAAAATATGATTTATGGATTTATGAATCAGTGGTATAATGAGAATGTGCGAGAAAGAAATCAGACTCAGCAACCCCCTCCCCCTATTTCAACATCAATAGTATCCCCGGTTGCTCCTCCACCTCCTCCGACAACTGAATCCAGTAAATGTTCTCTATTTGAAAAGCTCAGAAAACATTGGGCTGAAGAATTTCGGGGAAGAACAAATGATGACCCCATCAAAGCTAAGTATTGGTTACAAAGTATAATGAGGGTTTTTAAACAAATGGCATACTCACCAGATGATTACTTAGTGTGTGATGTGTCATTATTAAAATAAGAAGCTTATAACTGGTGGAAAACAATAGAAGCCATGCTACTGGCTGAGAAAATCACTTGGGAATTTTTCCAGAATGAATTTAAAAAGAAATATGTTGGTAGAAGATATTTGGATAAGAAGAAAAGAGAATTTCTCGACTTACAATAGGAAAACAAGTTAGTGGCTGAATATGAAAGAGAATTTGTTTATCTGAGCAAATATGCACGAGATATTGTACCCACTGAGGAAGAAATGTGTCTCAGATACGAAGAAGGGCTTAATGATGAGATCAGAATGATGATAAGGGGCACTAAGATACGGGAATTCGTTGTCCTATTAGATCGTGCTCAGAAACTTGAAGAAGTATATAATAGAAAGATGCAATGAGATAGAAGGAGCAAGGAATCTTTCAAAAGAAGTGCATCTAAGTCATTTTCAGCTTTACCGGTGAAGAAATCTAAGGAGGAATTTAGTTGAGCCACTTTAGCACCGGAAAGATCGGGAAAGACAATCTGATTTTAAGGCATCTAACAGACTTGCTGTTAGCATGGGTAGTGTGTAAAATACCCGAGGCCTAAATGCCAACATTGTGGAAGAAGTCACCCTGGTGAATGTAGAAGTAAGTTAGGGGATTGTTATAAATATAGGGCTACTAACCACTTTATTCGAGATTGTCCCTAACTACAAATAGAAGAAGTGGATCAGAAAGAGAATCTGAAAACTCCTCCTCAAAAAGAAAGACGCTCTAGTCAGAGTAGTACTACAGGGGCTACTCGTTCGGGTATGAAAGATATTACTAGTCGATTAGAAGCTAGAGCCCATGCTCGTACTTATGCCATTCGAGCAAGAGAAGAAGCAACAGCATCAGACGTAATTGCTGGTACTTTCTATCTTTATGATGTTCCTGTGTATGCTTTAATAGACCCTAGGTCTACTCATTCATATATTTGTACTATGTTAGCATCTGAAAAGAATTTATTTGTTGAGCCTACTAATTATGATGTACAAGTTACAAATTCATTAGGCCAAAGTGTGGTAGCTAATTTAATATGTTTTAACTGTCCACTGAAAGTTAAAGGCTATGATTTCCCCGCTGATTTGATGTTGTTACCCTTTTGGGAATTTGGATGATACTGTTAGAATGATTTCATTTATTTCTGCTCAGAGGCATATTTAGCCTATATTCTTGATACTCGGGGTTCTAAATCAAAGTTAGAGCAATTACCTGTTGTGAATGAATTCATGGATGTATTTCCTGAAGAATTACCAGCTTTACCACCCGATAGAGAGGTTGAGTTTTTGATAGATGTGCTTCCAGGAACAGCTCCCATATCAGTGACACCGTATAGAATGGTTCCAACAGAATTAAAAGAGTTGAAGACACAATTACAAGAGTTATTAAGCAAAGGGTTTATCAGACCGAGTATGTCGCCATGGGGTGCACCTGTCTTATTTGTGAAAAAGAAGGACGGTTCATTAAGGCTGTGTATAGATTATAGGCAGTTGAATAAGGTAGCAATTAAAAATAAATATCCTTTGCCTCGTATTGATGATTTATTCGATCAGTTGAAGGGTGCTGCGGTGTTTTCGAAAATAGATCTTAGATCTGGGTAGTATCAGTTAAAGGTAAAAGAATGTGATGCGCCAAAAATAGCTTTCAGAACTCGGTATGACCATTATGAGTTCTTAGTTATGCCATTCGGTTTGACAAATGCTCCCGCTACTTTTATGGACGTAATGAATCGAATTTTTTAGTATTATCTAGATAGATTTGTAGTTGTGTTCATTGATGATATACTGATCTATTCAAAGATAGAATCTGAACATGCTTAGCACTTGAGAGTTGTACTACAAATTTTGAGGGAAAAGCAGTTATATGCAAAATTCAGCAAATGTGAATTTTAGCTTCATGAAGTGGGATTCTTGGGTCACATTGTGTCGACTGATGGTATACAAGTAGATCCGAGCAAGGTGTCAGCAGTGATTAATTAGAAAACTCCAAAGAATGTTACGAAAGTGCAAAGTTTTCTGGGATTAGTTGGTTACTACCGTCGATTTGTGAAAGATTTTTCAATGATTACTTCACCGATGACCCGGTTACTACAGAAGAATGTTAAATTTGTATGGTCGGAAGAATGCCAACGAAGTTTTGATCAGTTAAAGAAAATGTTGATAGAGGCCACCGTGTTGACTCAGCCCGAATCAGGTGTGCCATATGTAGTATACAGTGATGCGTCTCTGAATGGCTTAGGCTGTATACTGATGCAGTCAGGAAAAGTTGTAGCATATCCTTCTCGACAGTTGAAACCACATGAGAGGAACCATCCTACATATGATCTTGAGCTAGCTGTCAAAGTATTTGCTTTAAAAATTTGAAGACATTACATATATGGGGAGAAATGTTATGTGTATACAGACTATAAAAGTATAAAATATTTAATGTCGCAAAAAGAGCTGAATTTAAGACAGAGGCGATGGTTAGAGCTACTGAAAGATTATGATCTTGTTATTGACTATCATCCAGGGAAAGCTAATGTTGTAGCAGATGCAATTAGTCAGAAATCGTCATTATTTGCTCTTCGGGCGTTAAATGCTTATTTGTCTGTTAATGAATATGGTTCTATGTTAGCCGAATTAAAGGCAAAACCAGTATTCTTTCAACGAATTCAGGAGATGCAAAATGAAGATCCGAAGTTGGTGTTGAAACGACAGATGGTTCAAGACAACTTGAACTTAGAGTACTCTATTGATAATAGTGGTATGTTATACTATCGCAATAGAATTTGTATCCCGAATAATCTAGAAATGAAAAATGATATCTTATCATAGGCTCATAGTAGTATGTACTCGATTCATCCGAGTAGTACGAAGATGTGCAGTGGTTTGAAGAAAATGTATTGGTGGCCTAGTATGAAATGAGAAATTTATGAATTTGTGGCAAAATGTTTGATCTGTCAACAGGTAAATGCCGAACATCAAGTGCCCACGGGTTTGTTACAACCCGTAATGATTCCAGAATGGAAGTGGGAACATGTGACGATGGATTTTTTATCTGGGTTGCTTGTGACTCCGAAGAAGAAAGATTCGATTTGGGTGATAGTGGACAAATTAACTAAGTCAGAGCATTTTATTATGGTCAGAACAGATTTTCTGCTTGAAAAATTAGTGGAATTATATGTGTCAGAAATTGTGAGATTACATGGAGTGTCGACGTCTATTATTTCTGATCAAGATCCGAGGTTTACTTCGAGATTTTGGAGTAAACTACAAGAAGCTTTAGGTACTAAGTTAAAATTTAGTACAAATTTTCATCCTCAGACCGACGGGTAATCAGAGCGAGTGATTCAGATTTTAGAAGATATGTTGAGGTGTTGTATACTCGAGTTCGATGGTAGCTGGGAAAGGTATTTACCTTTAGCTAAATTTTCCTATAATAATAGCTATCAAGCTAGTATCAAAATGGCACCGTTTGAAGCTCTGTATGGAAGAAAATGTAAATCTCTGTTGTATTGGTCAGAATTAAGTGAATCGAAATTAGTGGGAGTAGATTTAATTTGGGAAACTGAAGAGAAATTTAGGATTATTCGAGAAAGTTTGAAAGCTCGTATGTAGATTTGAAAAGAAGAGATATAGAGTCCAATGTGGGTGATCGTGTGTTCTTGAAAGTTTTTCCATGGAATAAAGTTCTACGGTTTGGTAGAAAAGAAAAACTTAGTCCACGATTTATTGGGCCGTATGAGGTCATTGAGATAATTGGTCCGGTAGCTTATAGATTGGCCTTGCCTCCGGAACTTGAGAAAATTCATAATGTATTTCATGTATCTATATTGATACGGTATAGATCAGACCCTTCACATGTGATTCCTCATACTGAGATAGAGCTACAATCAGATATGACTTATTCGAAGGAACCAGTGAAAATTCTAGCTCGGGAAGTTAAAGAGCTATGGAATAAATGAGTACCACTATTAAAATTGTTATGGCATCGACATGGATTGGAGGAGGCAACCTGGGAGACAGAGGAATCAATGAGATCACAATATCCGCATTTGTTTTCAGGTACGAAATTTCGAGGACGAAATTTCCTAAGGGGGAGAGTTGAAACGGCCCAAATTTCAGTGATATCAGAATAGTGATTTGAGATCACTAAATCAGACATGTGAGTTTAGATATTAGTAAGTAAAAGTTAAGTGTGGTTTTAGAAATATTTTTGAATTAGTGAAATTATGAATTAAAATAAATTTGTAGATTAAATGAGATAAAAATGAGGAATCAAGACCTCGAATTCATAAACCGAGCCATAAATATTTTTAGAAATATTTATGGAGTGTTAATAAGTTAGTATTAAAGTTTCGTTAAGAAATTTTAACATTTCGGTTATTAATTGAAGAAAAAAGACTAAATTGAATAAAGTGTAAAACTATAAAATATGATTAAATAGCTTAAGAGATTATCAAGGGAGGAGTTAAAAGGTAAATAGACCCAAATTAGGTGGGTTCGACGGCATGAGTGTGCAGGAAATTGAAAATAAAGTGTAAACAAGGGGCAAAATTGGAAATAGGGTAAAATTTAATTGTAAAATATGATGTATTCGGTAATTCTAGAGAATTCATCATTTTTCTTCATCTTCATCAACTAAAAACACCATTAGAGAGCATTTAAGAAGCTGGTTTTATATTCTACAACATGTAAGTTCAACTCTTGATTATTTCTTGTAATTTTTGTGATTTTGAGACTTTTACAACTAGGTCCTATCATTTAATTCATTAGCTTTTGATTTCATGGTTTTTGAAAGTTACCATGAATAAGTACTGGAAGTTTATGATGATTTAGCATGAAATTAAAGCTTTAATTTGTTTATATGTTGATTTTATTGAAATAAATTATATAGAAAGTGAATATTTGGGGACCTAATTGTAAAAGAGCTTAAAATTAGGGTTTTATGTGGAAATTATAAATTTCAATGGTTGTGAAGTAACTTAAAATGTCTAAGGAAAGTGTTAATTTAGAATAAAAGGTTCTATTAATGAGTTAATTGGTCAAGGATCAAATTGTGAAAATTATGAAATTTGGGGTAAAAGTGTAATTTTGGGAATTAAAGGGTATAAATTGTGAGATAAAATAAAATTGAAATGAATGCTAATTAATGAATTATTTTGCAATTATAGATCAAGAAATTGAAGTGAATCGTGGAAAGGAGAAAGTAATCGAATAATTTTCTCGAACTTCTACAACTATTGCGAATTAGCCCAGGTAAGTTCATGTGGCTAAATTTTAGTGATCATTGTTATTCTTATGAATTTTATATTGAGTTATATTATATGATTATGATAAAACCGCGAACAATGTAAAAAAATATGAAATTGAATAAATGATCAAATTGAATGAAACATCGGATTGAGTACTTTTGTCCAGTGATAAACGATGAATTGACGGAAAAAGACCATGGTTGGACCATGGCAACAAGTTATAAACGATATCCGTATAAGACCATAGCTGAGCTATGGCATCAGAAAATAAGTTTATTCCCGTATAAGACCATAGTTGGGCTATGACTTCGGATTAAAGTGATATAAGTGATCCGTATAAGACCATAGTTTGGCTATGGCATCGGAGAAAAGTGATAAGTGCTCCCGAGTAAGACCATATCTGGGATATGGCATCGGTATGATATATGACTCGTGTAAGACCATGGCTGGGCCATAGCTTCGGAAAGTGAAACGCGATCATGTGCAAGTCCATAGTTTTACTATGGCAAAGTGAAGATGAAGTACTCAATTCCGTATAGTTTCTTAATTTGAAAAGAGATGGTAAGCGATAAATGGGCCCAATAGAATGAAGTTTAAGTGTGAATAATATTAAGTGAAATTCACTTGGTTTGTGAATGACAGGAGAAATTAGTGAATTGTATAATATACGAATGCTTTACCATATTTGGTAAGTTTACGTTCTGAGCCTATGAACTTACTAAGCTTTCACAAGCTTACTTGAATGTGATTGTCATGTCTTGTAGATTAACGTGGAATCGGAGGATCGGATCATCACCAAGAATCACACTATCCAGATGTTCTCCGGTAGTTTTTGGGTTTTTATCTTTTGATTTATATGGCATGTATAAGTATTTGGTTGGATAAAGTTATAGACGGTTAAAGTATGTAAAGGGGATGGCATATGTGTATGAAACTTAGTTTAATGGTTAAGCAGTAGTGTGTTAATATAAAATGCATATTATGGGCATAAATTGGTTGATTGGTTGGTTGTAATTTGTATAATATTGTGTTTAGGAGCAGGTAATGGATGAAAGGGTGAGAAAAGTGGCCTAAAACGACCTATTTTCGTCCGCATGGTTAGACACATAGGCGTGTGTCTAGGCCGTGTGTGACACACAGTAAGGCCACGGGCATGTGAAATGACCGTGTGTCTTGGTCGTGTGAAGGACACGGGTTTCAAGCATGGTCGTGTTTCAAAATCGTGTGAAAATGGCTTAAAAATGGTGAAAAATCAGTTTACCACACGACCTAGCCACATGGGCGTGTGCCTAGGCCGTGTGTCCCTTTGATGCTTAAGAAATTGCAAGTCAGAATTGCCTACGGGCTAGCCACATGGCCATGAGAGCCACACGGGCATGTGCCCCTAACTTCAAGAAAAATTTTTCAAAGATTTCCAAAGTTACCGGTTTAGTTCCAAATCTCTTCTAAAGTAGGTATTGGGCCCTGTAGGCCCATATTAGAGAAATTTATGGTGAAATTTGAAAAGTTTTGATTTGGAATGTAAATTTATAACTCGGTTTTGTACAATGCTAGTGTATAAATCTGGTAATGCCTTGTAACCCTATTTCAATGACGGATACGGGTTAGAGGTGTTACATATTTACTTAACTTCAAGCTCTTATTTTATATGTATGATTGTTCTGTTTTATTTTATTTATTTATTTATCTTCTTTTAATATTTAAACTGTTATTATTTTCATTTTATTTGCATTCTGTTTTTTTATGCCTTTATTTATTTTTCCTTCTGTTATTATTGTTACTATTATCATATTATTTATTCATCTATTTTTTATATTTCATATCCCTCATATATATATATATATATATATATATATATATTAAGGATTCTAATGCTTACATTTTCTTCATTTAAATATTTGTTGTTGTTATTATTTTATCGCTACTAATATTTATTTATTTGTCCATCTATCTATTATTTGTTTCTTTTATATATTTTTTTCGTATTTCCTTTTTATTATTTTCCTATTTTGTTTTACCTACTTGTTATTATTATCATATTATTAAATTAACTAGTTTTGCATTATTATTACTATTATTATTATATTTCTTTTACATTTATTTACCTACTCTTTTTTTACATACATTTATTTTATTTGATCATTTATTTATTTATATCATTTTATATAATTTTAAAACTTTAGATTTTTATTATTATATCATCATCATTATTATTAATATTATTATTTTTAATTTGTTTTACACAATATTTATTTATTCATTTAATATTAGGTCTTAGCTTCAAATTTTTAATTTGTTATTCTTCTTATTTGTCTTTTTGGCTTGTTTATTTTACTCTATTTTCGGTCTTCATATTGTCATTTATATTATCGCATTTATTATTATTCTGCTATACATATCAGCATCGTAATCCATTTTTTGCATTTTGCTACCAAATTGTATTACATCTTACCCGACACATTAAATTTTATTTTCTTTTTAAATAATCAATACTCCGCGTTTTGAAATTCGAAAAATTGTTTCCTAACTTACAGGGTTTCGACTTTCTCGATGAATCCAAATACCCGAACATTTTTAAAGCATAAATGAATTTTAAATAATCTCGGGAATTACAAAAAGATCGTGTTCTAACTTACGGAATACGATTTCTTTCTAAAACCGAGATAATTGTATGCCTTTTAAATAATTTTTTTTTGCGTTTATTCTCGATTCGGGAATGTAAGACATTGTGTCCTAACTTACGAGACGTAATTTTTTTCCTCGATTAACGTGAAATATGCTCTTTTCTCAAAAAAATTTCAATCAAACGATATTTTAAATAAATGATCGTATTTTAAATTTCTTCAAAGTTTTCAATTTTCGACACTAAGACATTAATTAATCAATTAGGTACCAATTTTTGGGCGTTACGAGGATGCTAATCCTTTCTTGTGCGTAACCGACTCCCGAACCCTTTTTTTAATTTCGTAGGCCAAAATCATTATTTTAATAAATCAAACCGTTTATTAAAAACAGCTATTTTACGAGGTGACCCGATCACACTTCATCGAAAAAGGATTGGTAGTTACTCCCGTGTGAACCATGTTATGTGACGTAGAGAGATCATGTTGGATGATTTAAGAAATATTCAATGCATTTGCCAAATGTGCTCATAAGTTGTTTCCTTGAAGGGGAACTTTTTATATTGGATTTGATATATAAATTTGAATTCAATTTATTTTATGCTTATGGTGTTTGCTTGCTATTGCTTTTTCTGCGATGGTTTTGCCTGAAAAGGCTAGGTGCCTATAAGGCACCTTTGCTTTTGCTTTTGCTTTTGCGTTCTTATTGGTGCATTGGAAACTTCTGTGTGCTTGCCTCGAACTGCATTTGGGGTGGTGTTGTGGTGCCAAGTAATCCTTCAATTGATTACTTGTCAGAGGATGGGCATAGGGTATCTTTATTGCTAATTATTAGTCGATACCCCATTTCCCCCATCAAGTCTTCGCTAAAATGTGTTGGCAATAGCGATTGCATAGTTTCTGTTATAAGTCTTGCATTTGCATCTATTGGGGAGAACTAAGGAATGATCTTTTTTTCAGTGTAGAGAACTAAAGTGGAGAGCAATTTCGTTGATGTCGAGATAATCGTAGTCCACTGCACAAGGGAGAACTAAAATGGTGAGCAGTTTCATTAATGGCGAGGAGATAACCATAGTCTGCTGCACAAGGGAGATCTAAAATGGCGAGTCACTTCATTGATAGCAGGGAGATAACCATAGTCCACTAAATAGGGGGAGCATTTGGGAGATTTACTTGTATCTTTGTCTCGCATCCCTCGAGGTCACTTGAAGAGTACCATTAGAGCAAAGTAGGACTGAGTCCATTCTCTCGGCATCAAGGAGGGGGTAGCTCCTCTATTGTGATGAAGATACCTTTTGGTTGGAGCTTCATTTTGTTGGAAAAATCTAAGGAGAATTTGGCGAGCTTTCGCTCCCTTAATTTGTTATAGTTGACACATTGGAGAACAAGGGGCTTTAGGCCGTGACGATGAATTCTGGTGAGGTTGTCATTGGAATGCCTTGGGCATCTTTTTGGTGGTGTTGCAGTAAAAACAACTCTGAGAAGTTAAGACCATTAAAGGTGCTTTTAGTTCCTTTCCATGCTTAATAAGCTTTAAACCTGAAGAGGTTGAGCAAGATGTCCCTAGAAGATGTGAATAAACCTAACGAAATGTCAAGAAGGGTCACTACTTTAGTGTCGTGCACTATGGCTACTAGAAGTAGAAATTAGGTTGGGGCAGACCCCTCAATGGTAGCTGCGTAGAGGAGTAGATTCCATCAATGTGTAGCATATCCTGAAATAATATTGATAAGGAATTGTTGAGTCCACCTTTCAAGATATCATATGGCCTCCACATAGTGTTTAGTCCACAGTTAGTGGGATCACCAATAGCCGTAATTTTCTATTATTTGTGATCTTTTTCGTTCTATTATACTATTTATGTTATTAATTATATTATTTAAATTTATATTTTATTCATTATTAATTTAGAAAATAATAAGAGAAAATGGAATTTTATTTTTAACAACTTTTGTGATTTGAATTTTGAAAATAGTATAGTTTTAATATTTTGATCATAACTTGAATTACTGACCTTCATTTTAGGTTCATAATAAAGCAATTTGAAGAAAATTAAAAGATTTATCTAAAATTATTTCACATGAAGCCCAAAAAAATTAGAAAGATGCCCAAAAAAGGCCTGAAAGTTTAACGCAAAAATAGTAAAAATAAAACCTAAAAACAATTCTTCTTTATTTAATTAAGGTCACTCTTATATTTTCTCCATTATATTATTTTTGTCCTATAAAAAAACGTGATTAAGTTAAAGATTAGGAGATTCAGACCTATTCGTTCTTAGTTTTATCTTGTTTTCTTTATTTTATGGCTTTCTAAACCCTCTTTTCTAGTTGAAGTAATATTCGAAGTTTGATTCTAAAAGATTGTGAGATCAAATTATTTTTAATCTTTCTTTGATCCTTAGTACTTGCATGTTTTCTTGTTTAATTATAATTGTTCAGGTTTGTTACATATTTGGCTGGTATTTGATAGCTTAGAATGATTGTTTTGTCAATAGATAACTAGTCGGTCGATTAATTTCTAATATTTGCGACCACTGCATGATTATTTGTATAGTATGGAATTGCGATCTAACTTAAATAAACTCTGATAATGTGTTTGTTGGTTTGAATTGTGTCTCTTTCGTTCTTTAAGACTATTAGTAAATTAAATTCTTAACCGATCATTATAAGGTTATTAGTTAATAAGAGAAGTAATTAATGGTGATCATCTTAATTATCGAGAAGGTAAAAATAAATTAGGTTACTAGGCGATGATCAGTGACTATAACTAATTTATTAAAGAACATTAAAATTCATCTTTTCATTAATGATCAAACCCTTGAATCAATTGAATAATTTACTTTGACTAAAGTTTTTCCTTATTGATTTCTTATATTTTATTTTATTATTTATTTTTTAAGCTGATTTGCTTTTAATTTTAATTTTTAATTCTAAACTACCTTATTTATTTTTATTTTACTTGTTTGTTAAAAAAATAAAATTATCATCGATGTCTGTGATACAACCTTACTTATCATTTTCCACTAATTCATCTTTCAACTAGGTTTTATTTTTGGTAGATTTGACAATTGTACACAAATCCATCAAAAATAAATTCTACCTCTAAGAACAAAATATAAAATTTATTATATAAAGAGTATGTTCCCATAGGGATTGGTTTGACGATGTTCAAATTTCTCACAACCAGGACACTTCTTGAGCGATTTCATGCCCATGACTCTTGCAATCTTGCATAAAATAAATAAAATGGTTAAAGTAATACTAAATTAAATAAGTAAATAAAAATGAATTTTGAAATCAAATAAAATAAACTCAATTGATGAATATTCTATTCTTGGGTACAATATCAGTCTTGGTCTTAAAATTAATCACATATTATGGATGTTTTCTAGCTCACTATTAAGTTAATTATTAAGTTAATTATAATGATTCAGGATGTCTCAACCACCAATTTCCTTAATCGTAAATTAACTATAGGATCCACCTAACAATAAACCTTCACCGAAGGAATAATCCAAAAAACACTTCCACAATTTGATCCGTCAACAGCCTTGCTAATTAAAACAACCTAACTCTAATCAATGATGTCAACCGCACGAAAAATTAAATCACTTAAACTCATGTCACCGTAGTGCAATCTCAATCTATCCACTTAAACCATTCATATTTATGAAAACATAGAGTATATCCATGCATTTAGGTCTTTAAACATGAGGAGTACTGCATCTGCAAGAAAATAATTTTGTTCAAAGATCTCTCAACCATTCCTAAAAACAGATTCATCAGCGTTACATAACATTGAGTGCAAGGGTAGAAATCCTGCCCGAGTTTTTCCCTATATTAGGTAGCAATGAAAGTAAAGCATAAAAAGGGAAAGGTTAAGCTTGTGGGGGTAAGCTATGATTGCAATGTAGCAGTGAAAGCAAAGCTCAAAAACATGACAGATTGCTAAAGGTAATCACTTGTCCTTTGATCAATCAAGCTTTGGACATTGCTTGATCGGATGAACATGTTTTACATGATGCTTTTAGTATCATTTTGTTTCTTTATGAAAAAGTAGCAACGGTAAGTTTTCATGGTCGGATCTCATAAAATCTTGTGAAATATTAGCTTTTGGAAAAGCAACATTGAGTTTTAAATTCAAAAGGCTGTAATTACTAGAGTATATGATATGCTTTTTCAGATGGTGGCCTCCTTTGTGCCTTGCTGTTGCAATGCCTTTTGACCACTGTAGATATGGTAGGAAGCATGCACGCATGATTTCCGGGCTAAAAGTTTATCCTAAAGTTGCCAACATATAGCACATATGAAAAATGTCATTGATGGCTTTTTGGTAGGATGGTTGAGAGGGACCTGATATCTTGAGTTAAGACCTAACCTCACTACCACTTTAGCTAAGAATAACATGTAAATAAATCACAGGGGTAACTAAACTGGTAACATGCATGATTTAAGTTTCCATTAAAAGCACTCTCCTGTGATGCTGCCATGGTAAAGAATACAGTAATAACTTGTTGCTAGACACTGCCAAGAGAGTTCCCCTTTATCTGTTCATGCTAATACACTGTTATAGTGTTCTCACTACAACAGTTCCACATCATATGGTTGAAGTAATCAATAGTAACTCTTACACTTGCATCAAATCATTTCATGTATGTATAAATCTTCATTTCTTTTCCTCTTCTCTTGCTGGCTTCGGTTCTTCTTTGGGAGGTGGAACTGCAGCGGGGACTCCACCATCAATGCAACTTCTGCACTTGTATTCTATCCATCCTTCAATGTCGTTCTCCCCATTTCCACCGAAATGCCTTCCGCCACATAGCCGAGCAATGATCCCTGCAATAACACCTATGATAGTTATAGCTGCCAGCACTACGATCAGTGTTTCGATTGATCGATGCGAATAGCGACTTGGTTCCCTCACTGTGGGTGGCACCTCAACTACCGGTACATATTGATTGTTTGACCCTGCTTCCATATCTACGATGACAATGGAAACTGAACTAAATGCTCATACACTTTGTATTTCTATTTTGGTTACTGAATAACGGTGTAAGACTGAACTCAAGGACCACTCACGGAAAGCCTGCATACATGTAAGTAAAAGGGAAAAAAAGAGATAGATAATTGAGAGTAAAGAAGGGTGAAAAGGTGAGCAGACTATGAAACCAAGAAAGCAAATGAAGTAGCAGATCACCAAGGCTTAAAAAACAGTTGAGAGGAGGAGGAGGAGGAGGAAAGAGAGAGCAGTGATGTTTGTTGGGTTGAAGAGAGAAGGAACACTATATTTGAAGGTGGGAAAGACGGAAATAGGATAGGATTCCAGAAATTATAAAAAAAAAAAAAAAGGTATTTGCAGTCTCAATTTTGGGCACATTGGATCTTCTTTGCTGTGATTATTTCTCGTCCAGCTTTTCATTACTTTTTATCTGCTTTGTATATTATTCTATTTAAATTGTAGTCGTTTTTGTGTTCCCAATTTGTTGCTATTGGTATCACATGTGAATGTTAAAGAATGAGACTCCCAAGATGAAATGCGCAACTAGTTTAGGTTATTGAGAGTTTCCTAGTTATTAGCTATTTTGTTGTGTCTTGTAGAAGTAGGGAACTTTACAATATTAATAATAATATTTGGGTCTTGGAGTTTAGGGTTCTCCCTGGTCCTGAGCCCACTCATCAGTTGTGTAGTTTGTCAAAATGCACAAAGACAAAGACAGGCATAAAGCAGGTAAAAGAGTCACTTGACCCAATGCCTTCGCCTCAGCCAGCCTGACCACATCATGCGTTAATGCAGAGAGAGGGAAAGGGAAAAAAAAATCAATGTCGTTATCTGGATTGGAAACTTTAAGAAAGGATTAGAAATTAAATAACAATGTCGAATCACTTGATAGAAAAAAAATACTAATCTATTTAAGCAGTTTGTGCAATTCTCTTTTTAAATAATTGTAACTGGTGCAAGTAATCCGATTCAATTATATTCTTCATCTATTATAAAATTTATGGATGGTGTATTAAATGGATAAGTTTTCTGATCATTTAACCGCTGCTGCAGTCTTCACCGGAGTTTTTATTTACTGGGTTTCGAATCTAATAAATTTTTAGGCCTGATTGATAGGTTTGCCTAAAAAATGAGTCTAAATTTTTGTCTAAGTTCAGCTCGGATAAAAATACAAAAAATAATAAAACAAATATTTCCCAATAAATTAAATTTTTTTAAAAAAATATACTTAAATAAGACTAAGATAGGTGCAATTTGACAAGCAAATATTTTTAAAATAGTAGTAAAATTAACAATAAAATGAGAGTTATATAATATCCAAACAATAACAACAAAATAGTTAAATGATAGCAAAATAGTGAAAAAATAACAACAAAACAACAGAGTTTCTTTTTACAAATTTGGGCCGAGCCAAACCCGAGTAAAAAAACCTCACCTGAGGCCGAAAAAAGGGCATTATTTTCTGTCCAAGCCCTTTTTTTAAGTTTATGTTTTTATTAAACTTTAAGATGGATCTTTGGATTGAACCACAAGACTCGACCCATGAACAAGTCTAGTATTGAGTATATTCTCTCCAAGCGTGAAGGAGTGGATTGGAATGTTGTTATCTAAATCAAATTGGGCCTATGGCATGTTGATTCCAACAAATAGCTTTCTCCATTTTGGAAATGGGCTAAGCTGCTCACTGCCCAAAACATATATTCATACATCAGAATTAATGATTTACTTATTATTTAATATGAACCAAAATTTATGATATCATATGCGGCGGGCGTGAAGGCTTAGGCGGCCCAAAGAAACAAAATCCGACTGCCCATGTTTGTTTTACATTCCTAGTCCTACTTTCTTTTTTGACTTGGAAAAAGAATACGAGACGAAGCTTCGACGACTTTTTCGTTTTCCTTTCGATTCCGCTTTCTGAATACGCGGAATTTGGAAGATTTTCCGACCGGGTCCTCGCGTCAAATCTCGGGTAACCCAAAAAGAAACCAAAACTCAATTCTTCTTCTAATCTTATCCCCATAAATACTAATACTATATTTTTGCAGTTTGATTCAGCTGGGGGTAATTGAATTAGAATGGGAACTCCCCAATTCCCTGATCTTGGAAAGCATTGCTCCGTCGAAGATTGTAAACAGATCGACTTCTTGCCTTTCACTTGCGATCGTTGCCAACTGGTATTCCTTTTCTTCTTTCTTTTTCTATCTCTTGGACCTTGCTTTACCTTCATATCACTGCATTTCAATTCATCCCCCCCCCTTTTTTTTCCCAATATTTATAATCATTGATTCCTTTTGATATGTTCCTGTTAGCTTCCATATCTTGTTCTTTTGAACCCATTGCAGCTTTATACTTTAGATTTATATTGGCAATCTCCCTGTGTGTTTCCTATGGACCCAAAAAATAAAATCAGTACATAAGGATTTATACGTTATACTGCCTATAGGTGTTAGAGTGTATTAGATTTAGATAATTCGGACACAATTTAGGCTATTTCTGGTTGTGATTTTATTTGGTTTTGACTTAAGTTTCTGAAAAGGTAAAGCTAAATGAAATTGATTGACCATGTGAAAATTACTGCAATGAAACTCGGAATTAGATCCAAGTTTACAGTGTCCTGTTATTTACATTTAAGTAAAAAACTCAGCATTTAACTTCCAATTCCTATACAATGCTAAGTTGATAGAATCAATTCTAATCTTATAAAGAGTATGCAATCACAGGGAAACAGTTTTTCTAATTAGCTCCAGCAATCTGCCCTTGTTCTGCTTGGTCCGACTGAAAATCCTGCTGTTTCTTTCCCTCCAAAGTAAATCATTGTATTCCATTTAATACGTAGGACGGTTATGCCAATTCAAGAAATTTACCTTTTTATATCTAAATCGTCAAAAATATCATTTACTTTGAGTAGCAAAAGCAAGAATCATCTGCAATTAGTCTAACTAGTAACTAATATTGGTTCAGTTTCTTTTGTTATGTTCCTGGAACAAGCAGAACTTCCAAGGGATTCATATCAACCAAAAGCTTGGATCTTGTTTTGAATGATTTTCTGTGTAATGGATTGTTGATTTCCAGTCAATTATTTTTTAAAATCTTTAAGTGAAGTTTCTCTTTTTCATTCTTATAAAATGTGAAAAATCTTTCAACAGGTATATTGCCTGGAACATAGAAGCTACATTAAACATCACTGTCCAAAAGCTGATAAAAAAGACGTTACCGTTGTCATTTGTCCGTTATGTGCTAAAGGAGTTCGCCTGATTCCAGATGAAGATCCAAACATCACCTGGGAAATGCATGTTAATACTGAATGTGATCCTTCAAATTATGACAAAGTCACGAAGAAGAAAAAATGTCCAGTTCCAGGCTGCAGGGAAGTTTTAACATTCTCAAACACAATCAAATGTAGGGACTGTACTCTAGACCACTGTTTAAAGCACCGTTTTGGGCCAGATCACAAATGTCCCGGACCTAAGAAATCCGACCCAGGTTTTCCATTTATGGGTCTTTTAAGCAGGAGTAGAAAAGAATCAAAAACCAACCAAGCTCCTGCAACATCTTCATCCAAGTGGGCTACAAGTTTTCTTAATGCAGCTTCTACTGTTCGAGCCTCAGCTGAAGCAGGTATGACCAAATTGGGCAGTGAAATAAGCCAAAAGTTGCAAATTGCAAGGGACGGAGTTGGGCTGAGCAGCAGTAGCGGCAGCAATGGGAATGCAGGGCAAGTAGAGGAGTGCCCACAATGTGGAGCGAAGTTTGCCTCAGTTACAACATTGGTGGACCATGTGGAGAAGGTACATGAAAGGAACAACCAATCTCGAGTTTTTAAGATGTCGATCGATGTCTGCCCCAAGTGTAGTAAAGGGTTTCGTGATCCAGTTGCGCTTGTAGAGCATGTTGAAAGGGATCACAGTGGCACTTCGAAAGCTTAAGGAGGGTTCGACTGCAAATTGTAAACAGCATATTGCTGGAGATGTAATTGTATCATCTTGTGTTGCTTGAATTTTTTATACCTCAAAATTAAATGGAAACTGGTAAGCTGCTCTTGAGAACCCAACTTCAGGTCAAATGATTTTTCAACTTTCAATTAGTTTGTTTCATGTAACCTTAAAACTTTAAGGTTAATTACAAGTTTTTATGGGAATACATTAATTAATCTGCTTGTTCATATCCAATGTGATTCATATTAAAATTGTACAATAATCCTACGAGTATAGATGAGCAAAAAACATTAAGATTGTAAATTTTAGCTAAATATTTGGACTTGATGTGCATAGTATTGAGTATATTGATGCAAATAATTTTGATTTCAATAGTAAACCCTATAAAATAAATATTTCTATATCTTTGCCCTAAAATCTTGACTGGTTTCACATTAAAAGAATCTAAAAGAAAAAAAAGGGTTTAAAAGAAGGGAGACCTTAGAGGCGTCCCTTTTCTCATTCTTTTCCTAAAAGAATTAGGGTCCACTTGAAGAAGCCGAGTTGTTGAAATTGAAATACCAACCTCTTCCTTCTCTCTTTCCTCCACTTCTATCTCACTCTGGACCTATAAAAATATTACCAAAAACAAATGTTTTTTTTTTCCCATAATTAGAAAAATCATTCACAATTCAACAGAAAAGGGTTCTCTTCTCACTTTGCATTCAATAGAACAAAACTTGGAACTGTAGCATTGAAGTTCGTGGCCACAAACTTCACATTTATCAACTTTTCGACCATTGATGCGATTTACGTGATCGTTCCTTCCTTTTCTATTAATATAAACCAGCTTTGAAGAATTGCAAGTATAAGGTTGGATATCTGAAACGTCCATTAATTTCCTTATGCTCTTAACCCTAAGTCCCACTCTGCTTGAAGATTTGTAAACCTTTAAAAAAAAAAAAAAAAGAACCCAAAAATATAATGCTAATACCATGCATGTTATGCAATAATGATAAGCATTCTTCTTAAATCAACAACAAAAGAAAAAAAGATTACTTACTCGGAGACTTTGATGGCCAACATGTTTATGAGGGTGGTATAAGCAATCTTCACAGAAAGCAGATCCCATGCAATCCCTACAAAAGAAACTACACGGTTTTGCACTATTACATTCACATGAACTGTAAAATTTAGTTCGCAACAAAGGTTTCAGCCATGGCAATTTACTCAACAAGTCTCCTCCCATTGTTATTTTATTTCTTTGGTTTCCCCCTTCAGTTATGTTGGATATATAGAGGGTTTCTTTCTTTTAATGTTGCCTAGCGCATATATATGCATACAAACAGGTAGGAAGTAGGCTAAGCCTTACACTACTAATCTCATTAACTTGTTCTTTACTCTGATTAATGAAACCTATTTGTTAGATTGAGTAAATTCGATTTGAATTGGGCCTGAGTATTGAGTCAATTTTGGTCTAATTTTGAATCACATCTTTCTACTTTACAAAAATTAATAAATTAGTCCCTCTATTTTAATTTTCTGAATTTGGTGTTCATAGAAGTTAACCTTGTTGTTCGTAAGTCACATGAATGTAAAGTGATAATTTTGCTGATTTGCTGTATATAAATTATTCAACTGATTAATTTTACTAATTCTTCGCATATAATTTAATTCTATTAATTTTGTTTTAGCTATGAATCTCATAACTCATAAGTTATGTTATAAAAATATATAAATTGTTTTTTTAAAAAAATTATAAAAAGTCATTGCTTGCTCGTTTTGTAAATTAAACTTATAAAATCAGACTAAATAAGTGGTATTAGAAAATTTTTATTTTTTTAATTTTTTTAATTTTTTTATAAATTTTATAACTTTTTAATAGTTTTATCATTATTTTAATTTTTTTATGATTTTTATTGGAAAATGAAATATTAATGATCTGTCACGTGTTACCATTTGATTAGTCTATTATTTAATTTTAACTATCAACGTAGTTAAGTACAAAATGGAGAGACTTAATTAATATTTTATTAACAATTTTTTATATCTATTATCCTTAATTTTTTTATCAAACATAATGATAGATAATAATTATAAAAAACTTTTTTCCCTTTGGCAACTTTTATGCTTTCAGAAAAATGCATAATAATAATTTAGTTATCAATGTTGATATATTTTGTAAATTTAATTCGTATTTATTTATTTAAATTTGACTATTAGAATTTTAAAAAAACCAAATTAATTTTATTTAATAAAAATATTGACTGAAATATTAATTTTTAACAATGCTGACGTGATAACTCGTATGACAATTTATATGTACTTCATATTAATATGATATTGTTTATCTTATATTCACATAAGTAATTTAAAAATATAAAAATATTTAAAAATTTATAAAAAGCTCATAATAATTCAAAATAATGAACATGAAGTAAACGTGAATTATCATGTAAACTTTCATATTTAAAAATTTAAAATTTTAATTAGTATTTTTATTAAAAAAATCAATTTAATTATTTTTTGAAAAATTAATTATCAAATTTAACTTAAAAATTAAGAATCAATTTGATGTAAATATTATGTTCAAAATTATAATTAATTTTACTTAAAAAAGAATTTGGTGAAATTTTACTTAAATTATTATTCCCAATTTTTTCCACTAAATTCCGCTAGAACCTTCTTGAACCGTCGGATTGAAAGAAAAGAATGTAGCCCTTAGATCTAAATGGGATAAATTAAACCTCCGTGTATTCAGCTATTGCTTACCGAAATTGGTGTTCCTTCTGGCCGATCCGTTCTCTTCACCTCGACTTTTCTGCATCTCCTTGACCCCCGATCCAGCAGTCCAGGTTTGTCCCATCCCTTCTCGTAACGGCTATGAAACACTTTTTTCGCTTTTATTTTAGATTTGTCGGTTTGATTTCACGTCTTTGATGATGCTTCGGTTTTATTCGGCTTTGTTTAATTCATTTTGATTTTGTTATTAAAAAGAAAAAGAAATGATTGCTTTCTTGGCATTATTATTGATTTTGGGTAAAGGATTTTCTTTTTATGTTTTGGGTTAGCATGGATGTGATGCAGATTGGATCGAATAAGGCCAGAAGATTAGTATTTTGGGTCTAATTGATTGTTCGTGTTCTGAATTTCATTTTGGAGGTTCGGTTTTTCTTTTTGGGTTTCTTGTTTTGGTTCCTCTTTAAAAAAGGGAGCAGGAATGGGATTGCTAAAGGTTCGGTTAGGTAATTAGGGTTTCATGTAGGAGTGAGTTTCACTGTTAGAATTGATTGGATCATACAATGTGGAGAGCAATAGAAATTGTTTTATAATAGATTCTATAAAGATCCTACTCTGATAAGAGCCAACACTCCTATTTCGATGAGGACTACCATGGATGCCGTAACTTAAACTTGGAAACCATCTGAGCGAACTATATTAGAAACTTTAAATCTAGCAAATGAGATTTACTAATACTCAGAAAATATTCTGCAACTTCAACTTAAAAGACATGTGAAATGGGTGATTTAAAGGGGAAAAATTAACTAAAAATGACTACTCAAATCCCACTCTCTGAAGTGATAAAATTCTTTATAATAATGCCTACTTAAGCACCTAACCTAGCATGCTTCTGAAGGCTGGTAGAGGTTGCTGCCAGTGTGCTCCTTTACGGGGTAACTTGACTATCTTTGCAAGGATCCAACCTAATACTTTGATTTTTTCTTCTGAATAAAAACTCATTGAAATTAACTATAAATTGAATAATTGATTGGAGGTTTTGTAGTTCACCATACCCTTTCTGAACTTGAGTTTTGCTATTTCGTAAGTTGTGATTAGAGGTTGGTTGCTATAGCTGTGTATGATATGTGGAATTAGAATATAAGATTACAATTAATATGTTTGAGAGACCTAGTTGTCACATTTTACAGTTGATCCCAATGGCTCTGTTTATCGGTCAAATAATGCTGTGACTAGTTATCTTTCATAAATTTGGTGGTTCTATATTTTTGGGGTGTTAAAACCTGTTATCATTCAGTTATATGCATAGGAACTTGGGTAAGCTAGTCAATTGTTTGTTGCTACTTAAATTTTAGTCTAAAGGCATTAAACTAGGACTACAGTATTGGGCAATAAGTTTTGTTACATAAAACAGTTGCAACTTTTACTCATTCTTTTCACGGCTTATTGTCTTACCATCGCAGCTTGAAAATGGCAGCAAAATATATTATTGGTTCTGTTGCGGCATCATTTGCTGTTGCTTATGTAGCTGATAAACTTGTTGCTGATGAGAAGATTTTTGGAGGTAGGCTGTTTACTTTTTGCAGATTTTGTTATTGGCTATTTCATTTCCAGGGATTTAATGATTGCTTTCTGCTCTAACTCAGGGACTACACCCCACACTGTTTCCAACAAGGAATGGTGGGAAGAAACTGACAAGAAATTTCAGGCATGGCCACGCACTGCCGGTCCACCTGTGGTGATGAATCCCATCAGCCGCCAGAATTTCATTGTTAAGTCGGGTTCTGAATGACGTAATATTTGCTTGTATTTTAGTCGAAGTTTCAGTTTGATTTTACATTCGCTGTGAAGAAATTGTTATATTAGACTTGGGTTAATCCAGCGTTGCATTTAAGAGTAGTTCTTGGTTCCTAAATATGTCTGTACTCTTTTTAAAGGTCAAAATTCGGTCAGATCGACCAGATGTTGTCAATCGTACTAGATCTCAATAAACATCTGCAAAGCAGTACCAAACTTTTGTTTTGGCGTTCCAGGTTTCATTGACAAAACAAATTTTAATGGTGTAAATTGCTCTCTAACAGAAGGCTGATTACATCCTTTTATATTGCAAGGCAATAAATAATTACCTTCGGCCTCGTATAATCAAATGCTTGGAGTGTGGTTACTGGAAAAAATCATTTGCAGTTTGGTTTGCAGTAATGAAGGTATGTGGGATCACTCCTTAATATATAGTCAATGAATGAATATAAATGGTTGTTTCGGATTCTCATCTATCACCAGTTACTCACAACTCTCCCATTTGTGTTTGGACACAAATTGTAGTTGTCTGAGTAGATCGAGGTGGACAACCCAACGGCTGGGTTGTTTATTACTTTTACTGTTTATAATATTAAGTTGTACAACACTTACGAGTTGGTTTGATCCGAACTTAAGTCACTACCGGCATTATGTCTCAACTGTTCGGTGTTTTGACAGAGAGCATATTGCAATGCGACAATCAGAGGATGTTGATTTTGATAATTTAGTATACGGGTGAAACTCCGTTAAAGAAAAGAAAATCATATCTAACAAGTTCGGAAACCAAAAACTTTGGATATTACAATCGAACGCATCTTAAGGTAGGTTGTTCTTGTCTGAGCCGCCCACCTGCCACCCCCTTTGCCCACTTGTTTAGATAAATGAATAACTCAAAATGGAGTTGATTGGGACATACATATCCAAGCCTCAATATGGATATATTCCCGTCTTAAATGGCTGAGAAAGCAGATAAGATAATTGTGGATCAATTTTGCCTTATTTCTTGGAGCATTTCCACTACCTTCTTCATCTTGGGTCGTTTTGCGGGTGTAGTGTCAGTGCAGAGTAAAGCTACCTTCAAAGCTGCAAGCATTTCTTTCCTCCACCCAAAGGAAACCGTGCTAAGCCTTGCATCAAGTATCTGCTCAGGGGTCTCCCCTCTTGCTCGAGCACCATGAACCCATTTCACTAAGTCTACTCCTTCCCCAAAATCCTCATCCACTGGCAATCGTGTGGTGAGGATCTCAAGCAACACCACACCATAGCTATACACATTTCCTGGAGCGGTGACTTGCATTGTATATGCGTATTCTGGATGAAAAATAAAAACAGAAAAACAAATTCAAATTTACATAAAAATGGTGACAAGGAAACAGGAAAATACAGTAAGGATAATTTACCTGGGGGAATGTAGCCGAAGGAACCAGCAACAGCGCTGATACTTGCAGTACCTTTGGATGGATCTAAGAGCTTTGATATTTCAATCTCCCCAACCAATGGCTTAAAATCCGCATCTAAAAGTACATTGCTCGAAGATATATCAAGGTGGATAACTGCCACATGATGGAGAAAAGCCAATCCTTCTGCTACTCCAATGGCTATTGATAGTCTTCCGGGCCAGTCTGGCTGATACTCTGACTGCTTCGACGATTCGTGAAGAAGTTGTGCAAGTGTGCCATTTGGTAAATAATGATGTAACAGAAGAGCGACATCTTCATAGATGACGAAACCAATAGGATGTACGAGATTATCATGACAAAGCTTGCTTAATCTTTCCAGCTCCCTAATCATCTTGTTTTGATGATGAACTATGGTCCTATCCATCGACTTCAGTCTCTTTACCGACAAAATCAATCCGGAAGGCATAACTGCCTTGTAACTGGTGCTGAAAGTCCCATTGTTGATTTTGTTTGAATCCTTTAAAGTGGCTTTGACTACAGCATCTAGATCTACAGCCTGCCTGAGATTCTCGACAAACACAGTCCCTGCTATGATGGTTGGCTGGTCACTGGTTCCTTCATCTTCAATCTCTACGCTTCTTGCAGCCTTCTCTTGTCTCTCCCTCATCATAAACAGGACCACCACTACACTGACCGATACAAACACCGCAAGACCTGAACCGATAACAGCTAGTATGATCCTGTAAGAGACAGTATGGTGGTAGTCCGCGGGATCAGAGTTTGCACATGTGAAGCTCAATGGCTCCCCACAGAGCCCTTTATTTGCTTGAAAGCTTGAATCCGGACTCTTCTGGAATGGTACGAATGTCGGGATCGGACCAGTGAGAAAATTATTTGAGAAGTTGACCTCTATCAAGCTCAACATGCCTTTAAGTGCCGGTGGAATATTACCAGTAAGCTGATTACTGGAGACATCCAGAGAGACCAACTTATCTAGTTTCCCTAATTCCGGTGGCAATTGACCATGGAGACGATTGAAGCTCAAATTTAGAGCTATCTGCAAGTTGCGAATACGACCGATATCAGGAGGAATACTTCCAGTGAAAAAGTTGTTGCCAAGCTGCAATTGAAGCAGTTTCACACAATTCCCAATCTCATGAGGTATTTCCCCTTCGAATGAATTCTGATCCAAGAGCAAGTATTGCAATCTTGTCATATTACAAATTTTATTTGGTATAGTACCATTAAACTGGTTCTCGCTTAAATCAAGCTTGTTAAGATTCTTGCACCCCAGAATTGATCTCGGAATATCCCCAGACAGACTGTTTCCAGAAAGAATCAACTCTTGAAGATTCATAAGTTGTCCAATCTCCGGCGGAATTATTCCTGTAAATCCATTGTAGGCCAAGTTTAGGAGTGTAAGATTAGTACACAGCGCAAACTCCGAGACAATTTCACCAGAGAGGTTGTTGTTATCTGCCTCAAAGTATGTGAGGCTAGAGTCATTTCCAATGGTCCTGGGAATGGTGCCAATAAGTTTATTATTCCCAATACGAACACTAGAAAGGCCTCTGCAATTACCAACTTCTTCAGGAAGCTCACCAGTAAGTCCATTCTGGGTGAGAACCAAAATTTCAAGCTTCCCCATGGCAAATATGCTTTTTGGTATTGACCCATCAAGCTGGTTTGAATGAAGGTTTAGCAACACCAGTTCAGAAACCAAACCTAGATTATCAGGAATCTTACCAACTAACTGGTTCTCATAGGCTGTAAAAACCCTCAAATCGGTCAAACGGCCAACCCAATGGGGAATAGAACCATTCAATCTATTGCTAGAAATGTGAAAATCCTGCAACTTTGCTAGCATCTCAAGTTCTTGAGGTATCTCTCCTACAAGAAAGTTGTTTGACAAGTTCAATGATCTAAGGTTTCTAAGGCCACCTAACTCCACTGGAATAGAACCTTCAAACTTATTCGATGACAGATCCAGATATTCAAGCTCAGATAAATTCCCAAAAGCTGAAGGAATCCGTCCATTGAAGTTATTATAAGAAAGGTCGAGCTCCTTCAATGCTTTAAGATTAGAGATGAGAGTAACATTACCTCTAAGCATACGCCTAGAAAGATCCAGTCTTTCAACAAGGGAATGGTTCAAGCCACAACGAATACCTTCCCAGCGGCAGTAATCTGTTTGGTTATCACCCCAACCTGCTACACCCCCAAGCTCTTCCTTAATGGCTAACAATGTAGATTGGTCATTGAGCTGAGCCTCCCCAAGAAATGATTTCGATAGAAACCAAACAAGCAAAAATGACAAGTACAAATATGCCATTATTTGAGCTTTATCTTTTTACCAAATGAAAATTCAACAACAAATACAATCACTTGCTGATTAGAACCCACATTACGTTTTCCCTTCAATTTTGGCTCCAAATCTCAAATTTTAGACGAAGAAGCAGTGAGGTTGGAGCTAAAGACAGCAACTTTCTTATGGATGAAAAACATCACAGCTTACAAAAAGAATGGAGATAAAGCTGGAGATTGAAAACCCAAATAAAATATGAAAGTTTTTTTGCAGGAAATCCCAGTAGAGATAGTATCAGAATCCAAGGAGAGGAGCCCATAGTTTTAGGAAAAGAAAGGGTTGAATGAGAGAGAAAGGGAAAGAAACAAAAGAGAGAAGAGGGTAGATGGGCATGTTGGTTATTGAAGGAAGAAGAAGATGGTTTGTAATATTGTTGCGCAGAAACAAAAGAGAGGGAAGGAGAGGTGGTCTGAGAAAGAAAAGAAAAACGAGGAGTTCACGTAAAGGGCTTTGTCACGAGAAAAGAGCAGGGTTGAGTGAATGAGGCTGCACTGCACTCTCTCTCTCTCTCTCATACTGAAAACTGAATAAGTGTCATCAGACATGATACTGCCAAGGTCTTTTTTTTTTTTTTTTTTTATTCGATAATCTGTCTGGTCAGTCTTCAAATATGGAATGTTAATATATTATAATTACTATATTTTCTTCAAACTAAATCTTTGTTTCTTTACTAACTAAATAACCTTATTTATGAAAGCTCTTAATTTTAATCACAAGTAATAATATTATTTTAAAAAATCTTTTTTATTTTTTACTTTCATAATCATTAATTTAACCTTGAATGTTATTTTTGTCCTAATTTTTTTAGTTTTTAATTTTTAAAAATTAATAAATTTACCTTTTTAACGCAAAAACTAATTAAACTATTAAAATACGATATTTACCTCATAATTTCTATAGCAATTCACCTGCGAAAGTAAAATTTTTATTAAAAACATTTATTAATTTTTTGAATGTTTAATATTTTTTATATTTTGTAAATTTTTATAAAGCACATGCAATCTACGTTATGGATTATCATGTCATTTTTTTTATTAAAAACATCTATTTTATAAATAAAATCATTTTTGTTCCTAAATTTTTTCCTTTTTTTACCTAAACTATTGGTCAGCAGTGGTCAACGATGGTCATTGGCCACATCATCTGTCAAAGTTGGACACATTGCATGATCTGATTGGTTGAATTTGCCACATATTTTTAACACCATGAACTTTTTGACCAAAAAAATATAATGGAGCAATAGTTAATGTATCAAAATGAGACAAAAAGTTTATGTACTAAAATGAAAAAATGAATATAGTTTGGAAGCTAAATTGTGAATAAGACCTTTAAAATTATTTCAAAAACACCAAACACTTTTTTGGCAATAAAACACCTAATTAATTGTGATTTTTTTTTTTTGTTTGGAGAGAAAATTTCATTGATATGTATAATCTTTACAATCAAAGACATAAGCCATAAAATCAGCAGATGTTGGGTTCAATGCACATTGCACTTTCAAGAAGAGAATGCAAGTTCATACTTTGGAGATGATATTATTGAGAGGGACAACCACGAACCCAAATATAGATTATAAAACGAACATAAAATATACAAAAAAATAAGGAGAAAGAATGAGAAAGGGTGGAAAAAAGAGGGGGAATAGGGAAGGACAAGGTTGTTACCAACGAAATAGTGTCATTAGAGGTGTTCTAGCAGCCTTGTCGTCGGGCAAGAAAGGAAGGAAACAAAAGCATATAAGTAAAGGAACGAGAGAGGAAAAGAAAAGGGGAATGGGAAATAGAAGAACGATGGTTAGGGATGAAGGAAGGTCGAATGTCGACCTAAGGTCACTGCGCAATTGGCTAGAAAAAAAATAAACAGGTTATTTATGTGATTACATTTGTTACTATGGAAACTAGTAAATCTAAACTGTATACGATGCTATGAACGATGAGATGAAATTCATGTCAGATAATCAAGTTAGAGACCTTGTTGATTTGCCTTAAGGAAAGAAATCCATTGGTTGTGTGACAGCCCTAATTTGACCCTAGTCGGAAAGTGGTTTCGGGACCACAAAACCGAGTTGTAAAAATAATTAACCGTCATATTCGATGCTTATTATATGTGAACGTGCATGTGTGGAAGTTTCATACTGTAATTTTGTTAATTGTATGTGAAATTATTAAATAGGACTTATGTGAGAAAATTTTGAAATGTGATAGATAAATTTATAAGTGGTTTATTAATGCATGTTTTAAAGAGTTTGGACTTGCATGTCAAATGTCCCTTTTTGTTTATAGTGGTCGGCCATGTTGATGTTTATGACAATATATATGTATTATTTATTAGTTTTAAGGCAACTAAATGGTTTTATAATTTTTATAATATTAATGAATAAAGAAATAAGTGAAAATTTGGGTGAAGAAAACAAAGCTTTATCTTTGTCTCCTTGGCCGAATTGAAAGAAAGAAATGGGGCAAAAACATTCGGTCATTTGAAGCTTGAAGAAGGTTAGTAAATTATGTTAGTTTTTGAAATTTTAAGCTTAGTTTAAGTTAATTAACTAGTTTCATATTTAGCCCATTTGAAAACTTTGAAATTTGGATGTTGGTTTGAGCTTTCGGTTGTGGTTGCCAAGGGAGGAGATGAGATTTTGTTTGTCTTGAACAATCGTTTGGTATATAAATGTTAAATGGGAGCAAATGCCGTTTGGGTGATTGAAATAAATAATTAGAGGTTTAATTATCAAAAGGTTCGGCTATGTATATGATTTTTAAGGTATAATTTTGAATAATATAAGTAATGTTATGCATAGGTTTCGGCTTGATATTATCTTTATAAGTATAATTAATTCATTTTGATAATAAAGTATGAGGTGATAGGTAAAATTATTATGGTGGTTTAGGTTTAATGACATTCGGCTATGGATTATAAGTATTAGCTAATTCGGCATAAGAGTATAAGTGTTCATTTCTTTGTATTTGAAGTCTTGAAAAATAGGTTGTGGTTAATTAAAGTGATGAAGGTTAAATCTTTAAGTTTGGTTAAATTAGGCATTCGGCATTTTTTATGACATTAGATATAAGTGTATGAAAGGTTAAGTTTAAGTAGTTGGTGCGTTAAAATGTTGGTGATTTGGGTGCCACCTATGGTTGATTTAGGTACGGTCTTTGCATGAGTAAAAATATACTTATGGAGATGGTTATTATATTTTACTAAAGTATCACTATATGCATTTATATTAAGGAATGTTCAGCTATGTTATATATATATATTGAAATGATTATAATGGATAATATGTAAGAGTAGTTTCGGTTTGTCAAATATGCGGTATGTGTATGGCAAATTGTATAACTATGATGCATTGAAGTTACCCTATATGATCGAGTAGATAATTAGATTACTAGTAGTATATATATATGTAATTTTTATTCATGGTAACTTGGCATGTGGATTGGGTATATGTTAGTCAATATATGCATTGGAGGTGATGTGTTAAAATAATTAGGTATACGGTTTGGTTTCATTATTGAGTATAAGGGTTAAGTGCTTTAAATTGCCTTTGATGTTCGAAATAATTAAACAAATTTATTGGTTTAAATTAAGCTCAAGAACAAAGAGGAACTAGACCGGATAAGGGAAAGGAGAAAGCGAACGAATAGCCTATATCCAGAACTGTTCAAAAATATCCGAGGTAAGTTTTGAGTAATTCTGGTTATTAGATAATTGATGTAATGAGATAAGCATGATAAATGAACTGCAAATTATTGTCTCTACTTGAATAAGGTTGTTTAATAAATAACTTGAGTTTATGGAATGTAATCGAATGGATATTAGGAGTTAAGCTGAGATAGTGAAATGGTTACGTGTTCTTGCATAAAAGTGTTGAATCGAAAGTTATATTGAAAATGTGTTTTCGTTGTGTGCTCATACTCGAATGAAGAAAGTGAAGTACAAATGTGATATGATATGAGCCGAATTATCATGTGGGTAAATATGCTTAGCTCTCGATACATTGTATATTCGGGTTAAATCCATGAGCATCGTCTTTGGTAATGTATATCGGGTTAATCCCGCGCAGCTTCGTCTTTGGTAATGTATATCGGGTTAAATCCTCGCAGCTCGATCTTTGGTACTATATCCGAGCTTAAAGTTCCGCAGGCTTTGAGTTAGTAACTGGATTCGGGTTTTGAAACCTAGCAGGCTTAACGCCGGTGATTCGAATGAGATTACAAATTCAAATGTTCAAAGTAAACTATTATTAATATGTATGATACATGGTAATGACCAGGTACGTATTATATACTATTATGTGAATTGATTTCAAAGTGAGTCATTAGTGTCAAACAACGATATAACTATGTGAATGATTAATATATCTATGAATAAAAGAAATGACCTATTCGATCGATGTCTGCCATTATATGAAAATATGTGAATTAAATTAGTTGTATGAGCCATAAAGTAAAGTGAAACATGTGCTGAAAATTTCTTATGTATTTATATTCGGCCAATAGTCTTTATGTATGGTATACTTGTGTAAATTTGGCCTAGTGATTGTAGTTAGAATACAAATTTGGTAACATTCATTGTTCGATTTAAATGACATGTTTTAATTGTTGAAATGCTTAAAACTTACTAAGCCTCGAAAGCTTACTCTGTTTCTTATATCTCTGTTTTATAGATTGTTAATTTTGGCCACCGACTCGGGGATCGTCAACAGTTCATCGTACTATCGATCTTGTTGGTACAATTATATTTTGGTCTCGATATGGCATGTATAGGTTGGACTGTTGACAAAATATGTTTTGTAATTGTAAATATTTTGGCCGTATGTAAATGGCATTTATAACTTATAAATCTGTATATATTCAGTTCGATTTCTGCCTTTGTTGTTAGATTATGTGATTGAAAAATTAAATGTTTAGCTTGGTAATACCTCATAGCCTAAACCGGCGATCGGACTCGGGCTAGGGGTGTTTCAGGTTGTAAATGAATATTTAAGACCAAGAGGGATTCTACAGGCAACATTGAAAGACACTAGGCTAGACTTGTTGCTAAAGGATTAACTCAAAAAGAATCAATTGATTATAAGAAAACATTTTCTCTTATTTCCAAAAAGGATTTCTTTTATATCATCATGACATTAGTTGCCCATTTTGACTTTGATTTGCATCAAACGGATGTGAAGATTGTAATGACTCGATTTTCAGTGGTATTAAAAATGCGGTTTCAAAACTTCATTTCTGTAAATTGAGTTCACAAATATTTAATATGAATATTTATGGAGATAATATAAAAATATATTAAAGATTGGTCTGATAATTTTTTCAAATTAATAGTTAATTAAGGCTTAGTGACTAAATTGTAAAGTTCCAAGCACTATAGGTTTTTAATTAACAAACAACTTGAGGATTAAATTAGCAAATAGTCAAAGGTCCTAAATGGAAATTGGACCATTTTTAAGAGAAAATGGATGATGATGGTAAAATCCACTAAAGTTGATTAAAGTTAGATTAAGTTAATTAAACCATGATTATGTTAATTAAATTAGTTTAATTAAATCTTAATAAAACTATATCAACCAAGTTAGTGGGAAAACATGTGAAATTCATCCTTCATCTTCATCTCATTGCTTTCCATGAAGAAGAAAAACCTAAGGTAGCTTAAAACCATTCGACCATGATTTGGTATGTAAATTTAAGTCGTTTTCTTGTAATTTTTATGAATTTGAGGTTTTGAGAGCTGAATTTATGTAACGCTTTTAAAGTTAGAAATGTTAAAAAATACAGTTTTGAAACCTCATTTTCGTAGTTTGAGTACGTAAATATTAAATATTTATATTTACGAGGTTAATATAGAAATATATTAAAGTTTGGTCCAGTAATTTTGTTAAATTAATAGTTAATTAAGGTATGGGGACTAAATTGTAAAATTTTTATCACTATAAAATTTTAATTAGCTAAAAGACTAAATTGGTAATTAAACCAATTCTTATTAATAGATAGTGGAATATGATGTTTGAATCCACTCATAATTGTTAATGAATAATTAAGTTAATTTAATTAAGCAATTAAGATTTTAATTATAATATAAAAGATAAAATGGTGGAGAATTGTTATGTTCTTCTTCTCCACATTCATGTGTAAGAAAAAAAAAGAGAAAAGAGTTTTGAGTTTCACACTATTCAACCTTTCAAATTGGTAAGTTTTCAAGTCATTTTCTTATAATTTTTATGTTTTTGAGGTTGTGAGAGTTTGATTTAGCTAGCTCATGTACCAATTTGCAAAATTTTTAAAGTTTTTAAAAGTTGTCATTGTTAATTTCTTAAAGATATTGGTGTTAAATTAATAGATTTTAAGCTTAGATGAGAAAAATGACTAAATTGTAAAATTTAATTGTTAGTTTTATTCATAAGGACCAATTTGAATAAAATGTAAAATTTATTATAGGAATAAGAAATATGAGGTCTCTAATGGGTAATACTGAAATTGGATTTCAATTTGGAGTTTTAAATTGGAAGTTACGCTTGTCCTGATTTTATGAGTTAAATTGAATAAATTGTAAAATGTATGCTGTGAAATCGAATGTATTTTGATATGGAATTTGATATTGAACTATTATTCGTAGTTAAAGACGATGCAGGACTGTCGAGAGAGAAAGGAAAGGAGAGAGTCGACGACGAGTGACGCAAGCTTTCAGTTTGTATTTTTCTGTGATTCGATTTAATTTAATTATTGCTTATTCATGTTAAATTGCATGATTTAGTCATGAGGTAAGAATACAATACTTGTATGAGTTAAGTTGAGATGATTGATATGATATATCGAGATAGAGGACTAAATTAAGTAGAGTAGAAAGTTACTTGGCTTACCTGATATATGAAATTGAGTTGAGATTTGTTATATAAGTTATTGGAATGATGAATTGATTATGAAATTGAGATTTATAAAATGTTAATTGAACTTATAATGAAATTAGAAATTGGTTGCCTTTTTCTTTTTCCCCTTTTTTTCATTGATAGAATTTTCTTTTTAAGAAAAACTAGACTTGTGTTGCCTAATAAATTGATAACGCCTATTTAAAAAATATATTTTTTCTTCACCATGAATATTCATATTTTTTATGGGTATTTTAAAAAATACATAGGGTGCCTCCCGATATAGTGAAGATACAATTTTTTTTTTTAAATTGATGATTGGATCATGATTAGTACCAACACTGATTGGTACTAAAACAAACAAATCATTTTTGTATATAAATTTTTTTAAATTATTTTTTGTAATTAATTAATATCTTTGAGTTATTTATATAAAAAAAATCCAAGATAATAAAGCTTTGAAATTAACAATAAGTAGCTGCTACATAGTGTAGCAACTTTTATTTCCCTCTCAAATATATATTTTGGGCAACAGGTTTGTAGTCAAATATTGTGATTTCTTGTTTGTTACTATCTAAATTATTGATGAAGCTAATGTCCCCTAGAAATTGAAACCTCTCCCCTTTTTTTCCTTTAAAAAAAAAAAAAAAAGAGAGGGAAAAGCCTAAGCTAGATGAATTATTTCATCAGGAAAGTGGGACCTCAAAAATGGGTTTTGTTTTTGTTTTTGTTTTTGTTTTTTAATTGCGACATCTTTCAGACAAGTGGGGACATGACTTGTCTATTTGACGCTAAGCTGACCCACCATCTTATGTAAACATCATAGATTTAGTGTTACATTATATATATAAAAAGAATGTCACCAACATTCAAAATTCGTTCTAAAACAACATAGACATTAAGGTTAAAAAAACAAAAACAAATACAACACCGAGAAAAAATATATGAAATTATGATTCAATGTTATCATTTTTTTTAAATAGGAGAATAATAAATTAAATTTTTTCTCTTAATTTTTAGTATTTTTAGTTGAATTTAAATTTTTACAGAAGGAAAAAATTAAAAATCAGAAAGAAAAAAATTAATTTATCATTCTCCTATTAAAAAAAGATAAAGATGATATGAAATTACAGTTTCATATAATATTTTACCATACAATCCATACAATATTTATCACTTTTATGCTGGTATGGTTGAATAACAAATATCAAAATACTATTCCTTCAAAAAAGAGAACAAAAAGCTCTCTCCCTCCCTAGCTTTTAGTCCCAATTTTCAACCGTATAATTAACTTTTTCTACGTAATCACTCTCAATTCTTTAAAAAAAAAGTTGGCGAGATTTATGAGCAGATAAATTTTTCTAATTTGGCATAATGGAGTGATTTATAGAGGAGCAATAAGTCAAGAAAAATCAGTAGGGGGTGATGATGGCTTCAATGGTAGCCTCTCACCATATATTTGACTTCACATGAAAAAAAGAAATTTAAAGAAAAAAGGCTTTTTCTCTTAGGAATGCTTGCTTGTAAAGCTAATGTCTCCAACTATGCAAAGCTTATTATTATTATTATTATTATTATTATTTTAAATTAAGCAAAATAAAGTAATAATTAAACAAATATTAAATGGTACTGTGTATCTACTAATTACAGCTACCAGCAATTTTTATTTTATTTTACATAGATATCATCAATAATCATAATTAATCATGATTATATTTATTAGATTGTAATTACAATAATAAAGGTTTATGGATTAAAGATGCATAGGCTTAACATAATTAAAATGGTTGTAATAATTGATATGAAGATAATCCCTCGAGGCTTGAACAGTCAACGACATGAATCATGAATGAACAGTAGTGTTGAAGTTTAGTTTCACCTTTTTCTTGTTTCAGTCTTGGTATTGGGAGGGTGGAAAGTGATTCTTTGTTCTGAAATTTTACTAGGAAACAAAACACTTTTGGGAGGGTGGTAGCAGCATCCAAGGCATGGTCAGGTGCGTGCGGCCGCGGTTCGGGTGGTGCAGTGCAGGAGAAGTGAGGGTTCAATCTGCTCCAATTTACAAACAACTCAACTGTAACCCATCATTTCAGACCCAGCCCAACCCAACCCTACCCTACCCTACAATCAAATCTATACTTTCCCTTCTTAACACTATTCCTATCGTGGAATTCTATCCAAATATATTTATCAACTTCAATTAAAGCCACAACAATAATCGCATTATTTCTTCATATATATATTTGCATGCCGGTGGCATATTTGGGTGTATATGTCAGTACATGCATAAACTCCGTATGTCTTCTACTTGAAATTAGATAACAGATTCTAAATAAATATTTCATTAACATAAGAGTTACATTAATTTCAAAAGCAGTAGAAAATCGTATCAAATCAGGCATAGCTACACTTTCCTTTTTGGCTTTCCCTCCACGCCTTTGTTCGAAACATTTCAAGGGCGGCATCGCCCCACCGTCCATACTCCAACTAACGGCATGCGCAAGTGGAGATGGCTTGTGGGGTAAACCTCTCAACTTTCTTTTTGGTATTTCTCAGTTTTATGCTACCACCAAAATTATGTTAAAAATATTTCCGAATTAACATTTAATCGATAAAAATTACTTTTGATTATTATTATGCTGACATGATTGTTAATAATCACTAACTCACTCGATGCTAATATAAGAATCTCTATTAATAATAGCTTAAGGTTTAAAACTTGATATTCCCTATTTTAAACTGAAATAAATAAATAAAAATATTTTTTCCATTTAAAATTTAATCCAATTTATCTTCAAAATTTAAGATGGCGCAAATTAGGAATTCACTGTGGGAGATCAGTATTGAATATTGATTGAGATTGGGGTCTCTCTTTAGAGGACATGATGATGACTTTTGTATCATGGACTGTCTCTCCTTCTTGGGGGCATCAATCAATGGTCCTTTTTCTTCCTTTTTTTTTTTTTTCTTTTCTTTTCACTCTCCTATCTTTTCTTTTTATTTTACTTTCTGTCTATTTCAAGTTTATATCACAACTTTCCACTAGAATTAAAGAACAAAAAAAAAAAAACAAATTAGTCCATCACCAAGCTTCTCATTCTGAAACAAGAAATTATTTTCCACAACCATTTAACTAGATTAATAGGATGAAATATAATCTTAAAAGCTATTTAATAAGATATATGAGATTTTCTTATTCTCAATACTCTGGCTAAAACATAAAAATGTTTTTAAATCACAATTTATATAATTTCTTTCAATGCTATTAAAATTATTTTCTTATAATATCATTTGATATTATCGATGAATACAAAAGATATATGAATTTTACTCACACTTATAGTAAAACACATTTTACTTATAAAGAAAGAAAATTTAAATTTAATTATTGAAGATAATATTATTAAAAAGAATAATCGTAACAAGTAGGATTGTTAAGTTTTTGTTTCCTTTTTTAAGTATCATAATACTCATAATATTATTTTGTAAAACCCTTATCAGAGAAGTGGAAATTGAATGAAAGTTGAGAATATCAAACTCACCCACCCTCAGGAACTGTATGCATTGATTTGGTAAGAAAGGACGATTTGATGAGCAGTGATAGTGTTTTGGAAGTTATAGAACTCAAAATCAACCATAAAATTGTACTAAGCCATAGCCCTGGGCTGCCTAATCATATGGTTTGGACGATAGTCGATGGGTTGGGTTTACCAATATTGAACTGTTGATTTCGGCCTAGCCTACCACTAAATTTAGAAAATCTAACTTCAACAGAACATGTTAAGGCTTCGAGTTGGTGTATGTCCCGTAAACTTATCATCGAGTCTGACAGCAAGGTTGCAGTGGAATGGTTTCAAAGTCCTAGCAGAGCCCTGAGTGTTCTCAAAGAGCTTATTCTCTCATTTACGAGGCTGGTTAGCGATGAGACATGGTTAATTTCGCATGTGCCGAGATCGGTGAATGGGGAAGCAGACAGTTCGGCCAAGGCTGGTGTCGAGTCTGGCCATGACATCCTCTCTATTTGTGAGTGTTTGCTGTTGGTGATTGTCTTTTGAGGGGTGGCCTTTTCTACCTTGATGTCTTTGTTTTTACTTTATGGCTGTATTATTTGACAGACGTTTTCCCGTGTACCTGTTGAATGAATTATATACTTTCAATATATAAGCAGACATCCAGATGAAAATATAACTTTTGTTTTTAAAATTTCAAATCAAAATAATATTTTTTTTTTTAAAAATGGATTGATTCAAATTTAATGTGAAATTCAAGATAATATTCGGAAAAAAAAAATCTAAATCTCAAATAATACGATTGAAATTCACTTGAAGGCATGCAAATAGCACTTGTATTTAGATAGAATTTCAACTCCCCCCAAAAAACCGCCACTTTTATTCTTTATCGTCGAATGCTCCTTCATTTGGTCTCGAGGGATAGAAACTCCCTCGCATTGGCTGATATTCATGGTTTCCAGACATCAAAGAAAAATTATCATATTTCCGGCCGGCGGTGAAGATTTGTCTTCATTATTCTGCGCTTCTATAATTGTAGGGGTTGATGCTTCGCTTCTGCTACTCATTTCCCTCTTCTTATATAGCTTGCACAAAACCCAATTATCCAGCTACAACACCAACTATTACATTAGATTTTGGGGGGGGGGGGGGAACAGCAATACCATGTAATTATACTACAATAAAAAGTTGTAACATAAATATAAGTAGGCAATGAGTAGATTTTACGGTCATGTCACCCCTGGGTTTAGAGTTGATTAGGGTATTCTTGACAGCGTCGCTAAGCCTATACTCATGCATTTTCCATTCAGTTTTGGTGCTATCGGGGCGGTTTCCTTCGTAGAAATCAAGGAAATTTTTTAATGCTACAGGATTTGTAGAACCTTCAACGCTGATGGCTTTATCAACTCCGGTTGTATGCCAATATCCATTCGGCGTACGACGGTCCGGCCTTAACTTTTTACCTCGAGTTTTTTTAAACCTCGGAGTGAAAATATACCACTTATTGTCTGTACTTGGTTCCAACTCTTCTGATCGATCACCATATATTTATAGTCATCAATTTGGATGTTTTTATTTTTATAAAAATATTTAAACCCAACTAAACACATAAATATTGAGATTTAAACCTAAACACCATCCTACACAGTCAAATTATCTACTTCACTAAAATCTTCTGTAACATGTTGTACTTACAAATCAGAATTTATATATTCCTTTATTTATATTTTTTAAGTTTAAACTTATTTTTATACAATAATGATGATAAAATATATTTAAACACGTTTAAATTTACATTATTTTATGTTGACAATAATATTAATATATCCTAATTAACGGCAACTTCTATTATAAATTCAATCATTATAACTACTAACTTACATATTTGACTCTACTTTGGAAAACCAAAATTTACTATTAAGTCAATGTCTAGAATATCTTTCAAAGAAAAAATTAGTTAGTATATAGACTTTATTTAGGATCAAAATAAAACGAGAATGGTTCTGAAATAAAGTGTAAAGAGACTGAACATCCAAACTGTTGTAAACCTAATCAAATTGATGAAAACATTAGACATAGATAATAAAGAGAGAGATAAAGAAATGCATGGAAGGTAATTACGTTAAGGGGTAGGGTTTAGGTAGATATATACCAGTGAGCTGGGCAGGATGTTTGGAGTAGAGATCAACGTCATGAAAGTGGTCAGGGTTGGGTTCACCGTTAAACCTTTTCATCAAACACTCAGCTAGGAATTCGTCGGAAGGGAAAACCTGATTTCCCCTTGGAAGCTGGATTTCATCGTTGCCGACCACTGCTGCACCTGAGGATTCCATGTTGCATAACATATCATGCTCTTGCTCCATTCAAAAAAACTGAGAATATTGAGTTTTCTACTTATCTTTATGGCATATATAGGGGGAAAAAAAGAAATGAACATATTGAGAGTTCAAGATCGATCATTTTTCATGGAAAAAAGAACCCAAATAAAGATTCTGTTGCAATCCAAGATAGGGTTCAATCATGTAAGAAAACGATCCAAGCAAACACAATAGCAATACAATAGGGTTCAATCATGTAAAAACCAAAATAATAATAATAAGAAGAAAGAACAAGATGAGCAATGTTTGGGGGTTACTAGTATTTGGGATGTCCGAATGGTGTGAGGCCATCGTACAGTCAACGGTGGAGGGGAAGAGTTTTTCCGACGAGGGAGAAAGAGATTCAAGGTAGAGAGATAAAAAGCCCAATACCCTTTACACCTCCCAATCTCACCTGTTATCTTGCCTCAACGTTGCTACTTGCTACTCTTGGCGACCATTTATTACTTTCAAACTTCATATATAAACATAAAATGTTGTACAACAAAGGCTCCGTTTGTGACTTAGAAAGTTCGTTTTCAGTATTTTTTTCAAGGTTTTTATTTTTAAAAAATATAAAATTTCATGAAAAATGATTTTTTTAAAGATTGGATTTTTTTTTTTTTGAGAATTTTTTTTAACTCAAAAGCCGACCTCTTTATTGAAGAATGGTAATTTATATATATTTTTATTTCATGCTTAGCACATTTTTGGATGAATTATCATTAGATTTTTGGAATTTGATGCTCCTAACCCTTTAATTTCATATTTTATACTTAGGCGAGCATATGAGAGTAAAAAGAGCGAGAAACGGGCCAAAAACGGAGAAAATGGGTCAACGTATGAAATCAACACGGCCTGGACCTCCTCACACGAGCATACCACACGCCCGTGTCTATTTAACAGACTCTAACACGGCCTAAGCCGCCTCACAAGGGCGTGGCACACGGCCGTGTCCTTGTCGAGCCCAAGTCTAGTTTTATTAAAAAAAAAAGGGCACTTTGGAGGGTTCTGAGGCATTCTAAAGCCTATATAAATACCCTAGAGGAGGACTAAAAGTGACACACGGAGTAGGAGGTAAGGAATTACTCGAAGAAACCGATTGATCCATCTCAGAAGCCAGATTCTCCTTCAAGACTGAAGATCTCCCTTAAATTTCCTTCAGGGGTTTTGGGTTTCTTTATGTTTTTTATTATTATTCTTCTGAGATGTTTTCTTTTACAAATATGAACTAAATCCCCTAAATACCTAAGGGGAATGAAACCTAAGATGGATATTATTATTATTTTATGAATTATATGATAAATACTTGATTTGTTTTTAATTATTTGTTCTTAATTCTTGCTTTAATATTCCAGGATATTGATTCAAGTATTGATGTGCTTATTCAGAGGAGCAAAAGTCCCTGTCTAAGAGTAGATCTGGCATAATTAAGCAGAGTTGATTGCACCCCTAGACATAGGGCAACATAAATCTGCTGGATTAGGGTCAAACCTAATAAAGGAATCCATAGATCGAGTTAATGCAACACTAGGGGTTTTAATTAGAAAGAGATTTTAATTAATCAACCTAGGGTTAGACGTTATTAGTCTCGAGAGAGATAGTAATATAAATTAGGGATTTCTACGGATCAAGTCAAGTGAATAAATTGTCTAATTCAGAGTCAAATAACAAGTGAAGTCAAGGTGGATTTTTCCTTGGGTATTGTCCAAATCAATCAGTTTTCCCAAAAGTATTTTCCCAATTTACTTCTTGTGCATTCTTAGTTTAGTTGGTTAGTCTAGATAAAGCAAATCCCCTTATTTTTAGGCTAGATAATAAAAAGAAGGTTAATACTAGCACTTTTAGTTCCTGTGGGTTCGGCATTCCGGTCTTGCTATAAGCTATATTACTGTTCGATAGGTGCGTTTGCCTTTATCGTGATAATAGTTAGTTTTCAAGTACGATCAATTATAAATTTAAAACTTATCACGCACATCAAATAGAACAAAGAAAAACAATTAAAAGAACCAACAGTTATAAGGAAAACACTAAAATGAATCCCTCGGTCGTGGGATTCTTACCGACAATTGCTCAAACAAGATCATTAACAATACTGGATAGAGAGCAACCAAACAAGAACTGGAGTCATCAGAACGCAAATCCTCACAACCCTTCGAAGAAAACCAACCTTTCTATGGAGGTTCATAAAGGTGATAGTCTTCTGCAGCCACTGTTTCTACCAACACCAGAGCATCTTCGACTCAATAGCCATCCTTACCTCGACTTAATCCCTCTTTTTGAGAAATTATATCTTTATTGTTAGATAAAATCAATATGTAATGTTGTAGGATATAACCATATAATGCTTTCTAGGCTAGTCCTATTAACATAAACATTCTAACTAATTGACACGTAAGGCTAATATGAAAGAAAAGAGAAGAATAGAAAAGAAAATTAACTGTGAATATGTTATACAAGGGGCAAGAAATATATAAATAAAGAAAGAAGGAAGAATAGAGAATTTCATTCCTTTGAATGAAGTACTTATAGTACAAATATTGTTTATTCTAACTATTTCAGAGTTGACATCTTTGATGGTGATCTGATGATACCAGGCTGAACTAAAAGTCATTGTTGAATGAATGTGTTAATTGACCATGGTGATTATAGTTATTTGAGAGTTGATATTGTATGTAATGATTTTGCTTGACATCTATACCAACATTCTTTTAAAAATTATACTGATTATCACTTAATCTGTTATATATTTAATAAAGGATTAATATTTGATATATTTACAGTATGTATTTGATATACTGATAATATATATATTATATTTTTAAAACAGTTTTAAAAAATTACCACATATCTATTCTTTTTTAGTATTTTACTATGCTTTTATAAGACACTTACCAAATATTTTCTCTTTAATAAATATTAATATTTATATAAATTTCATAAATTAAATTTAAAATTTTAAATCAATTGTTAAGTTGAAGTGAAAAATTCTTGACCAAATCACTCCTAGCCTACTGGGCCAAGCAGGCCCTCGAGCAATGTCCACCTCATGTGAAACCCAAATCAAATCAACTCACGTTGCAATACCAAGCAAGCATATATTGTGTAAAATCGAATAATCCCCATCTGACTACTTACAAGAATCAAAACAAGCATACCATATCAACAACACTTACTTCCAGCCCAAAGGAACAATGATTGTTTTAAAAGAGGCTTAATTATAACTATCCTAGAAGAAAGAAGATGACCACTTTACTATGCTGGAAAATTCAAAGTTATACAAATATTCTTATTAGTCATGACATGAAAATATTGAATATATAAAGTTTTAAGCTACCATTACTACCATCTTTTTCTCAATCCCATGGAAACAAACCAACTCTAACCGGATGTATGTTTCTCAGAAATGAAGATGTTAGAATTCATGTCATGCAGATTTATTTTTTGATATAAAAAGCAACAGTTGTATGTTTTATTAGAAATGAAGATGCTAGAATTCATGTCATGGTGGAAACCGTTGTTGCATCCATATATTATGTTCGTCTAACACCAACATGTTGTCAAAATAATCGAGAAGCTGTTTATATTTTTTATATTCCACATATTTTAGTGTATTCTTCTTTAAAGAATTTACTTAAGTGAGGTGGATGCACCAATGTTTCCATCTTTTCTTTATATGCTTATCATCCGGTTCATGAATCCTTTTGGTGGACCGACACTTTCATGGTGTACTAGCACATAATTCCTCTATCAGTAGCAGTCAAAATATTGATCAATCGATCTATAATCCACAATGCACACAAATGTATTTCCTAAGCCATCCATGAGAGCACTCAAATCATAATGATATCATTTCAATAATTTCTTATGTACCCTACTTATTAAATATATTTTTATGTCAGGGAACTTTTCAGCAGCACTTCCCATGAGAATTCATATAGTCACAATTAGATTCGTTCTACTTTGACTTCAACTCAACTTTCAGCTTAGACTCATGCTCTTCTCTTAGATCCAATTCGTATTGCTGCACAAAGTTCTTGAGTGTGCTTCCATTGTTCACAAACCCATCAAAATAAGCATGCATACTCTCGTCTGTTTGAGTTGATTTCATTTCAGCTTAGAAAAGATGTCTAAGATAAAGAGGAACCCGAATTTCCCTTTCCTCATACAATTTCAAGAGTCATTCATTCTCATTCAAGCCACGATTAGTGATAAACTTAGCCCATCTAACCTCGAATTCAACTATAGTTAGGTTTGCTTGGACAATTGCCTTGAATGCCTTCTTTGTTGCATTATAATCATCAAGACCCTCCAACTTTATAGATAGCTTAGTGCAGATGTTCCATACGCAAAATCTAAAGGTTGTGTTAGGCATCATTTCATTGATCACTGCACTTTTGCTTTCCCATTAGATTGCTAAAGTGTAGTGAGGGTGAATGTCTCTAATAGTAGACAATCTTATTGTAAATAATCACCCAAGTGAGCCAACATCTTTGAGTGAAGTCAAAGCACATTTAAGTAGGATAAATTAACTATTGTGATTAACTCCCACAAATGAAGTAAATGAAATTTTATATATGTTCAATAAGTAATGTCAAAATTAATAACATTATAGAAACCTTTGTAAGTTGTTTAATTTTGTGGATGGATAAAAATAAAAATTTTCAATCTTTAATCACCATCAATGTCAATCTTGTTGTAAAAGTCCTATCTTTCTATTGCATTTTGGTAAAAAACTTACATAATGACTTAAAATTACCCTCTTCTAAAATCATTCTCCTATTTTTATGAAAGGAATTTCTACAATCCCTAACTAAAACATTGCATTTCATCTAGCCTACTTGATTAAACTTTGACCAATTGAATATTCTTGACAATTTTGATGGCCATCATATAATTGGTCTCAATAGTTTTATTTAATCGAGTCAACATAAGTCTAACATAAGTACCTTAGTTACACACCACCATCCATCGTCACCGTCTAATACAACATTGACCCTAAGTAGACAACTACTTCTGTTGCTACTCTATTGTCATGAGATTTCCAACTTTTATAACAAGTGAGTATACTTGGGGACTTCACCGTCCTTTTTACACAACAATCTCTTCACATAAGGATGACAAGAATAATCATACTTAATGGGTTCTGACCCGACCCGAATTTAATAGAGTTTGGGTTTTTTAAATATAAGGTTTTGAATGGGGTGGGAGTTAGAGTAAAAAAATTTTTACCCTGCCTTGCCTTAAAATAATTACCAAAATACTCTTTTCTATATATAAATTAGTTTAAAATATATGATAATAAATTTTATGTTAATATTTACTCAAAAATAATTATACCTAGAAAATCATTAATAGTATTACTAAAATAAAAAAATTAAAATTCATTTTTATTTCGATAAAAATATAAAAAAAAAATTATGAGGAGTGATATATAAGTTTAATTTTTTGAGTTGAGATAAATTAATATTTAGTTGAGGGTTGGGGTGGGATTGGGTTAAGTTAGTGGTATATCAAATCTATAAATTTAATTTTGTGAACAAGAAAATGTAGATGACAAACAGCTATATAAATTTATTTTTTGTGAACAGAGTGAAATTAATGCAGGCATATTTAACTACCAAAATTAAGGGGAAAAAAAAGAGAGAAGAAAACATACGTATGCCTACGAGACAACCACTAATCGTAATTTGCATTTAAAATTGTTAGAAGTGATTAATGTGGTAGGAAGAAAGGAGGATGCAAGCACAACAGACATCATAAATCGCCGTAATTGGTGCTTGCTTGTAGATCGGCACGTGGCGTTATTAAGAAGTCAAACCTTATAAGGAAACATGTACATCTTGTTCAAGTAATAGCCCCTAATTTGTTGATGTTCCAACACAAGAAAGGAATCACCTCGCCATCTCACATGACTCACACTCCTCTTAGTATCAATCATCTTCCATTTACTCTTTAATTTTTTCAAATTTTATAATGAATATGAAAATGAGTAAGATTTTTGAACTCTTGACATACCACAAATGGGTTTGGCCTCAAACGATAAAATACACCAGACCCAAAATTAGAGCCAATATTTTCAAAAACAAAATTCTAAAGTCTTAAAAAGAAGAGAAAATTAGAGCAAATCACGGTAAGGTATCATCATATGGGGTCCAACTCAAGTACGTAGAAAATTTGCAACTTGGGTTTTGAAAATAGAGCCGAAGCCACACATCTCCCGGCTAATTTGGTGCTACTTTAACATGGGTGCTTCCTTCCTTATCCTTGTATTTTTACGTGTAAATATTATTTCTTGCCAACCCTTTTTAAATGCCTACTTTCCCATTTTTCTTGTATTTAAGACTTGTCTAGAAGCTGCTTTTTCTTCTACATCGAGACAATGGCTACTTGTGCTTGGTTACTCTCCCTTTGCTTTACTCTCGTTTTCTGTCTGTGTAGTGCCTCTCGTACGCCACCCATTTCCCCATCCCTTGATGGTAAATACTCAACTTTGCTACTTTTTTTCTTTTCTTCTTCTTATTATATGGTATTATGATTTAAGTAATATTTATGTGCAGGATTTTTGACCAATGGTAACTTCGAGCAAGCACCCAAGAAAGAGAACCTCAACAAAACAGTGATACTGGGGAAATATTCGCTTCCAGGATGGGAAATCGATGGCACGGTGGAGTTCGTGTCAGGGGGACCTCAACCTGGTGGGTTTTACTTCCCCATTCCTCGTGGTGCCCATGCTGTGAGGCTGGGCAACGAGGCGTCCATCTCTCAGAATGTGAATGTCAAGCCTGGCTTCATTTACTCCATCACATTTGGTACCACAAGGACTTGCGCCCAAGATGAGGTGCTCAGGATCTCTGTACCTGCTCAGACCACTGACATCTCCATTCAGACCCTTTACAGCACGGATGGTGGTGACACCATGGCTATTGCTTTCAAGGCTACCGCTAAAGTAGTCAAGGTCACCTTCCATAACCTTGGGGTTCAAGAAGATCCAACATGTGGACCTCTCTTGGATGCCATTGCCATCAAAGAAATGCCTCCTCTAACTTATACCGAAGGTAAATCCATGGACTTCCTTTTATGTCTTTCAACCTCTATATTAATTGCTGCATTTGGTCCACAATCACTAGAATACAGTCTTTGATTTGAAGCCAAAACAGAAACATACAAATATGACCACAAATCCGTAAGTTAAATGAAGTCTAATGCGGGCAGTCCCCTAGGCTAGGCATTTTCTCTTTCTGTACATAATATTTAATTACTGCGTACTGATTTATCATGTAATTGGACGCGGTTTTTAAGGAGTGTTCCCTTTACAAAGGCAATTAATTAAAGTAGGTGCAGTTTTTAATGAGTTCCCTTTACACAGAGCAGAGGGGTCTGAATAAATGTGCCCTGTTCAAACGACACTATACATCTTTTTTCTAAGATTTTATTTAAAATAATAACAAAACATAAACATCTTTATAAATATATGGTTTATTTTTTATTATACTTTTACCCCTTTTAATTTCTCAACTCATTGCATCAAATATCAATTGGTCTTTTTTTTTTTCTCTTATGTTGATAGAAGATAGATTATGTGACTGGAATCCTTTTCCATTTAAATTTTCACGTGGATTGGCATTTTGGCCTTCGACTCTAGTTTAATTTGACCCTACAAGAGTACCTAATATCCTGATGTCTCCGAAAGCAGGAAACCTAGTAAAAAACAGTGGGTTCGAGACTGGTCCCCATACCTTCAAGAACTTCTCAACAGGGGTCCTCCTGCCTCCGCACAAGCAAGACACCATTTCACCACTCCCAGGGTGGATCATTGAATCCCTAAAACCCGTAAAATTCATCGACAGGAAGCACTTCTCGGTTCCTTCAGGACAGTTCGCCATCGAGATGGTTGCGGGAAGAGAGAGCGCCATTGCCCAAGTCATCAGAACAGTTCCCAACAAAGACTATACCCTCACTTTCACCGTCGGAGATGCCAAGAACGACTGTCATGGATCAATGATGGTCGAAGCCTTTGCTGGTAAGGGAACTCTCAAGGTCCCATATGTTTCTCAAGGAAAGGGTGGATTCAAGACCGCGAGTTTTAGGTTCCAAGCTATGTCTGCTAGAACAAGGATTACTTTTTACAGTGCTTATTACCATACCAAGTTGCATGATTTTGGCCATATGTGTGGGCCTGTCTTGGATGATGTCAAGGTTCTCCCTGTCTCTTAATCAAAACCATGGTTGTTGGTACACCACCGGTACCAAGTAGCTTAATGAACACATATATTCAAAGTTTGATACATTGGTCGAAACTTAAAATTATTCCAACTTTCTTTTGCCTCATGAATGAACTTTGGCTTGGCTTTTTTGCTTCTTTTTTTTTTTTTTTGTTTCAGTTTGGAGGTTTCTGACGGAAAAATTGCTGTTAGATGTACTAGTATAAAACAGGGTCATTGGAGAACAGAGTCATGCAAGCTTTTAATATCTTGATGACTTATTTTTACATGTTTAAGTCGCAAAAGTGGTCTTGAAATGAATTATATAGTTTCGAATAAATATCGTTGCCAAGTTTATTTCAGCAATTGATGAATGATGCTCACTCTTTTATTTAACTTTCTTTCTTTTTTTGGATCAGATAAAGTTATTATTAGTAATAAAAATAAAGATGGGCACTCCACTACTTGCTTAGCTACTCTAATGCATTTGCATTTATGAGCAAAAAAGAGGGAGATGGAGTTGGGTTGGTTGGTGTTGTTTCTATTGAGCTTCTTTCTTGTCTTCTTATATGTTTGATGATACTATGGATATTTGATATTGCTATGCTTTGGGGTTTGTAATTGTTGAAATGTTTACCTTTACCATGACATTTTCATATTATGGTTTTTTATTGTTAATGCTTCCTGTTATCTTGGTTAATTTCATGCTTAAATTTTATAGTTAAATGGACGATTTAAGAGGGAGTATTGGTTGATTTACCTTATTTTTTTTTATTAAAAAGGTAAATTCTCTAATTGGTTACTTCAACTTTTAGATTACTTTTATTTTGTTCACACATACAAATAAATTCATTGTAATTTTGTCATTCAATTTTTAGGATATTTTCATTTTAATCATCCATGCGTTTAAATCATTAATGGTAACTATACATCTCAATTCATGTCCACATTATGTTTACAACTTTATTTTGTTCATCCAAATTCTAGGTCACTTTCATTTTAGCCAACATCAAAAAAAATTTATCCCTTAATAGTATCAACCGACTTGTTACTATAAAATTGAAATTCATTAATTTAATCTCATTCTAAAATTTTAAATTTTATTTTATGTTTCCAAACTAAAATCAAATTAAGTATCCCATTTTTAATAATTGTTTACAAAACCCAAACCCTAAACTCACATTTTATGATATCAAATATTCCATTTTATTTTCATCACTTTTTTACCTAAACAAAGAATAAGCAATTAATTTAATTAACTAAAAAGATTTTTTTCTTTACTTTTAAATTAGTATAGAATATTCGAGATTATAAAATATTTTTTTAAAATTTTTGTAAATAATTATTAAATATGACTATTTGACATTGATTTCATTAATGATAATTTGGAAATATAAAGTAAAATTTCAAAATTTAGAAGGAGATTAAATTAATTAATTTTAATATTATAGTTATAAATCAATTGACATTATCAAAAATAAAATAATTCAAGAATTTATTTAATTGATTTTGATGTTTTGAAATTTAAAATTTCAATATTAAAAAAAAAAGAAATTTAGAATTTCCAGTAAGAGAATAAACAAGTACAATTTAATAAGTTTTTACAAAAAAAGTCATTTTAACACTATTTTATTTTCGATTTTAGCCCTCAAACTTAAATTTTTTGTCAAATCATCCAAAAATGAATGAAAAAAATTAATTTATTTTAATTTTGTTGATATGGCATACACGTGAATAATACTTTATTATTTAATTAATATTTTAAAATTTTAAAAAATAAAAAAAATATTTTTAAAAACTAAAAATCAATGAAATTATTAAAAAATTATATTCTAAATATTTTGAAAATTTTTAAAAATTAATTAAATATTAAAATGTTATCCATTTTAAGAAGATTTTGACAAAAAAATATAATTTTAAAAATTAAATAAATTGCTATTCTAAAGGGTAAAAAAAAAGGAAATAAAATATCCAAAATCAAGCATAAACACAGGGACAAGACAAAGATAAAAGGGTTTCGCCATGCGAAAATTTAAAAATTTTATATATTCTTAGTCCAAACAGTAATAAAATTTTTTTATCAAAATTTGTTTGTGGCATCAATTTCTTCATGAAATAGAATAAAAAATGAAGTGAGTAGAGTCAGGTACAACGGTAACCTTGGCACCAAAACTGGTCACGGGGGTTGTTTTAGGGTCTGGAGTCTTACTCTTCCGACTTAGATTGGTGGAGCAAATACCGAAGCTGCCGTCAGAGCTGGGGTCACAGTGGTGGCGGGCATCAGTGTTTGGCGGAGGATGGTAATATAAACGAGCAGTTTGTGGGCAATGGGAATGGAACCTTGCTGCTATTCTCACCCCTGCACCCAACAACTCTGAGTATTTCCCCATTCAAATCTTTTTCCTTTGAATCTGAGATTGGAAGGAAAAATTAAACAAGAAGAAGTTGAAAGATGAAAAAGAGAGAAATTAGAGAGTTGGATTTCCCGAAAGTGGAAATGAGAAATTAGCGTTTGGTGGGGAAGTTTAAAGAGAGACTGTTGCTTTTATAATTGTTCCCGCCAGTCAGATTTTTCCTATTTTGATGTCTATTTCCTATTTATGACCCTTATTTGACTCATTGTATAGTTGTATTACTTTAATTGTAATTTGTTAAAAGTAATTAAAAAAAAATCTTTATTTTGATAAGCTTTTATATATTTTTATTTTAGTTCAATAAATGCCTTCATTTTTAAATTTATATCTAAATAAATCTTATGGAAAAATGTTCAAACATCCCAAGTTTAATAAAAAAAATAATCTTCTTATCATATGTTAAACATAAAGCAGTTTTCAATTAATATATAATTTATTGTTTAAAAAGTTTCAAGCATAATAACAAATTATAATTAGAAGTAATTATAATAACCAATCTATACCAAAATAAATTTGGACAAGGCTTGAAATTAATATGATGTAAGAATCAACAATGTTTTACACAATGTACAACTTCAACTTGAAATTTTAATATTTTAACACCTCCACCTTACTATTAATATATCACCCAATTAGCTATAAATTTATTTTAAAATAGTCATTAATAGTATTTTTTTTTTTGGTCCTCATACTATTTTATTTCTTTTTAAATATTTTTTTGTCAATACATGTTAAATATTTAAAAATTACTTTTAATTCAATTATATACGATATGAATTAAGATTTTTTTTCCTTATTTTTCTTTGATATTTTAATCAATTTTTTTTATTGAAGCTTTTCTAAATGAAGGTAAAAGTTTATATAAAAATAATTTAATGAATTTATCTTAAGTTTAATATATAATTGAATTGTTAACCTGAAAGCATTTGTTAAGTACAAGCTAAGTGTTGGCAAAAATGACTAGGGAAGTTGTCATTTCTCAAAGCAATGTAAAACAAAGAATAAAAATAAGGGACACATATTATTTACGCATCTCGATTTCCTTATGTCTGCCGAGCTTAATTCAATGTAAAATATCCGCTATCTTTAACACTTACAAGTAAACTTAAATCTATCACACCCAATGACAATTTTTTCACTTTTGTACCTTTGAAGATTGGTGGTACTCTCATCACTAATTTCACCCTTGTGTGTTGAAAAAATCGATTTGAAAATAGTGGAATAGTGCACAACGAAATTTTAGAAATTTTCTTAAAAACCAACCGACTGTGATGTTTATAACAATAAACATGTTACCTAGATTATACCTGTGTTCGGATGACGCAGATCTAGTCGTTCTTGGTTTTCAATTGCTCGATCTTTTTCACTATCCTCGACCTCGATTTATTAGAGCGTGGGCTCTATTAAAAAATTGATGAAAACATTTAGTGAAACTTTAGGGCTAGAAATTGAAAGACAAAATCATTCAAAATATAGATTTCTTATGAAAAATAACTTGTCCATATTTTGACAAAATATCGATGTAAAGAAGTGTGTATTTTAACTAGAGGTGTGCATGGGCCAGGCCGGGCCCATAAAAAATTTTGGCCCGTTTTCAAGGCCTGGGCCCGGCTCGGCCCGAAATATGGGCCTAGAATTTTTTCCAAGCCCGGCCCGAGAAAAAAAAATGATAGGCCCGAGCCCGGCCATATTAAATTTTTTTTACTTTTTTTATTAAATAAAAAATTTTAAAATATAATAAATCAAATGCATTTAAAACATAAAAACAAATATTAAAACAAAAAAAATAAAAAATGGGACTAAAATAATTCTTAAAATAATACATAAATTAAAAATATAATAAAAAGTAATTATATTAAAATTAAAAAATTGAAACAAATTAGAACTAAATTAAGAACTAAATTATATTAATAACAAAAATTTTACAATATCAAAATAACATTAAAAACAACAAAAAAAAGTAAAGTAAAAAAAACTAAAGTTACTTAAAATTTAAAATAAAAAAATTTAAAAAAAATTTAATATTAAAATCGGGTCGGGCCGGGCCGGGCCGGGCCAAAAAAATCTTGCCGGAGGCTCAGCCCATTTTCTAAACGGGCCTCGTTTTTTGCCCAAGCCCATTTTTTGGGCCTATATTTTTACCCAAACCCTCCCATTTTTCGGGCAGGCCTTCAGGCCGGGCCGGGCCGCCCGGCCCATGCACACCTCTAATTTTAACCTAGGGGCAGTGACAACCCCTTTTAGGATTAAGGTTTGTCGCCCCTTGTATTTAGATCGGGCCTCGTCATATATCAAGATAATTATATGTGTTATCTAATCTTTAAACCAACTCGTACAATTTGTCTAAACTTGATTAACATATTTTCCTATGGCTAAAAATATTATCTATTCATTTAATTAATTAAAATAATTAATTGTACTAATTAAATAATTTTCACAACTCAATTCTAATTCCATTAAAGTCAAGTCCTGACGACTTTATTGTACTAAAATCTATGAGTAAACTAGTTTAATTAATCTTGTTCTTATGAAACTATGATGACTTAATTAATGAAATTTTCACTTTGAACTTCAATTATTTAATTTTAAATTAATTAAATAATATTTTGAAGATATAAATTAATTCCTTAATCATCATTTATTTATGGCGAGAAAACGCATCATTATAAATAGTGATATATGCGATCTATTTCTCTTAGTTTAACGTTTCACATTTTTTATTTCATCAATTAATGCAAACTATCAAGTTTATACCGAGCTAGTAGAAGGATCTATTGAACATATATAACTAGAGCTCAAATAATTTATAATTAAGTTCTGACTCTTCGTCTATTAATTACAACAATATTTAGTCATAGAATCATTCCACTAAAGTATCATGATTGAGCTCTCCCTATTATATACAATTACAAAAGTTATTTCATCAAGTGCTCATCCAATGACCTTGTTATATGCATGTTACCTTCATAGGATGTCCTTAATATCTTTGGGATAAATTCGTTCTCCCAATGTAATGAAAAGTCAATTACTAACAAATAGTAATCAAATCATTTGTCTTAAAATAAATGACTCGTGACCATGTTACTTTTCATCTATCAATGTAATGCTAATGAAAGAATATCATTTACCCATTATTGGGTTATGATTTCCACTATTGTAAGTGAAGCTATGTTATGAAGAAGTCGTATACCCAAACTACTAACTTTCGACTCTATTATCAATTGAACATAGACTACACACATAGTTTGTCACTTAATCATGATTAAAGTAAGCCACACTATGAATGTCACGAGTGAATAAATCTATAAATGAATCTTGGATTTATTCTACTTGGGTCCTATCCTATGTACTGTCAATCCAATAGTGACATATATGTCTCTATCTTCTGGGAATCATTCACTATGATACCCAAGACAAGGTATCTCCTCATTTGGACTTGATAAACGACATGTTCGTCTTTCAATCGATTTGATCAATTTGTATTAGACTAAGGATGTGTTTAGATTATCTACTAATACAAGCTATTTTCTCACATTATGATCCGACCACATAATGTTGCTCAGTATTTGTTAAACATTAGACAATTAATGAGCCAACATTTGCTTTTATTTTGTTGTGTGTGCACAAAAATTGTTGATGACATTATACAAAAGATATTAATGATAATGATGGAGGTTTATTAAACCAATTTGTTCGAAAATTTACAAGTACATAAACGTAATCACAACACTAAGGGCACTAGATCCCACTTGCTCTAGGGGAGTTGATGAGTTATATTCCACATTCTCATGGCCTCTACTTATTTCTCAAAACTCCTAGTCATCAGAGTCTTGGTAAACGGATCCGCAAGGTTGCCCTATGATGCGACTTTAACTACATGTAACACCCCCTATCCATATCCATTGCTGGAATAGGGTACAAGGAATTACTGGAGTTTACTGAACATTTTCAGATAATTCTGAGTCATTTATTATTCATATTTTGAAAATAATCATAACGTCTCTCTATTGGGCCCTCGAAACCCAAAACACACATTAGAAACCAACCGGAATTAAATCGAGATCATAGAAAAAAATTCACAAAATCTTAAATTATATTTTCATTTAAGTACTTACCATTTCAATGCTCCTTATAATTAAACATGTTACCATTCAATCAATAGCTTGGCACTTGTCTAAGCGTCAAACAACAATATTGTTAGTATACTTGCACATATTTCATATAAATTCAACATTGATATGTCTATTTTCTCGACATATCGCACTTGAGTTTAATAATAGTCTCAACTTACATAATTTCCTTGTATCAACATATCAAAAATAATCATATATGTACATGTCATGAAACATATCATGCTCTTACTGTTTCTTCATAAGCATATATCATTCATTTCGTTATATCAATATTTCATGCTCCATCATTTCCATATATTTTATGTATATTTATTCCGGTAATAGTTTATATCAAACTTAACATAAATTGTATTCCATGTACTTATACTTATTACGTTTATCTATTTTCATAATTATTTCATATAACTATATTGTACATATATTTCCATATAACTAGTTCTTGTAAACATTTCACATAACCATTTCATATAACCATTCATCATTTGATACATATTACCTGAAAATCAATTGTTCAATAGATGTCATAGCGTCTCCCATCCACGGTCTTATTTATCTTTGACATGATGTCATAGTGTCTTTCAACTATGGTCTTACTCATTTTCTGTCGTGTTGCCATGGTATCTTTCAACCATAGTCTTATTCATTTCATATCACGTTGCCATGGTATCTTTCAACCATGGTCTTACACATTTCATATCAGGTTGCCATGGTATCTTTCAACCATGGTCTTACACATTTCATATCAGGTTGCCATGGTATCTTTCAACCATGGTCTTACACATTTCATATCAGGTTGTTATGGTATCTTTCAACCATGGTCTTACACATTTCATATCAGAGAGCACACTCCCGCGAACCTCATCCTTACAGTTGGATTACCAGTCCAGGCTAAATCCCCTGTAATATAAACTCATAGAGTATTGTCGGGATTACCAGTCCAGGCTAAATCCCTTGCAACGACAATTACTCTAATGAGCTTGGATCTGAATTACCAGTCCAGGCTAAATTCAGACCCTAATTCGGATTACTTGTCTGGGCTAAATCCATTTTACACGTATTCCTCGGGAGGGCTATATCAAAATAGGATCACCCGTCCGGGCTAGATCCTTTTTACCGTCAATTCCTTTTCCAATGATCCATTGAATTCCATTCCATTTAACCGAGATTTATTTTCAATTTATATCGAATATTATCAATATTTCATCAATTATCATGTATTAAACATTCAAATCATATTTTCATCACATAACCACATATTTCAAGTATTAAAAATACAATTCAAGTTACACAAACTTACCTCATTGCTTGTTTGTGTTTATAATTTCATTAATCTGATATCTTTTCTTTTCCACAATCAAGTCTCGTATTTGAATCGTCCGGATCTTTATAAATAAATTTGATCATCATTTTCGTTCGTTTCATATTCTAATGTATTTAATTAATGCTCTAGACAAAATTACCATTTTGCCCCTAAACTTTTAATTAATGACGATTTCGTCCTTTGGGTCAGGAAAATAAAATTCTTACAATTTAATACTTATTCCTAGCTATTATTCTCGTACATATTGATAACAGTCCATGAATTCTATAAAATATCAAAATTTTCCATAATTTCAACACTTTTCAATTTAATCCCTAAAACATATTTTTCCCCCGATCTTGAACTAAATTAATAATTTCATTAAATTTTTTAATTTAAATAATAAAATAATCCATTTCATGCAATTTGATCACTTTTTGTTATTTTTACAAAATTACCTATAAAGTTTTACTTTTATTCAATTTAGTCCCTGAGCCTAAAACATGCAAATTACCCATGCTAGGTGAATATTCATACATATTTTTTCCTCCTCCTCCTCTCCATTCCACATCCTTAATGTATATAACACACTTGTAAGTAACATTCTCTATAATTTTTATTATTTACTTTTATGAATATTCAAGCTGTCCATTTGTGTCATAGACACTAAATTATTTATATCTGGAGCTATATAACTCAAAATTAAGATCCGATAATTTTCCCTGAAACTAGACTCATATATATTTTTACCATAAAATTTTCAGAATTTTTTGTTTATCCAATAAGTACAGTTTATTCTTTAAAGTTACCTCTATTCTACTATCTGACAGTTCTGACCCTTCTTCACTAAAATTTAATTATCTCATCATACATAATTCTAATGATGTTACCGTTTATTTCTCTTGAAAATAGACTCATTTAGGATTCTAAAAATATAAATTTAAGCCCATAATTATTTTTATCCAATTTTTTATGATTTTTCAAAGTCAGAACAGGGGAACCCGAAATCATTCTGACATTGTCTCACAAAATTTATTATATCTCATGATTTACAATTCCATTTCTTACATAATTTCTTATATAAGAAACTAGACTCAATAATATTTAATTTAATATTTTATTCATCCTGTAATTAGATTTCTAAAATTTTTGGTGATTTTTTAAAGTTAGACTACTGCTGCTGTCCAAAACTGTTTTAGTGCAAGATATTAATTACCATGTTTATAACACCCTTATTTTCTTTTTCTACACTATTTCTCATCACTTTCTCTTATTTTCTCTTCACTAACATATCAAGAATATAGGACATTATGTAAGAAAACTCTACATTAACATCAATCTCATGCTTTTTCAATAATATCAAACTTAAAAATATATTGAAGTCATGATGTTCTTACCTTGTCCTAATCTTCATCTTGATTTTCTCTCTCCTCCAGCTTCTATTCCTTGAATCCAATTTGATATTCTAACTCCCATAGTCTCCTTAACATTTTTCTCTCTTGGTAGCTATGGAAATTCTTTTGATTTCTAGGTGAAAATAATAATTTTTTGGTGGAAGGACTAAATTGTAAATAAAAGAAAACGTTCTTTCTTTTCTTCTCTTCAAACGTTTGCATGCATATGCATGGAAAGATGATGAGAATTCTTCATCTTTCATTCCTTATATATTAAATAAATAATAATAAAATAATAATAAATATCTCATTAAAATATTAATAAAATAATATTTATCTAATTAATTAATTTAAAATATCATCAACATAATCATTACATTCTATAATTCTCTCTCTTACTAATTGACCATTTTGCCCTTCATGATCTTTTAGAATTCCATCCGTGAGTCATCACTTAATTTAGTAAAATTGCCATTTAGTCCCTCATAGTTTTTCACCTTATTCAATTTGGTCCTAATTCATCCATTTTCCTTGGTTTCTAGATCATTCTACCCTTAAAATATTTGCACTATTAATCCTTCAAAATTTTCATATTTACATTTTAACCCCTCAAATTTTGAGTATTTACTCTTGTGCAACAAGACTTTTCTCATATTTACAATTTAGTCCTTTCTTGAATTAATATATCATAATATACTTCCCAAGGTTGACACAACTCAAAATTTTCCTTTTTGTCACTTTATTTTCTTATTTTACTATATTAAGGATAATATCTTACTGTAAAAGTTTTCGGGGTATTACACTACATTCACTATCTCGTTTGCTACCGCCTCCCATATGATGTGATATTTTCTATCAATATGTTTTGTCCGCTTGTGGTTTTTGGTTTCTTTGGTGTTAGTTATTACTGCACCGTTGCCACAATACAGTGTGATAGTTTTTTCCATACCAAAAATGACTTCGAGATCCAACTATAGAACCTACACAACTTTGTACAAGTCAATGAATAAAGCAACAAGTGCGTGTCAAAGAAAATGAATGTGCCCAAGAAGACATACTTGGCCAAATTGTAAAACCTACGCATTAAAGAGCTAGGTTTGAAGAAACAATGGGTTAGACACGTTGTGCATGTTCGGCTTCTTAAGCATCTTAGATAATTACCAACTTTGTATCCATGTCAAACATCTCCAAGCTCCACATACAACTTGATCACAATATTACCACTTTATTAATTAAAGATGCCATCATCCCAAAAACAATATTATTATTCTAGATTATATATTCTAGATTAGATATCCTTTTTGTATCTTCAATTAAGTTTTCTTATTTATGAATCACCCTTTTCATTTCCTCTAATGTGACATCCTTGTTAAATGTATTGCTAATAAGATTTCATATTAAAATATGATGCCCATCCTCAATCAAAATATTTGATACATTATAATCGGCTAGGTAGATAAATAGGTTGGCTATCTTTTCACTTGAGACTGTAAAATGTTAAATTACTACCATTAGGAACAATATCGATAAATTTGGTAATTCTTAATAACATATCATCCAACAAAGAAAACACTAATTTACTAGAATGGCAATTAAAATAGCATATAACATATTCAGTAATTTTTAATAACATAACATTAAAAGAAAAAAGCACTCACAAGCTAAATAAAGTTTACCCTATAAAGAATTATGGAAGGAGATTTAAAGTATTTAAATAGGTTTAAGATTTGGATGTGTAAAATTATAGGGTAAAAAGGAAAAAGAAGAGATTTATAAGGCCTGGGCGAACATGGAAAGACAAAATGTAAAACTTGAGCTTGACTTCCATAGGTGTTGAGGTCTGGCTAGCTAATGTCAAATCTGTATCATTTGAAGTACAAGATCCCTGAGGGAATATCTGGAAATGACTGTTACCTCCACATCCATGGATGTCAAGGTCAGGGTATGATTATTTCAACATGTCCCATGATGGCACTACAAATAAATTGCCATACACTAACGCTTACTTTTACTGATGGTTCAATTTCATTAGTACAAGCAGGTTTACCAACGAAATTTTTATTTTTTGTGATGGTTTTTAGACATTCATTGAAGGATTTTTGTTTTTAGCGATGATTTTTCAACCATCAGTATATAGTAGTTTGTTTGTAGTGTAGGAATCAAATTTGACAAAGAATCCTTGACATGATAATAGGACCTTAACAACCATAGGTGTCGAGTTTCATTTAAATATTATCCATATGAACCTCTATGAATTCATTGACTTTTCCTTCCAGGTGCATGTTTGGTTTCAAGTGGACATACTTAGTAACGATATAAAAATAAGAGTTGGACATATAAGTTTGGTTACACAGTTGAGATCTTCCTATATTTACGAAGCCTTGCCCAAAGATAATCCACTATAAATATCCTTTTACAAGATATGATTTAAGTTCTACTTGTAGCGACGCAAAATTTTAGCTTGGTCGCTAATTAGGGTGTTTGATTGAAAGTTTAAAGACCGAGGTTTGATTTTAAAAAGGGAGTCGCCACCGATCTTTTTCTTAGGTGTGATCGGACACCTAATGAATTTTCTTTTTCAAAGAAAAAATTATTTTTGGATAACAAAAAGGCCGAGTTTAGGTCTATGTCAAAATTCAGAGAAAAATTTGGGTTCGGGAGTCGGTTACGCACGAGGAAGGTATTAGCACCCTCGTAACGCCCAAAATTGGTATCTTATTAAACAAGTGTTGTCTTAATTTTCAAAATTGCAAGTTCGAAGTAACATTTAATCGTGATCCGATCAAAACACGAGAAATTTCAAGTTTCATTTTCTTTTGAGAAGGATGTTCCGTTTTTAACACGAGCCGATTGATATTCACCCAACATAGTGATGATATCGACAACTTAATGTTAAATCCGTACGTTACCTTACTTGTTGAAATTAAAAACATGAATAAAAATGTTTCTAGATACAAAATAAAAGTGATAGAAAGTTAACATTGTTGTTGAAATAAGATGTGAACTAATATGCTAACTTCGGAACGGATAAATAATAATAAAAAGTTAAGAATATATGCAGCAAATAATATATAAAACATTAGCAATGTATATGCGATAATAATAGTATAAAACAAAAGTAATGGATATGATACTAAATGTCATATTAATAGTATTAAACAAGAAATAGAGACGAACATATATAAACATATCATAATAATAAGTAAAGTGATGGAAACATAATATTAAAAACACTAATAATGTTACCTATATACATACGTATATATATTTTAAATATAAACATGATAATAGTATTACAAAGTATATACATAGTATGATGTTATAAATACGTACATAATATAGAGTTATTAAATATATATATATATATATATATATATAAGATAATATGTAAGAAAAAATATAATATAGTATTCAAATATATACATAATATATATAAAAATGCAATACTAAAAGGGTATATATATACATAATATATATAAAAATGCATAATGTTAAAATATTTACATAATATATACATTCATAATAATAACGTTAAAAACCTCTATTAATAATAAACATATACCTATATGTATTAAAGATATATACATAAATAATAAAACATATACTAACCTTCATAGTAGTAAGGATAAAATATATACATGATATGTAGATATATATATATATATAATAGATATTAAAAAAACGTATGTAAGTAACATTTATGAAAAATATATATATAATATTAAAATAAAATAATAAATGATAATAATGGAAATAATAAGTATAATAATAATAAATAAAAATGATATACTGAAGATAATACTAGATATGAAATATGTGTACAGAATAGTATATAAAACATATAACTAATAATATTGAAGATATATATATATATATATATATATAAAATATATATACAACACATATATGATATATACATATACATTAGATATGATAAAAAGTATAAAATGAAGTTATTAATACGCTACATAGATACGTGCACGTATATGAATATAAATAATAAGAATATTAGAAATACTTAAGATATAATATTTGAAATATATGCATAATATATAAAAAAATATATATATATATATATAATGTAGTATTAAAATATATACACAATATATACATAATAATAAAAACTATTGATAATGCTTCACAAATATATATATACTAAAAATATACATGATAATGTATAAAATATAATATTAAAGACATATATAACGTATACAAAAATGTATATATATATATATAATATTACATAAGTACATTAAATACACATACATATATAAAAGATTATACACTAAGACATAATAATAATGATAATAATAATATTGAAATATAAAAAAAACAAATATAATAAAGATCTTAAAATAAAGAAATAAAGTAACACCATCAATAAATATACATATACATATATGTACATAATAAACATACACTACTACATATGATAAATACAATAAATATAATACGTATATTATAATTAGTAATAGTAAATAACAGAAAATGATAACAAGTTAATTTGAAAATCAACAGTGAACTAACACAAAAGGACTAAATCGAACATGAAACAAATTTTTAGGGCAAATTCGAAAAAGAAATAAAGAAAAAGGATCTAAATGCAAAACGTGCGTAACTTAAGAGGACCAAAACAGCAATTACCCCTTTTCATCAAAACGCAGCGTATATAAGGGGACTAGATTGAAAACCGCAAAAAATTATGTGGCCAAATTAAAAAACATGAAAGACTTAATTGCAAAACATTTAAAAAGCGGAGGGGTTAAACATGCAAATAACCTCTCCATTTAAAAAACACGTGGATCCTAGCGGGTCGGGTCGGGTTGGTCCGACCCAGGGCAAAACGACGTCGTTTTGTGCCCTGAAATTTAATGCCAAAACGGCACCGTTTTTAAAGGCTATAAATAGCCTAAAAATCAGAAAAAAATTCATTTGGAGCCGGGAAAAGAAAAAAAAAAGAGGGAGGGAGAGCTGGGGCGATTTCTGGTGGGGAGCCCGGTCACCGATCCGATCGCCGGACCGTTGTCTACGGTGGCCGGAAAGGCAATTTCTTTCTCTCTCTTTTTTTTTTATTTTCTTTATATATATTTATTAGATATCTGTTGATGAGTTAAAAAAAATAGGTTCAAAAACGAGTAGGAAATAAAATAAATCACCTTAGGCCTTCGGTTTAGGCTTTTGGTGTTTGATTCCCCGATTTGTGACTTATTCTTCTGCTTTTTACACCACTAGGGTCACTTGTTTTTTTCTTCTGTATATAGATTGCTGAAATTTGGTTTTTGATTGCTGAAATTTGGTTTTTTTTTTATCAATATTTGCCGAATCCTTCTACATTTATTTTCATGGCTTTTTATAGCCTATTTTTACACTATCTGTTTCTTATTGTTGCGTGTCTACTTGACCTTGCAGGTGGGTTGATGGCCGATGGAGGTGACCATGGGGCAGGTGGTGCCAGGGGATGGTGTTGGCAGAGGCTGAGTCGGCAAAAGGCAAGTGGGGAGGCTAGGGTTAGGTTTGTAAGTGGGTTAGTTTAGGTGTTGGGCTGTTAGTTTAGTGGGCTAGTGGGTCTTTAGTTGTGAATGGGTTTAATGTAAATGGGTTTAGTGGGTTAGTGGGTTGCTGGGTTATATTTGGGTTTTAGGGGGTTAGTGGGTTTATGTTGTAAAGTATTTGGGCCCGAGTAATTTATAAAAGGCCCAAAATTGGCCTATAACACTACTCACTCACCAAGTTGTAAACTCACTCTTATACTAATCTAGATTAGTCTCCCTCACTAAGATTTTCCTATTGAGATCTTAGTTGCAAACTGAACAACAAGAACAAATTGCTTGGAATATATATACAATAAAATAAGTTCCTCACATGAGCAAGATAAGTACTCCCTAAACCTCATACAAAAAACTAAAACAAGTCCTCTCGTAAATAAGTTTATAATGGATTGCTTAATTACAATCAAGGTGAAACTTTATCTCCTTAAAATAAGCTTCAATAAAGTCTTTAATTAATATAAATGAAATAACATAGGACTTCTCGGTGTAGTCTTCCTTGGAAATCGAATCTCTTCAAATAAGAAAACTTTGATCACATTGAAAGTCTTAACAGATCCTTGCTTGACTTGATTTTCACCATGTTTTGACTTCCATAAAGTGATGCTAAAAATACTTAATAATGTGCTTTTACAAATTCCAATAGTTTTGATCAATAGATGTCAACCAAACATTGCAAGTTATATTAGCATGCTAGATGCAAGCTAAGTTGCAATTGGAGTTACATCTAACTCATATAATTGACACCAACAATCTTGATATATGTGGGTATCGAATTCACTTAATACTTGTTAACTAGATGGATTAACAATGGGAGGAATTGGTGGTTTGATTGGTGGTTCACTTGAGAATAAGACAGAGAGTCACTAAGAAAAGGATTGGATTTTTGGTGGAAAAGTTGGAGGGGAAGAAGTCTTGGGTCTGGAATGGGACTTAGCCTCATGAGTTGTTGCATAGGCCTTTTATACTAGGAGACATAGTTGCCTACATGTTGAGAGACTACAAAAGTGAGATCTTATTTGGTTCCTCTAAGGTGATAGTGATGTGTCATCTTAAGATATGACGTCTTAGGACAACTTGGTAATCAATGATTCTGAATCTTTGCCTGCATCTCACATATGCTTAGCGGAGATATGATGCGGTATGAGGCATGCTAGGCTTAGGTTCACTAGGCCTGGGTTCGCTCGTGGTAAAAGGTGGAAGGTTTACTGGCTTAGATAGGTTCGTCAGACATGTACAACATCACTGAAGGACACATATAGAAGTATGTAGTGTAGGTATAACAATACTACAAAACGTAAGTATTTGTAACAAATTGAAAAAAAAAAGTGAGGGTAAGGAGGAAAAGACGTGAACGGGAAAAAAAGCTAAAAAGGAAATAGAAAAAATAAAATGAAACATTAATGTATTAAAATTCATATAAAAATATAATAAAAAAACACCCAAAACAAATAGACAATTTTTGTTTTCTTCAAAAAGAATGGTTTTTTTTTTTCTCTTTTGTTTGTGTATTTTTCTCTATTCTGTTTTTCCATCATATAAAAGTAAAAAAAAAAAAAAAAGGAGAGTAAATAAATAAAATTAAGGGGACACATGTTGGATTCCAACATAAACATTTATATTTCGAACCTTGTATCTTATTTTATTAATTTTTATAGATATTACTTACACGTGTAAAATAATGATAAAAAATTATAACTATGCTCTTCTCACCGGAAAAGCATTTTAGTATATGAAAATAAAAATAAAAATAATCATTTATCACCTAGAGACAAACTTAGTCAAATAGACGGCTTTTCGAGCCCATTATAAGGGGAATGCCACACAGAATCATACCCTCTTTGTTTTAAGGATCTAAAGAAAGAACGCCTGAGCTTGGGTTTTACGCAGTCAACACTGGCTGCGTCCTGACAACGACGATGGTCCACCCAATTGTGTATTCTTTGTCCACTTCGTAAGGCCTAAAAGCCATTTTTTAAATTTCAACCAACAAAATTGGAATTTGATTTCTTACCATTTCACCCTTATCAATATTCATTTCAAGTAAACGACGCCTCCGGCAATGATATATCAACTCTTAATTTATTATGCAATTTAATTATTAAAATAACTACTTAATTCGATTTATATAAAATATATTTTTAAAATGTGTCATTCATTATGAAGTTTAGAATTGTGTGTAAAAAAATAAAATAAAATATACCAATTTGAGACGTTGCTTCATACTTGAAGCATTCCCGCGTACGTTTGTTGCCTTTTAGGCCTCGTGTTAGCGTTTTTGCCTGCCTGCAATATTTCTAGTGCAAAAAACAGCTCCAATATTTATATGTTGGCCATTCATGCTAACAGATGGCCATCACCTTTCTTATTTAAATAATATTAGACTATTAAAAATATTTTGGTTAGTTAGAAGAGGGCAAAGGCCATAAGAAAAAAACTAAACAATCATTGAAGGCTATCCCCACATCATCAGCCATTAACAGGTTAATTGCTCCTTGAGGTGATTCTTCAAAAACAGTAAACTCCACGTGATCATGTTTGCTTCTTTTAGCAACCCAATCCGCAAGAAAGTTACACTGTCTAGGTATATATTGTAGATGCCATCTCCAATCCTTTCTTGGCAACTCCTTTAATATTGCTTTAATAATGCGGTAATGGGGATGCTTTTTATTCACTCCAACTTGGATCACGATAGAACCAAACTTAATGATAATTCTTCTAATACCTTTATTCCACACCATTTCAATTCCATAGCTATTGGCTGTGGGAGATTGGAAAGGTGCTCAGATTTCTTCATCGATCTAAATTGGTGCTCGAATCATTCAAATTTTTAACTGGATGATCTTTTTTGTCATTTTTAAACTCTAGTTAAAAACGCCAAATGGAAGCTAAGATAAAACTCACAGTAGCAACTTAGGCATGCCAATGTAACTTGCTATATTTAATTCGCATCTTTTGACTAAAATTGTTGGAGCTTTTCATTGAACATCCTTGAGGATTTTAGCAATACTTTATTGATGACAAAATGTGGAAAATCTAGTGAAATAAAGACATATAAAGACTTTCAATGTGATCAATATTTTTTATAATTTAAGAGATTTGATCTATAAGAAATTTCATATCAAGATGATATTTCCCACTTTATTCCATATTGTCTATGGCAATTTTTGAGAAGATAGAGATTCATATTGGTTGAAATTTAACATGACAACACTTTATGCTTTTTTAAAAGGCTTGTTTTATTTTTAAGTATGAGATATGGAAAAAACACTAATTTTGTTCTTTAAGGAACTTATTTTAGTTCATATTTGTTGTTGTAAGTAAATCATTTTTGTTGATCTGTATACAATTAAGCTTTAAAGAAGAAAGTTTTTGTGGGAAAAGTGATTTAAATTGAGTATAAAAGTGAGATTGCAACTAAGTAAATGGCTTGAACATGAATAATGTCTTATATTTGATTTTTAATGGGTTACTCTTTGGAAAAAACTCCACAAACGTAAAAAAAAATTCTCAAATATTGTATAACTGTTAGTTAATTTATCTAATTGGAACTAAATGAAAATATGAAAGATAAATTTAATGAATTAAAAAATTTAGTATGTTATTGATAACTTGTTCCTTGAATGCAAAGAATTTGAGAAACATAATTTTTAAAAATTTGATAAAATTTTGTTTTACTGTTATTAATTTGTTTTTATTTAATCAATTTCTTAATTATAAAATTTAAATTATTTTTATTTCAATATTAAAATCAAGGGTTTCCTTGAGGTCTTGAGTTGGGCTTAAGAATTGTTGTATTTGATTCAACAGTTATTTAACTAGGCAAAATCTGGATAATAAAATAATAAGAATAATCAGAATCAATCATAAACAAACAGGAATACATAAAAGACATAAAAAAAAAAAAAAAATAGGAATTGTTAAGCTGAAACTTCATCTTCCATTCTGATACATAAAAAAAAAAAAAAAGGATGTTAAACTTTGCTGTCAAAATTGGTGTAGAGCATGAATTTGTTCACAAAACAGAATAAAAAATAAAGTGAGTAGAGTCAAGCGACATGGCAACCTTGGCCATGGGGGTTGAGTGATTGGCATCAGGGTTGGGGTGGGCTTCGGAGTTTGGCGGAGGATGATAGTATAAGCGTGCAGTTTGTGGGCAATGAGAATGAAACCTTGCTGCTATTCTCACTCCTGCATCCAACAACTCTGTGTATTTCCCCATTCAAATCTTTTAATCTAAACAAGAAGGAGATGAAAGATGAAAAGGAGTTTAGGAGTTGGGTTTGTCCAAGCAAGGAAGCAGAGAATTCAGAATTTTGTATTTGGTGGAAATGTGTGAAGAGAGTCTTACTTTTATAGCCTCCTTCCTGCCACTTCGAATTTTCTATTAAAGACCCTTATTTTGACCGTCTATTAAAGAATTAATTGAATTTGATGCCCACTTTCACGTTTTACTTCCGAAGAAGGCGGCCTCAGCTTTGGCTTTACGCCTTCAAACATTCGCCTCCTCCTCCTCCTCCTCCTCCCTTTAATCTACTTCGATTGATGTTGGAAAGGTATCTCTTAGATTTAAGATTGCTCAGGTTTAAATATGTTCTTGGGTCCTATCCCATTAATTTGACATAAATTATTATTATTTTTTTTTTAAAAATTCGTTAATTTATTTAATGTAACACAACCAAAATTTGTGGAATGATGACAATTTACTCCATCAAATATTAGAGTTAATTGTACTCAACATTAAATTGTGCCCCTATGCCCCTTTAATAAAATTACGACAAGTATTTGTTTATTTTCTATAGAAATCTTATAAGTTTTATTAAAATTTTAATTATTTTTTAAACTTTATATTAATTATAGAAAAATTAAAATTAATAATAAATAATAAAATAGAAATATATATTTAAATGAAAAATATAAATAATTTAATAGATTGAATTTTGATAAGATAATTTTTAAATTAAATCTACAACATTAAATTAAAAAAATAATATGGTGAGTTTATTACGCTAAAAATAAGTAATATAATGAGTTTGTTAAATTCAAAATAAAAATATTTATAATTTATAAAACATCAAAATCATTTGAATTTATCTAAGGTCGCTTGACTTATGAGTTTAAAAATATTCAAAGCTCAAGCTAATTCGAATTAGATATAGCCCAAATACGAAAATAATTAAATTCAGAATGGATGTTTTAAAAATTTTAGTTTTGAGATTTTTAAAGTTTTTATAAAAAATTTATCATTCATTTTTTTTTCAATTTTATTTTTAGTTTTAAAAGTTATATGACAACTTTGTATTCTATTTTTAAATTTTCATTTTAGATTTAACTACATAAGATTTGACATGTCATTTAACGGTTTTAATAACAAAAGTATCTTATTGATATAATATCAATGGATGGAAAAGTTAAATTTTTTAAAAATTAATTAATTTTTTAAAAATAAAAATATTAAAAAATATGTTTTTATATTTTTAAAATTAAAAAAATAATTATTGATGTGACGTTCACATGGTAATTTATGTTTATGCGACATCAATAAGTTAAAAAAAAAATTAATTTTTAAGAATTAAAAAAATAAAAAATTAAACAAAAGAATAAAATTATAAAATTAAAGGATGAAATAAATCATTATAACTTATTTGAAAAAGGACCAGATTTCACTGTGGAATATTATATTTGTATGCAAAAATGTGTGTTATTATTGGTTATAATTACAAGAGGAATCGGATTGGTTACATTCATATTCAATATTTATGAAATTTCAACTATTTTCAGTAAACTCTTCATCAACTTTCTCACAGTTTTTTTCTTTTTGCTATTATTGCTGAATAATGAAAAAGATATTTACTTTTTTCTTTTGAAATTTTATTTTATTTTCCTCCTTTTTCGACAACTTTTAAACATTTAGAGTTTTTCACTCTTATACAATTAAGGATAAATTACACAAGTTTTCGTTTTGATTATTTAACTAAAAAAACTACAATTAAATTAATAAACTATTCTAAAATTTTTATTTAAGTCATTGAGTTATTAAAATCGATGCTATATGATTTTTTTCAATTCGTACTATCTACGCCAATCGAAAGCCTTCTTTTCCTTTCTCTTCTACAGTTTAGTTTTCTTTTTTCATGAAACAACTTTAAATGTCATTAATCTACGAACCAAAATTAAAACAACTTTTTCTCCAATCTGTAATATTGATAGTCACTTCGACTTGGATATAAGATATGTTCTTTTACTCGTCGATGAGTATTGATCCACCATACCGATCATCGAATCGTCTCTTGGACTCACTAGCGAATTTTTTTTTTATAAAAAAAACTTAACAACCCAATAACTTAAATAAAAACCTTTGAGTAGTTCATTGACCTATATAAAAACTTTTGAATCATTTAGTGATCAAATTGTAATTTTTTTAATTAAGTGACCAAAATAAAAAGTTACCCATAGTTTAGTGAGTAATGGTGTAATTTACCCTACAATTAAAGAAATCAAAAAATTCTTTAAAGATTTCTTCATAAAACACAAAATAATGCGAGTTTCTCACATTAGAACCTGACATAAATATAATTTGAAAGAGAGATATGAATTTTCTTCCGAAGCTTCAAAGGTAACCGAACATCAATTTTAACTCTGATCCACATAAAATTCTTGTACCCTCTATCGATTTGTTTAGCACCATTATCCTCAAAGATACTAATGAAGTTTTCAAACTGTTTAGCAACATCTCAAAAAATAAAATAAAAAATCCTGGAGGAAGATCGTAGACATAAACCTAGAAACAGGAAAAAATAACATGCACTTGCATTGGATCCTCATCTCCCTTTAATCAATGAAAAGCTAAAAAATGATTATTGAAAGTCCATGGAGCACCGTTAACCACTCTATCAATATCCAACTGATGATAGAATCGAAACCGAGGGGGTGCCAAAGATTAGCCAAAATATTTCGTATCGCTGAAAAAATGAACAATGCTTGCCGCGAGGAAACATCCAACTAGGCACATGTTGTACATTGGTTTCTGCGGATTAGATACACTATAGAACTGTAAGCCTCGTCTTCTCTATCAGTAACACTCAAACCCGCAATTTCAGAAAAAGATGAAAATAAACACACCAAGAACAAACACAAAAACACACGAGAATAAAAAAGAAAAAACACTAGAAGAATAAAAAAAAAAAATGCCACTTAGAGCAATCAGAGAGAACAAAAATGTTGAAAGGTGTAGTTTTAAGTGTTTTGGGTTTAAATTTGTTTATTTATATTAATTATAAATTGATATGGAAATTATGTGGAAAAAAATATAAGTCATTAAGATAATTGATGAGTTAGCAAACTGTTAGCCTTTTAACGATTTTGAACTAAAAATAAATAAATTGATAAGTTGAATGATTATTTTATAATTTTTTAAAGTTGAGTGATCTAACAAAAAATTTTCTAATAATCGGATGACCATTTATGAAATTTACCCCAAAAAATAAAGAGTACAAAATACCAAGAACAATGCGAGATACACAGCAAAGCCCAAAAGACTCGTATAGTTTGAAAATGCACAATTCCCCTGAATGGCCATGATACAATGCAATCCAACAAATATCAGTCCATAAGCCTTATATATATCTATAATGTCTGATACTTGAAATTATCAAAATATTTGGGGTTTAGATTCAACGTTTATTGTATTAAAATTATTTTTTTTTGTTTGGTGTAACAAAATAAAAACAACCTAAAGAAATTAAACTATACCCTCAAATGGAGATCTTCTAAGAGCCGTAATCTTGTTCTTTTGTCGCGAATTTGTTTAATCAATTTATCTGTCAACTTGTTCTCGTCTCGAGGGATATGTTGAATACTTCAATGGAGAATTTTTTTATAAAAGTTGATGAATTCTCCTAATCAGAGCTGAAATGGAACTTCCAACAGATGTTTCCTGAATGGCTTTAATAGCTTCACTTGTTTCAATTAAAATACATTGGAAACCCCTATCTAGTGCCAGATTCAACTCATCCAAAATGCGCCATAGTTTAAAAAATAAAAATAAATAAATAAATGAGACACATGATGATATCTTAATTAATTTGAAGGAAGGTATTCATAATAATTTTTCATAAAAAGTGATTTTGTGCAATACTTTTAAGCTTAGATAGTTTTTCAAATGATTTATTTTTTAATTTTATCACTTAATTAATTTAATTTAATTAAAGATAAACAATCACAACACAAAAAAATTGATTGGTTTAAAAATTTCCTTTCTACATTGTTCTACATAAAGGTTTTAGATTAAAGTTTTATTCAATTCATTGGACTATTTTCTTTCATACATTTTTTTCCCGGTTATTTAGTTTTTATAATTGATTCACGAGTAATTCAATTTTTCAGTATTTGAATTGTTTTGTTCAATTAAAGACATTGTATCTAGAGAATAAAATTTCGTGATATTTTGCATACAAAAGAGAAATACTTATTCTTAAAATAACTTCTTGAAAAATTATTTTTCCTAATTTTTTTAGATCCTTCAAATCTAAATACAATAGATGAAGAATAATCATATACCATGAATCTCAAAATTGCAAAAGCTCAAGCTATCAAAGTTGAGAGGCTCAAACATGCAATTTTTAATAGTTGAACTTCACAACTTTTTTCAACTTGATTTCTAAGCTTTTTTTTTTGTTCATATCAGTGCCCAAACTTAGATTCTGTCAAATAGTTTAGTTGTTTTTGTAATACAGATCTAATCTAATCTTCAAGATAAGTTGTTTAAAATGAATTGATATTGGCTTTTATACTTGCACAATATTAGCATACTTTAAAACTCAAAGATTTTGTTCTAATCTTCAAGATAAGTTGTTTTAAATGAATTGATATTGGCTTTTATACTTTCACAACATTAGCATCCTTCAAAACTCAAAGATTTTGTTTTAAAAATTATCAACTCTAAACATAACAAGTTACTAAAACTGTCGAAGTGCTAGCCATAGTAGCCCTTGAAAACAATATATATAAATATTATAAAAAAATATATAATAAACTATAAAAATAAAAACATTGTTTTTCAGTTGTCGTTGGTGGTTAACGAGACGTCTTAAATCGGGTGGTCTAGTATAAGAACTTTGTAGGATTATTGTGTTCCGATTGTTTACAGCTTCTTTTGTAATGGTAGCTTCATCAATCGATCCATCAACAAGACAACGGATCGATAAGAGCGTTCATTCAGGAAATGTCAGGTTGAAAAGGAGCTCGTACGGTCCCCAGCTCAACACATTTGCCTCGTCGCTTCTAGTGTCTCGGCCAGCATTATCTATTTATGTTGCTGTTGAACATTACTAGTTTCAGACGTCCATTTCTGCCGCTTCCAGGAATCGCACGAGACGGACTCTGCTTGTTCTCCTCCATTGCCCATCCTCCACAACAAAACTCGGCAAAAAGGCAAGCAATTAATAGAATCAACTTCCCCTGCTTTCTTTTTCTCACATTTCTACCTTCTCTATTTAATGGCTGACCATAGAGTTTTGCTTTCATTGAAATATAGAAACATCATTGACCAAGAACCCAATCTAACTTGTTTGAACCCAATCAAATGAGGTAATCGAGAGAAACCAAGAGATGTTGAAACTTAACTTCCGACGAAGTCCTTATTTCCTTAACTAATCTTAAGTTTTCCCTTGCATCATTATCTGCTGCGCGGTGAGCATTTGGAGAATCTCCAAATTGTCACATTTTAACACAATGTTTCAAAACCCTCTCTAATTTGCTATGCTGGCTCTTGTAATCCAATGTCTCCCAACTAGTTTAATTTTCAGTTGGATCCCAAGTTTCATTTTTGAGTCCAAACTTCAACAAAATCCGTATTATAAATAAATAAATTAATTTTTATATAATTAGTCATTTTAACCCCTTGCATAGCAGGATACAAAATCTCCTAATTATCATAAATATTTATTATGCTTCCTACTCTCTGACTTATGTAATTACTTATCAATTTTTGGTGTTGAGATAGATCGAATTAAGGTAGTATTTGGTGTTTTTCCATGTTATGATTTTAATGAAATGTGGTTGTTAGGAACGTTTGATATATATTGAAAGTTATTAATTAAAATATTAGTAAAATTATATTATCACGTTTGATCCATTGAGTACTTTTTTATGAATCTAATGATAATTTATGAATTTACCTTTATTGAATAAAATAAAATATTCATGTATTTATTTTTTTATAATAAACTTTATTTTTAACAAATATTTGGATTGAATATTTAATATTGAAATTTAATTTACAATTTTTACAATTTTTTCAAAGTTCCAATCTAACATAATTTACTTTGATTTGTTTTTAAAAAAATGAATATAATGCATATCTACTTTGAAAAATGTTATTTATTCTACTTCTAAATGGGCTGTACGTTTGCTCATTCTCCAAAATTATTCTAGTAGAATTCTCAATCACATACAACAAATCATAAATAAAAAATAAATGATCATGCAAAAAGTTTATGAGCAAATCAATCGTAAAGCTAAACTTAGACTTTATTTTTCTTCTTTTGCTCGTAAAAATTTATAAATATTCTAATAAAATTAAATTTTTATTTAATATATAAAAAGAAAAGAGAAAAAACAAAAAACAATAGCAAATAAATATGATATGTAAATGATATAATATATAAATGATTAAATATGCATAAAAAATAAAATCAAGAAAAAAAAATTACTTTTAAAGAATCCATTGAAATAGTAGGGAAAATCAAACAGTAGAAGGGAGGAAGAAGACAATAACTTCTTCTTTTTTCTTTACATTTATTAATAGATTAAGGCCTTAAACTAATATAAAATAAGGTTAATTTTATTTTAATATTTTTTTAACTTTTCGTATTTTATCCAAAAAAAAAAAAAAATTGCATTAAAACTTGGGAAAATAACTCTAAGGAAAAGTTTGACATATGCAAGATTGGAATCAATCTTCAAAACAATGATCACTTTCCACTTTATCAAACTTTACCTAAAGACTAAATAATTAAGAAATATGATAGGTAAAAAAAATAGTGAAAAGGAAGGAAAATCCATATTTGTTGGTAAAGGGATCATCTAATTGCCTCTTAGTTCCAAAACCGTGTTAACACTTTACATTGTTTATTGTTTTCCATTTCTTAGGAAGAGTCTAATATTCGTGAAAAGGCTTCATGATCCTGGGTTTAATGTTGTATTTGAGTAAAAAAAAAAAATCGAGAAATCAATTGTGGAAAAAGTGAGAGTGATAAAGATTTTAGAAACTATAAAAATTTGAGGAATATGTTATAAAATATTATATTTACTGTGAAATCTGAGTTGTTTAAACAGTATTTAAAAAATCTGTAGACAGCTTTATACTGTCTCAGCAAAAAAATAAAACCGTATAAAACCATGTCTACAGGTACAACTTGATTCTGATTGATTGAGCCATCTTCCATTTTTCTATTCTGTAAACGTTTTTTTTATATAGCAATGCCTGGAAACAAGCTTTCATGGTTGGTTTTGTATAAAATTACTGAATGAAACTCATTTGTAGATGGATAAAGCGATATTACTTGGAGAAGTAAGCAACTGAACGAAGTTCAAGAAGAATGCATCTGAAGCCAGTAGTTCAACGAAAGGTTTACTTCTAATTAACTGCAAGTAGCAGTTCGAGAGAGAAAAACAAAGGCTTAAACTTTTCTCAATTGAGTTTGATCTCTCTTAATAAGGCTTTAGCTTAATAGCAATATTAATAGTAATATTATGTAGAATTTGATTGGAAAATTTAGTGGCAAAAAGAAGGGGATTCGTTAGTTTGTTATTTAATCCGAATCAGTGAAATGATAAAATCTATCAAAATAATTCAAATTGTCCGGGAAGCAATTTTGGGTAGTCTTTATGAGAATTTAAAATTTTGATACTTTAATCGAGAAAGGGATCTAGAATAAAATGATTTTGAATATTGATTTATTAGTAAAAAACCTTTTCCCACATTTGAATTATCAAGACAAGAAATTTATGCGAGAATGGAAGCTCGAAAGGGAGAATTTAGAATTTTTCTGATAGAGGTCTATAGGATCATATGGATGTTGGTCTCTATTTTGACTTTTGTATTGAGAATCAGAAACCCTCTCTAACTCATAAATAAAGATAATGCATTTTAGTGCACTTGAACTCAATTCCTATTGCATTGACAACAATATTCATGCCAATCGAGCTAAAACTCAATCGGCAAATCAATAAGATTATTTAAATTGAAGTCAAAATGGCAAAAAAAAAAAAATTAAAGCATTATACCGATTTTAAATATGGTAAACTACACCATTAATCATTAAATTATTGGTAAGTTTTCGTTTTGATTATTTAACTAAAAAAAAGTTACAAATTGGTCATTGGACTGCTTAAAAGTTTTTATCTAAGTCACTGAGTTGTTAAAGTTGATGCTATAAGGCTTTCTGTGTTTGTACATTTCCGTACCAATTGAAAGCTCTTTTTCCCCTTCTCTTTTACAATGTAGTTTTTTTTCATGAAATAATTTTGGATGTAATGAGTTTATGAATCAAAATTCAAACAGTTTTTTTCTCCGATCTCCAACATTGACTATCAGATCGACTTAGATCTAAGGTATATTATTCTATTTGTCGATGGGTATTGATCCACCGTATCGATCAGTAAATTGTCATTTAAAGCTCGTTGGCAGAATTTAAAAAAAAAATAGCAACCTAGTAACTTAAATAAAAAATTTTGAATAGTTTAACGATTTAAACGAAAACTTTTAAAAAAGTTCAATGATCAAATTATAACTTTCTAATTAAACTTACCGATAATTTAATAACTAAGAGTATAATTTACCCATTAAATAATCGCATATAAAAACTAATAGTAGTTGAAAGCTTTGATACTTAGTAGAATGCCCAACAGACTAGGATAACTCAAATAAGGGTTAAGAAATGTGACATCTCTCAAGTTCTCACCACGTTTTGTTTGATTGCAGTTGAGACAGAGCTTTTATTATTTAATACTCAAACCACTCGGCAATCATATTTCAAGGCAAATCGGTACCCCCAACTCACTGTACAGATTAGCAGCTTCTAAATTATGTACCTCTCCAATCACCACTCACCACAAAGGCTGGTTGGTTGGCTGCCTTCCTCCTCAATCCTCAAATCCAATCTATTTCAATTTATCAAGTTTTCCTATTTTGTCTACAAAAGAGCTTCATAAGTTGACAGATTATATTTCAATGTCGGTTGTAATTTCTAAAAAAAAGAAAGTTGACTATTGCTTAATGAAAACAAAACCGCCATAAAATTCCTATCTTAAAACTATATAGCACCCAGTCACCTTCTCCAAATTAAAGTATTGCCTTGTTAGCTCAAATGCCCAATCATCCAACCATTGATAACCCAACAAAAATACAAAATTGTTATAATAATAAAAATAAATTCATGAGAATCACAAAGAAGATGAATTTATTAATAATAAATAAATAAAAGATTTGTAGAAGAAGACAGGACAACGACTCACCAAACTACCACTCATCAGTTGCTAAAAGTTTACATTGAAGCCTACGAAACCCAGTTGTGTGTGATCGCTTGTAGCTGTCGGCAGAGGTCATTAAAAAGAGTCCAAGGTAACTGTCTTTCTGTTTCTTTCCCTCTTTTTTACACAACAGAAACAGCAAATTGAATAGAAAAGCAATTGGTGAATCTATGAGTGAAGCTGAGATTAAGGAGCAAAAGTGAAGATCTAGCAAGAATTTAAGTTTGGAAGAATCTATCTAAGAAGAAAAGATCAAATGTTGGTCCAAGACCGTGGAGTTCCTAAATCTCCAAAACCTCCCCAGATCAGAAAGCTCCCCACTGTTCAACCCAACAGATTGTCTGAACCCAAAAACCTCGACTTCTCCGCATGGGTACCCGACAACTGCTACAGGATCGTCACTATCTTAGTCCTAATCCTCACCATCGCCGCCGTTTTCTTCATCTACTCCTCCACCAACACAGCTTTTCTCCTTTGCCTCCAATCCGAAACCCAGAGCGCCGTGGATTCCATATCTCTCCCTCAAATCAACTGGAATTCCATCAAACCCATTCCTGACCGCACTTCGCCTTACGCTAATTTCAGATCAGAGCAATGGGTCGTTGTCTCCGTTTCTAATTACCCCTCCGATGCATTGAAGAAGATGGTGAAGATTAAAGGGTGGCAAGTTTTGGCAATTGGGAACTCCAGGACTCCCAGTGATTGGAGCTTAAAAGGTGCGATTTTTTTGTCTTTAGATATGCAAGCTAATTTGGGTTTTCGCGTTGTGGATCATTTGCCTTACGATTCGTATGTTAGAAAGAGCGTTGGTTACTTGTTTGCAATTCAACATGGTGCCAAAAAGATCTTCGATGCTGATGATCGTGGGGAAGTAATTGATAATGATCTAGGGAAACATTTTGATGTAGAATTAGTAGGGGAAGGGGCTAGGCAAGAAGTTATATTGCAGTATAGCCATGATAATCCTAATAGGACTGTAGTCAACCCTTATATTCATTTCGGCCAACGTTCAGTTTGGCCTAGGGGATTACCATTGGAAAATGTGGGTGACTTTGGACACGAGGAGTTTTACACTGAGGTCTTTGGTGGGAAACAGTTCATACAGCAAGGGATTTCGAACGGGTTACCGGATGTTGATTCCGTGTTTTATTTTACTAGGAAGTCGGGTTTGGAAGCCTTTGATATTAGGTTCGATGAGCATGCACCAAAAGTGGCCTTTCCTCAAGGTATGATGGTGCCATTGAATTCGTTCAATACATTATACCATTCATCAGCCTTTTGGGCCTTGATGCTCCCTGTTTCTGTTAGTACAATGGCTTCAGATGTATTGAGGGGTTACTGGGGACAGCGGCTCTTGTGGGAGATTGGTGGTAATGTTGCTGTGTATCCTCCTACAGTTCATCGGTATGACAGAATTGAGGCATACCCCTTTTCAGAGGAGAAGGATCTTCATGTGAATGTAGGTCGTTTGATCAAATTCTTGGTGTCATGGAGATCAAACAAGCATAGGTTGTTCGAGAAGATATTGGAACTGAGTTATGCCATGGCGGAGGAGGGGTTTTGGACCGAGCAGGATCTCAAGTTTACTGCTGCTTGGCTTCAAGACTTGGTTGCCGTAGGTTATCAGCAGCCAAGGTTGATGACATTGGAACTGGACAGGCCAAGGGCAAATATCGGTCATGGGGATCGAAAAGAATTTATCCCTCAGAAATTGCCATCTGTTCATTTAGCAGTGGAGGAAACAGGGGTGGTTAGTTCTGAGATTGGGAATTTGATACGATGGAGGAAGAATTTTGGAAATATCGTGCTAATCATGTTCTGCAATGGTCCTGTGGAACGTACTGCCCTGGAGTGGAGACTGCTTTACGGGCGGATATTTAAAACTGTGGTTATTTTTTCTGCGCAGAAGAATTCGGATCTTGCCATTGAAGAAGGTCAATTAGATCAAATTTACAAGTAAGTTGCCACAAGAATCATCACTTGCCCTTCACATCATACTTTTAATTTATCAATAATTTATCAATTTATTTTTCCATGGTGCATCTTTCTTAGAATATTGATATATATCTTTTTAATTTGTTACTTTCGTTGCTTTTGAATATTGTTTTGATTGACTAAAGTGATATTCTGGTTTACTAGATAGCTTTTGCTTCCAGCCATTATTTGCCTGATTTTCTTTCATCTGTACCTGGCCAGGGAGGTTTTGCAATATAAGTCCTGATAAATTGTTCTTTAAATCTTTGGACAAAATGAATTTGGGCATAAATCATTAACCGCAATATTATTCATAGATAACAATTATTAGTTTCTGTTCATCACATTTTCATAAATTACTTTATCCATGAACAACCAATATGAAATTTTTGTAAAAGCAACTGATCCATGGACAGCTAAAATGAAAGTCTCTTCATCTTCTTTCACGTGCTTTGCACAGAAAATAATTGGCAGTTATTACATGCATGAGGTGATAAAGAAAATGATATCATATTGTGCTTAGGTAGATGAAGACTTTTAGAAAACTGCTTAATTTCGATTTATACTTGGTTATTTTTTTTTTCTGTTCATATTGAAGATCTTAACCCATTGATTTATGTTAATCTTGATTCTTTATATTATCTTATAGATTGGAGGTGTAAATGCAGAGGGACTAGTAAATAATGAATGTAATATATTGGGAAGTGGAGGTTGATATTTGTTGTACAAAGAAACTTGTGTATCTAATAATTATTTTATTTGAACTTTAAAATAATAAATGAGTCTCTCTCCTGATCGTAAATAATTGATCCATAACCTTACCTTTTGCAAAGGGCATTCCATTAGCCTTAAAGAATCGAAGTTGTACTTTAAACAGTACTTGCATGAAGTAGATTGACCATAGTATTTGAAACCGGGATTTGCTATACCTTGTGATTAGTTTTTGTTGATTCCAGACTGTACCTTCAGGCATTCTAAAATCTCTAAATGGCCCCTCTTTCCTGATTTTCTTCATCATCATCAAGAATCCGTTTCTTTGTTGTTGTGGCATCTCTCTTTTCCAATCAAAGTACTACCTCTTCTTTCCCAGGATATATCATCGGAGGCTCCCTCTTCTACCTTGAGCTAAGCTTTGCCAGGAGGAAGGGGTGCACTGGAAACCTTTTCACTAAGATTCATAATTATTTTACTTTTTTTATAGCATAACCTCGGATTATGAATTCTTCTTCTTCTTGTTTTGATTCTCCCTACTAAGCAAACCCTAAAAGGGAAGAGTTACCTTATAATCCTAATTGAGTTTTACGAATTATAAATGCAATAATAATTGCATATTTTTGTGTGTTTTTTTTTCTATATTTTTGACAGGTTATCACATTTGGTACTTATTAAATTAAGGTTTTGTATGTTCCTTTCTTCTGAATTAAGACTTTCTAAAAGCAGCGAATCGTTGTTAAATGGTCAATTTATGGTTGGTAACCATGGAAACCGTAGCTGTTAAGTGAGGTCATGCCTGTTTTACCAGTATTGAGTCGTCCTGTTGGAATGTTAAATGATAATTACTTTTACGAAGCATCTTTTATGTTTGCTAATTGTCTCTCAACATATTTTGTAGGCATCTGCCTAAGATATTTGATCGGTTTTCAAGTGCTGATGGCTTTTTATTCCTCGAAGATGATACTGTTCTTAATTACTGGAATCTCTTACAGGCAGACAAGACTAAGCTATGGATAACGGATAAGGTACTTAAATTCTACCTTTTCACTTGGCATTTGTGCTTTACTTGTCGTTTTACATATTTAAAATGTTGTCAATAATTATTTGTCCTACCTACGGTACTTCAGCTTTTGTTTTTTCTTTTAAGAATTTTTGTTGTTCTATTACTTAGCTGTTCGACAGTAGATTTCTTTCGCCATTTATTTGAAGAAGACATTTTGGATTGTTCAAAAATAATTTTGCAAATAGCAATACAATCGTACAAGCTTGGCGTATTATGTTACTAAAATATGGAATTGTTCATTACGAGTAACTACTAAGTCACTGCTCCTATTTTCTTCTTCATTTGATGGCATTTAGGTATCCATGTCTTGGAGTACTGCATCAACCAAAGGAAGTTCTGATTGGTACTCAAAGCAAGCGGAGCTGGTAAGGAAGGTAGTTAGTACAATGCCGGTTCACTTCCAAGTGAACTATAGAGAAGTTGTGAGGAGTGACCAGAGCCTCACAATTTGCAGTTCCGAGATATTCTACATTCCTCGACAGTTTGTAGCGGACTTTGTTGATCTTGTTAATCTGGTCGGACATCTAGATATCCATCAAAAGGTTTCCATACCCATGTTCTTTTTGTCAATGGATTCACCTCAGAATTTCGATTCAGTGCTTAGTACAATGGTGTATAAGCCAGAACCACAATCTGCTAATTCTTCTTCGACACATTATTCCGCACACGCACCTGCGGTGCATCCTTGGAAGGTGTCAAGCGAGCAGGAATTCATAAAGCTAATCAGAATAATGGGTGAAGGTGATCCTCTCTTAACGGAGTTAGTTTGAACATGGATGAAAGGCAGTAGTGTGGAGGAAAGAAACATGTACTACTTTTGTAATTGTAATATGGAAAACTATTTTTTATTTCTTTTTCTTTCTTTTCTTTACTTGTTCCATAATCATTTTTCAGGGGGAAAGGGGGTGTTCTTTTTGTAAGTTCCTCTGTAGATTCATTACATTTGTATGATTCATTACTGGTTGCAGATTCTATTTGAAGAGAAATGAAATGATTCTGGTCTTTTGGGCTCATCAGTATATACATGAGAAGCTCTCTGTTAATTTTCAATCTTGTTTTCTGATTTTAATGCTTACTGAAATTTCAGGTATCCGGTCAGTTTATAAAATTGAGAATTAATTTTATATATTATGTCAATTTGGTTTTAATTTAATAAATTTAGTTGTAATATTTATATTTTTCGTCTATATTTTACACAAAAATTATAAATATGGAGGGCTAAATTTTTATTAAACCAATAAAATATATACAGTTATTAAAATAATATTAATGTTATAATTAATTGTCTCTTGTTACTCACTTTTAAAAATAATAAAGAATAAATTGTTCTAATTTTTTAGAGAGTTCAATTTACTTAATATTAAAATTAAAATGAATTAAAAAGATTTTTTACCTTATATATTTTAAATTTAAATGATTAAACATTCAAATTTTATTTCATGAGCAATTAAATTTTTTATTTTTATACAAAAATAAATTTGATTTTTTTTATTGTTTTCACTTGCCGAATTAGATTTGTATATTTTTAAAAAAAAACTTATATTTAAAAAAAAAAAACTTAGTTGTAATAATATGTAGGTTTATATCATTTTAAAAAAGACTTCGATGTAGTGTTGATTGAGCCTTAAATTAAGTAGCATCATAGTTATTGTAACAATTAGGAAAAGGTAGGTTCAAGGGCGCTTAATCCCGTATTTTCTTCTGATTTAAGGGTTTGAGGGGTATGGGCTGTTGAGGGCTTCAGGAGAAGTATACAAAATGTCATCAATTGGGCACCCGACCAATCCCCCAACAACGGGCACCCGACCAATCCCCCAACAACTGAAGGTATTGTCTCTCAATGAGAGTTTTGTCTTTCATACTTTGTCAAGAGTCAACGTGCTATGAGCACCTACCTGATGGTCCTAGTTCACTGAGTAGAGAGTGCCTCAGTTGGTGGACCTATAAGACTCAAGGGAGAGGTGTTAATATGGGGCATGAGAATAATTATATAGTCACGAGTATAAGAGATAACCTCCTGAGGGACAATATCTTCAGTTGTTGGGAGACTGGTTAACAACCAATGAATGACAGTTTGAAAACTTCTCTTGAAAGAGTTGTAACACCCCGAATTTTTTGGTATTTTGTATGAGGCTGTTCTGATAATTTTATCCGTATATCCGACGAGAGAATTCATTTGTAATAGATTTAATTATTTTTATACTATTGGGAGGTCATTAGAATGCATCTTGACATATTTTAGAGTTTCGAGCTTAATCAAGTAAAATTTGAGATGATGGGGCAAAATGATAATTTTACTCTTGAGGGCATTTTGGTAATTTGAGACTAAAATATGGTTCAATATTAATTTTTATGGTGATGTGTGGTGATGAGATGATTATTAGATTTAAACGTATTGGTTGTATCTTAACATGATTATGCTAGCTTTGTCGTTTAGTGTACAGTTTGTTTATTTTCATGCCCAGGTATTAGTAGATCTCGAAGACCCGAGAAGTGATTCGGCATCCAATCCACAACTCATGACTCAACATTGTTTGCATAGTTCCCTTATGATTTCAATATATGGCATGTACTAAAAGTTTGAGTGTAACAATCCGTTTCCAATAGTGTCAGAAACAATGATTTTGGGACCATAATTTCGACCAGTGAATCAATAATTATCATTTATTTAATATTTACAGGGTTACTAAAGTGCCGTATTAAAACTTAGTTAGGTAATTTTAATATTTAGATAGTTAATTAAGAAAAAATAACTAAATCGTAAAAATTACAAAAATCTAGCTAATATTGATTTCTTATTAGTTAATATGCATGATTAAAGATTTTTAAAGTACTTAAGAAGTAATTAGAACATAATTAGTCTAAGAGGATGGTTAATGGGTTGTCATTAAGCATTTTATATGTTAAAATATATTTATTTAATAATAATATATGTTAACTAATAAAACAAAAAGAAAAGAATCATCATCTTCTTAAGGTTACCACAGAAAATAAGCTTCAAAATCCCATTGTTAAAGCTTCTTAAGTTCGGCCAACAAGACTCCTTGCATGTGAGTGAATTCTTTATCCATTTTTAGTAAATTATGTATGTTTAGGTAAAATCGTAGTAAATTTGTTACACTTATTGGTGTTTAGAATTCTAATCATATATGTGTATAAGTATATATGTATGATGGGCATGGTTAATTAAGGTAAGTTTGATGGTGGAACAAAGGTTTGAAATGTAAAGCATGGTAATTTTACTAGTTTGAATTGAATTATGTTATTATATGGAATGTTTGAGATCAAGTTGATCATGGTATGAGGTTTTAATTATGAAAAGGTTAAGGTGTACAAGTTAAGTCTGTGTGAACTCAGTGAATAGCTAGGATATAATGACATGTCATTAGGGTGTTCCAGGCACTAGGTGTCGGTGATTACAGTTCAAGACACTTTGTGCCGATGATATATATATTTCCAGGTACTATGTACCAATGTTACAATTCCAGGCACTTTGTGCTGGTGATATATTTCCAGGTTTTAATTATGAAAAGGTTAAGGTGTACAATGTAGCGACATAAAAATTTTGGTTTCAGTTGCTAATTGAGGCGATTTATTGAAAATTTAAAAATCGACTTCGATTTTATTTAAAAAGGGAGTCGCCATCGATCCTTTTTCTTAGGTGTGATCGGACACCTAATAAGTCCCTTTTTTAAAAGAAAATTTATTTTTTAAACAAAAAGAAAGCCGAGTTTAGGTCTACGTCAAAAGCTAGAGTAAAGTTGGGTTCGGGAGTCAGTTACGCGCGAGGAAGGTATTAGCACCCTCGCGACGCCCAAAATTGGTATCTTATTAAACACGTGTTGTCTTGATTTTCAAATATACGAATTCAATTTGACATTCAATCGTGATCCGTTTGAGAAATGAGAATCTTTAATTTTCGATTTTTTGAAGGGTGTCCCGTTTTTAACACGAGCCGACGAGTTTCACCCAACATAGCGATGAAATCGATGGCTTAATGTTAAATCGGTACATTGCCTTATTTATTGAAATAAAAACATGAATAAAAATCTTTAAAGTAGTGAACAACAAAATGATATAAAATGGGCGGGAGACAAAAAATAAACGAGTTGGAAATACATTGAAGCAAATAATAAATATAACAAAAATATTAAAACGATAATAATGCATGCGATATATTAAACGTAACAATAGCATCCAACGCGAAATAAAAATAATGAATATATACATAATAAAGATATTAAGAGTATGTACGTAAAATATATATATATATATAAATAGTAATAGCGTTAGAAATATACTATATATAGTGTTTGAAGTATATACATAAGATAGTAAAAATATATAACTAGTAATTCTAACAATATATACAAACTATGTGCAAAAGCATATACGATACATATATATTAGCAATGATAATAATGTAACAGAAAGACAATTATTGACAATATTACATAAATATATATTAAAGTAAATATATGATAATATTAAAAAACACGTGCATAATAATATACGTACTATATATAAATAATATATGCATAATATTAAAGTAGAGACATAATATACAGAGACAAGTATATATATATAAAAAAATGTACGTAATATAATATTAAGATTTACGCGTGAATGTATATATATTTAAAGAATGACATACAAATATATTAATAAAACAATAATATTAAACTATTAATAATACTAAATAACATATATATATGTAAGTATTAAGTAAAAATGACAATGATAAAATAATAATAATAACATTAATAAAAATATTAGTATAAATAATATTGAGATTAAAACAAAATAATGAGAAAAAGTAAAAAGGATGAAAATCGAAACAAAACGAAATTTAGGGCGAACTTGAAAAGAAATAAAGAGAAAATGACCAAATTGCAAATGCGCGCAACTTAGGAGTACTGAAAACGTAATATTCCCCCATCTTAAAATGCAGCACATGGCCGAGGACCAAATTAAAGAGCGCGACAAACTCCACGGTCGAATTGAAAGTAAAAAATAACCTGATTACAAATACATGAAAAAGCGGAAGGGCTAAATGCGCAAATAGCCCTTCCACTTTAAAAACACGCGGATCCTAGCGGGCAGGGTCGGGTCGACCCGATCCATGATGAAACGACGCCGTTTCAGTGCTTAAATGCAGGGCCTAAAACGACGCTATTCCAGACCCCTATAAAAGTTAAAAAATTTTAAAAAAAATTTCATTTCTGCATGTTGAGGGAAAAAAAAGGAATGGGGCTTATTTTTTTCTCTGCTAGGGCTCCGGCACCGATCCTAGGTCCGGTCATCGCCCCGCCGTGGCACCACCGCACCGGCCACCGTAAATTGCCCGTAAGTAACTTTTTTCTCTCTTTTTTTGTATTTAATATATATATTTATGTAGATCGATAGATTCAAAAAACAATAAAAGTAAAGTAGTAAAAGAAAATAAGATCACCTCAAGTTTTTTGTATTTTTGACTTTTGATTCTCTGGTTCGTGTTATACTCGTGTTCTTATCTTTTTTGAATCACTACTTGCATATGTGTTTTAAATCTATTCTTTGTATTGATGGCAAAAAATAGCCGAAAGTATTTCCCCCCTTTACAAATAGTTTCCATTCGACTTTTATAGCCCATTTGTTACACTGTCTATTTCCCTATATTTTGCTGCTTGCGTGTTCTCTTTGTCTTGCAGGTGGTGGTTGAACGGTGGAATGGGGGTTGACAGAGGTGATGGGACAGAAGCGGCGGCTAGGGGGGAAGGCTAGGGTTTTTTTTTCTGATTTTGTTTAGGCTAGGGTTATGTGGGCTGCTAGGGTTTTTTAGTTTGGGTTTGGTTTTGGGATAATGTAATGGGGTTTGGGTATGGTTTAGGTTTGGGTTAAATTGGGTTATTGGGCCACTCGGGTTTGATTGTAAACGGGTTAAAATTGGCCTACAACATACAAGTTAAGTCTGTGTGAACTCAGTGAATAGCTAGGATATAAATGACATGTCATTAGGGTGTTCCAGGCACTAGGTGTCGGTGATTACAGTTCAAGACACTTTGTGCCGATGATATATATATTTCCTGTAACAGCCAAATTTTTCAGTGGTGTCGGAAACAGTGATTCGAGATCACTAAATCCGACGAGTAAGTTTAGAAATTTTAACAAATAATAATTATAGGCCAAGCGCGAATTTAAAAGAATTATTTTTAATTAGTGAATTTTACGATTTTAAAAGTATTAATCAGATAAATTGGATGGAAAACGAGGTATCGAGACCTCGAATTCATAAACTGAGCCATAAATATTTTTATAAATATTTATGGAGTGTTATTAAGTTATTATTAAAGTTTCGTTAGAAAATTTTAACGTTTGGTTAGTCAATTAATTAAAAAGGACTAAATTGGAAATAGTGCGAAATTTATTAAATTGTGATTAAATAGTTTAAGTGATTAAAAAGGAGGGATTTAAAATGAAATTAGACCCAAATTGTATGGGTCGGAGGTTGGGCAAGAAAATCAGCAAAAAGACATGGAGAAACAAGGGTAAAATGGGAAATTTTGCAAATTAAACATATAAAACAAGACAAAATTGAAAAATCTAGAGATATCATCATTTTTCTTCAGCAAAAACGCCATGGGAGGTCTGAAAGCTGCTGGTTTTTCATACTTTGACATATGTGAGTTCAATTCTTGCCCTTTTCTTTGAGATTTTTATGTTTTTGTGACTTTTACAATTAGATCCAAGTGTTTAATTCATTAGTTTTTGATTTTATGGACAAAATTAAAAGCTATCATTGATAAGTGTTGGCTTTTTATGATGAAATAAAATGAATTTTAAGCTTTTATTTTGTTGTTTGATGATTTTATCAAGTAAATTCAATAGATATTGATTTTAGGACCTAATTGTGAAAAAGTTGTGAATTAAGGTTTAATGTTAAAATTCTGATTTTCAAAGGTTGTGTAATAGTTTAGAATGATGGAATAAAATGTTAATTAAGAAAAATTAGCTTAATAGATGGGCTAATTGAGCAAGGACTGAATTGTATGACCTGTGGAATTTAGAGGAAAAATGGTAATAAACATCTTGAACTAAAACAACTTTGGACAGCAGCAGTAGGTTAACTCTGAAAAATCACCATAAATTTTAAAAATTGAATTAGAGAATGAATAATATATGAAATTAAAGCTTATTGAGTCTAGTTTCTCATAGAAGAAGCGGTGTAAGCAATTGAATTGTAAATTATGAGATATAATAAATTTTATGAGACAAGGTCAGAATGAATTCGGGTTCCCACGTTTTGACTTTGGAAAATCACCAAAAATTGGAAAAAATTAATTAGAGGCTAAAATTTATATGCTTAGAATCCTTAATGAGTCTATTTTCAACAGAAATCAACGAGAACATTATCCGAGTTCTGTACTGTGATATAATTAATTTTTAGTGAAGAGAGGTTAGAACTGTCAAATAGTTAAATAGGGGAAACTTAAATGAATAAATTGTACTAATTGGCTAAACCAAAAAATTCTGAAAATTTTATGGTGGAATGATATGTGAGTCTAGTTTCAGAGAAAATTTACGGATCTTAATTTGGACCTCTGTAGCTCGAATTATAAATAATTTAGTGACTATGACTCGTGTGAACAGCTTGATGTGAGCATTAATAAGTAAATTGTGAAATCGTACTTACAAGAATGTTATATACATTAAGGATGTGGAATGGAGAGGAGGAGGAAAATAAATGATATATGTTTATAAGAAAACAATATGAGAATGATATATATCATGACATGTATATATATGACTAGTTTCAATATGATGCTTGTTGGGTATGAAGTTAGATTGAAATGTCTAAGGCAAGTATTTTATTCTGCGTGTCTGAAATGTGGTATTTATAAAGATATGATCTAGCTTTAAATATGAATGCTTGATGATTAAGCTGAAAATATTTGGTAAGATGGTAATCATGGTATAAAAATATAAGTGGTACCATAATAGACAAGGTAAAATGAGTATGAGAGGCACATGTATGATGACATACAAATTTTATGTTTGTAGTTTAATTTAGAATGTTTAATCATTAAATAAATACTATGTTATGTGCTTTTGATTTTGTATAAGTGTGTAAGAGATTAAGGTTGACCAAGGCTTGGAAAATAGCTTAGATATTGACCACACAGGCAGAGACACGGCTGCAGTGTCTCTCGGTCAGTATATGGAAACACGACTTTAGGACACGGGCGTGCTATGTGGCCGTGTGCCCCTAAATTGATGATGATGTCATAAACAGAAAGCTCCACGGATAAGGGACACGGGCGTGTCCCAAGCCACACGGCCTAATCACACGGGCGTGTGGGTACTGTTCACAAGTAAAATTTAAAAAAAAAATTTAAATTAAGCGAAAATTTTTATGAGAAATCAGTTAAGTTCCGACTTGATTTTAATGTTCATGTTGGGCTTTGAGGGCCCAAATAAAGGTCATTATATATATATATGATCTCAGAAAGTGAATAGTAATGTTTTGATTAATCTATAAATGTTCTGTATGTACTGGTAACACTCTGTAACCCTGTTTCGACGACGGATACGGGTTAGGGGTGTTACATTTCCAGGTACTATGTACCAATGTTAAAATTCCAGGCACTTTGTGCTGGTGATATATTTCCAAGTACTATGTACAGGTGGTGGATACCATACCGATGGCTCGAATCTAGTATTTGTTGCAAATTCTTGTAAGCTTGTGTGAGCAGCATTCCTGATTATCAACTCGTGTAAGCATTATTCCCGTGTATCCAAAGTTAATTTGCTATTGTTCTCCGAGCAAAACGATTAATGGAATGTTTCGAAATAAAGTTCATGGTATGAATGGTTAAATACATGTAATGGTTGTAAATTGATATGTGAATCATGTATCTTGATATTTTTCTAATATTATATGTACATGTTTAACCATTTGATATGGTAGGAAATGCGAAACAAGGCATGAAATTCTAGTTAATGCTTAAAATGATAGGTATGTGATGTTTTAACTATACGAACTTACTAAGCTTTATGTAAGCTTATCTCATTTCGTTTTCTTCATTGTAGATTGTTAGGCTCGAGTTGTCGATTTGATCATTTCTGGAGATCACACTATTTGTCAACTTTCTCGGCAACTATTTACTTATTTTGACTCGATATAAGTGGCATGTAAATAGGGTTTGGTAACTTTTGTATATGAGAACTTTGGTTGAGGTTTATGTCACCTTGTATGTGAATTGAGTAATTAAATGTAAAGCTTAAATATTATTTTGGTTGTTGGTGGTGTTAAGTGGCATAATCATGTTAAGTACCTACATGGTATCTGTCTATGAAATGATGTTTATGTATTTGGTAAAATGATAAAATTTGTTTTATGAATGTGAACATGAGGAAATGATGTTTTTCTAATGGTTTAATAGGTATGGAATGTTAGGTTGTTATGTTTGAATGATTTATGTTTTAATGTTTGAATTGTGGTGCCAATGAGGGCATATTGATTAGGCATTTAAGTTGGATGTTGTTTGGTATATTTTGCTAAGTTTTTATGCATTTTAGGTAGGTATAATGGATGATAATTGCATGACTTGTGGTCTAAGTAACTATAGGTGAAATGACTTGGTTTTGAAGGCGTGTTTTGGTGCACACGGTGTAACACCCCACACCCGTATTCATTGTCGAAATAGGGTTACGGAGCATTACCAAACTTATTTCACAAATAAACATACATTTCTCATACAAATTTTCCATTCCAAATATAAAACATTCACAATTATTCATAATGTCCCTAATACGAGCCTACGAGGCCCAGAACATGCTTTAGGAGTTGTTCGGGACTAAACCGATAACTTAGAAACTTTTAAAAAACCTAGAAATTTTTTTAAAATACAGGGGACACACGCCCGTGTGGTCAGGCCATGTGTCTCACACGGCCAAAAGCCATGCCCGTGTCACAGGTCGTGTGGACATTCGAATTGGGATCATATGGCCGTGTCCCAACCAGTGTTCGACCCCGTATAACTTTCTGACTTGGGTCACAGGGCCAACCATACGCCTGTGTGCCCTTCGAAATGGCCTCACATGCCTGTGTGCTAGGCCGTGTCAAACTTGTAGGGTATACTAACTTATGCCACACGACCAAGTCACACGTCTGTGTGCTGGGCCGTGTGGAGCATACTGACTTAATTTCTAATTAAACACCAGGGGACACACGGTCGTGTCACCAGACTGTGTATCACACACGGCTGAAACACACGTCCGTGTCTCTGCCCATGTGGACAAAAATATGTTATTTACCAAGCCATTTTTCTCACCTAATTTTCATTCACCTACATCAACCAAATTTGCATATAACCAAAACTTCGAATGGCATTTAAACTCATCCAAACCAAGTTCATTTCATACTATAACAATACCAACAACTACAAGGCACACAAGTACCATAATATGCTATTCAATTTCATACCAAATTCACATTCTCAAATCACCTAAATGGTCATATTCAATTATGCACTATTTTACCTAAAGCCACAAGCATATCAACTTCAAATTTCAACCATTAAACATCCATAATGCCAACTCACAACAAGCATATAAATGGCAATATTACACAACATATCAAAAGGCCTTTATCACATATATACATACATCACCAAACATACTAAAATAAGCCAAATCACATGGCTATACACATAACAAACCATTCATCATTTACAAGCAAACTCAAATGGCTAAATCCATTACTAACATATACCAAAACGACCATAAATCCTATACATGCCATATATGTAATACCCCGAAAATTTTTACAGTAAGATATTATCCTTGATATAGTAAAATAAGAAAATAAAGTGACAAAAAAGGGAAATTTTGAGTTATGTCAATATTGGGAAGTATATTATGATATATTAATTCAAGAAAGGACTAAATTGTAAAAGAGAGAAAATTTTTGTTGCACAAGAGTAAATACTCAAAATTTGAGGGGTTAAAGTGTAAATATGAACAAGTTGAAGGACCAATAGTTTAAATATTTTAAGGGTGGAATGATCTAGAAACTAAGGAAAATGGATTAATTAGGACCAAATTGAATAGGTGAAGAACTATGAGAGACTAAATTGTAATTTTACCAAATTAAATGATGACTCAAGGATGGAATTTTAAAAGATAATAAAGGGTAAAATGGTCAATTGGAAGAGAGAGAAATCTAGAAAGTAATAATGATGCTAGAGATATTTTGATATTTTATAATTATTTAATTAGATAAATATTATTTTATTAATATTTTAATAAGATATTTTATTATTATTATTATTATTATTATTATTATTATTATTTTATTATTATTTTATTAGTATACAAAGAAAGAAAGATTAGGAATTCTCATCCATTTTTTTCCCATGCAAAACCAATGTGAGAAGAAGAAGAAGAAAAGAAGTTTTTATTTCTTTACAATTTGGTCATTTTACCAAAAATTCACCATTTTCACCCAAAAATCAAAAGAATTTCCATAGCTACCAAGAGAGAAAAATGTTAAGGAGACTATGGGAAGTTAGAATATCAAGTTGGATTCAAGAAATGGAAGCTGAAGGAGAGAGAAAATCAAGATGAAGATTGAAATCAATAGAACAAGGTAAGAACATCATGATTTCAATATATTTTTAAGTTTGATATTATTGAAAAAACATGGGATTAATGTTAATGTAGAGTTTCCTTACATATGGTCCTATGTTCTTGATATGTTAGTGAAGAGAAAATAAGAGAAAGTGATGAGAAATAGTGTAGAAAAAGAAAATAAGGGTGTTATAAATATGATAATTAATATATTGCACTAAAACAGTTTTGGACAGCTTGAATATTCATAAAAGTAAATAATAAAAATTATAGATAATATTACTTACAAGTGTGTTATATACATTAAGGATGTGGAATGGAGAGGAGGAGGAGGAAAATATATATGAATATTCAGCTAGCATGGCTAATTTGCATGTTTTAGGCTTAGGGACTAAATTGAATAAAAGTAAAACTTCAGGGGTAATTTTGTAAAAATGTCAAAAATGACCAAATTGAAGGGAATGAATTGTTTAATTATTTAAATTAATAAATTGAGCGAAATTATCAATTTAAGATCGGTTGAAAATTGGGAAAATAGTAAATTACCAAAATACCCCTGAATCTTGATGTTTCTGCAATCTCGCCAGGTAAGTTCGTGTAACTTGAATTATATTCTTAAATGCTTGAAATGTGTGTTATTGTTGTGAATATGATTTGAATGTTCATTGTATGATAATTGATGAAATGTTGATAATATTTGATAAAAAAAAGGAAAATAAATCCCTGTTGGAAGGAATGGATTTCGATGGATCTCTAAAAAGGAATTGACAGTAAAAAGGATCTAGCTCATGACGGGTGATCCTATCTTGATATAGCCCTCCCGAATGGATTTAGCCCGAACGGGTAATCCGAATTAGGGTCTGAATTTAGCCTGAACTAGTAATTCAGATCCAAGCTCATTAAAGTAATTGTCGTTGCAGGGGATTTAGCCTGGACTGGTAATCCCGCTGTAAGGATGAGGTTCGCGAGAGTGTGCTCTCTGAAATGAAATGTGTAAGACCATGGTTGAAAGATATCATGGCAACGTGATATAAAATATGTAAGACCATGGTTGAAAGATACCATGGCAACATGATTTGAAATGTGTAAGACCATGGTTGAAAGATACCATGGCAACGTGACATGAAAAGAATAAGACCATAGTTGAGAGATACCATGGCAACATGACGAGAAATGAATAAGACCATGGTTGAAAGATACCATGGCAGCGTGACATGAAATGAATAAGACCATGGTTGAAAGATACCACGGAAATGTGATATGAAAAGAATAAGATCATGGTTGAAAGATAACATGGCAACATGACAGAAAATGAGTAAGACCATAGTTGAAAGACACAATGGCATCATGTCAAAGATAAATAAGACCGTGGATGGGAGACGCTATGGCATCTGTTGAACAATTGATATTCAGGTAATATGTATCAGATGACGAATGGTTATATGAAATTGTTGTGTGAAATGTTTATAAGAACTGGTCATATGGAAATATATGTACAAAATAGTTGTATGAAATAATTATGAAGATAGATAAACGAAATAAGTATAAGTACATGGAATATAATTTATGTTAAGTTTGATATAAACTATTACCGGAATAAATATACATAAAATATATGGAAATGATGGAGCATGAAATATTGATATAATGAAATGAATGATATATACTTATGAAGAAACGGTAAGAGAATGATATGTTTCATGACATGTACATATATGATTATCTTTGATATGTTGATACAAGAAAAATATGTAGGTAAAGACAATTATTAAACTCAAGTGTGACATGTCGAGAAAATAAGTATATCAATGTTGAATTTATATGAAATATGTACTAGTATACTAACAATGTTGTTGTTTGATGCTTATACAAGTGCCAAGCTGTTGATTGAATGGTAATATATTTATTTATATGATACATTGAATCGGTAAGTATTTAATTGAATTTTTTAGGTGATCTGCAAATTTTAGTAATGCTCCGAAACCCTGTTTCGACGTCGGATACGGGTTAAGGGTGTTACAATATACCAAACTACATATGTTCAAAAGTACCAAAGTGATAGCTTGATAATGTGATGAGATCTCCGATGATTCTCAAATCTGAGCAAGCTTTGATAATCACTATAAAACACGAAAAAGTAAATAAAGTAAGCTATAAAACTTAGTAAGCTCGTATGCTAAGTAAGTAAAACTTACCAATCAACAATTTAATAACATAAACATCATATAATGCAATTCAAATTTGAAGCATAACTTAACACATATATTCAAAACACATATATTCAATTTAAGGATTAAACACAATTTCCATCAACTTCTTTGATTTGATGATTGTATAGTTCACGTGCATACCTATACAAGCTCGTATCAATTTCATACTCATCCATATCCTTGATATACCCGTTAAACCATTTGGAATATTATCGAATACTCGAGAATCTCGTGCCCTAAGTGCCAATACATAGTCGAAGCTATCTCAATCTCATATCACATATAATGCTCACTCTCAAGCTATCAATGGGTCTACTCACACGATCTGACGGTCATGACGTAGTTACACGGTACTGCTCACACAAGCTGATGAGAATCCACAATGCATGTCGGATAACTCAGCCACCGGTAGGACGTACGGACCAGCATCCAAATCACATAACCCCTAATGACATGTCATTCGTATCTTAATCTTTTCCTAATGTTCAATCGGGATTTCTCATTGCTGAATCTTCGTCGAACATTTTCGTACAACCATATTCATCAAAATTCAAATATAAAGCATTTAAAACACAATTACAATAATGTTTATTAACATACGAACTTACCTCGATCGCAAAGACGACGAAATAGATTGATTAGTCCAAAACTTTGTTTTCCCCCCGATTTAGATCTGAACTTCGCTTTTCTTGATCTATATGTAATCAAATTTAGCTTATTTAATCATCAATCTAGTTAATTTAGCCCAAAAATCACATTATGGCAACTTTACACTTTTTCTTCTAATATTTTAATTTCTTTACAATTTAGTCCTTAACTTATAAAAACACAAATTCATGCAATTAGATCCCTACCATGCTAGCCAAATTTCTCTTATTACTATAGCAGCCCACATTTTTCATTTATTTCACAATTTAACCACAAAATTTTCACATTTCACAAATAAATCCCTAATTGAAAATTTTACTAAAAATCACTTTACAAATGTTGTTTATCTAACAATAACCATACATTTTTTATCATCAAACATCAAAATACACCTATATTCATCAATGGAAAAACCCTAAAACTTTAAAAAAATTTCAAATTAGTCCTTGGGCTAGCTAGATTAAGATGCAACGATCTCAAAAACATAGAAATCATTAAAAACCGAGTCAAAATACACACCATGCACTCCAAGCTACCATGGCCGAACTTAACAAGGTTTTATGGATTTTATTTATTTATAAAATCTGTAGAATAAGATGGAGAAAGATGATAGCCATGTTATTTTTATTTAATTTGTCTTTATTAACTAAATTACCAATTTAACCTTTTTAATTAACCATTAAACATCACTTAAAAGATGTCCATATTTTCCCACTAATAATATTAATGGTCTAATTATCACTTAAGGACCTCCACTTTAAATTTCCATAGCTATTAGACACCTTTAACTAATAAAACTCAAGTTTTACTTTTTACATGATTTAGTCCTTTTTATCAAATCAAGCATTCAAACGATAAATTTTCTTAACTAAATTTTCACATAATCATACTATCATGATGTAGACATTAAAATAAAAATAAAAAAATTTATTTTGACCTCGAATTTGTGGTCCCGAAACTACTGTTCTGATTTGACTTAAAATGGGCTGTTACACACGGCCTGTGACATAGCCTGCCACACGGTCGTGTGCCACACATGATTGATTGACATGACCATATGGTCTGTTTAATTTTGCTGTAGGTTTGTCCACACGACCTTAGTTAGTTACATGGTCTGGTGACATGATTGTGTGTCCCAAGAGTACACGGTTTAAATCTGTTACACAGTTAGACAACACGGCCATGTTAGGGACTACACTTTTTACTTGAATTTTTATAAAAGTTTTAGTTTGGTCATAATTTGATTCCAAGTTTTTAAAGGTCTTGTATGTTAAATTCATGCTTGATTTTGATTGTAAATCACATCATATTGTTGTTAATGTTGTTTAATAGATTTGTTGGTTATTTTTGTCGAATCTTTATATGATAAAAATGCTTTACAACTGTAATACCTTATAGCTTGGGATTGGTGATCGGACCAGGTATAAGGTGTTACATTGAGTCACTTTTGTAATGTAAATAGTCATTTTGGAATCTTAAATTGGTGATGTTATTTTGAGTCCCAAGCATATGAATTGTTAAATGCATTCATGAGATAAGGTTGAAATGGTTGAAATATGCAAATGGTAACATATGTTGAGTCGGTTTTAAGTTTGAATAGTCAAATTGTAAATTTTGAATAGAAATGCTTGTTTGATTTGTGGCATATGATATGTTTCAAAGTGTGTACTTTGCTTAAATGGAATAGGTATAGAATTGGTCATTTTGTAAGTTGTTGTGAATTGGTACCTAATGGATATTGTGCAAAATAGTAGGTGATGTCCTAAAAACAGACATTCAACGTTGAAACGTGAAATTGATAGAAAGTGGTGTTGTGACTATGGATCTCCGATGTCTTGATGACACTTATTGTTTTGTCAAAGTCGCGACGTGATACCTTCGACATAGCGACGCCAACCCGAGAATTTTAAAAATATTATATTTTAGTCCTCAACCAACCTCGGTTTATCGAAAGAGCTTTCATAAGTTCGTTTATAACCCGAATTTAATTATATAACATTTTGCAATTATGTATTGAGCTTAAAATAACACATAAATTGTTTGTTTGAATTACAAATGTGATCATAGTTGCTCCAGCAATAAATGTGGCATCTTGTAGTTCAAACTTGATGATCGGGTTGGGTATGAGGTGTTACAAAATGTCACTAAAGTAAGAAGTTTCTTTGATTTAGTCGGATGTTATCGAAGGTTTGTAAAATGATTCTCGATAATTGCTTCTTGTTTGACCTAGTTACTGCAAAAAAAAAAATGTTAAGTTTGAATGGTCGAATAAGTGTCAGTAGAGTTTTGAAAGATAAAAGACAATGTTGATAAAAACATCTGTTTTGACATAACCTGAGTATAGTAAAGAATTTTTAGTATTTAGTAATGCATCTCACAATGGTCTAGGTTATGCATTAATGCCAGAGAGCAAAGGAGTTGCGTATGCTTCACAACAACTCAAGTCACACGAGAAGAATTATCTCACTCATGAATTAGAGCATGTAATAGTAGTTTTTTCTTAATGATTGAGAGACACTACTTATATGGTGAGAAGTGTCATGTCTTCACTAATCATTAAAGTTTAAAGTATATGCTCATTTAAAAGGAACTAAACTTGAGACTATATAAATGGGTTGAATTGCTTAAAGATTATGATTTTGTTATAGATTACCATTTACCTTCTCTCTTTTTTTTTTCTTACCAACCATGCTCATTTTCTTATCAACCAAACATGTGAAAACCCCATAAATTAAAGCTATTTTTTATTCAATCTCTTTTAATTTAGTCCCCTTTTTTCTTTAGCTATATGGGTTGATGACACCAACTTCGACGGTCTTACTCTTTACTACATATATAATACTAGTTTTAGGCTCTAGTATTTTCATGTTTTTGTCATTTCTAACTCAATAATTGAAGAGAGACTGCATGTCAAGGCCATTGTATTTGATATTTCTAACTTTATCAATTGACTGAAAGAAAGAACAAAGTGAAAAATATTGTTTAAAGTGATTTTGTGTACAAAAATCTTAAACATATATTTATTTTTACTTATTAAGATTTTTTAAAATTTTTAAATATTTTATCCAATTTTTATAATGAGGACTAAAATGGTAAATATTGTAAATGTTGATGGCTAAGTTTGTTAAAAATTTTAAATTTAAGATCAAATTGATAGAATATATAAATATTGAAAAATTAAATTTAGTATTAGGTGAACAAATCAAAACTACCTTAAACATCTATTAAAACAAAAGGAAAAGTGACAAAAATATTTAATTTCGAAAAATTAATTAATAAAAAAATTTAATTAAGTAATGAATATGGAATGAGTTGAATAATATACTAGTTACTATAATAGTATTTTATACTAAAATATTTGCAGAAGAAGACGGGACAACGACCCACCAAACTACCACTCATCAGTTGCTAAAAATTTACGTTGAAGCCTACGAAACCCAGTTGTGTGTGATCGCTTGTAGCTGTCGGCAGAGGTCATTAAAAAGAGTCCAAGGTGACTGGCTTTCTGTTTCTTTCCCTCTTTTTTACACAACGGAAACAGCAAATTAAATAGAAAAGCAATTGGGGAATCTATGAGTGAAGCTGAGATTAAAGAGCAAAAGTGAAGCTCTAGCAAGAATTTAGGTTTAGAAGAATCTATCTAAGAAGAAAAGATCAAATGTTGGTCCAAGACCGTGCAGTTCCTAAATCTCCAAAACCTCCCCAGACCAGAAAGCTCCCCACTGTTCAACCCAACAGATTGTCTGAACCCAAAAACCTCGACTTCTCCGCATGGGTACCCGACAACTGCTACAGGATCGTCACTATCTTAGTCCTAATCCTCACCATCGCCGCCGTTTTCTTCATCTACTCCTCCACCAACACAGCTTTTCTCCTTTGCCTCCAATCCGAAACCCAGAACGCCGTGGATTCCATATCTCTCCCTCAAATCAACTGGAATTCCATCAAACCCATTCCTGACCGCACTTCGCCTTACGCTAATTTCAGATCAGAGCAATGGGTCGTTGTCTCCGTTTCTAATTACCCCTCCGATGCATTGAAGAAGATGGTGAAGATTAAAGGGTGGCAAGTTTTGGCAATTGGGAACTCCAGGACTCCCAGTGATTGGAGCTTAAAAGGTGCGATTTTTTTGTCTTTAGATATGCAAGCTAATTTGGGTTTTCGCGTTGTGGATCATTTGCCTTACGATTCGTATGTTAGAAAGAGCGTTGGTTATTTATTTGCGATTCAACATGGTGCCAAAAAGATCTTCGATGCTGATGATCGTGGGGAAGTAATTGATAATGATCTAGGGAAACATTTTGATGTAGAATTAGTAGGGGAAGCGGCTAGGCAAGAAGTTATATTGCAGTATAGCCATGATAATCCTAATAGGACTGTAGTCAACCCTTATATTCATTTCGGCCAACGTTCAGTTTGGCCTAGGGGATTACCATTGGAAAATGTGGGTGACTTTGGACACGAGGAGTTTTACACTGAGGTCTTTGGTGGGAAACAGTTCATACAGCAAGGGATTTCGAACGGGTTACCGGATGTTGATTCCGTGTTTTATTTTACTAGGAAGTCGGGTTTGGAAGCCTTTGATATTAGGTTCGATGAGCATGCACCAAAAGTGGCCTTTCCTCAAGGTATGATGGTGCCATTGAATTCGTTCAATACATTATACCATTCATCAGCCTTTTGGGCCTTGATGCTCCCTGTTTCTGTTAGTACAATGGCTTCAGATGTATTGAGGGGTTACTGGGGACAGCGGCTCTTGTGGGAGATTGGTGGTAATGTTGCTGTGTATCCTCCTACAGTTCATCGGTATGACAGAATTGAGGCATACCCTTTTCAGAGGAGAAGGATCTTCATGTGAATGTAGGTCGTTTGATCAAATTCTTGGTGTCATGGAGATCAAACAAGCATAGGTTGTTCGAGAAGATATTGGAACTGAGTTATGCCATGGCGGAGGAGGGTTTTGGACCGAGCAGGATCTCAAGTTTACTGCTGCTTGGCTTCAAGACTTGGTTGCCGTAGGTTATCAGCAGCCAAGGTTGATGACATTGGAACTGGACAGGCCAAGGGCAAATATCGGTCATGGGGATCGAAAAGAATTTATCCCTCAGAAATTGCCATCTGTTCATTTAGCAGTGGAGGAAACAGGGGTGGTTAGTTCTGAGATTGGGAATTTGATACGATGGAGGAAGAATTTTGGAAATATCGTGCTAATCATGTTCTGCAATGGTCCTGTGGAACGTACTGCCCTGGAGTGGAGACTGCTTTACGGGCGGATATTTAAAACTGTGGTTATTTTTTCTGCACAGAAGAATTCGGATCTTGCCATTGAAGAAGGTCAATTAGATCAAATTTACAAGTAAGTTGCCACAAGAATCATCACTTGCCCTTCACATCATACTTTTAATTTATCAATAATTTATCAATTTATTTTTCCATGGTGCATCTTTCTTAGAATATTGATATATATCTTTTTTAATTTGTTACTTTCGTTGCTTTTGAATATTGTTTTGATTGACTAAAGTGATATTCTGGTTTACTAGATAGCTTTTGCTTCCAGCCATTATTTGCCTGATTTTCTTTCATCTGTACCTGGCCAGGGAGGTTTCGCAATATAAGTCCTGATAAATTGTTCTTTAAATCTTTGGACAAAATGAATTTGGGCATAAATCATTAACCGCAATATTATTCATAGATAACAATTATTAGTTTCTGTTCATCACATTTTCATAAATTACTTTATCCATGAACAACCAATATGAAATTTTTGTAAAAGCAACTGATCCATGGACAGCTAAAATGAAAGTCTCTTCATCTTCTTTCACGTGCTTTGCACAGAAAATAATTGGCAGTTATTACATGCATGAGGTGATAAAGAAAATGATATCATATTGTGCTTAGGTAGATGAAGACTTTTAGAAAACTGCTTAATTTCGATTTATACTTGGTTATTTTTTTTTCTGTTCATATTGAAGATCTTAACCCATTGATTTATGTTAATCTTGATCCTTTATATTATCTTATAGATTGGAGGTGTAAATGCAGAGGGACTAGTAAATAATGAATGTAATATATTGGGAAGTGGAGGTTGATATTTGTTGTACAAAGAAACTTGTGTATCTAATAATTATTTTATTTGAATTTTAAAATAATAAATGAGTCTCTCTCCTGATCGTAAATAATTGATCCATAACCTTACCTTTTGCAAAGGGCATTCCATTAGCCTTAAAGAATCGAAGTTGTACTTTAAACAGTTCTTGCATGAAGTAGATTGACCATAGTATTTGAAACCGGGATTTGCTATACCTTGTGATTAGTTTTTGTTGATTCCAGACTGTACCTTCAGGCATTCTAAAATCTCTAAATGGCCCCTCTTTCCTGATTTTCTTCATCATCATCAAGAATCCGTTTCTTTGTTGCTGTGGCATCTGTCTTGTCCAATCAAAGTACTACCTCTTCTTTCCCAGGATATATCATCGGAGGCTCCCTCTTCTACCTTGAGCTAAGCTTTGCCAGGAGGAAGGGGTGCACTGGAAACCTTTTCACTAAGATTCATAATTATTTTACTTTTTTTATAGCATAACCTCGGATTATGAATTCTTCTTCTTCTTGTTTTGATTCTCCCTACTAAGCAAACCCTAAAAGGGAAGAGTTACCTTATAATCCTAATTGAGTTTTACGAATTATAAATGCAATAATAATTGCATATTTTTGTGTGTTTTTTTTTCTATATTTTTGACAGGTTATCACATTTGGTACTTATTCAATTAAGGTTTTGTATGTTCCTTTCTTCTGAATTAAGACTTTCTAAAAGCAGCGAATCGTTGTTAAATGGTCAATTTATGGTTGGTAACCATGGAAACCGTAGCTGTTAAGTGAGGTCATGCCTGTTTTACCAGTATTGAGTCGTCCTGTTGGAATGTTAAATGATAATTACTTTTACGAAGCATCTTTTATGTTTGCTAATTGTCTCTCAACATATTTTGTAGGCATCTGCCTAAGATATTTGATCGGTTTTCAAGTGCTGATGGCTTTTTATTCCTCGAAGATGATACTGTTCTTAATTACTGGAATCTCTTACAGGCAGACAAGACTAAGCTATGGATAACGGATAAGGTACTTAAATTCTACCTTTTCACTTGGCATTTGTGCTTTACTTGTCGTTTTACATATTTAAAATGTTGTCAATAATTATTTGTCCTACCTACGGTACTTCAGCTTTTGTTTTTTCTTTTAAGAATTTTTGTTGTTCTATTACTTAGCTGTTCGACAGTAGATTTCTTTCGCCATTTATTTGAAGAAGACATTTTGGATTGTTCAAAAATAATTTTGCAAATAGCAATACAATCGTACAAGCTTGGCGTATTATGTTACTAAAATATGGAATTGTTCATTACGAGTAACTACTAAGTCACTGCTCCTATTTTCTTATTCATTTGATGGCATTTAGGTATCCATGTCTTGGAGTACTGCATCAACCAAAGGAAGTTCTGATTGGTACTCGAAGCAAGCGGAGCTGGTAAGGAAGGTAGTTAGTACAATGCCGGTTCACTTCCAAGTGAACTATAGAGAAGTTGTGAGGAGTGACCAGAGGCTCACAATTTGCAGTTCCGAGATATTCTACATTCCTCGACAGTTTGTAGCGGACTTTGTTGATCTTGTTAATCTGGTCGGACATCTAGATATCCATCAAAAGGTTTCCATACCCATGTTCTTTTTGTCAATGGATTCACCTCAGAATTTCGATTCAGTGCTTAGTACAATGGTGTATAAGCCAGAACCACAATCTGCTAATTCTTCTTCGACACATTATTCCGCACACGCACCTGCGGTGCATCCATGGAAGGTGTCAAGCGAGCAGGAATTCATAAAGCTAATCAGAATAATGGGTGAAGGTGATCCTCTCTTAACGGAGTTAGTTTGAACACTAATGAAAGGCAGTAGTGTGGAGGAAAGAAACATGTACTACTTTTGTAACTGTAATATGAAAAACTGTTTTTTTTCTTTTTCTTTCTTTTCTTTACTTGTTCCATAATCATTTTTAAGGGGGAAAGGGGGTGTTCTTTTTGTAAGTTCCTCTGTAGATTCATTACATTTGTATGATTCATTACTGGTTGCAGATTCTATTGGAAGAAAAAATGAAATGATAATGATTCTGGTCTTTTGGGCTCATCAGTATAAACATGAGAAGCAATCTGTTAATTTTCAATCTTGTTTTCTGATTTTAATGCTTACTGAATGTGATAGCCCAAATTTAACCGGGCCTTAAAACCAAATGAAATAAATAAATAAATGATTGTTTATTTAACAGCCCATATAAAGTCCAGTTTACAAGAGCCCAAACACAGGCCCAAAATACCTCAGACCCGTTATACCCAAACAGACCGGCTACAGCCCAGTAACCCCTTTACAACCAGATACCCAAATACTCCGAGACCCAATTAACCTAAACCTACAGCAAACCCAAACCCGAAGGCCCAAATAGCAGGGGCCCAAATGACTTTCAGATAGGGTTAGAAACCCTAACTCTCTCCTCGCGCCGCAAACAGAAGGTTCCAGAAGCCAAGCCTCACGACCCTTCGGTTTCCGTCATTCCAGTTACCTTCCATCAAGGCCACGATTCCAGGCCCCGAGTCACGCTGAGATCAACACCACCGATAGACCATCGTCAAGCCCTCGTCACCACCAGATTTCTCGCAAGTACCTGCAAAAGGAAAGGAAACACAGCAGACACGGAAAAACAGAAAAAGGAAACTAAAATAAAGGAATCTCAGCAGATCACGATCAAAGACACGGTGGATACAGTAGACAAGAAATGGAAAGAAATCGAAGATTTCTTTCCCAGTTTATGTAATAAAGCAGTGGCTATAAAAGCCCAAATAAAACGATGTAAAGAGGACGGACTTACGTTTTTAGAAAATATACACAGAGAATCAATAAAAAATATAGAAATTCAGCAAAAGAGTTATTTCTTGCGCATATATACAGCAAGCATCACCATCGATTGAATATACAAAGGTGAAATTTTCTTTTAAATACATGCACATATATTGCGAACGAAAAGGGGGAAAAGGAAGACGAACCTTTTCTGATCTGCGCTGAAGTAGGAAATTTCCCAATTTCCGACCGCCGCACATGGCGACGTTCACGGTGGCCCGTGAGCGCGTGAATGCCTGAGAACGGAGGCTCGACGGAGCTCCGGTGTCGGCCCCAGATCCTCATTCAGAGGATTTCACCCCTTTTTTTTAAAGCCGGGTGTAAAAATGAATTTAAAACTAAAATTTGGCTTATATAGCCTTAACAGAACGACGTCGTTTTAGCTTAATCCAATAAGCTTAAAACGACGTCGTATTAAGACTAAGGATCCGCGCGTTGACCCGATTACCCGGGAAGGATCCGCGTGTTTTTAAAGATTGGGTTAATTACCCAATTGATCCTTCCACCTTTTTTGTATTTACAATTATGTTTTATTTTATTTATGATTTAGCCCTAATATTTTGTTTCAGCTTTGATTTAGTCCTTGCAATAGCTATTTTAAGTCCAGAATTAAAACGCTGCCGTTTTGGGAATAGGGCGTTTTGCCCAATGAGTCCCTTTCGTTTTACGCGTGTTTTAATTAGGACCTTAATTCAGCTTTATTTTTTAATTAGCCCCTATAATTTTATTGAACTTCAAATCTAATCCTATATATTTATTTCTATTATTATTATATATATATTTTTATTGATTTTATTTTTATTTTTTTAAACCTTATTTTTATATATTATAATTATCTTATTGTATATTGTTTTTCACAAATTATTATTTTACATTATTACATATATATTATTATTATGTTTTTACTTGTATTATATATTTATTAATTATTTGTATATATTATGTATTTTTTTTTACATATATACTTTCATATTATATATTGTAATTATTTTATATTATTATGTCATTTCTTATACTATTATTTTTATCTATATGTTATTATCATTAAAAGTTTTAACTTGTATTATATACTTATTTTTATTTATATGTTAATAATTACTTTACTTATATTCTATTATTACACATTTTGAAGATATTATAATATTATAACTTGTATAGTACGTATATTTCATCATTAATTACTTATTTCATATTATTCTAAACTTATATTTATATATATTATATAATTATTTTATTATAAATATGAATTCTTTTACATACTTGATGCTTTATACATTATTTTTCTAAACCAATATATTTTATATTTTTATTCTTATAAATATACTTTTTATTATATATTATATTTTAAATCTATTATTAAATATCACATTTTTTATATGCTCATTCTATTTGTCATTTATTTATATCACACATATATTTTTAAAACTTATGTTTTTATTATTATGCAATATTTGCTTTTACTTTAGAATTAATGTATTATTGCTATGTTATGTATTTTATATGTTATGTTTTAGACTTTTCTAATTTATTTTCAAATGCATATTTTATATATATATGTGTCAAAATTGTATATCATGCATCATTTATATGTTTATATGTTGAATTACATGTTTATGGTTTTTACCTATTCTTCTTAAATATATATTGCGTTTTATGTATCTTTTTCTTATTTAAAATTTGTCATGTTTTATTTCTTATATGCGTTGGTTAATGTATAATTTTATGCTACTGTGCTTTATTTACCTATTATTATAACATGTTATCTCGTATGTTATGTTAGTATGCTCCTTCATGCATCGGTTTTTAAAAAGAGACTTCAAAGTTTTGAAAAATAAAAAGGCAATGCTTAGTGTTTGGAAGCTTCGAGAAAAGTAGTGCCCTAACTTATAGGGTTGCAACCTTTCTCGTTGAGTTCGAATAGTCAAGCACCCTTCTAAGTTTTTTAAGGATTTCAAAATACAAGCAACTGTCTTGAAATTTCAAAGCGTTGTGTCCAAACTTACTGGATATGACGTTTTGATGTCTCAAGATAGGGATTTTCAAAAATGGTTAACTTAGTCTCGAATGTCTTAAAATAGTGCGTCCTAACTTATTGGATGTAATATTTTGATTCATTTGATACAAGTGAACCCTAATTTTCAAAATAAAATATTGTAAAGAGGATTACATCTTAATTTTATTTTTTTTTTAAATTTCCAACATTAAGGACATTTTGATAACCAATTAGGTACCAATTTTTGGGCAGCATGAGGTGCTAACCCTTCCTCGACGCAAACTAGGCCCGAACCCATTTTCTGATTTCGTAGACCAAAACTAATGATTTTAAAACAAAATGTTTTAAAGGTGATCCAATCACACCTAAAAAGATTGGTGGCGACTCCCGGTTTCGTTTTTCTTAAAGTCGATTCCCATTTTCCAAAACTCGATTTAAAAATGGTCTCGACGACAGCGACTCCACTCTGGGACTAATAAGAGAGTCAAGCCGTATAATTGATTACCTTTTGTCTTAATGTCGAAAATTTGAAAAATTTGAAAATTCAATTCTCTTTGCATTACATGTGTTTGTATTATTGCATATGCTATATATTCTGATACGCATTACATTTGCATGACCGTTGTGGTCACACCCTTAAGTGGGAGTGAGAAACTACGCCTTCGTGAGGTTTTCGCCTCCGTGCAGGATAGTGGATCACTTTCGGGATACATCCGTACCTATGGTTTCATGAGATTTTCATCTCCGTGTAGTCATAGGGAAATGTATTCCCCTGAACTGAACTCGATTCAAATGAGCCTATAATGGGTGAGAATCGAGGAATCTGCTGGTTCAGGTACCTCAACTTTAGAACTAAAACCTCATATAGAAAAATCGTAAGAGCTCAACTTAGTTCTCACATATCATTATTGAGTTTATTAATATTATGTGATACTGATTGTTTCCTTTTTTTCATTGCATGTCATTTCGCATTTAAAAGGTATCGATTCACAGTCAGTTTCTAAGTTAGAAAGTTTTATTATGGAGAACGGACTTCTTGATTGAGTGAAGGGCAACGCCGATGTTCATAGATGGTCAGAGCAAACTCAGCTAGAAAAGGGAGACAGTATAACTATGGGAGATGTGTCGGAGCTGTTAGATTATACTCGTATTAGTGTCACACAGAATAATCTCCAAGAGCTTAAGGAAATTTGGGATCAGTGGGGCAATGAGACCAAGCAGTTATTCTACGATAATTACGGAGATTTACCTTACTTGCTCGATATTCAGATAAATGAGCACTTGTTCCGAGCCCTTGCTCAGTTTTGGTACCCGGCGTACAGTTGTTTCACTTTTGGGGAGGTAGACTTGGTACCTACCGTGGAGGAGTACACTGCCTTACTTCGTTGTCCCAAGTTTTAGAATGATAGGATCTATTCTCGAGCTGCTTGTGTCCCTACCTTTTGGAAGAAATTAATGACCATTACGGGGATGAGCGAGCAGTGGGTCACGGCCAGAATTAAAGAGAAGGGTGAGTGCAAGTGCATTTCGTGGGACGCTTTGAAAGATCTGATTTTGACACACCTCGATAAGACGAAGAAGGTAGACATTTTTGCCTTAAGTTTGTATGGACTGATGGTTTTCCCTAGGGCTTCGGGATATGTGGACGAGGCAACTACGGATCTTTTTCATCGACTCAGCAAAAAGGTCACTTCCGTCCCTGCGATTTTGGCGGAGACATTCAGGTCCTTAGGTGTATGTAGTAGGGCTGGTGCAGGCAGGTTTACAGGGTGTGCTCAATTACTTTTGGCCTGGTTCTACAGTCACTTCTGATTGATTGATGGGATTGTTTTTCAGGTTTTCTTTGAGAACTACTCCCCGTTGAAAGATATAGTAGCCTCATCTAGGAAAGTGGATGTGCCGGAAGAGAATTGGATAGCATTACTTCAGAATCTTCAGTCAGAAGATGTTGAGTGGAGAGCTCCATGGATGGTTCCTGGTGAGATACTTTATCGATGCGGCAGCTTTGATTGGGTTCCCTTGTTGGGAATTTGGGGTGCCATTGGTTATGCCCCTTCGCTCGTGCTGAGACAGCATGGATTGAGACAGTTCGTACCAGTGACTCATAGGTTGGCTCAAAGTGAGTTTGTATACAGAGGAGCCGATTACAAGAGGAAGGTTAGCGAGGTTTCTAGTTGCTTGAAACAAGACTTGTAGGTTGAAGGGAGTGGCCATTAATCCTACTACGACCCTAGAATATATCGAGTGGAGGAGTAGAAGGATTAACGATAATATCTCTATGACAAAAATGGAGGAAGCTCGACCAATGGAGGAATATTTGCAAGTGATACCCTCGAAACTTGATATCATGAAGTAAGAATTTAAGAGAAAGAATTTAGAACTCGAAAAGAAGATAGAAAAGCTTGAGGAGGAGAAGATGTACCTGAGTCTAGATGTTGACCTGCAAAAGAAGAAGGTTGAAAAAGTTAGGAAGGAAAAGAGAAAGGTTGAAGAAGACCGAGATGATTTAAAAGAGGAGTATAAGAAGGCACAAGTATCTTTAAAGTGAGTGGGGTTAGGAAGGTCTTCGGAACAGTGGCAGAAAAAAGTTCAAGAGGAAAAAGCTAGAGCCGAGTATTGGGAGAGGAAGTTCCAAGAGATGCGGTCGCAGAATTTGGCATTAGAGAAAGAGAATAAAGGGTTGAAGATTAAGGTAACTAAGCTTAAAAGATCCCTTCGTTGGCACCGAAACCATGATCCTACGGTCGAGTTAAAAAGTAAGGTTGAAGATTTGGAAATGGCATTGCATGATGGTGAACTTCGGATTGAGTAGCTCGAGGCGCAAGAAGATTGTTTAAAAGGAGAGCTCCATCAAATTAAAGGTCAAGTCAGAGATAGGGATTACATTATTGGGGAGGCTATGGCCCAGATCCGAGAGATTGTTGAATATGTTCGAGACTTAGTAGTACAAGCTGATGCGTTGAGTATGATGTATGAGTCAGCGTCTGATAAAGGTCGAGAGTTAGCCCTTTTATTAGATGAAGTTAGAACTTTGGGTATTAGGGCAAAGGCGTATATGTAATCTATTTATATGTAAAGATATTCTTTTTCTAAATAGAGTTTTTTAAATGATATTAAATCGAGATCGATGCCTTTTTGCATTTATGCATTTGCATTACATCTCATCATATGCATTCAAAGTTATAGAAAGACCCTAATTAGTTAAAGTTTACTTCTAAAGGTAGAAAAGAAAATCTGAAAATCACACATCCTTACGGCACCCGCACTAAAACTAAGAGTATGGATCAAAGCTTCGGACAAATGCAAAAGGATATGCAAGACCAATTGCAAGAGCAGTTGGCCAAGATGCAGAATGACATGAGGGAGCAAATGCTAGAGGATCAGAGGAATATGATGGCTGAAATAGCTCAGCTGCTAAGGGCCACTGATAAAGGGAAGGCCCCCATGGCTATCACTGGTGAGGAGGGTGAGGATCATCCTCCGGGATTTACTCCGCCTCATGTGCCACTGCAAATCGAGGCACCTCCTAGAAGGCCATCTGTCACTGTAAGACCTCAACATGGGCCGGTTGATGCTGGAATCCCCGTGAATTTCCCATCTGGGTCGGGAATTAATTTGGGCGATAACCCGATCAACCCTATCACTCCTGATCTGGATATGATGGAGAAGGAAAGAATGGCAACCGAATCCTCAAAACAGTTGGAGGATCGTTGCAAGTGGTTGGATGAGAAGTTTAGGGTTTTGGAAGGCGCTGGCAATCATCATGGGATTGATGCCAAAGACTTAAGTTTGGTCCCAGACTTGGTGCTTGTAACACCCCCTACCCGTATCCGTCGTCGGAATAGAGTACGAGGCATTATCGAGAAGCACGAAACACTTACAGATAATTTAAATACATTTTCATAACAATTTGTTTCGATTTCATACTATTTCATATTTAAGCTTTTTGCACCAAAGTATTTAAGATATCATCTTTATGTAAATAGCACACATGAGGTACATAAATTCCATAATTATGAATGAACACATTTATCAAATATATTCTATGTTTTTATATATATCATAGTTTCATATTTCCATGTATCAATTACCATCACTTCCTCGTATTTCAGACAAATACGTGTAACAATTCATAAATATGCAATTCATTAACTCTTCCTACCAATCACGATTTTAAATTGCCAAATCACTTATTGAGCGCAATTTCAATGTTCACTAAAATCTATCATATAAATTTGGATGTACGTATTCATCAATAAATTCCATGTACAGATATCATCATCTCATATTTCCACATACATTTACTTTCCACATTTATGAATTTAAATAGCATATACAAGACATTCCAATGTATTTCAAGTACGTTTTCATGATATTTTGTTTCGAACTTAGATTATTTCATACTAGAAGTTTTCTCATTAACTCATTTGGAATATCAATTCATACGGGTAATACACTCAAGGCGTAGAAATATATAATCACAAATGAACTCATTCATCAACCAAGTTTTATGCTCACGTCTCATCAACTCGTATTTCCTTATATCACATAATTCCATGTAATACTTACCAAACTTTTTCAAATTAGTGAACATATTACGGAATTGAGTACTTCGTTTTCTCGATGCCATAGTTCAACTATGGTCTTACACATCTTCACATAATGATGCCATAGCCCAGCTATGGTCTTACACATATTCATATATCGATGCCATAGCCCAGCTATGGTCTTACACGTAATCACATATCACATATCGATGCCATAGCCCAGCTATGGTCTTACACGAATCACATATCTCACTGATGCCATATCCCAGATATGGTCTTATCTGATAGCATATATCACACCGATGTCATATCCCAGATATGGTCTTATACGGAAATCACTTGTCACTTGTCACTTGTCACTTGTAGCGAAGCTACCACTATTCATCGATCGGTAGCTTGAGCTACCATTTTCACGATCGGTGGCGGAGCTACCACTTTTCACTGATCAGGTAGCAGAAGCTACCACTTTTCACTGATCAGGTAGCCGAAACTACCACTTTTCACTTTTCATTTGTCATTGATCGGATAAGTGTAGCGAAGCTATCACTTATCACTTTCACTTGTCTTGATCAGATAAGTGTAGCGAAGCTATCACTTATCACTTGTTGCCATGGTCCAACCATGGTCTTTTCCTTCAATTCGTCTTGTCACTGAACTGAAATGCTCAATTTGATCATTTATTCAATTTTCATGCTTTTACAATATTCACGGTTTTATCATCAATACATATGAAATAACACATCATGAAATTCATAAAATTAACAAATAATCACTAAAATTTAGCCATATAAACTCACAAGCTCAATTTTTCTATTATAACGATAATCATAATTTCATAATAAATATTCCAAATAAAACATTATATCATTTCTAATCCAACACTTGTTGATTATAATCGGGCATGTGATCAATTTATACACGAGTCATTCATATATTTTTCCTCCTCCTCCTCTCCATCCACATCCTTGGTATAAATAACACACTTGTAAGTTACCTTATCCATAATTTTCACTAATTACTTATGTAAATATTCAAGCTATCCACCCGTGTCATAGTCACTAAATTATTTATATATAAAGCTATGGAACTCCAAATTAAGGTCCGATAATTTTTCCTGAAACTAGACTCATATATCTTCTTACCATAAAAATTTCATAATTTTTGGTTGGGCCAATTAATACAGTTTATTCATTGATATCTCCCATGTTTTGCTGTCTGACAGTTCCGACCCTTCTTCACTAAAAATTAATTATCTCCTCGTACAGGATTCGAATGATGTTCCCATTTGTTTCTCTTGAAAATAGACTAATTCAGGATTCTAAAAATATAAATTTAATCCCATAATTATTTTTATCCAATTTTTGATGATTTTACAAAGTTAGAACAGGGGAACCCGAAATCATTCTGACCTTGTCTCACAAAAGTTATCATATCTCATGATTTATAATTCCACTGCTTACATAATTTCTTGTATAAGAAACTAGACTCAATAAGATTTAATTTCATATTTTATTCATCCTCTAATTCCTTTTCTATAATTTTTGATGATTTTTCAAAGTTAGACTACTCCTGCTGTCCAAAACAGTTGTAGTGCAAAATGTTAATTTCCATTTTGCCCCAAATTTCACAATTCATACAATTCAGTCCTTACTCAATTAACCCCTAAATTAAGATAATTTTCTCAATTAATACTTTTACTAGACATTATAAGTTATTTCATAACTATTAAAATTCATAATTTCCACATAAAACTCTAACTTCAAACTCTTTTACACTTAGGTCCCAAACATTCACTTTCTATTCAATTCTTTCAATAAAATCAACATATAAACAATTTAAAGCTCTAATTTCATGCCAAATCATCATATACTTCCAGCACATATTCATATAAACTTTCAATTTCTTTCATAGAATCAAAAACTAATGACTTCAACAAGTGGACCTAGTTGTAAAAGTCAAAAAAACACAAAAATTTCAAGAAATAATCAAGAATTGAACTTACTTGCAGTAAAAATATGAAAAACCAGCTTGAGGGACCTCTTTTATGGTGTTTTTGCTGATGAGAATGCAGAAAAAATAAGGAGAAATCTAGATAATTCCACTTTAGTCCTAACTTTATCAAGTAAATTTTGCAATTTTCTAATTTTGCCCTTAATTCTCCTTATTTTCTTGCTGATTTCATGCCCTTGCCATCCAGCCCAAATAGACCTTGGGTCTATTTTCCTTTTAAACCCTCTTTGTTTTATCATTTAAGCTATTTAATCATTTCTCAAAATTTTGCATTTGATACAATTTAGTCCTTTTTGTTCAATTAACTATCAGAACTTTAAAATTTCTTGACGAAACTTTAATACTAACTTATTAACACTCCATAAATATTTATAAAAATATTTATGGCTCGATTTAAAATTCCAGAGGTCTCGATACCTTGTTTTTTATTCTAATTATTTTAGTATTTATTTTTAGTACACTATTCACTATTTCAAAATTTTTCCTAACTTCACATTTAACTTATAATTACTAAATTAATAATATTTCCTACGCATTTGTCGAATTTAGTGATCTCGAATCACTGTTCCGACACAACTAAAAATTAGGCTGTTATAGTGCTCCCTTACAAATTTAAGATGCCGGGGTTTGAAAAGTACAACGGGACTACTTGCCCAGAGGCACACATAACAATGTTTTGTAGGAGAATGATTGGGTATGTGAACAATGATCAACTATTGATCCATTTTTTCAAGACAGCTTAGTAGGAGCAGCGGCTAGGTGGTACAATCAGTTTAGCCGTGCAAGAGTCGGTTCATGGAGGGATCTTGCACAAGCCTTCATGCAACAGTACAACCATGTGACTGATATGACGCCGGACAGGATCACGCTTCAAAACATGGAGAAAAAGCCTAATGAAAATTTTAGGCAATACTCACAACGATGGAGGGAAGTAGCAATGCAAGTACAACCGCAACTGTTAGAAAAAGAGACCACCATGTTGTTTATCAACACTTTGAAAGCACCGTTCATCACTCACATGATTGGAAGCACTACGGAAAGTTTCGCAGATATAGTTATGGCAGGAGAAATGATTGAGAACGCCATAAGGGGTGGTAAAATTGAGGGGGAAACGGCTAAAAGATCGGCCCCAAGGAGAAAGGACAACGAGGTGAATAACATGAATAGTTTCAACTCGAGGCCAATCACAGTTGGTCAACCCAAAGCAACCGCGGCCGAGCAACAAAGTACTCAAAGACAGGAATCGGGCACAAGACAGAATTCGGAAAGGATGCAATTCACACCTATCCCTGTGACGTATCGTGAGCTTTATCAAAGCTTATACGATGCACATGCCATTGCTCCATTTCACTTGAAACCGCTACAGCCACCATACCCCAAATGGTATGATGCAAATGCTAAATGCGAATATCATGCGGGAATACCGGGGCATTCGATTGAAAACTGCACTGGATTCAAGAAGGCCGTGGAGAGGCTTATCAAGATTGGGGTTGTGAAATTCGACAGTACCCCTAATACTGAAAATCCGTTACCAGATCATGGCAATCAAGGAGTGAATGCCATTGATGAAACCAGGGAAGGAAGAATCAAGGAAGATGTTGCTAAGGTGAAGACACCCATGAAGGTAATATGGGAGGAGATGGTGAAGAGAGGTTTGTTGACCTCTGGAAAAGGTAGAGAAAGAATGGGGAACTGTTGTGAATTCTATGGAGAGGTGGGTCATATAATCCAAAATTGTGAAGAGTTCAAAGCCATAGTACAAGGCTTTATGGTTAACAAAGAGTTATAGATTTTTTAGGGTAGTTCTTGCGAAAGACAAATATGTGTGCTGGAAAATGAACGACAAGGAACCAGCCGACCAAGAATTATTATTTTCTTACCAGGGAATAATGAAGTAGGGGCACAAACTGGGCCCAAGGTCGTCATCCATAAACCCACTCCTTTTCTTTACAAGGATGACAAGAGAGTGCCGTGGAGCTATGACTACAGTGTAACAGTACCTGAATGGGAGAGTATAGCCAGTGCGTCTAGGGGCGTGCAAAATGAAGGTTCCCATACACGAAGTGGGAAGCGTTATGATGAGGGGGCATTAGAGTGGAGCCCACAAAAATAAAGGATGTGGACGTTGAGAAAAAGAAAGAGGTTGAAGTGCCTGTCAAGGAGTCGGTAAAGGAGGAGGAGGCTAAGGAGTTTCTAAAGTTCCTTAAGCATAGCGAGTACAGTGTGGTCGATCAGTTGCATAGGCAGCCAGCACGTATATCAGTATTAGCCTTACTTCTGAGTTCTAAGGTACATCGGGATGCATTAATGAAGGTACTTAACGAAACATATGTCACCCACGACATATCCGTTAACAAGTTGGACCGGTTGGTAAATAACATCAGTGCTGACAATTTCATCTACTTCAATGATGATGAAATTCCACCTGGAGGCATAGGGTCAACCAAGGCCTTACACATCACTACTCGGTGTAAGGGATACACGCTTCCAAGCGTACTCGTTGCTAATGGGTCGGCTTTGAACGTCCTTCCATTATCCATATTGAATAGATTACCCATTGACAGTTCACATATGAAGACATGTCATAATGTGGTAAGAGCCTTTGATGGAACCGAAAGGAAAATGATGGGACGAATTGACATCCCTTTGGAAATTGAGCCAAATACATATGAAGTTGATTTCTTGGTGATAGATATTAAGCCCTCCTATAATTGTTTATTAGAGAGACCATGGATACACTCGGCAGGAACGGTGCCTTCCTCATTGCACTAAAAATTAAAGTTAGTGACAGATGGACGGTTAATAACCATCAATGCAGAGGAGGACATTATAGCAGCAGTCACTAGCAAGGCCCCTTATGTCGAGGCGAATGAAGAGGCTATTGAGTGTTCTTTCTGCTCTTTAGAAATCATCAATCCAACCTTCATTTTGGAATGAAGTGAGGTACCGGTACCCAAAATGTCTAGAGCCACAAGGATGGCCCTGCAAATGATGATGGGGAAGGGAGCATTGCCAGGAAAAGGACTAGGAAGACAGTTGCAAGGAGGGGTTCAAATCCCAAAACTGATTGAGAAGAAAGATCACTTATGGTCTGGGTTTGAGCTTCAAGCCAGACCATAAGCACCAGAGGCAAGAGATTGAGAAGTGCCAAGCGAGAAGAAAGACACGTTTGAACGGAGGAGAAGTGGAGTGGGAACCGATAACATTCCCACCTGTATCCAAATCCTTTAAGTCAGGAGGGTTACTGGTAGAAGAAAGTCATCAGATTAATGCTGTACACAATGAGGGATTGGAGCAAGGAAACCTCGAGGGCATTCGCCCTTACGAACCGGGGAGCTCTCTGAACAATTGGACTGCGACTTCTTGTAATCTTTAGGAATTTTTCAGAGTAATTCTCGAAACAAGTCTGTTACTCTAGGGCCTAGGAGTAGTAAGATTACGTTTGTGAAAAAGGCTTATGATCATCTATTATTATTTTAATAAAACATAACTTTATTATCAATTTGGACGAATATGGTTTTTTTTATCAATCATATTTTGTTAAACTTTTGCAATTCTTATTCTTTCATTCACAGTACATAAACAACCATTCTTAGATTCATTCATTCTTTGTATATTCTTTCATACCCCCACAGGTCCCTAGATATCAATGATATGAGCATTGATATTGCAACTCCTGATTTCTCTTGCGAGCAAGACATGTGTTTAGAGGAATCTCAGGATTTTGAAGATGTTCAAGATTGTAATGTGTCTCCTGATCTGTTAAGAATGGTAAAACAGGAGGAAAAATGAATTATGCCGCATGAGAAAGAGGCAATAGAAAATGTAGCCCTAGAGGAAGGGAAGGAGTTGAAAATTGGAACACTAATTACCGAGGACACAAGGCATGGTCTGGTTGAGTTACTTCGAGAGTTCAAGGATATCTTCGCATGGTCATATCAGGATATGCCCAGATTGAGTACCGACATTGCAGTACAACGTCTTCCGATAAGACAGGATTACAAACCAGTCCAACAGAAGTTGCGGAGAATGCGACCAGACATTGTTCTAAAAATAAAAGATGAGGTTAAGAAGCAGTTCGATGCAGGATTCTTACAAGAGGTCAAGTACTCCGAATGGGTAGCTAATATTATGCCGCTCCCTAAGAAGGACGGGAAGGTATGAATGTGCGTTGATTACAGAGATCTAAATAAAGCTAGCCCAAAAGACAACTTTCTTTTGCCGCACATCGACATTTTGGTAGACAACGCGGCGGGACATTCGTTGTTTTCCTTTATGGATGGTTTCTCGGGGTACAATCAGATAAAGATGCATCAAGAGGATATGGATAAAACCACATTCATAACCTTGTGGGGCACCTTCTGCTACAAAGTAATGCCGTTTGGATTGAAGAACTCAGGGGTAACCTACTAGCGGGCCATGGTGAACTTGTTCCACGACATGATGCATAGGGACATTGAAGTATATGTTGATGACATGATTGCTAAGTCCCGAACAGAGAAAGAGCATATTGAAGTTTTGAGAAGACTATTCTTGAGGTTGAGAAAGTTTCAGTTGAGGCTCAATCCGGCAAAGTGCACCTTCAGAGCTAGATCGGGAAAGCTATTGGGGTTCGTAGTCAGCGAAAAGGGAATAGAAGTTGATTCAGACAAAGTCAGATCAATACAAGAATTGCCTCCACCACAAACTCAAAAAGAAGTTAGAGGATTCCTAGGAAGGTTGAATTACATTGCTCGGTTCATTTCACAACTAATCGAGAAATGTGATCCTATCTTTCGCCTCCTCAGAAAGCACAATCAAGGTACTTGGGATGAGGAATGCCAGAATGCTTTTGAAAAGGTCAAGCAAGATTTGTTGAATGCTCCGATATTATCTCCACCTAGCCCAGATAAACCGTTAATGCTGTACTTGTCAGTGTTTAGTAATTCTATGGGATGTGTGCTTGGTCAGCATGACGAGTCAGGGAAAAAAGAGAAGGCAATTTATTATCTCAGTAAAAAATTCACTGACTGTGAAATGAGATATCCACCAATTGAAAAGTTATGCTGTGCGCTGATTTGGACAACTCAGAGATTAAAACAGTACATATTATACCATATCATTTGGCTCATCTCAAAGCTTGATCCATTGAAATACATGATGGAGTCAACGGCTCTAAAAGGGAGAATTACGAGATGGCAAATTTTACTTTCAGAGTTTGATATAGTCTACATAAGTCAGAAGGCTATAAAAGGAAGTGCGGTAGCAGACTTCTTAGCCAGTAGGGGTCTAAAGGATTATGAGCCATTGACCTTTGATTTTCCAAATGAGGAGTTAATGTGTATAGCAACGACCGAAGATTCTCCTTGGAAGCTAAATTTTGATGGGGCTTCTAATGCAGTCGGAGATGGAATTTGGGCAGTCTTGTTATCCCCGAATGGCGATCATTACCCGTTCACGTACAAGTTGGACTTTGATTGCACAAATAATATGGCTGAGTATGAAGCATGCATCATAGGACTTCAAGCAGCTATAGAGCGAGGTATAAAAACCCTAGAAGTATATGGAGATTCTGCGTTGGTAATTTATCAGCTTTGAGGTGAATGGGAGACAAGGGACCCTAAATTGATCAATTATCGAAAGGTAGTTTTGGGGTTACTTGAGGAGTTCGATGACATCACCTTCAATTATCTCCCACGAGACGAAAATCAGATGGCAGATACTTTAGCAACCTTGGCCTCAATGATTAAGGTAAATAAAGAGGAATAGATGAGACCAATTCAAATGAGTGTCTATGAGGCTCCAGCTCATTTTTGTAACATTGAGAAGGCTGAAAAGGATGATAGCCCTTGGTACCAGGATATATTACGATATATGAGAGATCGTAAATACCCTGAACAGGCCAATGAAAATGACAAACGAACTTTGAGAAGGTTAGCTTACGACTATGTCTTGGACGGGGATATCCTGTATAAGAGAAGGAAAGACCAAGTACTTTTGAGATGTGTCGATGCTGTGGAAGCTAAACTAATTTTAGAAGAAGTTCATGAAGGTGTATGTGGGACGCATGCAAATGGGTTCACGATGGCAAGGCAAATCATGAGGTTTGGCTATTATTGGGCCACTATGGAAGGGGACTGTATCAACTATGCCAAGAAATGCCATAAGTGTCAGATTTATGGGGACAAAATTCATATACCACCTTCACCTTTGCATGTCATGACTTCTCCATAGCCCTTCTCCATGTGGGGCATGGATGTCATTGGACCAATATCACCGAAAGCTTCGAATGGACATCGGTTTATCTTCATGGTAATTGACTACTTTGCAAAATAGGTAGAGGCTGCTTCTTATGCGAATGTTACTAAGTCAGCTGTGAGTCGTTTCTTGAAGAAGAAGATCATTTGTCGGTATGGAATGCCTGAGAAGATCATATCCGACAATGTATTGAACTTGAACAACAAAACGATAGCAGAGGTTTGCGACCAGTTCAAGATCAAGCATCACAATTCTTCTCCCTATCGTCCAAAAATGAATGAGGTAGTGGAGGCCGCCAACAAGAACATTAAGAAAATAGTCGAGAAGATGACTGTGACTTATAGAGATTGGCATGAGAAGTTACCGTTTGCACTCCTGGCCTATCGAACATCTGTCAGAACTTCTACTGGGGCAACCCCATTCTCGTTAGTTTATGGGATGGAAACAGTGTTACCTATTGAAGTAGAAATACCTTCTCTTCGAATCTTGATGGAGATAAGGTTAGATGAAGCTGAATGGGTTCAATCCCGATATGACCAGTTGAACTTGATTGAGGAAAAGAGGCTAAGAGCCATTCGACATGGTCAGATGTATCAGAAGCGAATGATGCGATCTTATAACAAGAAAGTTCGACCAAGAGAGTTCCACAAGGGAGACCTTGTACTGAAAAAGATCCTTCCTATTCAAAAAGACTTTAGGGGGAAATGGATGCCGAATTGGGAGGGGCAGTATGTCGTGAAAAAAGCTTTCTCTGGCGGTGCATTGATCTTAATAGAAATGGATGGGAAAAGTTTACCTAACCCAGTAAACTCAGACTCAGTTAAAAAATACTTTGTCTAAAGGAGAAGAGAATCCAAGGTGAAAACCCGCAAAGGGCACTTTGGGACTTCTATTTAAAAAAAAAGGAAAAAAGAAAAAAAAAGAGAAAAAATAATAAAAAGAAAAAAGAGAAAAAAGAAAAAATGGAGAGGCCAAGGTGAAAACCCGCAAAGGGCGCCTTGTGACCAAAGGGGTTTTTGAGTTGAAAACCCGAAAGGGCAGCTAAAATTTTGAAGAGCACACGGTAATATTACTATATTTGATTCAACGAAGAATGAAGCGTGTTGCATATCGGGGCATCAACAAACTACTTTGGATCTTTTAAACACATGTTGAACTCAAGAAAGTCTTCATGGAGCTGGCGTATAAACGCTCAAGCGACGATATCTAGGGCATCTAACTTTGTCCTATTTGCTATCTTTAGATTCTCTTTCTTCTCAAAGATAGGCTTTCAGATTAATTTCCTTTGTATTTTTTTTGACAAATTCGTTCCAATCTAATTATTCTCAAGATTAAATTCATCTTCCATTATTCTTAAAGTATGTTGCATTAAAATAATGATGGATGAACTAAATAATTTTCACAAATGAAGTTTTGCTCATTACTCTGGAAATTTCTAGATTATACAAGAAACTAAAATAGAACAATTGTTCGAAGAATTCACGTAAGTGAGGTTTGAAAGAACTCGAGGAAATTCTTTCTTTAGTCCAAAATGATGTTTGGACAAATCAAATGATTCGATCCTAAGAGAGGATTATCTTACAGACATTTTGGTGGGTCATAGCATTTGAAGAATGGTACAAACCTACAGGCTGAGTAGGAATGATATTTCGAGAGAAATAACGATAAACTTCGACGAGAGAGTGAATGGTGACGTCTGGAATAGGGGTCATATTCATAAACATTTTGCATTATAACAGGTTTAATTAGGAACATTTGATTCACTTCGATCATAGCATCCTAATCATCAGGCATAATCATTCTACAGGTTATCAAAGACGACATGCCTTAATCCCCTAAGCAGTAAGGTAATAGGCCGCAACATAGCAGATCTGGCCTTTAGATGTTTATACTGAAGTAAGATCCAAGATGGTTTGGCATTCTTGTGCTTACAAGGAACAAATCAAAGACATAGCTGATTTGGCTTTCACATGAAGCAAATCTAAGATGATTTGGCATCTCTGTATTGTCAGAGAACAAATCGAAGTTTGGCGTTTTCATATTCGACGGAGAGCAGACACATAGCAGATCTGGCCTTCAGATGTTTATACTGAAGCAAGATCCAAGATGGTTTGGCATCCTTGTGCTTACAAGGAACAAATCGAAGACATAGCTGATTTGGCTTTCACGTGCTTACGATGAAGCAAATCTAAGATGATTTGACATCTCTGTATTGTCAGAGAAAAAATCGAAGTTTGGCGTCTCCATATTCAACGGAGAGCAGGCACATTGCAGATCTGGCCTTCAGATGATTTTACTGAAGCAGATCCAAGATGATTTGGCATCCTGGTGTTCACAAGGAGCAAATCAAAGACATAGCTAATTTGGCTTTCGCGTGCTTAAGCTGAAGCAAATCTAAGATGATTTGGCATCTCTGTATTGTCAGAGAACAAATTGAAGAAGCAGATTTGGCGTCTCTGTGTTCGGCGGAGAGCAGATCGAAGATATCAACATGACAGTCACAAGTTCACAAGAAGCAGATTGAAGACCATGATTTGATAAGACCGGTCAAATTTGGTCTTTATAGGAGTCTTTGCTCGATTCCTGTTACACAGCAATGAGCAAAGAGGGGCAACTGTGATAGCCCAAATTTAACTGGGCCTTAAAACCAAATGAAATAAATAAATGATTATTTATTTAACAGCCCATATAAAGTCCAGTTTACAAGAGCTCAAACACAGGCCCAAATACCTCAGACCCGTTATACCCAAACAGACCGGCTACAGCCCAATAACCCCTTTACAACTAGATACCCAAATACTCCGAGACCCAATTAACCTAAACCTATAGTAGACCCAAACCCAAAGGCCCAAATAGCAGGGGCCCAAATGACTTTCAGATAGGGTTAGAAACCCTAGCTCTCTCCTTGCGCCGCAAACAGAAGGTTCCAGAAGCCAAGCCTCACGACCCTTCGGTTTCCGTCGTTCCAGCTACCTTCCATCAAAGCCACGATTCTAGGCCCCGAGTCACGCCGAGATCAACACCACCGATGGACCATCATCAAGCCCTCGTCACCACCAGATTTCTCGCAAGTACCTGCAAAAGGAAAGGAAACACAGTAGATACGGAAAAACAGAAAAAGGAAACTAAAATAAAGGAATCTCAGCAGATCACGATCAAAGATACGGTGGATACAGTAGAAAAGAAATGGAAAGAAATCGAAGATTTCTTTCCCAGTTTATGTAATAAAGCAGTGGCTATAAAAGCCCAAATAAAACGATGTAAAGAGGACGGACTTACGTTTTTAAAAAATATACGCAGAGAATCAATAAAAAATATAGAAATTCAGCAAAAGAGTTATTTCTTGCGCATATATACAGCAAGCATCACCGTCGATTGAATATACAAAGGTGAAATTTCCTTTTAAATATATGCACATATATTGCGAACGAAAAGGGGGAAAAGGAAGACGAACCTTTTCTGATCTGCGCTGAAGTAGGAAATTTCCCAGTTTCCGACCGTCGCGCATGGCGACGTTCACGATGGCCCGTGAGCGCGTGAATGCCTGAGAACAGAGGCTCGACGGAGCTCCGGTGTCGGCCCCAGATCCTCATTCAGAGGATTTCACCCTTTTTTTTTAAAGTCGGGTGTAAAAATGAATTTAAAACTAAAATTTGGCTTATATAGCCTTAACAGAACGACGTCGTTTTAGCTTAATCCAATAAGCTTAAAACGACGTCGTATTAAGACTAAGGATCCGCGCGTTGACCCGATTACCCGAGAAGGATCCGCGTGTTTTTAAAGATTGGGTTAATTACCCAATTGGTCCTTCCACCTTTTTTGTATTTACAATTATGTTTTATTTTATTTATGATTTAGCCCTAATATTTTGTTTCAGTTTTGATTTAGTCCCTGCAATAGCTATTTTAAGTCCGTAATAAAAGCATTTGCCGTTTTGGGAAATAGGCGTTTTGCCCAATGAGTCCCTTTTCGTTTTACTGCGTGTTTTAATTAGGACCTTAATTCAGCTTTATTTTTTAATTAGCCCCTGTAATTTTATTGAACTTCAAATCTAATCCTATATATTTATTTCTATTATTATTATATATTTTTTTTATTGATTTTATTTTTATTTTTTTAAACCTTATTTTTATATATTATAATTATCTTATTGTATATTGTTTTTCACAAATTATTATTTTACATTATTACATATATATTATTATTATGTTTTTACTTGTATTATATATTTATTAATTATTTATATATATTATGTATTTTTTTACATATATACTTTCATATTATATATTGTAATTATTTTATATTATTATGTCATTTCTTATACTATTATTTTTATCTATATGTTATTATCATTAAAAGTTTTAACTTGTATTATATACTTATTTTTATTTATATGTTAATAATTACTTTACTTATATTCTATTATTACACATTTTGAAGATATTATAATATTATAACTTGTATAGTACGTATATTTCATCATTAATTACTTATTTCATATTATTCTAAACTTATATTTATATATATTATATAATTATTTTATTATAAATACGAATTCTTTTACATACTTGATGCTTTATACATTATTTTTCTAAACCAATATATTTTATATTTTTATTCTTATAAATATACTTTTATTATATATTATATTTTAATCTATTATTAAATATCACATTTTTTATATGCTCATTCTATTTGTCATTTATTTATATCACACATATATTTTTAAAACTTATGTTTTTATTATTATGCAATATTTGCTTTTACTTTAGAATTAATGTATTATTGCTATGTTATGTATTTTATATGTTATGTTTTAGACTTTTATAATTTATTTTCAAATGCATATTTTATATATATATGTGTCAAAATTGTATATCATGCATCATTTATATGTTTATATGTTGAATTACATGTTTATGGTTTTTACCTATTCTTCTTAAATATATATTGCGTTTTATGTATCTTTTTCTTATTTAAAATTTGTCATGTTTTATTTCTTATATGCGTTGGTTAATGTATAATTTTATGCTACTGTGCTTTATTTACCTATTATTATAACATGTTATCTCGTATGTTATGTTAGTATGCTCCTTCATGCATCGGTTTTTAAAAAGAGACTTCAAAGTTTTGAAAAATAAAAAGGCAATGCTTAGTGTTTGGAAGCTTCGAGAAAAGTAGTGCCCTAACTTATTGGGTTGCAACCTTTCTCGTTGAGTTCGAATAGTCAAGCACCCTTCTAAGTTTTTTAAGCATTTCAAAATACGAGCAACTGTCTTGAAATTTCAAAGCGTTGTGTCCAAACTTACTAGATATGACGTTTTGACGTCTCAAGATAGGGATTTTCAAAAATGGTTAACTTAGTCTCGAATGTCTTAAAATAGTGCGTCCTAACTTATTGGATGTAATATTTTGATTCATTTGATACAAGTGAACCCTAATTTTCAAAATCAAAATATTGTAAAGAGGATTACATCTTAAATTTTTTTTAAATTTCCAACATTAAGGACATTTTGATAACCAATTAGGTACCAATTTTTGGGCGTTACGAGGGTGCTAACCCTTCCTCGTACGTAACCGGCTCCCAAACCCATTTTCTGATTTCGTAGACCAAAACTAATGATTTTAAAACAAAATATTTTAAAGGTGATCCAATCACACCTAAAAAGATTGGTGGCGACTCTCATTTTTGTTTTTCTTAAAGTCGATTCCCATTTTTCAAAACTAGATTTAAAAATGGTCTCGACACTGAAATTTCTGGTATAAAAAAAGAGAGTATTCGGTCAGTACTAAAATTGAGAAGAAATTTTCCATAATTTAACAAATTTTCAATATTTACATTTTTAGTCAATATGTATACAGAAATTGACAAAACTGAAGGTTAAATTTTTTTCATTAATAAAACATTTTATTAATAAATTACTGAGTTAATTAGTTGGTTATTATATATATATATATATATATATATATATATGTTAAGTGGGGAGGGAAAGAATCATCTTTCTTTCCTTCTCCGTGATCGGTTGTGAAAGAAGGACTAGGCAAAACTTGATCTTTTTCATTCGGCCATCAAATTAACAAGGTATGTGAACTTGATTCGTCTTAAATTTCATAGATTTCTTTAGCATGAGATGTGTTCTTGTTAATCCATTGTTTATAGTTTAGTATTAGAAGAATTAATCTAAGTTACTATGGTAGAGAATGTTATGAAATTGAGTTGAAATTAAGAAAAATTAGTTGTTAATCTTGATAGATGTAGGAAATATGTTAATAAGATAACGTGATAGGTAAGAATAAGTCAGATTTAAGTTTAAAACCTTGAAAAATATTATTGCATCATTAAGGACTAAATCGGAAGGGATAAAAAGTTCGGGTTTGATAATAAATAATGGTTGAACTTGAAGGAGATCATTGTATTATATTTATTAAGTTGGATTTAAATTCAACCTGGTGAATTGTTAGATAAGAGTATTTCAGATATTAGCATTAGTAGGGATTATATTGAATAAAGTATATTCATATTTAATTATCATATTTCTATGTCTGAATTATAAATTTAATGGATTTTTCATATTCTAATTTATCGTACATAGCTAAAGACGACATTATTATGTCGAAAAGCAAAAAGAAATACAAAGTTGTCGATGAATAGGTAATTTGGTTTGTGCTCTCATAATTCGAGTTCTTTAGATAATTATATGTATATGTTTGATTAATTAAATGTCCGGAAATGACAAACCATCAATGTGAAATGTTTATGCCTAACTATGTGACTTGAGCTTGTTTGACAGACTAAATATATGTGTATATGTTTGTTGATGAAATACGATCAATAATACTGATAATTGCCTATTAAGGTTATTAGATAGAATCACAGGTATAGTTGGCATGTTATAGAGTCCGTTTTGATAGGTGAGAGATTCAGCACTATGTGCGTTTATATTATGATAGTTCTCTAATACCTTGGGGGTTAAGAATGTATCACCAGCTCAAATTCCACAAAGGTACGAGCGTATTCTGGTGTGGTTAGTGGGATCGGTGTCCCAATTAGCACTTCGATGCATATTTGGTGTGTTGGTGGATTAATCTGAGTATCTGTCCTTCAGTTCGATATATGTTAATAGGGATTAAAAATGTAATATTATTTATCATATACATGTGTACTATATTGGGATAAAAATATTGAAGTGATACATGGTTTGATATGTTAAACTAGATGCAAATACTCTGAGGGTGTATTGAAAATTAAAATGAGTAATTGAGAAAATCATTGATATGAACAAGATGAAATGATAAATGATTTATTTGTGTATACGTATCCTTGATGTTAATGTTGAATGGTTATTGTTTAACTTGATTTATCTTATTACTTATTTCTATTTGATTTTGTTATGTTTATAATTGAATTTGAATTATGTTAGCACTACTGAGTATACATTCCTTAGCGTATGGATTTGTTTGTTCCATTTGCAGGTCTTGGATATAAGTTATAGTAGATTTGTGGTCAAACATCAAACTCAAAGGCTCAGGTCAAACGTCTTCTCGTTGCTATTTTGTATGTATATAAATATTTAGAGTCGTATGGCATGTACTTAAGTTGGTAGTCTTGCTACATAGTAAGGTTTTGGTACTTTTGGTAGTTTGGCTTTTTGATCATTAGCTAATTATGCTTGATTACATGAGTTTGAATATGATTTGGTAGTGATTGAATGTATTTTAATAGGTTGAATTAATGATTATGTTTCGAGGTAAGTTTTGGTTCATTTTAATAAGGTTTGGGATACTTGAAAATGGGTATTTTAGCCATTTGACCATTAAATCTCGAGACATACTAAGCTGGTACCAAGATAAGAGGCCTTTGTCGAGACAAGGGCACATCAAAGCTAGATTAATTTTGTCCTGCTCCAATCTCAAGATAAAAACTCCTTATTTCAAGACATTTAAGCATCAAAGCAAAAATGAAAAAACAAGAGTCGAGGGACCTTGTCTCAAGACATAATTTCAAGTGTCTCGACACATATTGATATCGAAGCTAAAATTTTCAAAATCAAATAAGACCTATCTTGAGACATAACCTTAAATTTGACAAAAAAGTTGGATTCAAGTCTAACTCTAAATTTGACTTAATATAACCTTGTATTTATATGAAATTGATTATTGTATGAAAAGAGTGTGTGTATATATTGTTCAATGGATGATTAAATCGTTGTGAATAAAACTTTGTGAATTTCATGTCAAGTTAGCCTGAGTTGCTTCAGCAACATAATGTAATGTCAAACATCTAGATCTGTTGATCGTGTTAAGTGTGGGGGTGTCACAATTATGTATACAGTTTGTTAAAAAAGAAAGTCATGTTATTTAAGTATTTATATACAGTACGTATTAAGGCCTTATATTGACTATGAAAAGAAGCAATAAAAAATAGCAAAACATGTTGTTTGTTAAATCAAATAATCAAACTGAAATTGTCAAAAGGGGGTGAATTGACTTTTAAAAATTTGGTGAAAGATAGAAAGGATAAAAAATTAAACACAAGAATTAGAGTGGTTCAGACCTAATTGCCTACTCCACTGTCTTAACTTTTCACAACTAAGGATTTTTCCAAATTCACTAATTTGATAATCTTTGAGACAAGGTTTAACCTTACAAACTCTCTTCAAGTTTCTACCCAAACCATAAGATACAAACCTTTCCCAAATTCACTAATTTGATCATCTTTGAGACAAGGTTTAACCTTATAAACTCTCTTCAAGTTTCTACTCAAACCATAAGATACAAACCCTCTCAAAGAGATAAAAAAAAATCAAACAAAGAAAATAATCCTTACTAGATCAAAGTGTTTGCAAATTAAGCTCAATTACAATGAAAGACACTCGAGCAAATAAAATGACAATAAAGCTCACCAATGTATGAAAGAAAAAGCATGGAAATATTTGGCACAAAGGTTATTTGATTGTTCTTTTTACTTGAATATTCTTTCTTGTTGTTGTAGGACCTATGAAAGATGGTATTTATACCTTCTAATTCATTTTCAACGGTTGGGGTTATTGTAGAAGTTAAAAGAGCCGTTGGGATGAAAATATTAGTGCATTTAATTCACCTGCAACAAAAGGTATCGATACTATTTGGAAAAGTATCTATAATTTTAGCATTTAGTGCATTGATTCAATGACTGTTAAAATTGAAAAAATCGATACCAAGATAAAATTATTGATACCAAACAAAAGATATTGATATTGGATCGATACTTAATGAATACCTCAAAATGGCAGAATTCTAATTTCGTATCGATATTGAAAAATATATCGATAAAGTGTGTCAAAATTGATACCATTTAGAAAATAATCGATACCTAACAAAAAGGTATTGATATTTGGTAAATTGTTTGCAACTTAGTAGTCTATTTTGGTATCGATTTCTAAAAATCTATTGATACCTGACAAAAAGTATCGATAGTGGGCCTCTAGCATTTTTTATTTGTTTAAAAAATGTTATAAATTTGATTTTTTTGTGTTTTAGAATAATTTGAAGTACAATTTTGCCAAGTGTTGCTTAAAATTATTTTTATTCAAAACATAGTGTTTGTTATATCAAAATGTTTTTTATCAAATAAAGCTTGGGTCAATAATCGCCCCCTGTTTTATATAACAAAATAATTTGTGAATTTTGGTTTTGAATAAAATTTGCTCCCCTTTCTAAAATTCATTTTCACTTGAAGGTTTCATCAAACATTGTTGCTTATTGTCAAATTTAACATTCATTTGTGTTCATTTTTAGTTGAAAAACATTTTGAAACAATTGGTCACTAAATTTTGGCAACACAATCAACTATTGTTCAATCAACCATTAACATTAACTCTACCTTTCTCCTCTCTCCCTTTTTGTTATATCAAAATAGGACAAATAAAGCTTTAAGGAGAGAAATTTTGTTAGCCAAAGAATAGAAATTGAAAAACATGAAAACAAAGAACTAACATTAAGAATAAACATGATAATATCCCAAATTAAAGTAGGACAATAGAAGAGTGCATTAACAAATTAAAAGATGCATGATGCAAACGTATGAATGGTCTAAACTAATCATCCCTAGGTGGTGATGAAGGATCCAATGGAGGAAAGCGAGCAAGAAGTTGAGCCATTTGCTCCTCCAAAGTCTTTATCCTAGAGCCTAGATTACCAACATTATTATTTACTCAATCAAAAGCATCATCTACACAAGTACAAAACCCCCTAAACTCCTCACTCAAGGAAGTAATAGCACCAAGGATGGCAGCAAACATGTCGTCAGAGTGAGACAGAGCAGATGGTTGAGCAGATGAAGATGCCGGTGGAGGAGCCTGCTTGGCAGGAGGTGGAATATCATCAAGATCAACTGCAAGGTCTTCATCATCATGACACGCCGCTTGGCCTTCTTTCTCCCATTCTCCAGTAGAGGGATTTTGTTTGTACTTGGCATGATGAAGAGCCCCAATACCGATAGGTTGATGTCTTCGGATAGGGGTATTGACACAAGTATTGATGCCCAAATGAGAAAAAAAAAAAGAAAAAGATAGGTCCCAAATGGTAAGGTTACAGAGCTACCTAGGTCTCTCCCAATAGATTTGGTAATGTCGTTATACATGAGAAGAGCAACATCCGAACGCCTGTTCAACTTAAAGCAATCGATCCACCAATAATCGGTGATTAGAATGACGATATATGCTTAGATATGGGTTTAAAGATAAGTTAACAGCAAGATTAGATGGAACAAAATTGGTGGGATTAACAGGACCCTTTTCATTAGACACACTACCGGGAGGTAATGACAAAATTTCTGAAAATCTTCTAGAGTGAGGTAAATATGTGTATTCATAAGATAGGAATTAATGGCAATAATAGTGTCGTCGAACTCATCATATTCGACCATTTGGTTATTATAAAAGGCTCGGACAAGGTTTTCGAAAGTGGGAGAACGTATTCTAAAGAAATCAAGAAATTGTCACTTACGTAAAACGGGAAGATACCTAAAATTAAATGATTATAAGCAATCAACATCTAATGTTCTAGAGGTATTAACTAGACGAGTGATGAAGTTTCTATCAAACCGGTCTCGTTCTCCCAGAGAACGAAAACATTCGCCAAAGGACAAGTTAGACCCACTAGAGGCACTAGCATAAGAGGGATCGAATCTAGGACATTTCTTAAGAGGCATAATTTAATCTAGAACTCTAAAACACACTAATTTTACTAAGAAATTTCGTTGGGAAATTTTGACAAACACTTGGTAACCTCCTGCATAAAAACACAATAGATATGTTCTAAATCATCTCAAAACTCAATTTCAAAATAGCTATTTAACAAAGATTTTAATGAAATTTCGAAATAATTTTTTTTTACCTCAAAATGTGTTTTAAAATGGTGAAATCCTTGAGAAACCTTGTGTAATGCTTGATGAAAATGATAATATGGGAATGAAAAACAGATGAGAAAAAAGTTTGGGGAAATTTTGTTTTATGTTTAGAAAATACGGTGTAGTATCATAAAACCCTAATATAGGTATGGATAATTTTATGGTATTGATACTAAATGTTTATTATGTTTTCTAATGTGCAGAAAATTTTTAAGTAATCAAAAGTTTTAAATTAATTTAGAATGACATTTTATCAAATTTTAATGATTTCATATGTTTAAATATATCAAATTTGAGTATGATGCATATGAAACATAGATTTTCATAAGACATTCAAAAATTGGATATTATCATTCAACAAAAAATAATAGACCAAATAAGTCAAAAATAGACTAATCATGCAAAATCACCTCCCCAAATTAATTGCATATGAGAGTCATTTAAATATTTTAAAATGTAAATAAACACAAATTCAAGGCAAGACAATAATATCTAACTCTCTCCTAAGTGTCCAAAATATTTCTTTATCTGATTTTGTAAAAATGTCAACTAATTGTTTCAATGTGTCAATAAAGATCATTAGTAACTCCAAAAATAATATCATCAACATATATTTGAATTACTAACAAATCCTTATATTTTCTTTTGATAAAAAGTGTTTGTCAACTTTCCCTTCATAAAAACTTTTTTCAATAAAAAAAAAATTTAATAATCATTCATTCCAAGCTCTAGGAGCTTGTTTTAAACTATATAGAGTTTTTAAAAGTTTGAAAACATAATTTGTAAATTTTAAATCTTCAAAATTAAGTGATTGTTCAACATACACTTCTTCAATTATAAAAGCATTTAGAAAACACATAATATAAATATGTTAGAGTGTTATAATTATGAGAACATTATTAATGAGATCTACCTATGTGAGTGTGAAGTGTGTCTACTTCTAGGAGCTCAATGGCTTAACTCTAATTGCATTCATGAAAAGAGATTACAGACATATAGCCATAATGGTGTCCCCAGATAATGTGCATTGATTGATAGTGAAATCATTGTGTGAAATTTGTTCAGTTAATCAAATACAATAGTTGGTTCAAAACATAGTCTACCATATAATTTCAATTAACTTTAACATATTTCCACCAAGTAAAGATTCAATCGCAATACGACTTTATTTATACAATCTATTTTCAATATTATCAAAGTGAGAAAGATTGTTGGAACATTTTTAAAATATTTATAATGTTCCAATAGTTATAATTGAAAAGTTATAAGTAATCCAAAAGTTATGTCACCTGGTTATTAACCAAGAGATTGTCACTATTTATAATGATGAGTTATCTCTCTTGTTATCAAAAGTTATGTCACTTAATTGTTAACAAAAAATCATAATTATTCAAGTACATATCTACTGAATAATTATATTTTTTGGTAAAAGATGTGACTAACCATTTGAATAGTTATACTTCTATGAGAAGATACGAGAACTCTTATAAATAAGAGAGGAATTTCATTTGCATGATAAACTAATATATACCAAAACACACCAAAACTCATAAAAAAGTTCTCTATTATCTCCATCTTCTAATATTTAAATATTATTCTATAAAAAATTACTGTAAAAGTTCTTTATAGAATTTGATAATAATGTTATGTTTTTTTAGTGTTGTAGATTATTTTCATACGTTAAAGTAACATAAAAAATACTCAAGACAAATCAAAGTATATTTTAGAGTTCTAGATTTCTTCCAATTTCAACACGATTTTTATAATTTATATTGTAATGATTTGAGTTTGATTATAATTATTTATAATACTAATTGTACCTTTAAAGGAAAAAATTAGATTTTCTTCTACACAAATTTTTGTTGTGATGAACATAATAAAGCTTATTCCGCTGCAATGAATTCGAAACTGAGTTTAATTGTAGATGTGATTATATTGAATTTCACATATCCCTGAAAATTCTTTTTACCAAAAAAAGAAAGATCAGTAGTGGTATTGTTTCATGTTGCTTTTGTAAGTTTCTTTAGTTTTTGCTGGGAAAAGCTTGAAAAGAAGGGAAAAACAATGTCTAATGATAGCAAATGGTGAATGACTCGTGAAATTGACAATATTACAAAGCAAAGGGTTTTTTTTTTTTTTTTTTTTTTTTATGAACAAAATTACATTCCATAAGTTCACGAGAGTGTTTCAGCTCATCCTAAAGGGAGGGGCTCAAGTAAGTCATCAAATATTTGCCATTTTAGAAGCTATTTGGTTTATGGTTCATCGATCAATACCTTCAATCTTATCTTCGACTTCTGAATACAACTGCCTCAACTTCTCAATATTCTCCTCCGAAGTTTCCCAATAGCCACGTCCGTTGGCCTCCAAGAATGTTTGAATCAACTTCCTGAACGAGTTGGGATTGGTGTTCATCAGCCTGTTCAACATGTTCTCATCTTGAATGAAAGTCGAATTAGCCTCTTCGTACACCCAGTTATCCACTTGCCCCGAAGTTGCACTCCACCCTACAGTATTTGTAAGGCGCTTCTCAATTTCGCGAACCCCTTCATATCCACTGGACATCATTCCTTCATACCATTTGGGGTTCAACAACTTGGTTCGTGCATCTAGTCGCACAGTTTCAGCCAGAGTTCGAACCTGTAAATTAGAGCAAAGTAGGATTAGTGAGACATGTACTAATAGTTGTGTAATCAGCTTAAAAATTGGCACGTCTCAAAGATGATCCTATAACATTTGGAGGAAAGATTCATGGTGCACACCTGGGCGTTTGCAGTGGTGGTATCTGCAATGTATGCACTCGGCTTCTTTCCATCCTTGCGGAGGTTTTGTACTAAGTTTGTTGGATCCGAGTCGAAGTAGTGACTCACATCAGTGAGTGAAATTTCTGAGGAATCAAGATTTTGGAAAGTGGCATCTGCTGTGCTTAGAGCCATCTCAAAGACTTTCCTTTTCTCAGTCATACCTGCACCTGGGGCATCACAGTCAAAAGCAAATGATTTCCGGCTCAGGTACATATCTTGGAGCTGTTTCTCATCATTCCATGAGGAGTTCTCAACGGCAAGGTTGACGTTCGAAGAGTACGATCCTGAAGCGTTTGAGAAGACCCTTGTTGCAGCTTCTCTAACCTCAATTCCCAAGGCTTTGGCTTGCTCTAAGGCGTGCTTACGTACATAGTTCTGCTCCACAGGTTCATCTAATTCAGCTACCATCTTCACTGCTCGATCAAGGAGGTTCATCTGTAAACCAAAAATAAGAAATAAGAACATGAAATGGTAAGAAAGGTGTAGGCAAATGTACGAAAAACATGATCTTTATATACAAATTACCGAATGCATATCCAAAACGGCTTTAAAAATACTAGGATTGGTACCTGATTAATGAATAAATCTCTGAAAACTCCAGAGCAGTTAACAACAACATCAATCCTGGGTCTGCCAAGCTCTTCAAGGCTGACTGGCTCAACTCTGTTGACTCGACCAAATGTATCAGCCACTGGCCTTACTCCTATCATCCACAAGACCTGAGCGAGTGATTCACCGTAAGTTTTGATATTATCGGTTCCCCATAATACAAGTGCAACTGTCTCCGGATACTTTCCCCCGTTGTCAACCTTCTGTCTCTCAACTAACCTATCTACCACAACTTTTGCACTCTGCATTGCAGCTGTTGTTGGAATAGCTTGTGGATCCAATGCATGAATGTTCTTTCCTGTTGGCAACACTTTCGGGTTTCGAATAGGATCACCACCAGGCCCAGGTTCAACATATTTCCCCTCCAATGCTTGTTTCAGACTGCCTAACTCATTATCAGCAACAACCAGCTTTAAACACTCAGCTAGGAACTCAAATAATACTCTCAGCTTTTCCCTATCTGCACGGTAAAATTTTGTGTTCGATAAATACTGAATCCATGGCTCGTTGATACCAAACCCAAGGATCGAGCTTAACTTATCAGCCACATCAACAACTTGACCATTCTTGTTGGTTGTTTTCTGCACAAAGGCAGAAATTGCCCCACGTGAGGCCTCAGTAATTTGCCGCAGAAGCTCTACATCCTTCAAGATGCCTTTGTCACTTCCTCTGTACACATCCTCTATGTTTCTTCCAACAGTCTCAGCTAATATAGATGGCAGTGATGAAATCCCATCTTCAGGTCGGTCTAATGCAGCAATATTCACCAATGTAGCAACTGCTTCCATAGCAGATGGAGGCTCACCAATAACATGAAGCCCACATGGTAACAGTCGGGACTCGATCTCCATGATCTTGGAATATACTTTTCCAACAACAAGATCCCGTTCTTTTGCTGAAATTTCCTCTCCCTCTTCGGGAAGCTCTACATCCTTGTCAAGATTGCATTGTCTAGCCGTGCTGATAATAGAGCTAACAATTTGTTGCCCACGACCTGAGTCTTTAAGGGACTGGTATGATGAGATAAGTTCACTCAGTTGCTTAAGTCCCTTGTAAAGCCCAGCGTTTTCAGCCGGAGGAGTCAGATAGCTAATTGTATTAGCATAACTACGACGCTTGGCTATGGTAGCTTCAGACGGGTTATTAGCAGCATAGTAGTAAACATTGGGAATATTCCCGATAAGACTATCAGGGTAACAAACATCACTCATTCCCACCTGCTTTCCAGGCATAAATTCGAGCGATCCATGAGTACCAAAATGAAGAACAGCATCAGCTTCAAAAATCTTCTCAACGAAGGAGTAGTATGCAGCAAACCCATGATGCGGGCTAGCTGATTTTGAGAAAAGTAACCGCATAGGATCGCCCTCATAACCAAAAGTAGGCTGGACTCCAATGAAGACATTGCCGTACTGCTTTCCATATACCAAAAGATTCTCTCCATCAGAATTCAAATTTCCAGGAGGTTTACCCCAGTTTTCTTCCAAAGCAGGAGCGTAGGGAGTAAGGTTCTGGTATTCACGGACGCTCATTTTATAAGCAACATTCAGATTAGGGCTGTTAAATTGCGCCTCCTTGTCGTGAATCACATCCTCAATTAAAGCTTCAGCAGTCTCTGGGAGGCCTTCGACATTGTAGCCATCTTTCTGAAGGTCTTTCAAAACCGAATAGATGGAAGCAAAAACATTGAGGTAGGCAGCTGTGCCAACATTCCCTTTGTCAGGAGGGAAGCTGAAGACGGTGATTGCCAACTTCTTCTCAGTCTGCAGGGATCATACAAACACAATTTACATAACAATCTAACCAAGAAAGCCCATATGTGCTAGTCAACAGTAATATCCTACAACAGCATGTTGTCAAGATTTGCTAAGCTGTAGGTCATAGAATGTGAAGAATGAGGATAGGGTAGTTTATTGAACACAATTTAAACAATTATCAGTATGGAACACAATTTAAACAATTGGTTGATGAGTGATTGAAGATTTATAAACATATGTATAGTTTACTGAAGATCCCTTCTAGATTACAAGCTGAAAAGTAGATTCAACTGCTAAGTGGGAGAATCTTAACGTAAACAATGTATCATTAGTCATTAAACATATATATACATGCTCTCTAGACTGAAAAAGCTAATTGCTGTTAATTTAAACTACTTTTTTGTTGATTACTTGGATCGAGGCTCTCATGGAAAACAGTAGAGGCCATCTAATGTGCAAAGATTGGAAAGTTATATAGCGTTAAAACTTAAAAGCAAATACCTTTGATTTCCTTTTCAATTCAGCCCACTTGATGGCTCGAGTGCAAAGCTGCTCAACCCTCTTGTGAAGAGCATGGGATTTCCCTGGAACCAAAGGTCAAAAGGACCATTTTAATCAACTCTGAAAACAATTTTTACTTGAGCCAGAAAGCCCAAAAATTATACAAATGAAAAATATAAGTGAAGCATGAGAGGAGACCACCAAAGATAAAGCAATAGACAAACCCCTCATTAGCTAAAAAACTAAGCACCTAAAATCAAACAAGTTCTGACAGGCAAATTTAGACATTAAATATGAGACTTGCTAAAATAGGTAACTTCACTTGCCTGTTCTAGGGTCACGACCGGCAAAAACGATGGGTTCCATGCCTCCGTCAAGCTCTGGAAGGGCCACCTGGAGAGCTACTTGAATAGGATGCAGTCCCAAAGTACTGTTTAGCCACTCCTCGGTTGTTTGGAAAACCAAAGGCAGTGCAACAATATAAGGAACATCAAGCTTCATCAGTGCCTCAACGGCCCTTGGATGGTCCTGCCTAGCGGGTCCACCAACGAGAGCAAAGCCTGTTAATGACACCACCGAGTTCACCATTGGTTTCTTGGTAACCGGATCGATCAAGAACCTTTCAACTGGTCCAGAAAAATCAAGTCCACCGGCAAAAATTGGTATTACTTTGGCCCCTTTTGCCTCTAATTCCATGATGACTGCTACGTAGTGGCTCTCATCACCGGTAACAATGTGACTCCTTTGCAAAACCAATCCAATTACAGGTGCATCAGGCCCCCTAAGCTTCTCATTAACATCCCTCCTGGTACCATACCAATTCAAATACTCCTTCACGTCATCATACATGCAAGGAGCCAGTGGGTGCCAAATCCCACTGTCTAAGAACAAAACGGGATCCAAGTAATCAACTTTTGTCCCTTTGAGTGCAGGCACATAAGAGCTAGATATCATTTTCAAGAAATTCTGTAGATTATCGGGTGAACCACCAAGCCAAAACTGGAGGCTCAATATGTAAAGTCTAGCATCTTGTGCCTTGTCACTGGGCAAGTATTTCAAAACCTTAGGCAATGTCCTTACTAGCTTTAACATACTATCAGCAAAACCTGCTCCTTGCTTCTTTCTTTTGAATAGCTGAAAAAATGGACTCTTCGATTGACCAAGCTGTGACATGCTGAAAGAGCCCAACTTGTTTAGCCTCATTACTTCAGGCATTGAAGGGAACACCAAAACAGCATCAAGCCTATCCCTCTCTTTCTCCACTGCAGTCTTCACTTTCAAGGCAAGCTCCTCAACGAAAATCAAAGACCCAATAAAGATATTCGCGTCTTCGAGATCTTTGCAGAAGGTTTTATAAGTATTTTCATCTCTAAGCTCCTCAACCAAGTACCCAACGACTTCAAATGAAGCAAAGTTGGAATTTTGGTTCAAGGACTGGACTGCACTTGAAAGGGAAGACTGGTACTGCGCTTCCAGGACAACATAGACAATTTTTACAGTGGGGAGATTGTTTTTGTTTTCTGGCACAATTCTACGAACTTCTGGTGTGGTTTGAGTGAAAAGGCCATTCCCAATTGCTGCACATTTTACTTTCAAGGAAGATTTTGAGTTGGGAAGGTTGTTTATTTTCTTGGGAAGAAATGAGTGAAGAAAGAAGTGTTTTTGGGAAAGAGAAGAAAGCTGGTCAGCCTTGGAAGCTGGCAGAGTAAACGGGGAAGAAACAAGAGAAGCCATTGTAGGTGACACAACTAAAACCAGAGCAGTCTGTTTCACAATTAACAAAGAAGAAGAAGGAATACAGAACGAACAGACTCCTTAACTAAAAAAGAAAAGATTTTCTCTGCTTCTCTCTTGGTTTTTGCTGCTTCAGCTTCTTCTTCTTCTTTTTGGAAGCTGAAAGGCTTGCTGATTTTATATTTTCTGTGTGGACTGTGGAATTATGAGAAATTGAAAAGTTTTTTCTGTTAAGGTTAGTGGTGAGAGATACAAACACGTGGCAAAATGGGTCTTTAAGAGAGAATGCAATTGGAGCTCTTTGTGAGGTTGAGTTTGTTTTGGGCTTATTACAGAAAACAAAGAGAGGGAGGAAAGCTGAGTGTGGAACTTTATCTATCTATTGGGATTGTGATGATGTTGTTTACTGAAATCTGATTGGCGGAGTTGGATTTCTAAAAGTGCAATAAGGGACACAACGAGATAATGAGAGCATAGGAACGGGATAGAGATATTCACAAAATGTGCTCTTCATCATTACTTCGTATAAGATTTTATTTTTGCTTTGGTGAGTTTGTGTTCCACAGCGAATAACAAAACTGATATTTTATCATTTTCGTGTGATGCTAACTGGACCAGGTTTCACTGGTTTTCACCAAGTCACAGTTCTACCGTATTTCTTGTCTTTTTCTCAACTTCCTTCATAGATGATATTAAAAGCTAGGATGCAACAGTGTTCCTTCAATAGTTATTACCCATCTTTGCTCCTCTATCAGTGCGGCAAATATATATTAAAATTAAAATATGCTGTAACTTTCTATACTAGATTTATTTTTTTCAACATTTTAATCTTTGTTTTTTATATTTTAAAATTCAAAGTTTTAATAATTAAAATTCTTATTTTAAATTCATTGATTGATGTAATTTTTTAAAAGTAAAATAAGTATTCAAATAAAAGTCATGTAAACATAATGATGTTGTAATAAATCTAAATTTAATATTTTTTTTCAATTCTAATATACTTTTTAAACATTTTTTTAACAACTTGTAGTTTGAGCATTTAAAAAATAAAATTCATGCTCATTAATCATCATGTAAAAAAAAAATCTTAAAGAAATTCTACTTAAATAAACCATATCTATTAAGTATTTTAATGGTTATAAGATCACTAGATATGAATAAAAATTTCATCCCTTTCATCCTTGTGAAAATTATCTAGAGCTACTTGGTCCTAAAGTATAATATATTAGTGCTATAAGAGCATTAAAGTATGTTGAAAACAATACATAATATGATCTAACATTTGCTATAAGTTTATTAGTAATATTTATCTCTTCTCCAACTCATAAATATTTAGAATAGATAGATATCTCAAAGCCATAATTGGTATACGATTATTCAAACAATTCAAAGCATTAATTTGTTGGTTTTGCAAATGCCGGATATTTATCAAATCCATGTAGAGGTGAATCTCAATTGAGATATTTATTCACAATCATATCATGACATTCAACAAAACAAACATTAACTATTATCTCTTTATATCATGCATAAATAATTGCAATGCATAAGAGCAACTAAGAGTGTGTATAACTAAGGCTATTGACTCAACAAATTCAAAAAGATATGTAATTTATTTTCACGGGAAAAGACGAAAACTATCTTATATAAAAATAAAGTAAGATATATAACTCAACTAAAAGGAGAAAAAGATAAAAATAAAAAGAAACATATTTCATGCTCTTAAGAAGGGTGAAATAAAAGTTTAAAAAATTCATTTTAGCGATAATGCAAAGCTAATATACAAAATTTAAATACATCAACTCAAAAATGTTAAGTCACTTTGCTATTAAGGGGAGTCTAAGATGTATCATTATCTTTTTCTTTGACCATGATTTTGTCACACTGGGAGTTAAAAAAATATACTGTGCTAACAGTTTTTCCTAGACAAATTTTTCGTTCATGTACATCTAACGGGAAGTGTTGCAAATACAATCATAAAGTAGCTGTCCATACAAGTCCCGAAACTTCCGAAGAATAAAGCAGATGACATTCCAACTCCTGAATAGTTAAATAAAGGTTACGTTCAAGCTTATAAAGAATCAGAAAAGTCATATACCTTCCTTTGGTTTTACCGTAGTTTTATAAGAAAAACAAATGTATAATTGTTAAACCAAACAAACCAAGTGCACCTGAGCTGAGCTGAGTGCCCTCTTAATAATTAAGGCCTTCTTAAACCCAACCGACCGTGGAATTCGTCCGATTAATACTACACAACAAAATCAGTTGCGCATTTTCTACATGGATCCATCTTTTGGTAAATGTTTGTTGCATTGCCGGACCCATCATTTAAGCTTACAATATTATTCCTTTTAATATTCTGTGTATCCTTTCTCTTTTTAATATATGTATAAAAAATCATAACTAGAGAGACCAACCGTGACCCTGTTAAACCTGTGCATAAATGCAAAAGTCCCCATTGTCCAGATAGAATGAGTGGGAAGACCAGCAGACAAAAAGCTCAAGAACAACCATTAACAATGGCAAACAAAGAATTTTATTACAATAAAAGATAATATATATATCTACACACACATCAACAATATTGCTGTAAGTATGTTGTTTTCCTTCATTTTTGCAGGCTTGTGGCACACGACATATATAACAGTATTGGAAACATATTTGTACAGTAGCAATTTTAAGTGCTCAAGACCATGCATCAAACATGCAAGTTCTAAGATTTTAGTTAAAAGTACCCACCATATCAAGGAATTTGAGAAAATAATTCCTCAAGATGTGCTTCACCAATTACGACTCCGTGCTTCTGACCAAAAACTGCACTTGTCAATTCCGGTGGTAGATCTGTTAGTACATCAGCAGCACGGATCTCCATGTACTCATTTAAGTTGTGCACAGATCCATCTAGATACGCATATTTACAAGAAAGAGTTAAATAAAATCTAAAGCAAAATCCTAACACAAATTGCTTCAAATAATCATATTCATCCGATACCTTAATGAGGGGTATTAACACTACATCAAAAACTTGACCAACAATCAACAGTGCAGTGTCAAACAACACTAGTAACTATGCATGAGAAAGGACAGTAGAGAACATGCAGTCAACAATGTAGAGTCACTAAACAAATTATATATTTTCGTACAATAATCTTTCTGTGGTTTGATTTTGGTATGAACCAAAGAACCTTGTCTAGCAGAAGTTTTGCAGCTCTCAATGCACTTTGTGCTCACGGAAGATTCTAGATTTGATGTCTTCAAACCTCTAAATTCTCAAGAGGTATTCTCAGTTTACATATTTAATTTACTTTCCAGTCCCTAAGAATTTCTTCTGGTTCACTAAAAGAAGTTGAGAGTTTAAACAGTCTTTCCATTGCTCAACTAGCAGTCAATAACAAAGAAAAGGGATTCACAAATACCAGAACAACAAGAGAAAAAAAATGCAGATAAACAAGGAGCCTAACGGCAAAAAACGAAGAAAAGTACAGCAGATGCAATGCCTAAACAAACTCTTCAAGATTCAGCTTGGGTGACAAAACTGATTACTCTCAGACATATTAATCTTCTACAAGCTCTAAGACAGATAGATATTATGCGAAAGTTCTGAATCTTAAAATTTTACAGCATTAACCCACTGGAAATGGAGCAGATGAGTAACTGATACTAATACTTTTGGTTTATAGTTGATAGCATGTACCTTCAGCAACTACGGGTTCATAAGGAGGAGGTTGAGCAGTCCAGTTCCCTTCAGAATCTTTCATGTGTCTTCTATCAGATGCAAAGTGACGAAGAAATAAAGGAGCATGCACTACCCGGAAAAACCTGATAATATTATATATATATATGAAGAGGGTAATAGAAAAAGGAAGTTTATCAAGAACTACACGAATTCATGCTTAGACTGTAGACTACAGCATTAATCAACACATGAGGAATCAATTTTTTCAGTGCTTGTTTAACTTTAGAATTGACAAACTGGATCTCCAATGACATTGCAAACGTTCCAACATTATGCATTTGCAAGAAAAATGAAAAAATTTATGCTTCACCAGAATGCTTCTATGGCTCCATGCAAGATGCTATACAAATGGTAATGTTTCCATTACAGGTTGAGATTGGATAGGACTATCAAGGACTTGCTTGTTTCTTACAACTAGAAGAGTTTCAAATTGCTGGAAACACACATGACATTACAATACAACAGTAAAGATAATGAAAATGAAAAATAAATAGAGGCACAAAGGTAAAATTAGAGACATTGACATTCTTGAAATTAATGTTTCATTTGATTTTGACCTACAAACGGCTGGGGATGATTGACAACCTCCTTCAGCAGATGCCATATGTCTAAGGAAATTATACACTATAATAAATAATACTAAAGAGCTTCCTAAAATTGCATATGTCCTATTAAATATGTTGCTTCAAATTCTTTCTTAGCACTCTGTCCTAGCACAGTAACATCAAATATTTTAAGATAACAATCAGTCACAGGAGGCTTTACAATAAAAGAAACAGATTTCACAGTTTCATCATCATATTATTTCTAGGTGAGAAGGGAAAAGACGAAAAGAATTACAGGTAACTCAACAGCTGTTCTACTCCAATGCAAACAATTAGTAAATACTGCTCAGTCAAAAACCAGTATTGAACAACAAAGGGTATTCTCTACAAACATTAGCAGCAAGAAACTAAAATTTACCTCACCTCTGAAACTCCGAAAAGAGCTGAAATGATGGCCGGATAGTTTCTGACACATAGGTAGCTAAAGGACAAGGAAATGGAAGACTTGAATCCAAGTCCCATACTAAATGAGTACCACCATCTTTCTTCCCCTAAAGAAGGCAAATAGAAGACCAAGCAACCATGAATTACAATAAGTGAACTCATGAAATGATCCTAGAGCTTGGGTGAAAGAAAACAATATTTACTAGATTAAATCACATCACATAAGATTCAGCTCTCACCTGAACACAAATTACATGGTAATCCCAGAGAATTACACCATCTGCTCTATGGCTAGCTTTTTGATGCCACAGTGGAATCTACAAAGTTTTTGTAGCAAATATCAGAACAACATTCCACCAAAACAGTAAACAAGAAAATTCTTAAGAGTCTATCAAGATAGAATTTAGAGTTATAACAAAAAAGCAGCACTTCATCATTCCCATCTCCTATATACATATGTCCCAATTCGCAAATGAAACAAACAATTATTCATTGGCAAAGCTCAAACACAAAATGCATTGTTTACATACTTCACAGGTAGTTCAATAACCACACACTACCCAAGTAGAATCCCATTATTTCAAAGGAAAGAAAAACATTTTAACATGTTGTAATGTAAAATTTCGAGCTTTCCAGAAAAGAAAGGAAAATCCCAATTCACGAAAATGCACTATTTACTGGAATACACATTACAGGTAGTTCACTAGTCACTACAGTATAAAAGATGGATTCTCCATCATTCTTCAGAAAAGCAAAGGACTTGGAACTTTTAACATGCAATACTGCAAAATTCAAGTTTTTTGTAAAGGAAAAAGAAAAACCCAATATCCGAATTGGATGATGAGTTCCAAAGGACGAAAAAGCTAAGAAAAGGGAAAACCCAAAAAAGAAATGGAAAAATATACGTGCCTGTTTATTGTCATTGGAAATGAAAACGACGAAAAGATCAGATCCTTGAGCATCTGCTATCTCGGATGAACAAAGTTTCTTGCAAAGAAAATAGACGTTCTCCTCACTGAAAACACACCCAATTGATATTTCAGGGATAAATCAAATAATAATAAAAGAGTTGGTAATGAAAGCAAGATATAAAAACCAGTAAAAGGGAGTATGATTGAAGAGAGAAGCGTCCAAGCTGTTTGGCTGCAACTGCAATTCCGAAGTCGTCATTCTGACTCTCCTATGCTACAAAATTTTCAGTATTTATTTAATAAAAGGAAGTCAAAAGTTGGCCTTTTTTCGCTATGCCTATAACAAGGAAAAATATCATATTTGACCCTTTTACTTTATCAAATCTTTTAATATGATATTTTTACTTCTAAAATGTTAATTTTGATATTTGAATTTTAATTCGTTGCTAATATGTTATCTTCCTACCAGTAGGGGTGTTTAAATTTCAGTTAAAACTTAATTAACTGATCAAATCAATTTTTCTCTATTAACCAGACTCTAATTCAATCGGAGGTTAGTTAAAAGTTTTTTGAAATTTTGGTTAATGGCTAATTCGGTTTAAAATCAGGTAATCAACCGAATTAACCGAACTTAATAAATAATATTATATATTATATATTATATATTATATGTATTAGACTATTATTAATTCAGTTAATTTAGATAAGTCGATCAAATGAACATTATCATTTTAATATGTTTTATACTTGTTTTAATAAAAAAAGATATAATTACAAAAAAAGTCCTCAACCTTTGGGGGCATTTGGATATATGCCCCTAACCTTTTTATTTTCTAAAATCGACCCTTAACCTAACGGATTTTCAGACATCAACCCAGTTATAACGATAACCGTCAACAGCTGGTCAAAAAAATTTGTCTATATAGCATTCCAGTTGACTAATGATGTGGTAGAAATTAAAATAAAAACGCTGACGTGGTAAAAAATTTAAAAAAATTTCATAAACATAAAACAAAAAAAACCCTAAATCTCCAAATTCAATAAACCTCCAAATCCATAACCTCTGAAATCTTCATTGAATCCCCAAATCGTGAATTCCCAACTTTTTTTTTTCTCATTCTCAAGCTGCTTTAGGATTAAAGCAATTTGAATTTGGTTTTGTTGTTTTATCTATTTGGGATTTTGGATTTTTTTCTTTGTTCTTCATTTCCCCCCTTTGTTCATAGTTGTAAGTTGTCTCATGCTCTTTGTTTTTTTCTTTTAAATTTCTTTTCCTTCTTTCAGTAAGCGTTTGATTTTCTTACTAGATTTTTTTCCTTTTCTTTTTCACCCCATTTGTTTTTTCTGCTATTTTTATATAGCTGTGGATAGTTTATTTTTATAAATTTCTCTTATTAGATTTGATGAAATATTAAATTTTTGAATACTGGAAGAAATGCTAATTAGATCCAATCTTAAAGGTTTAGAAAGCTCATATCTTATCTCAACAGCAACAGTTATCAACAGAATATTCTATTTTACTTGTTCACTATCATCTTCTTCTTCTTTTATTATTATTTTTATTATTCTTCCTTACATTCGTTTAATACTATGATTTTCACTTAGATATTATGTTATATGATGATAAAATAATGAATATGTTTGGCCATTGCAGGGTTATTGAATAAGTTGTTTTAGAAGAAAAAGGGAAGTGTGGCGATTTTCATTGAAGAAAGAACAGTATGCTGTGGTGGTTTTTGTAGGGATAGTTTTTGTAGTGACATTTGAGTTTTTGATTGACCTGAATTGTGGATTTTGGTGCATGCGTGCGTGAGATTCTTATAGATAAAACGAGCCAACCATATGTTTTGAAAAAGAAAAATGGTGTTTCGCATGAGAGAAAATGAGAGAAAAAATGGCAGCAACCATGTGTTTTGAAAGAAAAAAAAAAGTGGCGTTTGGCAAGAGAGAAAATGAGAGAAAAATTTTGTTAAATAAATGACGTCATTTATGAAGTCATGCGCTTATGTGGCATGCCACATGGGCTATTATGTTGACCTACAGTTTTATTAACGGTCAACTCATGTTGACCGTTAAAATTGGGCTGATTTCTTAAAAAATCGTAACGTTAAGGGTGTCAATCAAAAAATAAAAAGGTTAAAGGCACAAAACCAAAAGCCCCCAAACGTTGAGGGTTTTTTTTGCAATTATGCCAAAAACAAAACATATAAATTTTGTTTAATTCAGTTAATCAACCGAATTAACTGAAATATTTCAATTCAGTAAATTTTTTTCAAAATAATTCGGTTTGGTTAACGGTTAAAGGATTAAAAAGTTCGATTAATTCGATTAATACTAATTCGGTTCAGTTTACCATTTGAACACCCCTACCTACCCATGTTAAAATTTGACATCACCTAAGACGTGGACTAATCTGATCATACCATATGGTAATTTTTGTCGGAGAAAACAAACAGTCAAGAGACTTAAAAAACAGTATCTCTTAAATGCTTTTATTTTTGTCGAAGTTTTTGGTATTTATTCAAGAGATAAAAGAAAAAGAAAAAGAAATTGTTTTTAGTAAGAATGGAAAAAATAGAGAAAAAGAAGAACAAAGACTAGTGTTTTAAATTTTAAAAATTAAGTTTGAGTTTATAATCTTAGGTTGTAATTATTTGTATGTAATTATTTTTTTAATAGGAGCTACTAATTTTTTAAAATAGAACCTATTTTTTAAAAATTTGTCTTACAAATATTTTATTGAAGATAATAACCAATTTTTCATATATGTTTATTTTAAGAGAGTAATTTTACAAATATCAGTTGGTTTTTGAATCCCGTCAGCAATTAGGAATGGGTTTAATAAGAATGTAAAAGTTGATATGAAACAAAAGATTAATGCAAAAATAGCTCAATGTTGTCGGAGGGGGATGTTCAGACTATTATACAATTTTATAGTTTCGTCAAATCCTATCAAATTTACCGAGATAGAACTTGTAGATAATGAAGATGTGAAGACAATGATTGCACTTTATTACTCAACTAGAAACGTTAAAGTTGAACCAGTTCAACTATTTGTTGAGTTAACGGATGTGGAGTTTGTTCTAAATGTCACTCCATTAGATCAACAATATGAAGTTGAAGACCTATGTATGGAGGTTTTGAGAGCATTTATTGATTTTAATTTATTTGATTTTAATTTTTCATTAAAAAATAAAATCTATTATTTCAAACTAAAACTCTCTTCCATTCCATTAAATTTCTAAAACTCTCTTCCATTCCATTAAATTCTCACATTCTCAATTTTTGTTATTAACCAAAATATAAAAAAAACCATAAATTAAAATAATTTCTCTCTAATTTAATTAAAAATAATTAAAAACAAACAAACTGCAATAACCGTAGAAAGAATCATACAATATAATTCAAATCAATAATACAAGTCAAATCCTCTCATAATTAAACCTTTTGTGGGTTGTTTGGGTTAGATTGTAAATGCACATTTTATTAAGGATAATATTGGATAATAATGTAAATTAGCCAATACCAATACAAAAGGATAATAAGATTGTCCGAAACTTTTACCATGAGCTTCAATTAAAAAAAATTACCAAAAATATTGATAAATCCTTAAATATTTTGGTAAAAGATAAATTTTGAGAAAGTCTTAAAAATATTGATAAATCCTTAAATATTTAGATATTTTGGTAAAAGTTATTTTAATATTTTTTAGTGAAGCTCGGTAGCTCACACTAGAATTTCTCTAATGTTTTTATGTTTAGGATATTGAGTTTTGTGAAGTGTAATACCCTTCTTTCTTCTTCTTTCTCTTCTCCCTTGAATTTTCTTGTTATTGTTTTTTCTCTTCTTTCCTTTTCTTCTTCTTTTTTTTCATCTATAAATTCTATTTCAAACATATTGGTTCATAACAATTTATATCAAAGCCATATAATTTTGGCTATGATTGATTGTGGGATGATGTTATCAAAGGATGTAGTTGCTCAGCTAATTGCGTGTTTGGAGTAAAAGATCGACAATTTTTTTAAAGTGGTAATGATGTAATATACGAAATGATCTTGAGAACTTTCACACAAAAGCAACTTTGGTGCTCAATCAAATGCTTGTGAGAATGGATGAGATAGTTTGTAATCTAAAGGTTAGTGATGCATTCAACACGAATACCCAACTTTATATGAAATCAAAACCATCATTATCAAGATATGATGGGTTGCCTTCATCAACCAAACCCATCTTTGATTTCATCTCACCAAACAAAAATGAGAAATTAGTTAAGCAATCGGGTATAAATTCTTCAACATTACATGTGTAATCTTGTGTTGCCAAAAATGTTTCTTAGGTTGCATATGAAGGAATCTTTATTGGATTTTATTTGTTTATGTTAGACCTAAATTTGAAAATAATTATTCAAGAATGGAGATATATGTGAATGAACTTGTTATAGTTTATGGCCCTTACGAGTTTATGCTTGTGATAATGGACAAATGTAATGGTTTTATGCAAATTGTTTGAATTAATAAAATAGTCACTTTTTGGACTTCAATGATAGAAGACAATATGTGCATTATACAAATATTATTGGTTGGTATGGATTTTAAGCAATGGTTGGAAATGTGAGTTTGTTTTGGTTGTAGAGGTAGAACAATTTTTTAACAACTAAAGGCATGTCCTTTGAAAATTAGAAGGTTGAATTGAATATGGATCAAGTCATAGGAAGAGAGGCTACAAGTTGTGATTGTTCGTAAGGGTTTCTTGGTTTTAATGAGACATTGAGTCAAGTCTTAGTTCTTTCGTTTTGAGTGTTTATCTTTTAATTATGGAAAGAAATTTGAGTTTGGTTTAATTATGCACCCATCTCCTTAAGTTTTCATTTTTTATTGTCTAGTCTAGCAATAATGTTCTATTATTTCACTCATTGTTGAAGCACACTATTATGGCTATTCTTTTTGAAGATGAAGACTACCAATGGCTGCTACTAGATGTACAAATCACTAGCCATGCATTGCAACCCTCAACTTTGATGGTTAAAATATCAAAGTTTCATCCACTTGAAATAACAAGTAATGTTGAACTTGATATAGATAAAAAATTGAAGAGATATCAAATGGTCAACCTTCAAGATCAAGTAAAAAGGATAAAGTTAAGCAAACATTAATTGTTGGAACATTTAGAGAGAACAAATTGGTTACGATCCAATTGGATAGTGCAAGTGGAGTTACTCTTATTAGAACATGGTTTACAACTTATGGTGTAACAATATTTGTTGGATCATTCTTTCACGACTTAAAAGATTATGAAAATCAAAATGATTTAATCCTTGAGGACAAGGATTCTTTGTACTATGGTGTTAGGTTTTTTTTTTTTTTTTGCACTTAATGTAGTAATTTCATCATATTTGATAAATTACTTATATGGTCAAATTAACTATTTATGGAAATAAACAAATGTCAATCATTATCTCTATATTAGAATTATCCTTGGTTTTTGCACATAAAAATGTACAAGTAAATATTGCCTCATTAAATATCTAAAATTTAATTAATATTAAGTTAAATTATATGCTTGAATTACAATGCAAGAAGACAATTTAGATTACCTGTGTCTATATTAATAGGTAATCTAAATTGTTCATAGTCTGCAAGAATCAAATTTGAGCAAACGATTCAAATGATAAATGACTATTATGTCATCTATAAGTCTTATTGGAAAGATAGCTTGTATTAGCTATCAAAGCTAGATTGACTCTAAAAAATGAAGACATAAATGTGATTGTCTAGACTAACAATACATTGGACAAGACACAAGTTAAGTTTATCCTAGATAAGTTTATGGATTTATTCATTAGTGATGTTTATGGAAGTGAATAACTATCCATGTTGACTCATGTGCTTTGATATATTGAAAACCTATGGTAGTGACCCAAAAATTGGCATGCTAGGAATGTAACTTATGCATGATATGATTTCACTTACAATAGTGGAATCATGGCTCTATAAAAGAGTAAATGGTATCCTCTCATTGGCATTTTATGAATTATGGAAATGGAACATGGTCAATGGTCAATGGTATTTCCTTTGGACAAATGATTTTACCATCACCAGCACAAGTAATGACCATTTTCATTGCGGAAGATACAATTGTTATCATGAGATAAAATAGATTGAATCAAGTGAGTCAATCTAACCTAAAGTGATCATGGATGTCCACATATGATGAGGTCATTGGACTAAAGCTTTCAATAAGTAGCTTTCGTAATGGTATATAAAGGGGACTTCAATCATGATATTTTTGGTGGATTGACTCTGTGGCTAGATAAGAATTTAATTTATAAATGAGTAGTACATGTTATTCTAAACCTAACTATGTATGTTCAATCAAATCCTCCAGTAGCATTTAATACGAACAATTGTAAAGAACAATAAATGATTGAACAAGGATGAATTGTTTACTAAATTTACTCATATGAGTAATAGTTGTTTTCTCGTTTAATGACTAGATTGATCTAGAGTTAATTTGATCACTTTGGGTATTAATTTAATTGAATGAAATGATGAATTTGATGTGAAGCTAAATTAGGAGATCATATAACCTAATTATTTAGAATTGAACGAAATATAATAATTAAATTTTATGATTTTTAGAAACTAAACAAATCTCAGTCAATTTAAAGTATAAAAATTAAATCGTTGATCTTTTTTTTAAAGGAAAATTCATTAATTCATTCTATGAATGAGCCCATACAATTCAGAGGGGAAATAACGAACACCTGTTGTAGGCTGTGAAAGACAAGCTCCATCAATATGACAAAGGCTCAGTCTCATCATCAATAAAATATTATGGCACGTTGACAGTTGGTACTGTCACAACTCAAGCACGACATATTTGAAGTGATTATAAGTACTTAATACAATAAAGAAATCAACCTCGGATGGTCCAAAGCAACGTCCAAAAATTGACAAAAGAACCAACATCCACCAAATTGGAGAGGACAGTGACAAAATCACTTGCATAAGCAATACTAAAAAATGTACTACAAGAGCACGCAAAAAACTTTTAAAAGTGAAGACTTATTAAATAATAAAAACAAACAATATATATTTAAAATTTAAGAGAACACGAGTTCAAACCGACTCGTGAAATCATTTATTATTTAGAAATACTCTAGCCACCAATTTTTCAAAAGAAACTGTTGGTGGCCGGTGGAATTTTAGTGATGACAGATACTATCATTTGTCCATCACAACTTGTGAAGACCATAAAAATACCCATAAAATAAATCTATAAATTAAAAAGAGAAAAGACACATCGATTGAATAAGGAGAAAAAGAAAAGAAGGTTGGTGGGAGGGAGAAAAATGTGGGTGATAACCAACCTACATTCATGACCTTAAGTTTATTCGAACTTATAACCTCCAAACTATTGGAACTATAATAATAAAAACTAAGTTAATATTTACTTGATTCATTTCATTGTTTAAATAAGGCATAAAGATAAATTCAGTCCTTCATGTCTAATCATTAAATTCAGTCCTTCATGTGTAATCATTTTGTCATTTTGGTCCTTATTCTTTTTTTGGACTCAACAACCTTTAAAATTTAGTCAAAATGCTTGTTTGTTGGCGGAAAACTAATTGAACTGTTAAAATTTTAATGATATTGACATGACAACTCACGTAGCATTTTACATATACTTCATTGTTAAAATAGATAAATTTTCTAAAAGTTTTTATGAAATTTTTGAAATTTGTTTCTTTTTAAAATATTTTTATTAATTTGTATGAAATATATGTAGACTGTCATGTTAGTGACCACGTCAATGTCGTTAAATATTTTAACAATTCAGTTCATTTTTCCATCCAAAAGCAAACAAATTAATTAAATTTTAAAATTTGAGGATGAAAATAGCATTAAAAAAAATAAAAGTTAAATTGACAAAATGAGAATACCTTTAAATAATATTTAATAGGAATTGAAGAATGAGTGGAGCCGAATTAATAAAATTTGTATCAAAGATTCAACCCATATGGGCTAACAAAACCCAGTCCAAGCATTCAGTGTAAACGGCCTTTCCATTAGGCTGCTCCCACGATAGAGCCTCAGCCGGCTCCACACCAACCCCCCTTTTTTGTAGAAACATACTGTACTTATCAGGTCAGGGAAGGAAAGCCTTCCCGAATTCAGCAACTCCACGGCCAGGTCATGGAAGAACCTGAACACCCCACCACCTTCAAATCTCCACCATCGTCACCGCCGCAACGCCGCCAATTATGCTCTCATTGTGACCGGCCACTTCCAGTCTGCCTCTGCTACGCCCTCCCCGCCGCCCCACTCCCAACCAAAACCAAAATCCTCATCATCCGCCACCCTCACGAGTCCCGGCACAAGCTCAACACAACCCCACTCATCTCCAAAACCCTCCTCAATGCCACCACCGTCTCTTCCCGCCGCCTACTCCCTCACCACCTCCCTAACCAATCCCCACCCGCCATCTACCTCTTCCCTCCTTCCCCTACCGCACCCGCCGTCACTCTATCCCAACTCAAATCCTCTAACCTCCTCAATTACGAAACTACTCCTCTCCTCTTAATTGTTTTCGATGCCACGTGGAAACATGCCAAGGAGATGGTGAGTGCCAGTGAAGGGGTTTTGAAGGATCTCGCTTTAAGGGTTTGTTTGGACGGAGTGGATGAGAATGTGACGGGTGGGAGTATCTATGATAATGAATTGGTTTTAAGGAAAGAGCCCTTTGGTGGATGTGTTAGTACTCTGGAAGCTGTTGCTAGGTGCTTGGGAGTCATTGAGCCTAATGGAGAGGAGGTTCAAGGAGTTTTGATTGGCGTCTTGAGGGAGATGGTGAGATTGCAAGCTGGGTTTTTGAAGCCTCTGAAACCTAGGCCGAAGATGCTGAAGAAGAGCAAGCATAAAGAAGAGGACAATGATCAGCTTGGTCAGTTGATTTCTTTTCTTATTAAATTTCTTTGAATTTTGATTCAGATTTTTTAGTTTGCTACTTCTAATTTTATTTATTTTTATTTATGTTGGAGTTTTTATTATATTTCACATATTTTCTGTTTTTTATTCAAAATATGATTCTTTTGCTTAGATTTGTTAGCGACATCTGGGGATACAAAGTGATGTATTAATGTAGTCAAAATTTATTAATTTCTTAGGGATCTTGCTTGTATTATCCAATGAAGCTCGCTTTGGATAGCTCATAGCTGGTTCATTGTGGCTGATATTGAATGATGATAAACTCTACTTATACTAGCCAGATGATTATTCATTTGAATTTCTGTTGAGATGATGGTAACTTGTATTTTTATGTTGTTGATTCACTAACAATGTATGTTTACACTAGTGCATAAGTTCTTGTACTAGGAGGCAACTGCTCATTAAATACTGTCGACCAGGGATAGCAACATGCTTATAGATATAAATTTTTGGAAACCATCCTTAATGCTTGCTCAAATCTTGTAAGTTCTAACTGGATTAATGACCAACTTCGATTTATACTGAAACTTGCTCTTGCTCTTGCTCTTGCTCATAAAAGAAATAAAAGAAACGTGAATTTAATGTCACTGGTATGTAGGTATTGTATGTTAATATTTCACTGGAATGGATAACTAGCATTCATTTCCCAATCTGCTGATATGTTACCATCTATGAAGACTAGAAAGTCCCTGCAAATGGGGGTAAAATTCTTGTATGCTTCTGAACTTTGATAGCAATATGTTGTTTTGGACAATGTCTTGGAATATATTCCTGTTATTAACTTTGTGAATATTTTGATTACCAGGCTAAGGTTTTCTGAAGGCAAAATGAATGCTTACACTGATGAATGAGACTTTTTGGAGTCACTAGGTTAGTAGATCAGACTTCAACTTGTTTTGGCCTACAACTTGCTCTTGAGGTCGTATCAACGTACGGTTTGTTGGCACTAACTCGTATTTTGGTCTCATGAATATTTATTGAAAACCTTCAACTGATAGTGACAATAATGGGGGTTGGGGAACCGACATGGCATGCGACAATATCGCATTGAATGAGCAGCTTTTATTACATATCTCTGAGGAAACGGTTGTGGGTGGCTGCGTTGTGTTCGAATAGCTCTATAGACTATAGTTGCTATGTTTTCCATTCTCCCAACCAAGAAGAAACCCTCAAATAAGCAAAGAATAATAACAAAGCTTTGGTTTGCTATTTATTTGTACTTGATAGGGTTCTTGACTTTTCTAAACTTGTTTCAACCTTTTCTCTGTATTAGGGATAGAAAATTGTCTTATTAGGTTTGCTTGGTAGGAAGGATTGAAAATTTTCAAGAAGAAATAAATATTTTCATTCATGGGTTGATAGAGTTGAAAAATGAGAGGAATTAAAATGAAACTTTTGAAATGATTTGTTTTCATGTTGTATTTTCCCTCACTTTGACAACAACTTATCAGCATTCAAATTGTTGTTGTTGACATTTGAGATTGAGCAAAGCTTTCATATTTTAAAAAAGAAAAAAAAAATCCCATCGGCAGTGAGGAATGTAGAGAGGTTTGGTTAAGTAAATTGGGAACCATAATTGCCATCGGAAGCGTGTTGAAGGCGGTTGATTGATTCACATGACCTCTCATTTTACAACCTCAACATAACCCAATTTTTCTTCATGAAAATTTCTTTAATTTTTTTCGAAATTTATTTAGTTTTTCTTCAAAATGACTGCTCTTGATTCTAAAACTCCTTATACTTATTTCCATTGGACAACCCCAACACAAAACCAAACCCATTTATAGAATCATAAAACCCCTGAACTCACATGCCCCATTCAAACCTAAACTTGAAAATCTCGCATCAACCATGTCTTCTTCTTCCTTGGTACTCTCGTAAATCTCACTACAAATCACTAGAGAAGGGTCAATTTGTATTCCATGGCCGTCACCGCCTCAAGCACTTAAGGAGCTAGAAGTCACAATAACATCAAACAGGGACGATCTTTGATGCTTTATATGCTTGCTCTCCTTCATAATCAATATTAGAAAATTAATAAGGCAGGTAACCTATCAAAGTAATTGACTAATACCTATGGAAAACATATTTTTGTTTTATTTTTAATTTAATTTAATTTTTTTAATTAAAAATTATTATAAAAATGTTCATTTAATTTTATTTAATACAATTTTTAAAATTTTTCTAAAAAAATCTATTTTTATTTATATATTATTATAATTTTAGATTTTTTATTTTTTTAAAAAAATTAAATTATGATGTCATCATTATCATGTGTTACTTGTCTGAAAGTGTCACGTACTAAAATTACGAAATAAAAATTTAGGTACCAAAATTATAAAATAAAAATTGAGGTACTAATTTGAAAAAAAAATTATAAGTACCAGAGAAAATAATAAATTTAAGGGCTAAATTAATGTTTAAACCTAAAACAAACCCATCCTCAAAAAGCTACATAAGAATTGACAGCAATGAAGTTTCCATATTTTATCTTTTTCTTTATCCATGGCTCCTAAAATTGGGGTTCCATCCTTGGAAAAGTGCGGTACTCACCTGGGATTGCATCTCTCGTACCATTTTCATCATTTGTTGATTTAACAACTTACATGTGTAAATGATCAATTTCCTATGTTGGTTTGAGATGTATATTGGATTCATTCATTATTGATATGTAAAGTTTGACTGGTTGAATTAAGTGAATAAATATTTAAGAGAGTCTATTCTTAGAGTCGCAATACATTTCTATTGATATCATGATATCTGTCATCTAACGCCGCAAAATTAATTAACTGTCGTTGAATTTGTTACACTATAATATTAAAGTTGCAACACCAAACCCTTGCCATTGATGTCGCAACGTAAGACCTTTATGGTCGCGACACCAGCTTGGTAAAATTTAAAAATTTTACAGTTTAATCTTTAAATGGTTTCGAGTTATGAAATTTTTTTTATAAACTCATATAAACCTCCTATAAAAATATATGATATGTTATAATGATGTAATGAACTTATTAGTTGGGATAAAACGTTGAATCGATTGAAGTTGTGATTATAGTTACTTCAGTAATGAATATAACATCTCGTAACTCGAACATGACGATCGAGTTGAATATGATAATTAAAATCTAAGTTTGTTAGCTAACTTAATATAAAACATTTGTATTTGTAACAAATTTGGGAAACCATGATAGGGATACTTTCTAAATAGGTCTTTAGAGCACTCCCTAGCCTCGTACAAATTCTCCAATTCGTGTTGCACAAAGCTAGTGTTTTATTATGTTATCTCCACTCGACCATTAACTCTCGTTAAGGGTGTAACCACTAACCACAAGCTACTGTACTGTAACAGGTTTTTTTTTTTTTTCTTTTCCTTTTCATGTGTTTTTTTCCTTTCTATTTTTTTCTCCCTTTCATTTTTTCTCATCTTCTCCCTTAGCCCTAGTCTTAGCCTCTCTGACTTTACCACTGTAAAAAACCATCAACCTCCAATTTCTGATCAGAACTCACCAAATCATTGCTATTTTCCCTTCTCCTTCTATCAGTTTTGATTTCCAAGAAGCCAACCGAAAAATTATGAAAATAAAACTAACTTCGAACCTTTCTCTACCTTGACCGCCGCTATTGGTCATTAGTTCAGACAGAGACTCCGAAAAAAACTTCTCTCCATCAAGACCAATGCTTCTACTGTTAGGATCCTTGATTGGAGCTTCAAATCTTCGAAAAATTGACAAGCTAAGGAAAGATGAGTTCTTATATATATATATATATATAGTGAGTTGTGGGGGTTTATCGGTATAGGTTTAGGCTTCTAATAGTTGGTGTAGGTGAGTGTGACAATGATGAGTGATGGCTGATTTGGAAGATCAGTGATCTGTGAGGTCTTGAGATGGTGATGAGTGATGGTGAGTAGAGTGAAAGTCATAAAAGGGACTATAGGCATTTGTTTAGATGTTTCTGAATGGCGGTTCAACGTCGGAGATGGTAGAGTTAGCAATGACGACTAGGGTTTCGAATGGAAGAAAATGGAGAAGAAAAGAAAAAGAAAAGATTTTATATTTAGTGTTTTAAAAAATATTAAAAAAATATTGCTAACGAAGACATCAACTTAACGTTACACTCTTGATTAAATGAAAATTATATAATAAATGGGGTTGATGATTAAAACAATGTTTTACATAAATGATAATTTTTGTAGTGTAACCTTTATATTATCAAGTCAAAAAATGAAAGTATGAAACGACCGTACCCTGTTCTTCTTCTACTTCCATATGGCTAAGCAATTACGCATTCAAAGTCAACAAAGCTTGCATGCCTTGTAAATGTGACTGAACACATAATCATCCAAATATTTCTCTTACTCCTATGATTCTGTTCTTCTTACACACTACAACTTCCGTTCCTTTTCGGCCATTTATATATATATATTCCCCAAAGCAGAAGCGCAGAGATACACATGTGTGCCTCTCTCTTCCTAAATCTTTCTTGAAACGGGGTTTTGTTCTGAACTAGCCAACCGCACTCATTATACCAAGCAAGCTCCTTTTTCCCTATATCTCTTTCTGTTTTTGGGTTGAGTATCACTGCACGCTACAAGGTTAAGCCCAGCACAGAAAAGCTGATTGCACAAAAGCATATACATAAAGTACGCTTTTCTAAGAGGAAGAAAGAAATATTGGGAGAAATGGTGCATCGTCATCGTTATAATCTGTTGAAAAAGGGTGGAGATGAAGAGGCCGGGACACTTGTTTTTCTTTATTACAGGAGAAGAAGGCCTAATCTTTTATCCGTTCTCTTTCTTTCTCTTCTCTCTTGTACCTTCATATTGGCTCCTCACTTGTTTAGCGCTTCTTCTTCTTTGTCTCATCTCTGTAAGCTCTTCTCTTTACTGGGTTTTGCTTATTTTCACTCTGTTTCTGCCTTTTTTTATTTCACTTCCATGGTTTTTGCAGGCTCCTTCGGTGTTCAAAATGAAGGCTTCGTTGGTAATATTGATGTAAATGCTCCACTCTGTTCCTCCATACCTAATGGTTAGTTGTGTTTCTTTCATTTTTTGTGCTTGATTTTTGCATCTTCTTGGATTTTAATCAAACAGTCGAATCTGGTTGCCTTTAATTGATTTATTTTTCTTTAATCTCTTCATTATTAATTGATCCATTTTTAAAGCAATGATATCCTTTTCCCAGAATCCACAAATGTTATTTTGAAACTTTTCTCATTTGGGCGAAATACAGGTAGAATCTGCTGTGACAGAAGCCATTTTCGTTCAGATATATGTTTTATGAAGGGTGACGTAAGAACACACTCTCCCTCCTCTTCAGTATTTCTTTATTCATCAAAAAGCAACAATGGATTCATTAGTTATGTTTCGAGTATGATTGATGATGGAGAACAAGAGGAACATGATGAACTTCAACATGAAAAGATCAAACCGTATACCCGAAAATGGGAAACAAGTATAATGGATACCATTGATGAATTGGACCTTATCTCAAAGAGAGCAAATTTGGGTGTTCACCATCCTTGTGATGTGATTCATAATGTTCCCGCAGTTATCTTCTCGACCGGAGGCTATACCGGCAACCTTTACCATGAGTTCAACGATGGGATTATGCCTTTGTACATCACTTCACAGCATTTCAACAAGAAGGTTGTGTTTTTTATTCTTAATTATCGTAATTGGTGGGTGATGAAGTATGGTGACATCATTTCGCATCTCTCAGATCATCCCGTAATAGACTTTATCGGAGACAACAGGACGCACTGCTTTACTGAGGCAATCATCGGTCTAAGGATACATGATGAGCTCACTGTGGACTCTTCATTGATGAGAAGCAATGAGAGTATTGTTGATTTTCGAAACCTTCTGGATAGAGCATACTGGCCTAGAATTAGAGGTTTGATTCAGGAAGAGGAACAAGAAACGGTAGATAAGAAAATGTCCATAAGCCCAACATCAGGATCTTTATTTGATTATCAAGCAAGGAAACCAAAGTTGGTGATCTTGTCTCGAAATGGTTCTAGAGCTATAATGAATGAGAACAGTTTAGTGAAAACATCCGAGGAAATGGGGTTTCAAGTTCAAGTCCTGAGGCCTGAACGAACGACAGAGTTAGCAAAGATTTATCGATCACTTAATTCAAGTGATGTCATGATTGGCGTCCATGGTGCAGCCATGACTCATTTTCTGTTCATGAAACCAGGCTCTGTTTTGATTCAAGTTATTCCCCTAGGAACGGAATGGGCAGCCGAGACGTACTATGGGGAGCCTGCAAGGAAGCTGGGTTTGAAGTATATTGGGTATAAAATCATGGGTAGAGAGAGCTCGTTATTTGATGAATATGATAAAGATGATCCTGTTTTGAGAAACCCTTCGAGTTTTACCAAAAAGGGATGGGAATACACAAAGAAGATCTATCTTGAGGATCAAACTGTGAGATTAGACCTCAGAAGATTTGGGAAGCGGTTGGCTCGTGCTTATTACTGTATTACTGGAATCCATCCGCAGTCTTCTCTCTCGAGTGACGGTAATTTTAATCATGGAACATAATTGATTATCAATAATAGACTGGCAAGCATAACGTCATATTCTGTAAACCTTTGTTGTAGAAAATTAAACTTCAAATTGGCATGTTTATTTCGTTAGGGATTGCTAGTGTTGCATTTCATGTCCTGTATTTGGGTCTTCCCCATGGCACATGGCATCCGTTTGGTGTAACATGGAGGATATTTTCCTCCTCTTTTGTGTGAAATTTTGCTTCTCAAAAAAGAAAAGAAGATGAGGAGTGGAGGGTCAGTAAAGGTAAAGCCAAATTAGTTGTCAAATGACATTGGGGAAGGGAAACTCAAACTGGCCCTACTTCAACTATGGTCTCTGTGTCATTTTATCTTTTTGAAAATTGTTGCATCAAAACTACCGGGAATTATGGGGCCAAGCTCTAAAATTATCAATTTGGAATTTCTTTTCTAAAAGGAAATTTATGTTATTCTAAATTTTAAAGTAATATGAGAGGTTCGCAGTCAAATTTTAAGTGCCCACAATTATCTCCCATGTTCGTGCTAGCTAAACTAAAACATAATAAGCCATCTTTTTGGTGTTCTTCAATGCGCCATTTGGGAAGTGGGAATGAAAAGAGAAAGGCAAGTGAAGTATGAGGTAATGGAAATGTAGCGAAAGTAAAGGTTCTTGAGAAATGTAAAAAGAAACACATTTTTTGGTAATGGAAATGTAACGACACTCAAGTTTAGGATTTTAGACTTCAATAATTTACTACAATAATTGGTGGATTTGGTGCAAAAGCAATGAATTTTTATTTAAACTAATACATATTTTTTTAAAATTATTCAAATGGTCACTTAACTATGTCCATTTTAATATTTTGGTCATTCAACATTAATTTTTTTTTAATTTAGGAATTAACATTTGAATTTGTTCCTGTTTTGGTTATACACCGTTAAATTGATGATAACACATTTAGTCATCAATACTTACATATTCTATCATTTTGATCCTAATTCTAAATAATTCAATAAATTTAACACTTCACATTTACAAATTCTATCAATTTGATCCTCAAACTTATTAATCAAAGCTTTCAACTTTTAAAATAGAGACATTCTTCAAACTAATTCATATTTTATAAGGAAATGTTTTGATTTACATATTTTATCAATTTAGACTTTCCATGGTATGCTCAAAGGGGTGCAAGTTACAAAAACTTGCCAAATGATGAAAACTAAGAGAGGGTTGAGGAAGTTTGTTCATTCTTGACACTTTTTAATGAAATTACCAACATTATCTCATGTAACAATTTCGATATATTAAGTTTTATGTTAACTTTTAGAGTTTTTGGTTATGTTATTTAATTTAAATAAGTATTTCTTTTATAAATATTAGGGTTTGAATATCTAACCTCAAATTTGTTTCTTCTTTTAACTTTGAAGTATCAAATAATTGTTGAATGAAAAATCTTTGAGTGAAAAAATTTGAATATCTAGAATTTAAATTATGTAAAATATTAAAAAAATAACTTTTTTTTAATAAAAATGCATATCTAGAATGAATCTAAACAAATGATTATCCAGATTCAGATGAAACAAGACAAATTGATACCTAGATTCATTTTAGTTAGTGCAAGATTATAAAAATATATATAATTTATAAAAATATTAATAATTATTTAAATATGTAAAAGTTAAAAGAAAATTTTGGTTTAGTGTTTAGTTAGTGCAAAACACTTGGTTCAATGTTTTTGTGTTTTACTAAAGCTTGTAAAAAATTGAACAAAAATCATGACAGAATTCAAAATGAACCGGGTGCCATTGTAGAGAGAGGTGAGAGAAAGATAAAAGAAAATAAAAACAAAAGTATAAAGTATATATAAGGAAATTAATTATTAATATTTCTATAAATTATAATTTTTTTTATTTTTTAATATTTTTATAATTTTTTTAAAATTTATTGATGTGAATATACCTAATTTTTTAAATTTTTACTAAACAGTGCCATTATCGATCAATTGATGATTTTCATTAATGGAATGGCCTAGTTAATTTTTTTTGTAGTCATTATAAGATAATTTTTTTCACATTTTTTTTTATCCTTAAGCCTATATTTATTCTATTTAGTTTATATTTTTAATTAAATTTATCTTTAATTAACTCGTTAAATAAACTGAGTCTAAAGGTTTATTTGTTTGGTGTAAAATTTTTTACGAAAATTGATTTTTGGAAAATATATTGATTTTTTGAAAAAAAAAAGATATTTTTCGATGTTTGAATGATTCTATATAAAATATTTTTCATTATTTGATAATTTTTTTAAAAATTATTTTTTAAAAAACAAATACAATACTAACGAGAATTTTTTTTTTCATAATTGATCTAGAGAAAGAAATTTAATTATCAATTAATTAATTAAAGTAATAAACAATTTTGATTTGAAATGATGTTTTGTATAATAATAATATTAAAAACTAAAATTTAAATAATATGTATGAATTCTATAACATAACTAGAATCATATGATTCATAAAAGTAAAACGCAACAACAACGTTGGTGTGCAAATGGTATGAAAAATATAAAACTCGCAAATGGAATGAAAAATATGAAAATGTGCAAATATAAAACTTTGAAGCTATGGAAATCTCAGATTTGAGATCTGAAAAAAGAAAAAACAATGGCATGAAAAATGAAAATGAAAAGAAAAGGAAAGCAGGCTCTTTTTCCTTATGTTGGGTCTAAAAACACGGGGAAGTTGTTGTAATATGTGTACATCGTTTTTATCAAAATGCTATGCTTTAATATGGAGAGTTGGCCTTATTGCATATATTTATCGTTTTAGTGCTATTACAATATAGGGTAAATTTTATTTAAGGTCACTCTAAAATTGAGTTTATCTTATTTGGATCATTCTATTTTTTTTTTTAATTTAATCACTCTAATTAATATGCTTGTTCGAACTAATCACTATCGTTAAAAATTCTGTTAATCTATTAATGAATTGCTGATGCGGCACATTTGCTAATTGAATTACCACATGTGACACCTTTTTTTGACTTTTGACTAAAACTTAGGGACCTTTCTATAATTATTCTAATTTTTTTTCTCTCTTCGTTGGTCGTCATTAAACCTCCCCTTCACGTTATCCATCGTCAAGGGAACCAGTTGGTTGCAACGATGACGGCGCCGGCAAGGATCCTCCGCAGATCGCCAATACCCGCCCGTGAGGAAAGAAGCACAGCCGCCGAGTGACAACAAGAGGACGTCGACGCCGTCTTTGATGGCGCATTCCTTACCAGCTAGAAAGTCGAATCGGAAGCAACCCGTTTCCCAACAACCATTATATAATTTATGTATGGAAAGGCATGTTGGATGCTTAATAAAATGCAATGAAAATAAATCTTATTTGTAGAACGGAATTCCCTATTTCAAGTGAAGTATATACAAGATGATTCATTGATTTCTGTATCTTGTAATTTTCTTTGAAGTTCATTTTTTTGTAGATACGATAATAGATAGATTTTTTTCTGCTCAGGAGTTCTGTTCTCTACAACAAAGCATCCAAAAACTAAGAATTTAATGGTGATTCTATCTCTCGAAAGTGATACGATTTTGTTAATCTCAGTACACACTGCTAAATGTTTTTCAATTGCAGCCAAAAGATTTTTGGATGAAGATGCCTACTAAAGGATAATGGTTTTTGCTCTGCCCAGGGGGACCGGTCTTGCGGACCGAGGAGACTTCTACTGGTTTTGTAATGTTTCTATGTTCTCTTGTTCTATATCTTAAAATAGCTTTGCCCATTTGATGCTTCTTGTTTTCCCTTTTGGGTTGGTTAAATACAACAGTGATATACAACTAGAGGTGTCAATGAGTTGAGAAGGGCTCAACTAAAATTTTAAGTTTGGGTTTGATCTAAAAAATAGACTTAAAATTTTGTCTAAATTTAAATTAGATAAAAATGTTAAAATTTGAGTTTGATCTAGCTTGTATTAACTTTTTATATGATTTTTTTTATAAAATATATAATATATTAAAAAATACTAAAAATATTAAAATAAATGTTTCCCAACAAATTGAAAATAAATTAAAAAATAATATGTATACTTAAATAACACTAAGATAGTTGCAACTTAACAAGCAAATGTCTTTAAAATAATAACAAAATTAACAATAAAATAAAACTTATACAATATCTAAACAATAACATCGAAATAGTAATAACATAATAGTGAAATGGTAGTAAAATAGCAAAAAAATAACAAAACAGTAAAAAAAACAATTTTTTTTTGCATATTCGGGCCGGGTCAAGCTTAGGCAAAAAAAGCCTTACTCGAGGCCTGACCTATTTTCTATACGGGCCTTTTTTTTCTCAAGTCCATTTTTGAGGCAAGCCTTCGGGACAGGTCGATAGCCTGACCCATGGATAGGTTTATATAGAACAAAACAATACTAGAAGCCTCTTATATGGAACACGCCATCGAAGACGACAGCTGTAACACCCTCTAATCCCAAACCGTCGCCGGAATAGGGTTATGAGGCGTTACCGAACATATTGGTTAATTTACAAACAATTCGTGAATAAACAACAAATATATTAAAATTAAATCATTAAATCTCTTTTATGAACCCTCGAGGCCTAAATCACGTATTATAATTAAATAGGGACTTATTCAAGTACTCCGAATATTTTTCGTAATATAATAATTATTATATTATTTTAAAAAAAAATTCAATATAACCCCTTTAGAAACATCTAACCTTCCCTGCAATTTCAAATTTGCAACTAACTCAACACAACAACAACTCAACAAATACAATCTTCATCCAAATCACTTTCGTCTCATAACAATATCACTAATCCTTATTTTATCTAACATTATATCCATTCATACTTTCAAGTAGTATTTAAAAATCTTAATTAATTTCCATTCATATCATATATCAACTTATATTAACTTAACTAATATATTCATGAGTTGATACAAAACATAGTCACATAAGCTCCTATACATGTCATATAAACCATTTAAAGTATTTATAACAAAATCTACCGGAAAATCGAGATAGTGTGACTTGAGCGTGATGATTCGATCCTCTGACCCTCCCGTTAATCTACAAAGAGCAATAAACATTACAAGTAAGCTAACTATAGCTTAATAAGTTTGTCAGCTTTAACCATAAACCTTACCAATATTAGTTTCCAAAATTCAAATCATATGGACATTTCAAGTAAGTTACTTTCATCCTGTAAGTCATAATCTCATTTTAAAAATAATTTACTTAATTGAGCTAAAAAATAATGATAACATTATTTACATATCTTTTTCCACACGTTACAATTACGACTTACCAACTTGTCAATTTAAGGAACGACTTACGGATTTGAGTACATTGTGATCTGAAGCCCGAAGTCTAACTGAAGCACATAAGTGCTAAACGGAAGCCCAAAGGCTAACTGAAGCACATAAGTGCTAAACGGAAACCCGAAGGCTAACTGAAGCTCACCAAAGCTGAATTGAAACCCCAAAAGGGTTAACTGAAACTCATATGAGTTAACGGAAGCTCGTAAGAGCTAAACAGAAAGCAAACACGAGAGTTCGCAACAAATGCTGAATCTCGGTTCACTTGGGAATTTACCGTCAATTCATCTTTTTCACCGAACGATCGTACTCATTTCCTGCGTTCCGTTCCTCCGAAATACTCAGTTCAATTTCATAACTTTTGTACATGATTTAATTATTTTCAACAATTAACATACATAAATATTAATCACCATTCATAAAATAACATTGAAATTTAATAATTTAACCGTACGAACTTAAAAGGAACAATTTGCAGTAGTTGTAGAGATTTCTGGAACTATTCCGGAATTTTCTCTTTTCCTCGTTTATCCTCGATTTCTTGATATATAATATAAATTTTTTCACTTATCAGTATTGACTTGACATTCATTCTATTTCACATCCTTAATGTTTATAACCCGCTTATAAGTAACATTATCTGCAATTTCACTATTTACCTATGTATATTCAATGCTGTCCATCCGTGTCATAGTTACTAAATTATTTTTATCTTGAGCTACAGAACTCAAAATTAGGATCTGCTAATTTTTCCTGAAACTAAACTCACATATCTTCTTATCATAAAATTTTCAGAATTTTTGGTTTAGCCAATAAGTACAGTTTATTCTTTAAATTCACCCCTATTTTGCTGTCTAACAGTTCCAACCCTTCTTCACTAAAAATTAATTATCTCCTTGTACGGAATTCAGATGATGTTCCCATTTGTTTCTCTTGAAAATAGACTCATTCAGGATTCTATACATATGAATTTAAGCCCCTAATTATTTTTATTCAATTTTTTATGATTTTTCAAAGTCAGAACAGGGAAACCCGAATTCATTCTGATCTTATCTCACAAAATTTATTATATCTCATGATTTACAAATCCTTTGCTTACATTGTTTCTTCTGTGAGAAACTAGACTCAATAAGCTTTAATTTCATATTTTTTTAATCTTCTAATTATATTTATACAATTTATGGTGATTTTTCAAAGTTAGTCTACTGCTGCTGTCCAAAATTGTTTTAGTGCAAGCTGTTTATTACCATTTTTCCCCTAAGCTTTTAATAAATAACAATTTCATCCCTACTCAATTAGCCTCTCAATTGAGCTGATTTTTCTCAATTAATACTTTAACTAGACATTATAAGTTATTTCACAACTATTAAAATTTAGAATTTCCACATAAAACCTTAACTTCAACTCTTTCACCATTAGGTCCCAAACATTCACTTTCCATTCAATTCTTTCAATAAAATCAGTATATAAACAATTTAAAGCTCTAATTCCATGCTAAATCATCATATACTTTCAGCACATATTCATAGAAATTTCCAATTTCTTTCATAGAATCAAAAAATAATGAATTCAACAAGTGGACCTAGTTGTAAAAGTCATAAAAACACAAAAATTTCAAGAAATAATCAAGAATTGAACTTATTTGCAGTAAAAATATGAAAAAACAGCTTAAGAAAACCCTTCTATGGTTTTTGTGCTGATGAGAATGCAGAAAAATAAAGAGAAATCTAGATAATTCCACTTTAGTCCTAGCTTTATTAAGTAAATTTTGCAATATTCTAAATTTGCCCTTAATTCATCAATTTTCCTGCTGATTTCAAGCCCCTTGCCGTCCAGCCCAAATAGACCTTTTAAACCCTATTTCTTTTATCATTTAAGCTATTTAATCATTCCTCATAATTTTACATTTATTACAATTTAGTCCTTTTTATTCAATTAACTATCGAAACTTTAAAATTTCTTGGAAAAACTTTAATGCTAACTTATCAACACTCCATAAATATTTATAAAAATATTTATGACTCGCTTTAAAATTTTCAAACTCTCGATACCTCATTTTCGATTCTATTTTTTTTAAAATATTTATTTCTAGTACACTATTCGCTATTTCAAAAATTTTCCTAATTTCACATTTAACTTATATTCACTAAATTATTAATATTTTTCTACTCATTTGTCGGATTTAGTGATCTCAAATCGCTGTTCCGACACACTAAAAATTTAGGCTATTACAACAGCAATGTTCTCTCATTTCACTTGGCGACCTCATGGGCAACTATTAGCGCTTTGTGAAGGATCCTTGCCAACACCGTCATTATTGCCACCAATTGGTTTCTCTGGCAGTGGATAATGTGAAGGAGAGGTTTGAACTTTGAAGGTGATAGAGAGAAGAGAAAGAAAGAAAGAAAAAATTTAGAATAATTACATAGAGGTCCCTAAGTTTTAGTCAAAAGTAAAAAAAGTATCACGTGTCATCGTTCAATTGGCTAATGCGCCACATTAGCAATTCGTTAATGGATTAACAGAATTTTTAACGACAGTGACTAATTCAAATTATTATCTTAATTAAAGTAACTAAATTGAGAAAAAAAATTTTAAAATAACCAACATAGAATAAGCATTATTTTAGAGTAACATTGATTATAGTTTACCCTACAATATATTAATTTTTAAAAGACTATATTATATTTTCAAAATTAATATATATGTAATATTTTTTAAAAGTTTGGCGTGATATTTTTTTTATATTTTTAAAATTAATATATATGTAATGCATTATACAAAACAACAAATAAATGAATAAAACAACAAAAACAATTCGTATTAAGGGAAAAATGAAATGCAGAGATGAAATTGAATGTAATGAGAATTGAATTAGGGACTAAATTGAATATATCAAAACTATCATAGACTAAATCAAATTAAAATCTTAAAGTTCAACAAATTCTCATGTGCTGAATTAAACAAGTTAGACAAAAGAATTATGAAATAAAACTTAAAGTTATAACTTCAAAAATTTTAAATTTGTATAATTTTTTAATATTTTATTTTATTACACTTTAAAAACTTTTTACTACTTGAAAACAAGTTTTAAAAAATCCATGATGATTGAAGTATATTCAATTTAATTAGAAATATTTACGGATGATTATAATTTATTTTTAAATAATATCAATTAATTTGAAACAGTTATTATGAAGATGACACTTTAAACTTAAGATTATCTATCTCTTTTTTTTTTTAAACATTTATCATTATTTTTTATTTACATTATTAATTATTTAATCTAAATATTTATATTTCACAACATTGGAGTAGTATATTTAAAATATTACAAATTTATATCTATATAACATATAAATCGGAATCCTTAGAGAGCCTTATGGGATAAATAGGGGTCAATTTGGTATGCTAACTTCAATTTAATTAGTGTAAAATAAGAATAGATTGCATCATTTCATTGATTTGGACTAAATAACAAATTAGTGAATCTCCTTCTTTTTGTTACCGGATTTTTCAATCAAATTCTTCATAATACTTATAATGATCAATTTTCTAAATATCTCATTTGTTTTCAGATGTTCGTAACATTAGGTCGGATAAACCCTTATTTATTGCTTCTTTTCCACCAATAATGTCTATCTGTTCAACTCGTTCTAAAAAGTAGGATTTTGCATAATAAGTTTTTTTATATTGAAAAATTCCTATTAAAAAATAATCCTAGAAATCTAAATATTTATCTATCTATCGTAATAAAGATCAGCCGTCACTTCTTCGATACGAAAATAAGGGAATCAGTGCACCAATATCTACCATAAAAAGTCCAAGCCATAATAGATGAGAAGTTATACGACTTAACTCCAACATAATTACTATGATATAGCTGACCCTTTTAAGGACTTGAATATTCCCAAATTTTTCTAGTCCATGTACAATTATTGTTTGTGTGAATATATAATATTTTCAACTCCCAAATAAAGTTATTGGAGTAAAAAGTTTATGATAATTTATTTAAATTTAATATTATATCTAATTTATTTATTTTAATACTAAATATATCTATAATATTAATAATAATTAATGTTCAAAATAGTAACTCCAAACATTCTCCTCTCACAAACATTAAATAAAAATATTTACTATTAGAACTCATCTCTATAAATCAATTCTTTGCACCAAAGGTGTAGGTAGAAAATTTTTTCGGAGGATTAAAATTAAATTATATTTTTTATGATAATAAAAATTTAATTTTAATATTTTTTTAATTTATTTTTTTAATTTAAAAAATTAAATTAAATTATTATTATCATTAAAAGGGTAAAGCATAATTCTATTTTTGTTAATTTAAAATTTTAAAAAATTTAAAGAAATAAAATGAATTTTTTTAGGGTAAAGCATAATTTTATTTTTATTAATTTAAAATTTTAAAAAATTTAAAGAGATAAAATGAATTTTTTTTCTTCATTTTAACGTCTATGTAGAATTTGGTAACAGAAGAAGATACAACATCAAGGAGACCTACAACTAAATCTTCATCTGAACCAGTAGATTTCTGCAATGTAGATCCTACGTTTGTAATGTAATTTTTTAAAAAAGGTTTTTGTAATTAGTTTTTTTTTTTATTTCATAAATTATGATTTTTTGATATTATTGTAGTTAAAACTTAGTTTTAGTTAAAATATTAAAAAAAGCTCTTAAACTATTATCTTGGTTTAAACAAGTTCTTATACTATTTTTTATAGTTAAATAAGCTCTTAACTTATAATTTTTCTTCGTAAAAGCCTTTAATTTTAATATTAAAGTAAAAATATTTTGAATTTTTAAATTAATTTTCATTTTATGTTGATGCAAATTTGATTATAATAATTTATTAAATAAAAATAAAATAATATTTTAAAAATTCTTCAAAGTGTTTCTATTGCATCAACAAGAAATTAAGATAAAGATCTTAGAATTCAAAATAACTTTACTTTAATATTAAAATCAATAGATTTTATGGGTAAATATTATAAAATAAGGATTTATTTAACTATAAAAATAATTTAAGGATTTATTTAAACAAAATAATTTAAGGGTTTATTTAAACAAAATATAGTAATTTAAGGGTTTGTTTACTATATTAACACTAAGTTTTTTAATAACAGTTTTCCAATAATCAGGAGACTTTTTACAAGGTAGAGCTAGAAAATGAATGTTAAAAAATATAATCCTTTTGATATTGATTATTCTAGTTAGGTAAAAAATAATATTTAAAAATTAATTAAATATAATTAATTTCTTGGTAAAAGTTCTTTTAATTAAAATTTAGTAAATTTTTTTAATTATTTGGGAGTAGATTTGTTAATGGGCCGGGTTGAAAAGACCCGCCTAAAAAGTGAGAGAGTTTGGGTAAAATTATAGGCCCAAAAAATGAGTTTAGGCAAAAAAATAAGGCCCGTTTAAAAAACAGGTTAAGCCTTAAGTAAATTTTTTTGGCTCAAGCCTGGCCCAACCCTAATATGAAAAAAAAAATTGCTGTTTTTTACTTTTTTTAATTGTTTATTGCTAATTTCTTATTATTGTTCACCATTTTGCTATAAATTCACTATTATGTTGCTACTATTTTGTTATTATTGTATAACTATTGTTTTATTGTTAATTTTGTTACTATTTTAGAGGCATTTGCTTGTTAAGTTGCACCTATCTTAGTGTTATTAAAGCATACATATTTTTTAAATTTTATTTTTAATTTATTGGGAAACATTTATTTTAATATTTTTAGTATTTTTGATGTATTATATGTATTTTTTAAAATAATATAAAAGAAAATTAATACGGTTGGGCCGGGCTTGGGAAACATTTTAAACTCATTTTTCAAACCAGACCAAGCTTAGGCTTAGCATGCGGACCTAAAATTTTGGTTGGGCCCGACCCGACCATGAACACCTCTATTTGGGAGAATGTGCATTAATATAAAAAAATGATACAATTAGATTTTTTTAGACTAACAAAATTGAAAGCATATGATAACAAATCCAATTGTATAGTGATTCATATGAAGAACAATCTATGCAAAATCGGAAGAGTTGGAAATTTGCAATGCGATAACAAATCCAATTGTATAGAGATTGATATGATAAATGTAACGATTCGATAGTTAAGGGTGACGAAAGATGTAGTTTTGAGACTCTGTTTTCGTAAACTGGGCTCATAAATATTTACGGAGTTGTATTTGAGACGAATTAAATTTTAGATAAGTAAATTTCATGAAATTAGGAATTATTAACATATGGGGATTAAACCATGAAAAGATTAAAAGTTGAATTATAGATTGAATTAAATAAAAGGGACTAAGGTAGAAATTATACCATAAATTAAATGGTTGGGTGATACCCGGTCTTGGTTTAATGATATATGCACGTGTATATTATATACATGTTATATTTATAAGTTAACTAAAATAATAATTTTTATATTTTTAGAATCCTGATATTTAGAACTAACCGACCCATATTATAATTTTTAGTATTGTTTAAGATTTTGCATGTTGCCATTGTTGAGTAGTTAAATCATTAATGGTTTATTTGATAGATTTTAAACTTAGAAGTGAAAAATGACTAAATAGTAAAATTAATTTTTTATTTTGAGCAATAGGGACTGAATTGTAAAAAATTCAAGATTGAGGGGTAGAATTAAAAATAGAGAGCTAAAATTAGTTTGGAATGAAATTAGTATAAAAATTGGAGGTTAAAAGTGAAGATTCAATTAGTCTCGATTTAGGGATTAAATTAAAGATTAAGCAAAATGTAGTATAAAATTTGAAATTTAATGAAAATTTAATTGCGTATTATTGATATATTTTAGTTATTTTATCTGTAACGAACTTTGATCCAGAATCCTTGAGTAAGAAGGGGAAAGACAAGGTCGATGTCGAGTAGCTCGGAATATACGGTTTGTATTTCTATAATCTGAAACAAATTATAAATTATTGCATATTGAATTGTTTGTATATGATAAGTATTTGAGGTGAACATTCTTGTATTTTGGGTTGAGTTGAATCAATTGATTATTAGAATGAATTAATTATGAATATTAAGAAATGTAGAGTTTTTATGAATATTGAATGGAAAATGTGTATTGAAAAAAGTTGGTTGCTATCAAATTGAATATATGCTTATATGTAAAAATGTACATATATGAAATTGAGACATTAGTTGTTTCGAAAAGTGAAATGAAACCCTATTAACTGTTTCGGGTATAGGAAGGGTTCAGGGATTTCTTTAACTTCGAGTCGATGAGGCACTAGGTGCTAATTTACTTCAGTTTAACCGATGAGACACTAGATGTCAACTTATTATAGCGCCGAGCGCAATTATTGCTTCGAACTTATCTGATGAGGCATTGGGTGCCAAACTGGTGTGTTGGTTGGATCCATGTATCCGTTCGAGTTTGAGTCGTTTTAATAGGGGGTATTAAATGATAAATTTGATGTATTTAATATTGAAATGATAAAGATAAAAAATGGAAAATGAGATGTGAATTGGAATATAAAATGGTGAAATTGGTTATGAACACTGAATGAATTATGAGAAATGAGTTGAATTATCAAATGCCCTATGAAATGTTATTGCTATGTGCTAGAATTTGTGAAAATTATTGGATGTGGACAATGAATGAATAAACTATCATTATTGATTTGATATGTATATATATAGTACACGACATTACTTATTTGTATTTTTACATTTTAATCATTTATATTAAGTTTTAAATTTTCGGATTATAGAAATACCACTGAGTTATACTCAGTGTACAATTTTGTTTTCCGTGCGCAAATTAAGTACTTTTCAACTTATTGCCAATTCAGCATCCATCAACGACCCTAGACTCAAGTGTGGTGATGTTTTATTTTGTAACGACATGTATCTAGAAGGTCTTTTGAATGATAATTGTTATATATGCGATGATTTTAGGAGTCCTATGTGTAATGGTATTTATGTGTTCATAAAGTTGAGGCTTAATCTATGTTTTGGTATGTTAGTCAAGCTTAATGTTATGCATGTGTTTTAGTTTTAAGCTTGGTAGCCTAAATAGCTAAAACATTAGTTCAATTATGGTCATTTGGTATGAATGAATGTTTGGATGGTTGATGTCTTATTGATATGTTTGGAAATATAAAAATGTGGTACCAATAAGGGTACATTGGTTAGACACTTAATATGGATGTTTTGGCATGTTTCAAGCATGTTTAATTGTGTTTTAAATAGGTTAAATGGCTGGGAATTAGGTTTCTTAGTGTCTAAGTAAGCATGATTTTGTAAACTTGAGTTTTAAGGTGCATTTAGGTACACACAGTCTGTCACATGACTATGTGACACACATGACCAGGCCACACGGCCGTGTGTGTAATGACCCAAAATTCATGGGCATCGAAAAAGTACATATTGGGCCTCCGTCTTAGTGAAACGGGTTCGTAAATAATTATTAGGAATAATTATAAGTCTAGTAGTGTGTTTAATTGGGTCTTAATTAGGTGAATTTGGTTTAATTTAGAGTAATTAAAAAAAGGGATTATATTGAATAAAGAATAAAAGTTTAATTATAAATTGATAGAAAATAAAAAGGATCAAAAAGGCAATTAAGCCACATTTGAAATTTGAGGCGACATAAAGGAAATAAAATCTAAGATTTTTGTTTTAATTATATATATTATATTATGTTATGTTAATTTATAGTATTATTAATTTATAACTTAAATAAGTAAATAAATCATGCCAATTGTATGGTTATAATTAAATACATGTGTAAAATACTAGAAAATATACTTGTAATATATTTGTATATTTTCTTAAATAATAAGTAAAAGATATTTATTGATTATTATTATTTAATTGATATTATATTAGTGAATAAATTAATAAGTTGACAAATGTAGGATAATGAGATGATAAATGTGTAATAATATGTATAATACAATTGTAATACAAGTATTATTTATTAAGTAGATATTTATTATTTATTATTAATAAGTTAAATATATTTATTAGATAAATAATTAAAATTATAAGATTTTTGGTATGAAAAACAAATTAGATAATGATATTTGTAATAATATGAATATATACATTTGTATTATAATTATGTATTTACTTAAATTTTAAGTTAAAGATATTTATTAATTAAATATTGATATTATAAGATTTTTATTTGTTAAATAAATAAAAGAAAGACAAATGGGTGGTAATGATAGTGTACAAATGTACAAAGATACATGTATACAAATGTATTAATTATATTGTTATTAAATAGATATTTTTTAATTATTAAATTAATTTAAATATAAAATAAAGTAAACAAAATAAAAAAAGAAGAAGCACGAAAGCATAAAATAAATAAAGAAGCAAAACAAAAGAAACATAGAGCAATTCCAATAGGGAGAAAGAAAGAAGGAAAGAAAAATAAAGGGAAAAATTAAGGTTTGAGAGCTTTAAGCTTTAATAGGTAAGTCAATCAAGCCCTTTTTTTTAATTTTGATGTTTTAGAAGTCTTAAAACAAGATTTTGATAGAATTAAGTTGACAGTTTGGAAGTTCATAAGTTTTTAAGTATAGTTTATGTTGAACAAAAAAGATGAATTAGGGATTTAATTGAATGAATTCTAAGTTAGATTTAGTAAAATGATTAAATTGTAAAGTAAGCTATAAGTTTTGTGTTAGAAGGACTAAATTGAAAAAATTTAAATTAGGGTTTTGTTATGAATATTAGATACTTAAGTTGACTATGGAAGGGATTTGAATAGAAATAAAGTATGAATTGAGTTAAGAAAATGAGTAAGTTTAGTTAGAATTAAATTGAAAATAGGATATAAATTGAATAGAATTTAATTATTTATTTTAAACTAGTGTTGTAATTAATAGTGTAAATTATTTTAATTTTTGGTAGCTAATAAAGAATTCGAGACGTCAACGCAAAAGGGGAAGAAAAAGATAGTCGAGGAGTAACTCGAGAAAATTTACGGTTTGTATTACTATAACTCAAACTATTATTTATTAAATGTTATATTTAAATTTATATGTAAGGTAAGTACATTATAAGGTAAGTATTAATATTTGAAATAAAGTATGGATAAGTATGAGTATTGAATTACATGTGGATTGAGATTGGAAATATATTGAAATGGAATTGAAATTGATATGGAAATGAAATTGAAATAAATAAATAAAAATGTGAAAGAATACCCTATTAACTAGTCGGACTATGTTAGATATAATTGGCATGCCATAAGATTTTGAGAAGGGATTTAGAGATGTGATTTGGAGATGCTGATGTTTATATCATTCGGATTTATCCGAAGAGGCACTCTGTGCTATTTTGGTGTGTTTTGGATGGATTATATTATTCTGGTGTGTTTGGGAGGATTATATGATACTGGTGTGTTTTGGTTGGACATTTCTGGTATGTTTAGATGGAATCTGTGTATCTGTCAAAGTCTAATTTATGTTAATAAGGTGACAAATGAAATGAGTAAATTGAATGAATTTGATTATTTGAATGATTGAAAATATGAGAAGGAGGTATAAGTTGATTTATTAATCATTGTGATATATGTGATATGATAATATGTAACTAAAGCTTATGAATTGATGGAAGAACAGATTGTAAAAATGTAATATTGTTGATGAAATAATATAATTGTTATATGATATTAAATGGAAATTAATTTTTATGATTTATAATGTTTATGATAAATACAATTTAAATTATTTGAATTATATAGTTTGAGTTATGGTAATACTACTGAGTATAAAATACTCAGCGTACGGTTGTTTCCGTGCGCAGGTCAATAGAAGTCTAGAGTCTCGATTTAACATCCAAACGGTCCCGACTTACATGTAAAATTTTTGGTGACGTTTTCTTCCTTAAATGAAAGTGGCATGTACATAGGTATTATAATGGTTATTTTAGTATGTTATATAATTATGTTGTAAATAAAATTATTTGGTGTTTTGATGTTTTAAACTAGTGAAATGGTAGAAAATTGTTTATGGTATTAGTATGAATTAAAATGGTTTGAATGATTTTATGAATTAATTAGAAATGGTAATTAAGTTATCAAGCCAATATGTTAAGTATAATTTAGGTATATTTGAGTATGTAAATGCATTGGTTGAATTACTGGAATTGGTATTAGTTGCTGTTTGAAAATTTGCAGGAAAGGTTAGATATTTATAAAGGGAATATGTTGAGTTTTTTTTTAAATTACGAAAAAATTTCAGAGTACTTGAAGAAGTCCCGTTCTATTTTTACTATGCGGTTTGGGCCTCGAGGGTCCATTAACGGGATTTTATGATTTAATTTTAATATGTTTGTTATTTATTTATGAATTGTACATAAATTGATCGATATGTTCAGTAATGCCTTGTAACCCTGTTTCGGCGACGGTATGGGGTTAAAGGGTGTTACTGTGTGTCTTGTGAATTTTAGTGCATGTTTCACACGGTCTGACACTAGGGCCTGCGACACAGTCGCGTGACCCAAGTCAGTGTGTTACAAGGGCAGAGGTACGGGCTGGGATATGATCATGTGTCTCAAGTCAATGAGTTACACGGGTAGAGACACAACTGTGTGTCCAAGCTTCGGAAGCCACACGACCTGGGGCATATCACATGGCCGTGTGATCCCTAGTTATAAAATTTTTGGAAATTTCCCCAAACCCTTTTGAATTATTTCAAATTAATCCTTGTTTGTTTTCTAATTATTTTTAGGGTCTCATAAACTCGTATTAAGGACTGTAAGAATATTTTTACGCTAATCTTAAATGAAGTAGCAAACCTTAACTGGGTGAAGTAGGTTATTCTACTAATATCATCGGATGTAGATAGTCAAAGTATAATCCAATACTCTGATGCTAATAATTGGAATAATCTTATTAGGTATCCAACTTCTACCTTTTAAGAGAGGATAACTAATGACCAAAATGTAAATAGTTGAAGACTAAATTTAGCATTGTATATCATATCTAATTACTCTATTGTAAAAGATAATAATAATATGAAAGTATTAGATTAGCATGTTTTGTTCTCTGCATAATATGAATGTTAATAGTTAGTTTGCACCTTTGATTATGTTGAAATTAAATATTCTGATCGGTTAGTAATGCCCGTGACTCTAATCCGACGAAGGAGGTGAGTTAGGAGAGTTACAATAACTTAGTAACTAAATGTCTCTAAAATAGTAGTGAAATTAATAATAAAACAAGAGTTATACAATATTCAAACAATAATAACAAAATAGTAGCAATACGACAACAAAACAACAACAAATAATAGCAGGAAATTTTTTTTAGCCAAATTTGAGTCGAGTCTAGACAAAAAATTCTTACCCGAGGCCCGACCCCTTTAAAAAACGGGTTTTATTTTTTATCCAAACTTATTTTTCTGGTCTATATTTTTACCTAAAACCCTCTCGCTTTTCGGATGGGCATTCGAGCCTAGGTAGGTGGCCAAACCCATGATCATATATATTTCGTAATTGAAATATGTTATATTATTCAAGAATAATTTAGTTTTTTGTTTAAAAATAAATAAAAATATGCATAATGTAAGGTTTAAACCCAAACTAATTATTGTATTAGTAAAACATTTAATTTATAACATAATTAAAATTTTATTTTTGTATTTTTATACATTTCAATTTTTATTATGCACAATTTATTATATCCATCAATAATATATATTAATGTATTTGATTGAGTTTGTATCACAAGTTAACTCAATACCAACTCAAAATTGATGACAACATATGATAGATAATTTTAATCTAATTTTTTTATTTTAATATCGTATATATTTCTTATAGTATCATTAATTAGTTTTAAATAATATATTTTATTATTTATTATATGTTATTTTTAAACACATATTTATATTCTAAATGTGTGGATTTTACATGTATAAGCGTGTGATATTATTTTTGTGATATAATATATATATTATTTAAGAAATAGATATTCACGGGTGAGAAACTAGTAAAAAAAACATTCTCCCTATTTAACTTTCCCGTTGTTCTCCTCGTTTCGAAGAAAACCTTTTCCTGGGAACCCATTCAAAGAAAAAAGAAAAAAACTAAACCGAAAATAAAATCCTATAATCTCACAAATTAAAATATTATAATAGATTTTTTTTTAACCTAACAAACTTTTCCATTTAATCTTTGAATCCATTAGGAAATCGAGCAAAATCAGGGAACTAGAAAAGAAAAAAGTGCTCCGGGAATGGGGGACGTGTATTGTTCGGACTGCAAGCGGCAGACGGAGGTGGTTTTCGATCACTCGGCGGGAGATACGGTGTGTTCGGAGTGCGGGTTAGTTTTAGAGTCACACTCGATCGATGAGACGTCGGAGTGGAGAACCTTCGCAAACGAGTCGGGTGATAACGATCCCGTCCGTGTAGGTGGTCCCACCAACCCGCTTTTGGCGGATGGCGGTTTATCTACTGTTATTGCTAAGCCTAACGGTGCTTCTGGTGAGTTCCTCTCGTCTTCGTTGGGTCGGTGGCAGAACCGTGGGTCGAATCCGGATCGGGGGTTGATTGTCGCTTTCAAGACTATTGCTACCATGTCTGATAGGTATTTGATTTTTATTGTTGGCTTTTTGGAATTTGCTTTTGGTTGGTATTATGGTGTCTGTTTGGAAGGTCAGACTTTGTAAGTAAATAATGCGGAAAAAATGTGTGTTAGGGTTATGGATCTTGGGTGAAAATTTTTGGGTTTTGTTATTGAGGTGAATGTGTTAGGTGAGTTTGTCTTGTCCAATGCTTCTAGAGACAAATTGATGGAAATGATAGAGATTTTGAGGGATTTCCATTTTTTTTCCCGATGTGGGTTGGCAGGTGGAAAGGAGATGCTTCAGTGATCGGTGAAAACAAATTATGACGGAAATATTGTTATTTTATCGTAATGGAGAAAATTGTGGATCAAAGTTTGAGGGCCGATTCTAGGAAATTCACAATTGATTGTCATTGTAATAGTTGTAAAGTGTTATACTTTTGAGTTGTGTTTTCCTTAATCAGAATAAGACTGGCATCTAATTGTTTGAATTAGAAAAATATATTGTTCTCTGTTGTATCTGGCTTAATGTGATCCAACTGAATATTAAAATGGTGATCCAGCTGTACAATCTAGCTGAGTATTAAGATTGCATTTTTTTTAAAGCATTGATGTTTCGATATTTGTGATTACTTTACAAACAGTTTTAGTTCTTGCTTCAGTTACCATCATGTTTTCTTTAGGTTTAAAGATTTGCATAATTATTCACTTTCCCTCTCCTTTCTTCATGAAGTGAAGTTTTATGCTTGAGAGATAGTGATATACTATAATATGCCACTTATTTGGATAAGTTTTATGTTGCAGGTTGGGTCTCGTTGCAACCATCAAGGTATGCTACCCATTTCCTTGTAATATAATTTGAATCTTATATGGTGTTTCACTCTATTACTATGGACTGGTGACATGCACATATGCATAGGCTGGGTCTATTCCATTATTTTAGTATGTCGTGTATATATATTATTCATACTGGTTGGCATTGCTGCCGTAGACCAAAGAAAGGGTTTATCATGTACTAGACCATATCATGTCGGCAACAATACTAAATTAAAACGAAGTTAAAAGTGCAGCATGAGAGACTTTATAAGAACGAATTGTTTGAAATAGAATGTCTCTACAGACAGATTTCTGATAAATTAACCAGCTTGGGACAAGGTATTCTCATGATCTCTAATCTTGTGCATATGCTGAAAGCCTAAAATACATTCAAGCATTACCGTAACTGCTGATCTCCTTTTGGCCAATCTTGTGCATGAGCAGAAAAGAATTACAAATATAGAGCACCAATCTTGTGCACGAGTTGAAACAATGAAATGCATATAAAAGTTACCATAGCAGCTGAAACTTCCTTTTGGAGTCCTGGTTTCTGCATGAACAAAAATAGGTTATGAATTTAAACCTCCAGTTCTATGCATGACTAAAAGAAGCTTCCCTGCTCTTAGTGACCTCACCATCCGGAAAAATAATAATGTTAGTTGATGGCTGGGAAAGAAAGCACTTGTTTATTACACAAAACTGTTTGGTAAGTGTGTTTGGTTTGAGAGACTTCTAAGATGTAATTAGATCTTGTCACTAATGAGGAAAAGTTACAGGGGGAGCATGCACCATTCTTTTATTTATTTATTATTTTACATATTATTTTACTATCTTTATAACGATAATAATACTGTAACCAAAGGAAGTTGCTACATAGAACACCAGGATAGAATGTGCTATAAACTTTGAAATACTTGAGTAACAATGACAGAGGGACAGGCATCCTGGTGATAGTTTCTTTACTATGCTTTTCCTTCAAGTGACTGAACAATGAGCATTTAATAGTAACACTTATAAAATGGATGAATGTTCAGTTATCATTTGAAAATTTCCATTTTTTAGCAATTAGTTGTATGTAAATCTTTTAGAATAAGGAAAATAATATGTTACGAATAAACTCTGCCATCTTTAAAGGCTTCTTAATTTTTAAGTTAGCTTTTAATTTTTGAAAACTAGCTGCAGTTCAGTTATAATTTTTTTCCATATGGCCACTGAAATTTTCTTGTAACCACCATCCCTAGTTATCTCCTTTTCAGATATTGTTTTCTAATTATACCATAAAAATTTGAGCATTTTTATGCTTCTAGAAGAAAATGATTTTATATTTGAAGTGATTGCCAAAGTTAGATTGAGAGGTTTCCTATTAATGAAAAGAATCTTTGTGCATGACATTTTAAATTTTAGTTTCATGACCTTTTTATTCTTTATTCTTATTTTTTTTTTTAATTATCAATTTTGATGTGCATGTAATTTATGGGGGGTTTTCCATTGACTGAAGGATCGAGCCAATGAGATATATAAGAAGGTGGAAGATCAGAAGTCTAGCAGAGGAAGAAATCAAGATGCATTGTTGGCTGCTTGCCTATACATTGCTTGTAGACAAGAGGACAAGCCTCGCACTGTCAAGGGTACAGCCTAAGATTCTTTTAAAATCTGGGTTCTTCGTGATTTATCTTTCTTAATGTGTATTAGCTTCCCTGAACGTTGCATTTCAATTAGAAATTTGCTCTGTTGCTAATGGAGCCACAAAGAAAGAAATTGGCCGAGCAAAAGAATACATAGTGAAACAACTGGGATTGGAGACTGGCCAGTCTGTGGAGATGGGAACCATACATGCCGGTGACTTCATGGTGAGTTCCCTTTATTGCTTAAGGAAAAAAAAAAAATCTATAACAGTGCTTTTAGTAAACAATTGTGTTGTTTTCTTTATGCTCGGTAGGGTGCAGTTCCATTGTTAAATACTGTACTATTCATTTACCGTTTATGGTTGCCACTGACATTAATTTCTTTAATTATCAGAGGCGTTTTTGTTCCAATCTTGGTATGAATAATCAAGCAGTTAAAGCTGCCCAGGAATCGGTTCAGAAGTCTGAGGAGTTTGATATAAGGTAGTTTTTATTCTGTCTTCATCATGACGATGTTAGCCTAAACTGAAACTTCTGTTTAAGCCTTTTCGTTACAAATAAAAATTTAATTCACTATCCTCTGTGACTTGGATAATTCTGTATGGATCTCTCCATTTAACAGAATGCATGATTAGGAAGTGGGTATTTTCAGTTGAGCAACTCACATGATTAGGGAAGTTAGAATGTTTGAATAATGATGCAAAGAAAAGGAAGCTTGTCTAGTATAGAAAGACCATTATAGTTGAAATTTTGTAATAGTTGCACTTAGATCTTATTGACTATTAAGATGGAGGTGGATTATGAGATTCTGGTGAGTGAGCAGCGAAAACATTTAGGGATGCGGATGTTATTAAGGATGTTGAGAATCAGGAGTCAAGATTGTTGAATTGACTATTGACTATCGAGACGTTAGATCTCTCATGTATATCTTCTTTAATCTTTTTTCACTTATATTTGTTTCTGTATGTATTTGCTAATAATTTAAATAACTTTGCAGGCGAAGCCCGATATCAATTGCAGCTGCTGTTATTTATATCATAACACAGCTGTCTGATGATAAGAAGCCTCTTAGAGGTTTGATATTTCGCACCTTATTAAGTAGAAATAAAGATGTTTCACCAACGACTTTTATGTGCCCAATTTCCTTCTTGATATGGTTCGAAATACTGCAGTTTAGGTTCTAGTATTGATATGGTTCGAAATTTTGCCAATGTTGTTAGAATGAGATTGAACCGACCGGTTGAACTGGAAACTGGAGGTCCAACCAGTTAAACTGGTGACATATAACCGGAAAAAGGTCAATCGTTTGGTAAAAAGCTGAAAATCATGAACCAGAAAAACAAATAAAAACATAATTTTTTTTTATTTTTTGTCAAAAAATTTTGGATTATGTTTTGGTTCATTTTTAATTTTGATTTTTTATATATATATTTTTCTTAATTTTAAGTTTTTTGAATTTTTTATATACTTTCTAATTATTAGTAATTCTTTCTTTTTAATTTTTTAAAGTGGTTGAACCAGGAACCAGAGTCAACCTGGTTTGACCTTCAGTTTGGTTCGGTTCTTGTCGCATTAGTGAAACCTTATGGAATGTGTTTGTCTAATAAAATTAAGAAAGCACAAGGAGTGTGTGCAAAATGTGAGCTGCTACTATCATTCTATTAAAAATGTTCACTTTTAATAGTAAAATGTGCTGGATGCAGATATTTCACTTGCTACCGGAGTTGCAGAAGGGACAATCCGAAATTCGTACAAGGATCTTTATCCCCATCTGGCAAAGATAATACCAAGTTGGTATGCCAAGGAAGAAGATCTCAAGAATCTATGTAGTCCTTGAAGTTAAGAACAGACAATAATGAGAATACACAACACATACACACAAAAAGGGCCCTCAAATTGGCTGAGTTCTTGGAAAGTTCCAAGAATGTTATTTTTTTTCTTTCTCAGTTTTCCTACTTGACTCTACCCTTACAAGTAGAGACAGAATGGTAAGGGAGGTAATGTGGAAAAGATGGTCTAAGGTTTTTTTTTGTTTTTTTTTTTGGGGTACTTAGTGGTCTAAGTTATTTACCGATAAATTTTAGTTAACGTTTGAACTTGCAGCAAATTTTTTGATGGAGTATTGATATGATAGGAGTGCAATTTATACTTGATGTTTTAACCATGGCTTTGTAGACGCTAGTTTCTGGATATCACCTCTTGGCATGTAGTGCTCTTTGGCAGCGGTTGTTGACAACATTGCCTAGTAGCAGCACTCCGTGCCCAAGCAGCTACCAGACGAGCTGCACTGAATAGTTTTAGTACTTCTTTCCTTAACACTTAAGCATCCGAACGCTAACATGTGACGAATGTGACGAACTTAAAATGCATCTAGAGAAGATCAAAAATTATGAGAAGACTTGAACTAATCTTAGAAAGTAGGTAGAATTCTAAGGTTTATGACCTTTCTTTGGGACGTAAGTGCTGTCTCTTTCCATTGGACAAATAGTGATCGTAGCACTCCAATATAACCTTCACTATGTCAATTATCTTCCTGACTCGTTTTTACTTCATGTGAATGTAACTTTTCTTTCTCCATCCATAAAACCCCCGTTAACTTTGTTGCCGCTCTTTATAACTTCTCTGGGAGGACTAGAATAGATGATCTTTTTAGGGGAAATAAGCTTCATCTTCTATAGTCACTACACATTGTAATCTTAACCGTCGCCTTCATCATAATCATCTATCATTGCACTTTTCTTTTAGGGTTTGTCTTGATTTCAATTTCACTATTTTCTCCTGACACTTCGTTTTACTATTTTATAGGTTTAAAAAAAAACTAGATTGGGTTGGTTAGTTGATCGAAAATTAACATAATATCTAGTTAAGTATATTATGTAAAATCGAATATTATCTGAATTTAATGGGAAAAAATTGGAAAAGTTAGTAGAAAGTTCATTAAAAGTGCATTGATAATTTAACACAATTTAATATGAATAAAGATGAGACTATACTTAGCCTGTCATAGATATTTTTATAATTAATGTGATTTAACTATCTAAATTTGTTTTATGGAATTTATTAAATAGTGTAACCGGTTAAAGATGATTATTATGATTTTCACATTAAGATTGATATCGCGATTTTGAAGGAACAATATCACTTTTTTAATGGGGATTAATGCTCGTTTAAAGTGTATTGAAAAAAGGTAAGTGATTTGTACCATCTTTTTCTCTTCACCGAATTTCTAAAATATCGCTAGGTGGATATGGTAGAGGATGGAGCAAAATGTTGCGACTATGGTTTGACATTTCCATCCAAGTCTTTCCCTTAAATCAATCAACCTATATTTTCGAACCTTTCTTTATCTTAAATTCATTTTCTCGCACATGAATCCATGGTGAGGATTTTGCTACAGCAATGGTGTTTTGGTGGCCTCATAGATCTTGTCATTACCCGCTCTTGATTATAGATGCTCCCCCTGTTGCGTTCGCAACATTTGGTGCATTGAGAGTCCAATTCAAGATGCTTACCACCTAAGAGAATGTCAAGTAACTCTCAGGGAAAAGATAGGAGAACTCAACACACGACAAATTCTTTACCCTATGTACTTAAGTACTAGAGTACATCCAGATATCCCTAAGGGAGTCCTCAGTATTGCAGACCTTATGGAGGCACTAACCTATCACCTTCAGCCCTAAAGATTACGGGGATATCCAAAGACTCGACGTGATCCTACTGTCATCATCGCTACCATCTATAACCTTACCTTTACAAAAATATTGTTCAACGTGAAAAGCTCCAACGACATCCTTTTCCTTTTCACCATCTTCTAAATGAGCATTATGTTGCTAGATTATCACCACTATTTCTGCCTTTGGTGGAATAGGGAACGTTGAGATATGCTTCCTTGGAAGTCTGGTTCATATTCTCAAACAACTACCACCATATGGTAAATTACTTAGTAGTAGATATTGCGTCGTCATACAAAGCCCTTCTCGAATGAACTATCTAGAATGCAATGGGAGCCATAAAATCTGTCCCATACCTCGAGGTGAAGTTTCCCACACTGCGCGAGATATGATAAACCTAAGGAAACCAACAACTAGCCCGAGAATGCGAGAAGAGAAAGGGGACAATTTGCTATAAAGAGAACCAAAATGTGAAAAGAGAAGGAAAAAGGTGTGAGTTGCAACTATTGAAGAATTAGAAGAGATCCATCTTGACCCAAGAACCTCAACAAGACTGTTTGCATTGGGACTTAGACTAGTTATGGTCGAGAAAGCAAAACTACTTACCTTTTTGCTAGAAAAACAAGACGCCTTCACATAGTTGCAGAAATGCCAGGAATCGCCGCAAAAGTAATCGTGCGTAATCTAGGCGTAGACCCCTCTTTTAAGCCGGTCCAACAAAGTAAAAGACTCTTTTCCATGGAAACAAGGCTCGCAATAGACGAGGTGGTTCATAAGCTCCTAGAAGATGGATTTATCTAGAAGGTACAATACCTACAATAGCTAACCAACGTTGTAATTGTTAAGAAACCTAATGGCAAGCCGAAGATGTGCTTAGATTTCATTGAATTAAACAAAGCCTGCCCAGAAGACAACTTTCCCCTTTTTAGCATCAACAAACTAGTAGATGACAGCTCTGGGCGAGGATTGTTAAGCTTTATGGATGCCTATTCGAGATATAATCAAATTTGAATGTAATCTAGACAATGAGAAAAAGACTTCGTTTATCACCGAAAGGGGAACACATTGCTAAAAGGTTTTGTCCTTCCGCCTGAAGAACGCTAGAGAAAAATACCAAAGGTTGATCAACAAAGTTTCGAGAAACAAATAGGGAGGAAGCTGGAAGCCTATGTAGACAACGTGAAAGTCAAGAGCCTCGACTCAAGCGGCCATATATATGATCTTGAGGAATCTTGAGGTATCCTCATTGGAGGTTCTTAGGGTTTATGGTCACACAACGAAGAATTAAGGTTAACCCTGAAATGATCGAAGCCATCCTCCAAATGGCAAGCCCACAAACGGTTAAGGACATACGACTTCTGATGGGAAGAATCACGACTTTTAAAATTTTTATGTCCGAGTTGACAGAAAGATGCCTTTTGTTCTTTAAGATGTTGAACGGAAACCAAGGCTTTGATTGGACACAAGAGTACAAAGAAGCCTTTCAGCAACTCAAGGCCTTCCTAATGTCACCCGTCTCGCTCACCAAACCTGCTCCACATAACAGCTTTACCTATATATCTGCCACCGCTGAGACTATTAGCGCAAAATTAGTTTAAAGAAGAAGGAAACTAGAACCTATGTATTTCGTTAGTAAAGTCTTGCAAGGGGTCGAGGTCAAGTATCACAAGTTGGAATAGCCACCTGTGGTTATCTCCAACGGAAGAATAAGTCAATACTTCGAGCCGCAAATCATTGTGGCGCTGATCGACAACCTGTTGTGCCAAGTACTCTATAAGCTCAAAATGTCTAAGAGAATCATGAAGTGGGCAGTTGAGCTGAATGAGTTTGACTTGCATATAAGACCCTTGACAATTCCAAAGTGACAGATCCTGGTAGATTTCAACGTTGAGTAAACACCTTCAAACCTAGAAGAAGACAGCGGCAAGTCACCTTCTTAGGAACTCTACGTAGACGGACCCTCCGAGATTCATGGATGGAGTATGACTCCTACTAAAAAGCCCTAAAGGAGTTACCTTGAAGTATTCCTTAAAATTCAACTTTAAATCCTCCAACAATAAAGCAGAATATGAAGATTTGATGTAACACCCCGATAATTTTTTATAAGATGTCTAGCACTATTACGGGATCAAACAATGAAATCTCGAGAAATTTGGAAAAAAATGAGTTAAATAGAGAATTTTCATGAAAAGAATTGTAGAAGTGAATATGTGGAAAAAGGAATAAATTAAAAATTCTAAAAAGTTGGAGGACCTAAATGTAAATTTGACCAAAATGAGAAATATGAATTACTATTGATTTTTTTAAAGGGTCGTAGATGATGAAGAACAAACTCCATCAACACAATAAAGGCTTTAGCCTTAGCATCAATTGAACATCATATCACGTTGACAATTGACTTTGTCACAACTCAAGCACGACATATCTGGAGTGATTGCAAGTACTTAATATAAATTACTATTGATTTTTTGGCATGAGAATAAATTTTCATGTGTATTGATGTGATGGAAATCACTTTTAGGACCAATTGAAAAGATTTGAAAGTATAATGACTAAATTGTAAATTTTTATTTTGTAGAGAAAATGGTAGAAGTATAATTTCCACCATTCAAGGATTATTAATAAGAGCTAAATATGATTTATGAGAATCGAGTGGATAAATATCTATTCAATGTGATGAAATTGTATAAAAAGACAAAAAAAAGGACAAAATGATAATTTTATCTTAAAAAGGCATTTTGATCATTTCTCAATAATTATATATGGAAAATATTATTTAGAAGAGATATTTTATATTTGGAAAATTTATACCATTTGATGTAATTTATTTGAAAAGATTAATTGTGGACTACAAGTTTAAGTTATACTTTAGGCTAGTTTAGTATTATTTTTAAGAAGCACTTTTGAGATAAAAGTATTCCTAAATAAATTGTTTTTTTGAGAGAAAAAGTGCTCTCCTAAGCTAAAAATTGGCCCAAAAATATTTTTTTCAAAATTTAAAAATTTTAGCTTCTCTCCAAAAATGATTTTTTCCTTCCAAAAAATACTTTTGAAAAGCATTCCTAAACTAGGCCTTTGACTTAGGCTTAAATCAGGGGCGAAGCCAGGGGGCTGGCATGGGCCCCGGCCCTCCCTAAAATGTAAAATTGTAATTTAGGCCCTTAAAATTTTTTAAAAGTTTTAAATTAGTAAAGGTAAAATTACACTTTGGCCCCCTTAAAATTATAAAAATTTGATTTAATCCTTTACAAATTATAAAGATATAAACTATAAAAAATTAAAATTTCATCTAGCTCCCCCTAAAAAAATTTTCTGGCTTCGTCCCTGGCTTAAATGGAGTAAAAATAAAAAGAGAAAAAAATCATCCTATTTCAACCTTGTTCAACCAACCCTCGTGGAACAAGAGAGAAAAATTTTCTCTTTTCTTTTCCTTTCCATTTTTCTTCAAATCTCACAAAATTCCAACATATTAAGTCCTTAACTTTGAGTTTTTTTCTTTCTTTCTAAAATCATCTAGGAAACTCATCTCTAAGCTTGAATTCACCTTCAAATCTCCATTTTCAGCAAAGGTCTCATAGGTTCTTGAGAGAGAAATTTAAAGCTAGAGAGAGAAAGATCCAGCAAAGTTAATAATGGTGTTTCCACCTCTCCAAGCTTGATATTTGAGTTTGATTGCTATGAGAAAGTTTGAAAAGCTTATATGCTAATTTTTTATTATTATATTTTTGTGTATGGGAAAATGAGAAAATATTCAGAAGCGAAATTTTAAACTTGTATGAGGATAGATTCAAGTACTAAGAAGCTTGAATTTAAGTTTATATGCATCCAAGAGGTAAGTATCATTGGGTACTCTTACTTTTTCAATGTTAACATGTTTACAGAACTTGATAAATTTATGTAATAATTATGAAAATTATTATGTGATGAATGTGTGTAAGTTCCCTAGCTTAAAAGTGTTGAAAACAAGTGGTTTGAAAAATTGTGGCTTAATAAGCCTTGATCATAAAGTGAAGTATTAATCATTAATAATGTACTATGAAAACTTGGTCGCTATCGAATGGTTATAAATGTGACTTAGTACATGGGATTAAGCATGAAATGAGAAATTAATTCAAATAGTATAATAAAGTGTAAAATGATGTTGTATAATTCAAATATGATTAGTAGTAATTATATGAGAAAAGTGATAACTTAATAGGTTGTGATAATTAGGGGTAACTTTGTGGACTTCATGAACATTGAATAATGGGGTAAAATGTGAATCAATGCTCAAATGAGCTAAAAATGAAATGTCCTAGCAAGAGGGAATGAGAAAATCATAGAATGTGTAATGTGTCTATTTATGCATATGAAAAATATGGTTGAGAACTCTAAGTGGTTGAACATCCTAATAATTTAATATGCAATCTTTAATTAAAATTTCCCATCGAGTCTTTAAAAATGGTATGTGATACAATGTGGAAGTTGAAGATGTAAAATATTGCATGGAAGCTCATAAGCTCTAATTACATGAATATGATGTGTTGTATATCATGAAAATTATTGGAAAAATTCGATTTAGAAAACGTGATTGTTAGCATAACGGAAATTTAAATTTTTTTTGAAACTTGAACTCTTATGTTATTTATAGTAATAAACTTTACTAAATTAGTACATGTGCTTTTGACTTAGAGATTTTAGCCGGTTTTTGGCTTTCAACCAGTATGATCTTCTTTGCTATTCTTGAGCTCTTGATTTTCTTAGAGAGTATACTCTAATTCACAGACCAATCACACTATGAAAACTTTTAACTTTCCAATGGGGAAAATTAATTTTCTCAATGGACAAGAAACTTAACTTGAGTTCTCACAAAAATATAATTTATTTGAGAAAAATACTCTTACTATTTTTTGGCATGATAACTATGCTCAATGATCATTATTTTGACTTAGCCTGTAACACCCTTCACTTGTCCTGACTTACGATACAAAATGGGAAGAATTACTGGAGCACTTACTGTAACACCTAACACCTCTAACCCGTATCCGTCGTCGGACTAGGGTTTAGAGGCATTACCGGACATATCGAAACATTACATAATCATTTCAATATCAATAATCATACATTAATAAATCATAACAATTCATACACTTATAGTCCCATTAGAAGGTTTATGAAACCTTAAACATACTTTAGAAAGAGGTCGGGACTAAACCAAACACATATAAAATTTTTCGAAACTTAAACATTTTTTTCAAAGTTATACAGGTCATACGCCCGTGTGAACAGGCCGTGTTCCTCACACGGCTTTAGACACACTCGTGTATCTAGGCCGTGGCAAAATAGGGCATACCTACTGACTTGTCCATACGGCCACAAGACACACCCGTGTGCCAGGCCGTGTGAAAATTGGGGAGGCTACTGACTTGTGTCACACGGTCAGTCACATGCCCGTGTGTCTAGCCCGTGCTCGAAACTGACTCGGCCGCACGGCCTAGCACACGTTCGTGTGTGTGATCGTGTGGTCTGCCCAAGCTCATTTTGAAATGGCCATTAAGTAACACAGCTGAGACACACGCCCGTGTCCCTGCCTGTGTAGGCAAAAATAGGCCATTTACAAGGCCAATTTGCCACCCAATTTGGGTCCTCCCTACAAGCATCAAATAGGCACCAAATGTACATCAAATTTAAACCATTTCACAACCAATACATTCAACATTCATGTCATATCATTATCAACCAATCTCATGTTCGTAACACATACCAATTCATATCATTCCATAAGCCAAAAACATACCAAAATATATGGTTTATAACCTTAATACATTCCATTGATTATCATGCTAAATTTTTACCCAATTTTAAAATATGCATATACCAAAACTTACCAAATTGACCATTTTTTTTGGCCAACCAAAAGCATATCATAATAGCACATTTACATCACATATCATATATCAAAATCAAACCATAAGTTCAAACACAAACTAGCCATATCACATGGCATGATATATACATTACAAAACATATCCAAATACTTACAAAACATATCCAAATACTTCTAGCCTATACATGCCATACTTTTATATTCACAAAGTCAAAAGGTACCAAAATAAGGTTTGATAGTGTGGTGACGATCCTCGACAATTTTCGAGCTTCCGGTAGCTTCGATGATCTATAAAACAATGCAAACACACACAAAGTAAGCTTTCAAAAGCTTAGTAAGCCATATACAAATAAACTTAACAAATATCACAATTATAAACAAATTCATTCATATGAATTATAGCATCACACAATAGCAAATTCATATTTCTTCTTTAGCTCATTTGTTCATATTCACTTACTCATAAGTACATCATATTTCCATGTAACTTACATATCAAGAGATCATGTTCATATTCACCTTTCATTGCCAAATTCCATATACAATTCATACGTACCTGAATCAGATATACCTTCACATAATTATTCATTTCTCAGAATACCCGTTGAACCGTTCGGAATCAATAAGGATACTCAGATAGCTCGAAAAGCTCGTACAATGCCAACATCCAAGACGTGGTCTTACATGTAATGTCGATATCCTAGACATGGTCTTACACGTAAATCATAAATCGATGCCAACGTCCCAGACGTGGTCTTACACGAAAACACATATCGGATCCTATGTCATAACATATGTATCCTAACTATTCATAAGGTTTGTACGGGGCTTTTCGGATGTAGAAACTTTATCGATACTTTCTCGAATATCTCATTCTCAACTCATATAATCATTCATAATTGTTCAATAACATATAATCAATAGTAATTAAATTCAAAGCACATTTATTTGTATATTGACTTACCTCGTACGAATTCAGACGAACGGAGTCGACTACTCAACGACTTTCGATTTCCCCCGATCTAATTCCGTTTTCTTTTGTTCTTGATTAATATAAATTCAAATTTAACTCTTTTATTCACCAAATCATTCAAATAAATTCACAAACACAAATTTAGGGCAATTTACAAATTAGCCCTCACATTTTTATATTTTGACACTTTAGTCCCTAATTCATAAAATTACAAAATACATCAAATTTCCATACACACTTACTTAGCGGAATATACATGGTGTTCATATAAGCCCATATATTTTATTTATTTCACATTTTAATCCCTCAAAATTTCATTTTTACAATTTAACCTAAATTACTCAATTTCATCAAAAATTCAAAGACAAAACTTGGTAATCTAACACATATCTTCCATTTACTATCATCAAACTTCATAAAACTCATAGTTTCATTAATGTCTCAACTCAAATCATCAACAAAATTAGAAATTGAGACATGGGCTTAGTAAAACACAAAGCAACGATACAAAAACGTAGAAATTATCAAAAACGGATCAAAACACATACGTTAATCAAAGAAATCAATGGCCGAACCTGTAATAACTGACTTTCAATAATGTCAGGAATAGTGGTTCGAGACCACTAAATTCAAAAAAATAAGCTCGTAATTTATTTATTTAATAATTATGAGCCAAATGTGATTTTTGAGAGATTTTTAAATTAGTAATTTGTGTTTTATAAAGATTTATTAAGTCAAGAAATTGAAGAAAACAATTATCGAGATCTCAAATTTATAAATCAAGCCATAAATATTTTTATAAATATTTATGGAGTATCAATAAGGTAGTATTAAAATTTCGTCAGAAAATTTTAACGTTTGGGTGGTTAATTAAATAAAAAGGACTAAATTGAAAACTGTGTAAAAGTTGCTAAAAGGATTAAATAACTCAATTGTCAAATGAGGAAGGAACTAAAGTGCAAATAATCCAAAAAGAGATATTTTGGGCGGCAATAGCTGAGAAAAATCAGGAAAAGGGTGAAATAATGACAAAATTGGAAAATTGCCAAAATAAACTAAATAAAAATGGGACCAAATTGGAATATCTAGAATTCTCTTTATTTTTCTTTATTTTCATCAGCTGAAAAATATCCATGGAAGAGAATTCAAGCTGATTTTCATTCTCTAGCTACATGTAAGTTTAATTCTTGCTTTCTCCTTGAAATTTCTATGTTTTTAGACTTTTACAATTGGGTCAAACTTACTATTTCATTAGTTTTTGATGTCATAGTTAATTTTTAAAGATATTATGGATGAGTTATGGAATAATATGATGAATAAACATATAATTGAAGCTTTAATTTTGATATATGATAATTTTATCAAGTAAAATTAATGGAAATTGATTTTAGGACCTAATTGTGAAAAGGTTTGGAATTAAATTCTAGTGCTGAAATTATGATTTCCAAAATTTGTAAAGTAGTTTAAAGTGATAGAATAAAGTGTTAATTGAGAAAAATCAGCTCAATTGAGAGGCTAATTGAGTAGGGACGAAATTGTTATTTATTAAAAGCTTAGGGGAAAAATGGTAATAAACAGCTTGCACTAAAACAATATTGGACAGCAGCAGTGGACTAACTTTTAAAAATCACCATAAATTGTATAAATCGAATTAGAAGATGAACAAAATATGAAATTAAAGCTTATTCAGTCTTGTTTCTCATAGAAGAAATAGTGTAAGCAATGGATTTGTAAATGATGAGATATAATGAATTTTGTGAGACAAGGTCAGAATGAATTTGGGTTCCCCTGTTCTGACTTAGGAAAATCATAAAAATTTGGAGAAAAACAATTAAGGAATTAAAATTATATGCTTAGAATTTTGAATGAGTCTATTTTCAATAGAAATAAACGAGAATATTATTTGAATTCTGTACAAGGAGATAATTAATTTTTAGTGAAGAAAGGTCGGAACTGTCAAACAGCAGAACAGGGGTGACTTTAATGAATAAACTGTACTAATTGGATGAACCAAAAATTATGAAAATTTCATGGTAAGAATATGTGTGAGTCTAGTTTTAGGAAAAATTAACGGATCTTAATTTTGAGTTCTGTATCTCAAGATATAAATAATTTAGTGACTATGACTCAAATGGACAGCTTTGAATATACATATAAGTAAATAATGAAATTATTGGTAATGTTACTTAAAAGCATATTATATAAATTTAAGGATGTGGAATGGAGAGGAGGAGGAGGAAAATATGTATGAATACTCATCTAGCATGACTAATTTGCATGTTTTAGGCTCAAGGACTAAATTGAATAAAAGTAAAACTTTATGGGTAATTTTGTAAAAATGTCAAAAATGATCAAATTGCATGAAATGGATTATTTTATTATTTAAATTACAAAATTGAATGAAATTATTAATTTAGTTCAAGATCGGGGAAAAACATGTTTTAGGGATTAAATTGAAAAGTGTTGAAATTATGAAAAATTATGATATTTTATAGAATTCATGGGTTTTTATCAATATGTATGAGAATAATAGCTGGAAATAAGTATTAAATTGCAAGAATTTTATTTTCCTGACCCTAAGGATGAAATCGTCATTAAATAAAAGTTTAGGGGCAAAATAGTAATTTTACCTAGAGCATTAATTAAATACATTAGAATATGAAATGAATGAAAATGATGATGAAATTTATTTATAAAGATTAGGACGTCTCAAATAAGAGACTTGATCATGGAAAAGAAAAGATATCAGATTAATGAAATTATAAACACAAACAAGCAATGAAGTAAGTTTGTGTAACTTGAATTATATTCTTAAATGGATGAAATGTATGTTTTTGATATGACTATGATTTGAATGTTCATTATATGAAAATTTATGAAATATTGACATATTTGATGAAAGGGGAAGAAATCCCGGTTGAATGAAAGGAAAATTCGATGGATCTCTGAAAAAGAATTGACGGTAAAAAGGATCTAGCCCAGACGGGTGATCCTATCTTGATATAGCCCTCCCGAAGAATATGTGGAAAATGGATTTAGCCCGGATGGGTAATCTGAATTAGGGTCTGAATTTAGCTTTGGACTGTAATTCGGATCCAAGCTCATTAGAGTAATTGTCGTCGCAGGGGATTTAGCTTTGGGTGGTAATCCCGACAATACTCTATGAGTTTATATTACTGAGGATTTAGCTCGACTGTAATCCATTTGTAAGGATGAGGTTCATGGAGTGTGCTTTCTAAAATGAAATGTGTAAGACCATGGTTAAAAGACACCATGGCAACATGATATGAAATTTGTAAGACCATGGTTGAAAGATATCATGGCAACATGATATAAAATGTGTAAGACCATGGTTGAAAGATACCATGACAATGTGACATGAAAAGAATAAGACCATGATTGAAAGATACCATGGCAATGTAACATGAAATGAACAAGACCATGGTTGAAAGATACCATGGCAACCTGACAGAAAATGAGTAAGACCATAGTTGAAAGACACTATGGCATCATGTCGAAGATAAATAAGACTGCGGATGGGAGATGCTATAACATCAGTTGAACAATTGATATTCAGGTAATATGTATCAGATGATGAATGGTTATATGAAATGGTTCTGTGAAATGTTTACAAGAATTGGTCATATGAAAATATATGTATAAAATAGTTGAATGAAATAATTAAAAAGATAAATAAATGAAATAAGTATAGGTACATGGAATTTAATTTATGTTAATTTTAATATGCACTATTACCGAAATAAATATACAAAAGATATATGGAAATTATGGTGCATGAAATATTGATATAACAAAATGAATGATATATGCTTATTAAGAAACAGTAAGAGAATAATATGTCTCGTGACATGTACATATATGATTATCTTTGATATGTTGATAGAAGGAAATTATATAAGTAAAGACAGTTATTAAACTCAAGTGTGACATGTAGAGAAAATAAGTATATCAATGTTGAATTTATATGAAATATATACTAGTATACTAGCAATGTTGCTGTTTGATGCTTATACAAGTGCCAAGCTATTGATTGAATGATAATATATTTATTTATTTATATGATGCATTGAATCGGTAAGTATTTAATTGAAAATTTTTTTTAGGTGATTCGTAAATTCTAGTAATGCTTTGAAACCCTGTTTCGACGACGAATACGAGTTTGGGGTGTTACAGAACCCTAGCTTGTATTTTTTTCTTTCTTTTTCTATTTGATGAATTCGGCTAGGTGATGTTAAAATGATAAACAAAATTCATTTTGTTTTATTATAATAACCATAATTATAATAATTACTAATTTAACATTTATAATTAAACATATAATTCATATTCACTAAGGCCATTAATGTCCACTCAATGATTCAATGGTTTATTAACCACATAAGGACCTCTCAATTAAAGGGACATAGCAATTAAGCACTTTAACAAATAGAAGGCCACTTTAACATTTTACGCGATTAGGTCCTTTTATCAAATTAATCACAAAAACGATAAAATTTTTACACGAAACTTTCACACATACTAATTCACATATAATAAACACGAAAAATAATATTAAAATATTTTTTAACTCGTATTTGTGGTTTCAAAACCACTATTCCGACTAGGGTCTAAACTGGACTGTTACACTTATTGATCTTAGCCAAAAATTTTGTTTTTATAAAAATAATAATTTCACAATGTATTAATGTTCATTAAAACAAATTAGTAAAATTTAGAAAGATTCAATTTGGTTACAAACCAATTTAGGCCATTGATTACTAATAAGGATACATCCTAATCATAAAACAATTGTTCAAAACCTATCAGCTTAAAATAGAGTTATTTAGGTTGAGGAAAATAGGAGTTTTATCGAAAATTAAATCTTCAAACAATTTAAACGGAATCATAAAAATAATATAAAAAAATTAATGGCTTTAAAATCAACTTAAAAACAATTTAGAAATATTTTTCGAGTGATTAGAGATGCCTAGGGTCAAGTAGAGCCTCAAAGGGCTCAAAGCGACCAAAACAGTACAATAATCTTATCCAGGAGCCTATATATCAGTACCTGGTCTAGTTATTGATACCTAGGTCCATGTCCTATTGATTTTGGCATTCATCCAAGTTGGGGTGTAACACCCCTAACCCTTATCCGTCGTCGGAATAAGGTTACGGAGCATTGCCGAACTTTACAGATTAATTACGAATATTTCATTACCTTTATTATACAAATCAAGAATCAATCATAAAACATTCATACTGTCCCTTAGATAGACCTTCGAGGCCTAGTATACACTTTAGAAGTGAATAAGGACTAAATCGAACACTAAAGAAATTTTTCTCAAAATCTCAAAATTTTTCTTAGGAGCAAGGGACACACGCCCGTGTCTTAGGCCGTGTGGACATTTGATATGAGACACACGGCCGTGTCCCAGCCCGTGTCTTTACCCGTGTAACTCTCTGACTTGTGACACACAGCCAACCACACATCTGTCTGTTAGGTCGTGTGCAAAGTGCAGGGGTCACATGGCCAAGTCACACGCCCCTGTGCTGGGCCGTGTGCAAAAACCTAGGAATTCTGTTTTGAAATTTCAAGGTGCAAGTGTAACACCCCTGAAATGGCCTAAATTCAAGGTTATCGGAACAATGGTTTCGTAACCACAAATCTGATTTAAAGAGAAAATTTATTTTAATATTTTTTCATGAATAATTATATAATAGGAAAATCGTATGAAAATATTGATAATTTTTTTTACCGATTTAGTAGTTAGTTAGAAAAAGAAATTATTGAAGAAATTGGGTAAAAACAAAGTATCGAGACCTCGATCTCATAAAACCAAATCTAAAATAATTTTATAAATATTTATGAAATGTTAGTAATGTGGTATTAAAATTTCGTTAGGAAATTTTAATGTTTGGGTAGTTAATTAAATAAAAAGGACTAAATTGTAAAAAGTGTAAAAGTGGATGGGATGATTAAATAGCTTAAGTGTCTAATGAGAGAGGATTTAAAAGGAAATTAGACCCAAAATTTATTTGGGCTGGACGGCAAGGGCAAGAAATCAGCAGGAAAATTGATAAATTAAGGGCAAAATTGGAATATTACAAAATTAACTAAATAAAGCTAGGACTAAATAGGAAATATCTAGATTTCTCTTCATTTCTCTTCAATTCCAGCAGCTAAAAACACCATAGTAGGGTTTTCTAAGCTGGTATTCCATAATTTTTGCACCAAGTGAGTTAATCCTCACCTTTTTCTTGTAATTTTTGTCTTTCTAAGACTTTTACAACTAGGTCCTACTATTAAATTCATTAGTTTTTTATTTCATGGATGAAATTGAAAGTCACCATGGTTTATTTCTGTAAGTTTATGATGAAATAGAATGAAATTGAAGCTTTAATTTATTTATGAGATGATTTTACTAGGTAATTTCAATAGAAATTGATTTTTAGGACCTAATTGTGAAAATGTTTGGAATTAAAGTTTATTGCTGAAATTTTGATTCCTAAAGGTTGTAAACTAGTTTAAGGATGTAAACTAATTTTCAGCTTTCTCTCGGCAGTCTCTAATAAAATGATCCGGAGAACCACATCGAAAACATTCATTCGCTCTACACGGACCAAAATGATTTCTACCACACCGCTGGCACTCAGGTTTAACAAATCTCGAGTTCCCTACACTGGCTGCCGAAGTAGTCTGGGACTTAGGACCCATATTTTGCTTCTTATAATTCCCATATGATTGCCCAGCTGAAGTTTGGGAACGAGGATTCATATTCCTTGATTTTCCAGGTTGTTGTGAAAATGAACTGCTCATCGGTCTTTTCTTCCAATTTCTAGTCTCAGCCTCTACCTTTTTCTTTTCTTTAAGTAGTTCTTCGGCCTTGCATGCTCGATCAACCAGTACTACCATTTCTTTTAATTCAAGAATTCCAACAAATACCTTGATATCTTCGTTGAGCCCGTCTTTAAATCGTCGGCACATCTTGGCCTCTGTAGGAACATACTCTCTGGCATATTTACTTAATCGAACAAACTCTCTTTCATATTCTGTAACCGTCATATTACCTTGCTTCAGCTTAAGAAATTCTTTACGCTTCTGATCAATAAATCTTTCACTAATATATTTCTTCAGAAACTCTTCTTGAAAGAATTCCCAAGTTATTCTCTCTTTCGGTACCACCGAAATCAAAGTCTTCCACCAATTATGTGAATCCCTCAACAAAGATATAGCGCATTTCAAACATTCTTCAGGTGTACAAGATAATTCATCAAATACCCGGATAGAATTTTCAAGCCAAAACTCTGCTTTCTCGGCATCATCATCAATATTTGCTTTAAATTATTCGGCCCCTTGCTTGCGGATTCTATCAACTGGAGTTCTATGAAATTTCATCAGATCCATACCTTGAGGCATCGGGGGTACAAGTTGAGGAATTGAGGGAGGTGGGGGAGGTTGTACATTTGGGTTCGTACGAATGAACTCAGTATACCATGCACTCATCATTTGGAGAAAGGCTTCCCGACCTCTTTCTCCTCCTCCCGACCAAATGTAGGAGGTGGATTTTCGATCGTGTTGCTCCTTCAATGAGGGTGGCGCGTTACTCTCTACTTCATCTCGCCACACTGGATCGGGATCCATTTACTATAAAAAAATCATTTAAAAAGGTGAAGAAGTCGTCACACTATCACAATTTATACATATGGCATGTATAGCAAAATCCGTACATACAACACGTAGTTCGAGAATCGACTAAACTCGCTCTCGATACCACTAAATGTAACGCCCCATGCCCAGAGACCGTCACGGAGTCGAGTATGAGGTGTTACTAAGCTTAATTTAACATTTTAAGAACTTTAGATTATTTGTTTCTACATTCACGACTTTTCAAGCTACTTGCGTCATGAATACAAGAAAAATCATATCTCGAGTTCTGAAACTTGAAATCAAGATCCGTAAATTTTCCCTGAATCTAGACTCATATACCCATCTACTATTTTTTTCTAGAATTTTTAGTTGGGCCAATTAGTACAGTTTATTAGTTAAAGTTACCCCTGTTACATGACTTGACTGGACTGACCTATGTTTACTACGAACCACATTTCTCTCTGTAAAAAATTTATATGATTATGAGGTTTGTTTCTCCTGAATATAAAATACACCACCTAATTATATCTTTACAATTTATGGTGAATTTTTAAAGTTGGAATAGGGGATCCAGAAATCACTCTGACCCTGTTTCACTAAAATTCAAATATCTTCTAAATGTGAAACTAGACATGTTAAGCTTCAATTTCATATTTAATCCATCACCTAATTCGATTTCTATGATTTTTAGTAAATTTTCAAACTCACGTTAGTGTTGCTGCAATGTTCTGTTTATGGCAAATTTCATCTTTTTTTTATGAGTTTTCATGCACTAAGTTTCTTAATAACTTTCCATAACATCAAACATAATCTAAACTAACCATTTCCATGACTTATTATTATCAAACATTTTCCCAACCATTCCATCACCATATCATAAGATCATTTACACAAAATAGGTATATTGCTATACATGCCATACTTAAATTTACAAGCCATTTACCAAAAAGTCTTCCGGATAGTGTGACTGAGCCTTCGACCTATCCCGACTCTCGAAATGGCTTTTCCAAAACTACAATGAGTAAGAAGGAGGGAGTAAGCATAAATGCTTAGTAAGTTCATATGCAAATAATAAGTAACATAACAAAGCAATCATACCAAACAACATTAGCATGGTATCACCAAAACATAAATTTTCATTTCTAATCATCATTCATCATTTTACTACCTTATCGTTATTGTATCAATACTCAACCCGAGGGTTAAGTACATACATCAAGTATCCATTTCACATCACTTACCAATACGTCTCTTTTCATCTCAAGTATTCCTCCATTTGAGTAGAACTTTACCCGTTGAACTCATCGGAATATAATTCGGATACATGGATAACTTGCACATAAGTGCCACATATGCAATCAAGCAATCATGTAACCCGCCCATAAGCGAACTCGGACTCAACTCAACGAGCTCGGGCTTTCAAATCCATAAGTGAACTCGGACTCAACTCAACGAGTTCGGATGCCTAGTTACATTTCACGAACTCGGACTCAACTCAACGAGTTCAGACATTCGCATCCATAAGTGAACTCGGACTCAACTCAACGAGCTCGGATGCTCAACCATCCTAGTGACATGTCACTTGTATCCTAATCTATTCCTAAGGTTCAAACGGGATTTTCCTCGAACACATATCCTTGTCGTCTTCCATAGAATGCCGGAACCAATACTCGGTAACAATTATATTTAACAAATAGCTCACATAGTTTACATTTTATTCGAAAATAACCACAAAGCATATTTTTCATGATAAAAATCAGCATATCACATAATTGACATCAATAACTTAAAAATAACAATTATGCTACATTATTTACACATGAACTTACCTTGGTACCAAAATACAAAGATTTTGCAATTTAGTCCACAATCTTTTCTTTTCCTCGATTGGGGTCGATTCCACGTCTTTCTTGATCTAAAATAACACATTTAGCTTATTTAATACTCACATTATCAAATTAATCCTTAATTCAAATTTTTGCAAAATTACAATTTTACCCCTAAACTTTTGCATATTTACACTTTTTCCCCTAGGCTCGGGATTAAACTTTATTCCTTATTCTTATGTTTTACAACATGCTGATCACTTTTCCCTTCTATGGCAACATCAAATTCTCACTCTAACATGTACTTGTGACTATTAGATATTTTTACCGATTAAGCCCTTTTACTCGTTTTTGCTTAAAATCGAGTAGTACAAGTTGTCTAACATAATCTAAAACTTCATATTCTATCATAAAACATCAAAATACACAAATTTCACCTATGGGTATTTTTCCAAATATAAACCCTAGGTTAAATTATTGCTAACATAAGCTTAATCGAGCTACCGGGATCTCAAAAACGTAAAAATCATTAAAAACGGGGCTTAGAATCACTTACTATGAAGCTTGAAAGTTGAAAAAACCCTAGCTATGGTGAGAGTGAATTTCGGCAGCAACTAAATGAGGAAGATGACTATTTTGTGTTATTTTTCCCATTTTATTTCATTAAATATCCAAATGACTAAAATGCCCTTAATACCTTTCTTTGAAAATTTTCATGTACAAGCCCATTTTTGTCCAAAATTTTATAAATTGGTCAAATTGCTATTTAAGACCTCCTAATTAATATTTCAAAGCAATTTCATACTAAAAACTTCTAGAATGCAAGTTTTGCAACTTATTCGATTTAGTCCCTAACTTCAAATTAAGCATTCTATGCATAGAATTTCTTCACAAAATTTTCACACAATCATGCAATCATATCATAAACCTCAAAATAATTATAAAATAATTATTTCCATCTCAGATTTGTGGTCACGAAACCACTATTCCGATTAGGCCCTAATTCGGGATATTACAACTCTCCCCCCTTTAAGGATTTTCGTCCTCGAAAATCTTACTGGTAAACAGATGTGGGTATTGATTTCTCATAGTTTCTTCGGGTTCCCATGTAGCTTCTTCTACTCCACGCCTTTGCCACAACACCATCACAAGTGCAATATTTTTATTCCTTAGTTGTTTGACCTCTCGAGCTAAAATCTTAATCGGTTCTTCTTCGTAAGTCATATCTGGTTGTAATTCAATTTCTGTTGGTGAAACCATATGTGAAGGATCCAAACGATACCGGCGTAACATAGATACGTGGAACACATCATGAATCTTCTCTAATTCAGGTGGTAATGCTAGCCGATATGCTACCGGTCCAACTTTTTCAATTATTTTATACGGCCCGATAAAAAGCGGACTTAATTTGCCCTTCCGTCCAAATATAAGGACTTTCTTCCACGGAGACACCTTTAAAAATACTTTATCACCAACTTGAAATTCAATGTCCTTTCGTTTTAAATCTGCATAAGATTTCTGTCTATCTGAAGCAGCTTTCAAACAATCTCGAATTACCTTCACTTTTTCTTCAGTTTCTTTTATTAGATCAACGCCATAGATCTGATTTTTCTTGAGTTCAGTCCAATACAAAGGCGTTCGACATTTACGACCATACAATGCTTCATAAGGTGCCATCTTCAAGCTTGTCTGATAACTATTATTGTAAGCAAATTCTACCAACGGTAAATATCTTTCCCAACTTCCTTGAAATTCCAATACACAACATCTGAGCATATCTTCAAGAATCTGAATTACTCTCTCTGATTGTCCATCAGTTTGTGGATGAAAAGCAGTACTAAAATTTAACTTCGTACCTAACGCGTCTTGCAACTTTTGCCAAAATCGCGAGGTAAACCTTGGATCTCTATCTGAAATAATCGACAATGGTATTCCATGTAGTCTAACAATTTCTCTAATATACAGTTCAGCCAATTTGTTAAGAGAATAATCCGTGACGCATCGGGATAAAATGAGCCGACTTAGTTAATCTGTCAACTATTACCCGGATGGCATCTTTCTTTCCGGAGTCAATGGCAATCCTGAAACAAAATCCATAGTAATCCGATCCCATTTCCATTCGGGAACCATAATAGGTGAAGTAATCCCGAAGGCACTTGGTGTTCGACTTTCACTGTTGACAAATTAAGCATTTGGACACAAACTCGATATATCTTTTTCATTCCATTCCACCAATACATTTTCTTCAAGTCATTATACATTTTCGTACTACCCGGATGAATTGAGAAACAACCACTATGTGCTTCCTGTAGGATCTTCTGAATCAATTCCTCATTCTTCGGTATACAAATCCGATTTTTAAACATTAAGCACCCATCAGAACCGATTCTGAAATCTGACTCTGTATCAACTTCACACTGCTTTCTTTTGGCTTGCAAATCTTGATCATCTTTCTGAGCTTCAGAAATCTCTTGTAAAAACATCGGTTTTGCTCTTAACTCTGCTAGAATCAAACCATCATCTGACATTTTCAACTGAGTGTTCATAACTCTCAATGCAAACAACAACTTTCTGCTCAAAGCATCGGCTACTACATTCGCTTTTCCCGGATGATAATCAATAACAAGCTCGTAATCTTTCAATAACTCCAACCATCTTCGCTGTCTTAAATTCAAGTCTTTTTGTGACAACAAGTACTTAAGACTTTTATGGTCGGTATATACCCGACACTTTTCACCATACAAATAATGTCGCCAAATTTTCAAAGCAAACATCACCGCAGCCAATTCCAAATCGTGAGTAGGATAATTCCTCTCATGAGGTTTTAATCGCCTCTCAAGCATAGGCCACCACTTTTCCTTCTTGCATAAGCACACACCCCAAACCATTTAAAGAAGCATCACTATACACCACAAATTCTTTACCGATTCGGGTGTACTAACACTCGTGCCTCTGTTAATAACTTTTTCAATTCTTCAAAACTCTGTTGACATTCTTCCGTCCATTCAAATTTAACATCCTTTCGGAGTAGTCTAGTTATAGGAGCAGCAATTATCGAAAATCCATTTACAAACCGCCGATAATACCCAGCTAGCCCCAAGAAACTTCTAACTTCGGTTACATTTTTCGGTGGTTTCCAATCAATAATGGCTGAAATTTTACTAGGATCAACCCGTATACCATCACCTGAAACAATATGACCCAAAAATCCAACTTTTCGGAGCCAAAATTCACTTTTACTAAACTTAGCATACAGCTGCTTATCTCTCAAAGTTTGCAAAACTATCCTCAAATGCTCAGCATGCTCTGTCTCATCTTTTGAATAAATTAAAATATCATCTATAAACACCACAATAAATTTGACCAAGTATGGTCGAAATATGCGATTCATTAAATCCATAAACACAGCAGCAGCATTTGTCAATCCGAATGGCATAACTAAAAATTCATAATGACCATACCTTGTTCAAAAAGCAGTTTTAGGCACATCCGACTCTTTTACCCGCAGTTGGTAATACCCAGATCTCAAGTCAATCTTTGAAAACCATGTCGCTCCTTTTAGCTGATCAAACAAATCATCAATTCTTGGCAACGGATACTTGTTCTTGATTGTTACCTTGTTTAATTGCCGATAATCAACACACAGCCTCATAGAACCATCTTTCTTTTTCACAAATAACACGGGAGCACCCCAAGGTGAAAAACTCAGTCTCACAAAACCTTTATCAGTCAAATCTTGCAACTGCGACTTTAATTCCTTCAACTCTGCTGGTGCCATTCTATACGGAGCAATCGAAATCGGAGCTGTTCCCAGTATCAAATCAATACCAAATTCTACTTCCCTGACTGGAGGCAAACCCGGCAATTCTTCTGGAAATACGTCCGCAAATTCACACACAACCGGCACTGATTCAACTTTCTTTTCAACTTCTTTTGTATTAATTACATACGCCAAATAAGCTTCATAACCCTTTCTCAGATATCTTTGAGCCGACATTGAAGAAATCACACTAGGTAATGCCTCTGATTTATCTGATTCAACCCACAGAGTTTTACCATTTTCACACTTTAATTCTATAACCTTTTCTTTGCAATTTATTTTAGCATCATGCAATGTCAACCAATCCATACCCAAATTAACATTAAACTCATCAAACGGCAACAACATCAAGTCGGCCGGAAAGTAATGACCCCGAATCATTAAAGGACATTTCTTACATACTTTATCAACAATCACACATTTGCCTAACGGATTCGACACTCTAATCATAAATTCTGTGTTCTCAACAAGTATATTCATACTAGACACCATTTTCATGCACACATATGAATGAGTAGAACCGGGATCAATCAAAGTAATAACATTAACATTATAGAGAGAAAATGTACCGGTAATCACATCAGGTGAGGAAGCATCTTCGCGCACTTTAATAGCATAAGTTCTAGCTGGGGCCCTTCCTTCATGTCTAACTGGTGCATCTCTAGCTACATTCTTACTGCTTGCTTCGCTCCCAGCTTTTCTTGGATATCTTACTCTCAAATCCGTCCCACTTGTTTTTGTATTCTGAAATTTTTCTTTTTCAGCTCTCTCTCGGCAGTCTCTAATAAAATGATCCGGAGAACCACATCGAAAACATTCATTCGCTCTACACGGACCAAAATGGTTTCTACCACACCGCTGGCACTCAGGTTTAACAAATCTCGAGTTCCCTACACTGGCTGCCGAAGTAGTCTGGGACTTAGGACCCACATTTTGCTTCTTATAATTCCCATATGATTACCCAGCTGAAGTTTGGGAACGAGGATTCATATTCCTTGATTTTCCAGGTTGTTGTGAAAATGAATTGCTCATCGGTCTTTTCTTCCAATTTCTACTCTCAGCCTCTACCTTTTTCTTTTCTTTAAGTAGTTCTTCGGCCTTGCAAGCTCGATCAACCAGTACTACCATTTCTTTTAATTCAAGAATTCCAACAAATACCTTGATATCTTCGTTGAGCCCGTCTTCAAATCGTCGGCACATCTTGGCCTCTGTAGGAACATACTCTCTGGCATATTTACTTAATCGAACAAACTCTCTTTCATATTCTGTAACCGTCATATTACCTTGCTTCAACTTAAGAAATTCTTTACGCTTCTGATCAATAAATCTTTCACTAATATATTTCTTCCGAAACTCTTCTTGAAAGAATTCCCAAGTTATTCTCTCTTTCGGTACCACCGAAATCAAAGTCTCCCACCAATTATAAGTGAATCCTCAACAAAGATATAGCGCATTTCAAACATTCTTCAGTGTACAAGATAATTCATCAAATACCGGATAGAATTTTCAAGCCAAAACTCTACTTTCGGCATCATCATCAATATTTGCTTTAAATTCTTGGCCCCTTGCTTGCATGGATTCTATCAAGCTGGAGTTCTATGAAATTTCATCAGATCCATACCTTGAGGCATCGAAGTACAGGTTGAGGAATTGGGGGAGGTGGGGAGGTTGTACATTTGGGTTCGCATTTAACGAACTCGAGATACCATGCACTCATCATTTGGAGAAAGGCTTCCCGACCTCTTTCTCCTCCTCCCCGACCAACAAAGTAGGAGGTGGATTTTCGATCGGCTTTGCTCCTTCAGCCAGAGCTGGCGCGTTACTCTCTACTTCATCGCCACACTGGATCGGGATCCATTTACTATAAAAATCATTTAAAAGGTCGAGAAGTCGTCCACATGTCACAATTTATACATATGGCATGTATAGCAAAATCCGTACATACAACACGTAGTCCGAGAACCGACTAAACCTACTCTGATACCACTAAATGTAACGCCCCCACGCCCGAGACCGTTGCCGGAGTCGAGTATGAGGTGTTACTAAGCTTAATTTAACATTTTAAGAACTTTAGATTATTTGTTTCTACATTCACAGCTTTCAAGCTACTTGCGTCACAGTCACAAGAAAAATCATATCTCGAGTTACGAAACTCGAAATCAAGATCCGTAAATTTTCCCTGAATCTAGACTCATATACCCATCTACTATTTTTTTTCTAGAATTTTTAGTTGGGCCAATTAGTACAGTTTATTAGTTAAAGTTACCCCTGTTACATGACTTGACTGGACTGACCTATGTTTACTACGAACCACATTTCTCTCTGTAAAAAAAATTATATGATTATGAGGTTTGTTTCTCCTGAATATAAAATACACCACCTAATTATATCTTTACAATTTATGGTGAATTTTTAAAGTTGGAACAGGGGATCCAGAAATCACTCTGACCCTGTTTCACTAAAATTCAAATATCTTCTAACATATAATTCCTTTACTTATTTCATTTGTTTTATGTGAAACTAGACATGTTAAGCTTCAATTTCATATTTAATCCATCACCTAATTCGATTTCTATGATTTTTAGTAAATTTTCAAACTCACGTCAGTGTTGCTGCAATGTTCTGTTTATGGCAAATTTCATCTTTTTTTTTATGAGTTTTCATGCACTAAGTTTCTTAATAACTTTTCATAACATCAAACATAATCTAAGCTAACCATTTCCATAACTTATCATTATCAAACATTTTCTCAACCATTCCATCACCATATCATAAGATCATTTACACAAAATAGGTATATTGCTATACATGCCATACTTAAATTTACAAGCCATTTACCAAAAAGTCTTCCTAGGATAGTGTGGTGAGCCTTCGACCTATCCCGACTCCTGAGCTGGCTTTTCCAAAACTACAATGAGTAAGAAGGAGGGAGTAAGCATAAATGCTTAGTAAGTTCATATGCAAATAATAAGTAACATAACAAAGCAATCATACCAAACAACATTAGCGTGGTATCACCAAAACATAAATTTTCATTTCTAATCATCATTCATAATTTTACTACCTTATCGTTATTGTATCAATACTCAACCCGAGGGTTAAGTACATACCTGTCCGAAGTATCCATTTCACATCACTTACCAATACGTCTCTTTTCATCTCAAGTATTCCTCCATTTGAGTAGAACTTTACCTGTTGAACTCATCGGAATATAATTCGGATACATGGATAACTTGCACATAAGTGCCACATATGCAATCAAGCAATCATGTAACCCGCCCATAAGCGAACTCGGACTCAACTCAATGAGCTCGGGCTTTCGAATCCATAAGTGAACTCGGACTCAACTCAACGAGTTCGGATGCCTAGTTACATTTCACGAACTCGGACTCAACTCAACGGGTTCAGACATTCGCATCCATAAGTGAACTCGGACTCAACTCAACGAGCTCGGATGCTAACCATCCTAGTGACATGTCACTTGTATCCTAATCTATTCCTAAGGTTCAAACGGGATTTTCCTCGAACACATATCCTTGTCGTCTTCCATAGAATGCCGGAACCAATACTCGGTAACAATTATATTTAACAAATAGCTCACATAGTTTACATTTTATTCGAAAATAACCACAAAGCATATTTTTCATGATCAAAATCAGCATATCACATAATTGACATCAATAACTTAAAAATAACAATTATGCTACATTATTTACACATGAACTTACCTTGGTACCAAAATACAAAGATTTTGCAATTTAGTCCACAATCTTTTCTTTTCCTCGATTGGGGTCGATTCCACGTCTTTCTTGATCTAAAATAACACATTTAGCTTATTTAATACTCACATTATCAAATTAATCCTTAATTCAAATTTTTGCAAAATTACAATTTTACCCCTAAACTTTTGCATATTTACACTTTTTCCCCTAGGCTCGGGATTAAACTTTATTCCTTATTCTTATGTTTTACAACATGCTGATCACTTTTCCCTTCTATGGCAACATCAAATTCTCACTCTAACATGTACTTGTGACTATTAGATATTTTTACCGATTAAGCCCTTTTACTCGTTTTTGCTTAAAATCGAGTAGTACAAGTTGTCTAACATAATTTAAAACTTCATATTCTATCATAAAACATCAAAATACACAAATTTAACCTATGGGTATTTTTCCAAATATAAACCCTAGGTTAAATTATTGCTAACATAAGCTTAATCGAGCTACCGGGATCTCAAAAACGTAAAAATCATTAAAAACGGGGCTTAGAATCACTTACTATGAAGCTTGAAAGTTGAAGAAACCCTAGCTATGGTGAGAGTGAATTTCGGCAGCAACTAAATGAGGAAGATGACTATTTTGTGTTATTTTTCCCATTTGATTTCATTAAATATCCAAATGCTAAAATGCCCTTAATACCTTTCTTTGAAAATTTTCATGTACAAGCCCATTTTTGTCCAAAATTTTATAAATTGGTCAAATTGATATTTAAGACCTCCTAATTAATATTTCAAAGCAATTTCATACTAAAAACTTCTAGAATGCAAGTTTTGCAACTTATTCGATTTAGTCCCTAACTTCAAATTAAGCATTTTATGCATAGAATTTCTTCACAAAATTTTCACACAATCATGCAATCATATCATAAACCTCAAAATAATTATAAAATAATTATTTCTATCTTGGATTTGTGGTCACGAAACCACTATTCCGATTAGGCCCTAATTCGGGATATTACAGTAGAGGTATGAATAAAAGTCATAATATTATGATACGAATGAAAATGTCCTTGTTTTGATTTGGACGTCGAATGTTGATGAATGCTAATGATATATAATTTTTATGAGATAAAGGATTATAATGAAATGAACTTATCTGTGTTAAATTGTTGGACTGAATTATATGATTGTAATGATATATACATGATGATGCACGAAATGAAAGTTATGATTGTGGTGCAAATATCTATGTTTGTTTGGCCTTATATGATGTCATAAGTATGAATTAATTTAATTAAATGAACGGATAAGTAAAGCTATCTAAAAAACATAGAATGTATGCATAAGTATATTGTCTAAATGGGACAATAGGAAAATTGGTGTAAGCCAACATGAATGAATGACATGATTCTGATGATGTTGCTATGATGATGGAAGTTGTGTCATATGTGTATGTATAAGAAAGTCGAGTCAGAGGTCCTACAACCCCTCCCCCTTACCGAAATGGTACTTATAATGGAATTTCATGAGATTTGTATTGAATAAGTTTCCGGTTGGGAACCCAAAGAGTTCAGTGATAGAATAATTATAAGTATGATTAGAGATTGAAAATGAGCTGATAAGTAAAGTCAGAGCCAGTAAAGTATCGGATTGACGTAAAGATTATTGGAATTATGCACTGTTCCAGTTAGAAAAGGAATTCTCCTTGGTAAACCGAATTACTCAGTGCAAGGTCGAGAAAAGTGTAAATCGAAATTTATTCAGTAACTAGCCTTCTTTAGTGAATGGTTTAATATGAAATTTGTGATGGGAGAACTAGTTGGGGAAATGATATTTGAAATGTGAACTATCCGAGTGTGATAGTTATGATCTGGACAGATTGTGATCTCTTTTAAGATGTTCTATGTGTTTACTGTTCTCGTAAATATTTCTATGGCTATTGATCTTCTTCAAGAAATTCTTGTTATATGGGAATGTCTTTTAATCCTCGGTGTTGGATGAAAGCATTGCTAGTCCGATCTGGTTTATAATTTATATTGCTCTATTTCATCGGGTATTCTATTTCATTTCGTCTGATAAGAATTGATGAGAGAATACATATGATGTTATGATTCTGTTTCTTCTACTTGATACTTCATCTGATATATATGTATGGGAAGATATATTATTCTTATTATATTTGATTCTAGTGGGATTAAATGATGTTTTCTTTTGGACTTTCTTTCTTTGAAGAATTATCGGGGTATTCCGTATTTTCTCTATGAGTTTGGTTTTCGATTCTCCGGCTTGGTTTTCGATTCTCCAGCATAGTATCGTATCTTGGGTTTCTTTATTCTGGATTTCTCTATTTTGGATTTCTTTATTCTGTTTTCTTGTTATCTTTGTTCCATAATTTGTCAATTATGACTCGTGTTCGAAGTGCATTCTTCAGCTCGTGATAATCATGTCAAATATGACTATACTTCTAATTTGATCTTGGTAATGTGGTGATTTTAGTATTGGGGTTTTTTTCTAATTTCTGTGTAAGGATTTGACATCGTAAAGGCATAAGTGATAAAAGCGCGAGTTTGGTCGGTATGGTGAATTATCTATTTGAAAGATTTCATGTGACAATTATTTCAGGATTATTTTTCCCAAGTCTGATAATAGAATTTCATTTTGTACGGATAAAAGAGTAAATAGTCTGAACGAGAAGTGTATATTTATTAGAAAAAGTTTGATATTAGTTAAAGTCACTACGAATGATAAGGTTTTCATTTTGTGAAAGCTGAAAAGTTTATTACATGTTGACAAAGTTCGGATAGATGAGAATATTGGTAACCGAAGCGTCTGAACTAGACTAGTCTACATTGAGTAAAGACTTCCTGACTTTCAGTAATGTATTGTTGTATGAATTGTGATGTGTTTCAAGACAGTGAGGTAAGTGATAGTTTAAAGCATTCGATGTTACATAAAATCTGAGTTGTTAAAGAGGTTAAAGTCGAGCATTGGGATCTATCAAAATTATCCTTGTCACTGTTGATATTGGGATGGAAATGAGAAGGATTATTCTTGAGGCCATATCGTAATTATTTAAAGTGGCGGAAAGAGGAAAATGTGATGTATCCTATTGTTAAATGTTTGGCGAGATCTATAAATCATATCTGTATTGAATGAATTCCTACTCATTAGATTCATGGAAATTCAGGTCTCTTTGATTGTTGGATTTCTTGGAATTGCGGTCTCCATTAATCAAGTTAAGATCCGGGTTTTATGTCATGATATCATGGGAAACTGAGAAGGGTTGAAAATTTAAGAACAGTTGAGAGTTGAGACTGTAAGCTTTCAGATCATATGAGAAATTAAATAGATGTATTGGAGGTATAGTCTAAGTGAAATTTCTTCGGCACCGAATATGAGATTAAAAGTGAAGACCACTTTTCTGGTAAAATTTCCGGGGACGAAAATCCCTAAAGGGGGGAGAGTTGTAATATCCCGAATTAAGGCCTAATCGGAATAGTGGTTTCGTGACCACAAATCTGAGATAGAAATAATTATTTTATAATTACTTTGATGTTTATGATATGATTGCATGATTGTGTGAAAATTTTGTGAAGAAATTCTATGCATAAAATGCTTAAATTGAAATTAGGGACTAAATCGAATAATTTGCAAAACTTGCATTCTAGAAGTTTCTAGTATGAAATTGTTTTGAAATATTAATTAGGAGGTTTTAAATAGCAATTTTACTAATTTCTAAGTTTATGGACAAAAATTGGATATGGATGGAATTTTTGGAAAGTTTAGTAGTAAGGGCATTTTGGTCATTTAGGGGTAAAATGAATTAAAATACAAAATTAAAATCCAATTTTGCTCATCTTCTTCACCATGGCCGAATATAGCAAGGATAAACCATGGCCAGGGTTTTTAAAGCTTCCAAGCTCGATTGTAAGTCCATTCTAGCCCCGTTTTTCAAGTTCTTTACGTTTTTGGAGTCCCGGTAGCTCGATTTAGCTTATGCTAGCAATAATTTAACCTAGGTTTTATATTTGGAAAAATACCCATAGGTGAAATTTGTGTATTTTGGTGTTTTATGATAGAATCTGAGGCTTTAAATTATGTTAGACAACTTGTACTACTCGGTTTTAAGTGAAAACGAGCAAAAGGGCTTAATCGGTAAAAATACCTAATAGTCATAAGTACATGTTAGAGTGAGAATTTGATGTTTCCATAGAAGGGGAAAATGATCATCATGTCATAAAACATAAGAAAATAGGCTGAAGTTTAATTTACGAGCTTTGCGGTAAAAGTGTAAATATGCAAAAGTTTAGGGGCAAAATTGTAATTTTTACGAAATATGTTTTGTGTCAATTTGAATAATGTGAGTCCTAATTAGACTATATTTTAAATGATAGAGCAAGGAAAACTGAAATTCGGGCTAAAATGGGAAAAATACCAAGTTGTGGACGAAATGGTAAAAGTAGCTATTTTCGCATACTAGGTAAGTTCATATGTAAATGTTGGTAACATAGTTATTATTTTAAATATTTTTATGTTATTTAAATGATATGATAATTATTATGAAATATTATACTCGTGATAATTGTTTGATAATATGTCAAATTATGTGATATACTTGGAAAATATAAAATACTACCGAGTATCGGTATCGGTATTCCGTAGAAGATGGTTGAGACACATGATTGGGAAAAAGGTCCCGTTGAACCTTAGGAATGGATTAGGATACAAGTGACATGTCACTGGGATATTTGGGCATCCGAACTCGTTGAGTTGAGTCCGAGTTCACTTATGGATGCGAATGTCCGAACTCGTTGAGTTGAGTCCGAGTTTGTGAGATGTAACTAGGTATCCGAGCTCGTTGAGTTGAGTCCGAGTTCACTTATGGATGCGAACGCCCGAACTCATTGAGTTGAGTCCGAGTTCGCTTATGGGCGGGTTACATAGTAGCTTGGCTACATATGTGGCACTTATGTGCAAACTTTCCATGTATCCGAATTATATTCCGATGTGTTCAACGGGTAAAGTTCTACTCAAATGGAGGAATACTCAAGATGAAAGGGACGTATTGGTAAGTGTTGTAAAATGGATACTTTGAATAGGTATGTACTTAACCCTCGGGTTGAAAAATCGATATAACAACAATATGGTAAGATGATAAATGAAAATATGATATGAATGTCTTGGTGATGATTATGCAAATGATGTTTTATGTTTGCTTATATGGTTATGTTACTTGCTATTTGCATGTGAACTTACTAAGCATTTATGCTTACTCCCTCCTTTTCATTCCTTGTAGTGTTGACAAGCCAGCTCGAAAATCGGGAACGATCGGAGGTACGCTCACACTATCCGTATACCATCTTGGCATAATGGCTTGTATATTTTGAGTATGGCATGTATAGCATTATAGTCATTTTGTATATATGGTCTTATGATATGGTTATCGAGTAGTATAAAAATGCTTGGTAATGATTAGCCATTGGAATGGCTAATTATGATCATATTTGGTGTTATGTATGTCAAATTGCTAGTTAATCCATGGAAACCATGAAATAGGTAAAATTTACCATAAAACAGATTCAGACAGCAGTAGTGATGTGAATTTGAAAAATCATTAAAAATAGTAGAGATATAATTAGATGATGAATAAAACATTTAATTGAAGAATTATGAGTCTATTTTGATATGGAAGAAACGAAACAGGTATATGAGTTATATTTTATGAGATATTTAAATTTTTGTGAAACAGGGCCAAAGCGATTTCTGGACCCCCTGTTCTGATTTTGGAAATTCACCATAAATTGTATAAAAATAATTAGAAGTCATAATTTATATGTACAGATTTCGTGTTGAGTCTAGTTTTAAGAGAAACAAACTTCATAGTCATTGAAAATTTGTACAGAGAGATATCTGATTTGTAATACACAGAGGTCAAAGCAGTTGAACCCTGAAACAGGGGGGACTTTAACTAATAAACTGTACTAATTGGCCAAGCCAAAAATTCTAAAAAAAATTAGTAAATAGTTATATGAGTATAGTTTCAGGGAAAATTTACGGAATTGGATTTTGAGTTTCAGAACTCGAGATATGAATTTTTAAGCGATTGTGACGCAGTTAGCCAGCTTGTCTGGAATTTCTAAAATTAAATTGTTTGAGCTGTTTAAGTAATGAATTAAGTCTGTTAACACCTCGTATTCGACTCCAGCGACGGTCTCGGGTATGGGGCGTTACAGGGTACAAGTACTAAATCTGTCAGAAAAGGGAAAGCTCCAGTAGATAAAATTCGAAAATATGGAGTCGAAGAATTTTGAGCAGCAGTTGATGATGATTCTGAACGGGCTGAATCTGGTTAGAGAATACTACTCGGGTTTTAGAAGAATTATCTTGCACATCAGAAGAATGTCTAAAATGTGTCATCTCATTGTTAAAAGACACAGCTTATCATTGGCAGAATACTAAAGCTTCAGTTGTTTCGAAAGAAGAAATTACATGGGAGTTCTTTCAGAATGAATTTAAAAAGAAATATATCAGCCAGAGGTTCCTTGATCATAAAAGAAAAGAATTTCTTGAGCTGAAACAGGGCAATAGATCGGTATCTGAGTATGAAAAAGAATTTGTTCGGTTGAGTAAATATGCTCGAGAATAGGTACAGTCAGAAGCTGAAATGTGCAAACGATTCGAAGAAGGGTTGAATGAAGATATTAAGCTACTGATTAGAATTCTTGAAATTCGAGAGTTTGCTACATTGACAGAGAGAGCTTATAAAGTAGAAGAATTGAGCAAAGAGAAGAAACAGGCTGAGAGGGAAGCTCGAATTTTTAGTAAAAGACCAATGGGAAGATCCCAGTTTTCTGCTCCAAAGAAATTGAAGAAGTACCAGGATCGTTCTACCTCAGCCATTGGGTATTCGGGTAGAGAGCAAGGTTTTCAACGCACTAATCCAAGACCTTCCACTCCATTAGTGACCAGTGTTGGCAATGTTGGCACCCCTAAGCCGAGATGCCAGTATTGTAATAAAGCTCATTTTGGTGAATGCCGATTTAAAAGCGTGGCTTGTTACCGATGTGGTTCTTTTGACCATTTCCTCAGAGATTGTCCAGAAAGGGGTGAAAAAGAAGCTGAGCAGATATCGAAACTAAGTAATCCAGTTTCGAGGGGAAGACCACCTCGACCATCTGGTAATGTCAGTGGTAGCCGAGGAGCTATGAAAGATATTGCAGGCAAGTCTGAAGCACGAGCACCTGGTAGGACATATGCCATCCGTGCCAGAGAAGATGCCTCAGCACCCGATGTTATTACTGGTACATTTTCTTTACTTGATACTGATATTACTGCATTGATCGATCTTGGTTCTACGCATTCATATATATATATGTGTTAAACTTGCAATTGTTAAAAATTTATCATTGAACCCTCTTTGAATTTGTGGTTAAAGTCTCGAACCCCCAGGTCAATCTGTTTTGGTGGATAAAATTTGTAAAAATTATCCACTGATGGTAAAAGGTTATTTTTTCCCGGCTGATTTGATGTTACTGCCATTTGATGAATTTGACGTGATATTGGGCATGGATTGGTTAACCCAGCATGATGCGGTAGTAAATTGTAGACATAAATATATTGTGCTAAAATGTCAGAATGGTGAGTTGCTCCGGGTTAAATCTGATCAGACAGAGGGGTTATCTGATGTGATTTTAGTAATGACAGCACAGAGGTATGTCAAGAAAAGGTATGATGCTTACTTGGCTTTTGTACTCGACACCAAGGTATCTGAGTCAAAGATACAAGCCGTGCCAGTGGTATGCAAATTTTTCGATGTGTTTCCAGAGGAATTACCAGGGTTGCCACCAGAAAGAGAAGTGGAATTTTCTATAGATTTGATTCCGGGAACTACTCCGATTTCTATAGCTCCGTATCGGATGGCTCCTACAGAATTAAAAGAGTTAAATACACAGTTGTAAGAACTTGTTAACAGGGGTTTTGTCTGACCGAGTCATTCACCTTGGGGTGTTCCGGTTCTGTTTGTGAAAGAGAAGGACAGGTCTTTAAGACTATGTATCGACTACCGGTAGCTTAATAAAGTAACCATAAAGAATAAGTACCCATTACCTCAGATTGATAATTTATTTGATCAGCTGAAAGGTGCTACAGTGTTTTCAAAGATTGATCTTCGATCAGGTTATTATCAGTTACGAGTAAAGGAGTTAGATGTGCCAAAAACAGTCTTCAGAACCAGGTGCGGACATTATGAGTTTCTGGTCATGCCGTATGGATTAACTAATACACCTGCAGTATTCATGGATTTGATGAATTGGATATTCAGAACGTATTTAGACAGATTTGTGGTAGTATTTATTGATGATATTTTGGTTTATTCTCGGGATGAAGAAGAACACGCAGAACATTTGAGATTTGTGTTGCAAATTCTACGAGAGAAGCAGTTATATGCTAAATTTAGTAAATGTGAATTTTGGCTTCGAGAAGTGAGTTTTCTAGGACATATTGTATCTGCCGAAGGCATCAGGGTAGATCCAAGTAAAATATCAGCTGTTGTCAATTGGAATCCACCGAAGAATGTATCTGAAGTTAGAAGTTTCTTGGATTTAGCTGGTTATTATCGGATATTTGTACAGGGATTCTCTATGATAGCTTCTCCGATAACTCGATTATTGCAGAAAGATGTAAAGTTCGAGTGGACTGATGAATGTCAGCAAAGTTTCAACCGATTGAAAGATCTACTAACGAAAGCACCTGTATTAGTGCAGCCTAAACCGGGTAAGGAATTTATCATTTACAGTGATGCCTCATTAAATGGTTTAGGTTGTGTTTTGATGCAAGAGGGTAAAGTAATAGCCTATGCTGACAACTTAAACCACATGAAAGAAATTACCCAAGACATGATCTTGAATTAGTCGCTATTGTATTTTTATTTGAAGATATGGCGACATTACTTATACAAAGGAGAAATGTCATATTTATACCGATCATAAAAGCTTGAAATATTTGATGACATAGAAAGATTTGAATTTGAGACAGTGCAGTGGCTTGAAGCGATAAAGGACTATGATTTGATTATTGATTACCATCAGGGTAAAGCTAATGTTGTAATCGATGCTTTGAGCCGAAAATCTCTGTTGCTTTACGAGCTATGAATACCCGGTTATCATTGGTGATGATAGTTCAATCTTAGCTGAATTGAGAGCTAAACCGACATTTCTACATCAAATATGTGAAGCTCGGAAGAATGATGAGAAGTTACTGAGTTAAACGGCACGCAGTGTGAGTCGCATCGATTCGGATTTGATTGGTTTCGATGGTTGTTTATTATTCAGAGGTAGAGTATGTGTACATCAGAATTCAGAGCTCATACAGAAGATTCTACGTGAGGCTCACAGCGGTACTATGTCTGTACATCCGGGGAGTAATAAAATGTATAATGATCTGAAAAAGATGTACTGATGGTCGGGAATGAAACGTGATATCTCTGAGTTTGTATCAAGGTGTTTAATATGTCAGCAAGTTAAAGCTGAACATCAGGTACTTTCGGGGTTACTTCAGCCAATTACTATACCGGAATGGAAATGAGAAAGAATCACTATAGATTTTGCATCGGGGTTACCGTTGTCTCTGAGGAAAAAAGACGCTATTTGGGTTGACCGATTGACAAAGTCAGTGCACTTTATTCCAGTACGTATGGATTATTCTTTAGATAAACTGGCTGAACTGTACATATCTGAGATTGTCAGGCTACATGGAGTGCCTGTCTCCATTATATCGGATAGAGATCCCAGATTTACATCTCGATTTTGGGACAAATTGCAAGAAGCCTTGGGTACTCAGTTGTATTTCAGCACTGCATTTCATCCTCAGACAGATGGCCAATCTGAGCGTGTAATTCAAGTATTGGAAGATATGTTCCGATGTTGTATACTAGAGTTTGAAGGTAATTGGGAGAGGTATCTACCTTTGATTGAATTTGCTTACAATAACAGTTATCAGTCCAGTATTAAAATGGCTCCGTATGAAGCTTTTTATGGTAGAAAATGTAGAACACCGTTATATTAGACAGAGCTCAGTGAAAAGAAGATACATGAGGTTGATTTGATCTGGGAAACAGAAGAAAAAGTAAAGGTTATTCGGGATAGTCTAAAAGCAGCTTCCGATCTTCAAAAATCATATGCCGACCTTAAACGAAAAGAGATTGAATTTCAAGTCGGTGACAAGGTATTCCTGAAAGTGTCTCATTGGAAGAAAGTTCTTCGATTCGGTCGAAAGGGTAAACTGAGTCCAAGATTTATCGGGCCATATGAAATCATAGAAAGAATTGGACCGGTCGCTTATCGATTGGCATTACCATCGGAACTTGATAGAATCCATAATGTTTTTCATGTATCTATGTGACAACGATATCGATCAGATCCTTCACATGTTATTTCTCCGACAGAAGTGGAGATTCAACCGGATATGACTTACAGTGAAGAACCGGTCAATATATTGGCACGGGAGACAAAAGAGCTTAAAAATAAAAAGATAAATTTGGTAAAAGTATTGTGGCAAAAGCATGGGATTGAGGAAGTGACATGGGAACCGGAGGAGGCAATGAGGAAACAGTACCCAAAAAGGGGGGAGAGTTGTAATGGCCCAAATTCAAGGTTATTGGAACAGTGGTTTCGTAACCACAAATCCGATTTAAAGAGAAAATTTATTTTAATATTTTTGTATGAATATTTATATAATAGGAAAATCGTATGAAAATATCGATAAATTTTTTTACCGATTTAGTGGTTACTTAGAAAAAGAAATTATTGAAGAAATCGGGTAAAAACAAAGTATCGAGACCTCGATCTCATAAAACCAAATCGAAAATAATTTTATAAATATTTATGAAATGTTAGTAATGTGGTATTAAAATTTCGTTAGGAAATTATAATGTTTGGGTAGTTAATTAAATGAAAATGACTAAATTGTAAAAGGTGTAAAAGTGGATGGGATGATTAAATAGCTTAAGTTTCTAATGAGAGAGGATTTAAAAGGAAATTAGACCCAAAATTTATTTGGGCTGGACAGGAAAATTGATAAGTTAAGGGCAAAATTGGAATATTACAAAATTAACTAAATAAAGCTAGGACTAAATAGGAAATATCTAGATTTCTCTTCATTTCTCTTCAATTCCAGCAGCTAAAAACGCCATAGGAGGGTTTTCTAAGCTGGTATTTCATAATTTTTGCACCAAGTGAGTTAATCCTTACATTTTTCTTGAAATTTTTATGTTTGTAAGACTTTTACAACTAGGTCCTACTATTAAATTCATTAGTTTTTGATTTCATGGATGAAATTGAAAGTCACCATGGTTGAGTTCTGTAAATTTATGATGAAATAGAATGAAATTGAAGCTTAAATTTATTTATGAGATGATTTTACTAGGTAATTTCAATAGAAATTGATTTTTAGGACCTAATTGTGAAAATGCTTGGAATTAAAGTTTATTGCTGAAATTTTGATTCCTAAAGGTTGTAAACTAGTTTAAGGTGATAGAATAAAGTGTTAATTGAGAAAAATCAGTTCAATTGAGAGGCTAATTGAGTAGGGACGAAATTGTTATTTATTAAAAGCTTAAGGGAAAAATGGTAATAAACAGCTTGCACTAAAACAATATTAGACAACAGCAGTAGACTAACTTTGAAAAATCACTATAAATTTTATGAATCTAATTAGAATCAAACAAAAACATCATTTGAATTTTGTATGAAGAGATAATTAATTTTTAGTGAAGAAGGGTCAGAACTATCAGACAGCAGAACAGGGGTAACTTTAAAGAATAAACTGTATTTATTGACTAAATAAAAAATTCTGAAAATTTTATGGTAAGAAGATATATGAGTTTATTTTTAGGGAAAATTTACGAATCTTAATTTGGAGTTCTGTAGCTCAATTTATAAATAATTTAGTGACTATGACTCAAATAGACAGCTTTGAATAAACTATAAATAATAATAATGAAATTATAGAAATTGTTGCATATGAACATGAAATGTATTAAATTGATAATTAAATTTATTTATTTAGATCTAGAAGATTCAAATACAAAGCTAGATCGAGGAAAGGAAAAAGTTCAGAATTAGTAGATTTTTGTACACGAACTAGTATCAAGGTAAGTTCGTGTAACTTGAATTATATTCTTAAATGCTTGAAACGTATGTTATTGATGTGAATATGATTTGAATATTCATTGTATGAAAATTTATGAAACATTGATATATTTGATAAAAAAGGGAAGAAATCCCGGTTGAATGAAAGGAAATTCCGATGGATCTCTGAAAAGGAATTGACGATAAAAAGGATCTAGCCAGGACGGGTGATCCTATCCTGATATAGCCCTCCCGAAGAATATGTGAAAAATGGATTTAGCCCGGACGGGTAATCCGAATTAGGGTCTGAATTTAGCTCGACTGGTAATTGGATCCAAGCTCATTAGAGTAATTGTCATTGTAGGGGATTTAGCCTGGACTGGTAATCCCGACAATACTCTATGAGTTTATATTACAGGGGATTTAGCCTGGACTGGTAATCCCGCTGTAAGGATGAGGTTTGCGGGAGTGTGCTATCTGAAATGGATATGTGTGCACATGAATATGATTTGACGGACCCGAAAATGTACACTACAAGTGTACCTCTGAAAATCCATCGAAAATTTCAAGAAATTCAACGGGATAAATATGGAAAAATAATAAGGGAATGGTAATCATGGAATTGATGAGTTCATCAACCATGGTATATATTATTGACACATGAAAATTATTGGATTAACTTGAATGTTGAGTTGTGCATGTTAGGGTAATAATACATTGAATGGATATATAAATGTTTATTACATTGTATTGAAAATATTAGGTAAGTATAATTCTTGTTACATGGGCTTTCTAAGCACAAAAAGCTTACTCTGTTTCATTTTCCCCTGTTTTGTAGTGTTAAGAGCTCGGAGGTCGGATTTGGTCGGAGACACATTACACTATCAACCTCAGGATTTCGATATATAAAGAAACTTTATTTTGGAAATCAATGGCATGTATAAGCTAATAAAGTAAATGATTCTATGAAATGAATGTAAAGTTAGCCATTGGTATGGTTAACAAACCTGGTTTTGGGTATGTGATGACGTTATCTTATAAATATGCATGAATTTATCTTAAAAATATGTTGAATTGGTTTGGTTGATGTGGATTGGTCTCGGTTTAAAATTTGTAGGGAAGATTAGATATCTATAAAAGGGGATATATTGAATAAAAAAATTATTATTAAAAAAAAATTGTAAACTCCGATAATGCTTCGTACCCTATTCCGGCAATGAATACGGGTAGGGGGTATTACAACCCCTAACCCGTATCCACTGCCGGAACATGGTTATAGAGTATTACCGGGGGTTTATAGATAAATCAAACCAAAATATTATTCATATTCGATAATAACCATATAGTCCCTTAAATGGACCCTCGAAGACCAATATGAACAATAAAAACGAATCGGGACTAAATCAGGGTGCCCACACGCCGGTGTGATCAGGCCGTGTGGCTACACAAGCCCGTGTTCCTAACTCGTGTAACTCTCTGACTTATAAGGCATGAAGAAATTTAGGTCACACGGTCATGTCACACGCCTATGTGCTAGGCCGTGTGGTTAATTTAATTTCATAAATTAGGTGCAGTTTTCACACGGCCATGTAACACGCCCGTGTCCAAGGCCGTGTCACCCACACGGCTGAGACACACCTTCGTGTCTCTGCCCGTGTGATCAATTCTGAGCATTCTGTTTCTCATTTTTAAGGTGCAGGGGATACACGGCCAAAGTACATGCCTATATGCCATCAAGACACACGCCCGTGTGTCTACCTGTGTGGACAAAAATAGGTCATTTTAAGGCCACTTTTCTCACCCTTTACACATTCCACCTGCACTCAATACTTTCATATACCAATATACTCTAAATCCACAACCAAACCAAGTCAATAACTCACATGGTAAACTAAATTTAGAACTACACTACTTATTTATATAAATTTACTATGTTGTTTCAATCATTAACCACCATTATATATTAATAAACACATACACATAAACTAACATATATGTATGAAAGTTATTCATAACCATATTTCAAGTTTACTTTCTTTCCATTCCACCCTATACATGCCATATAAACCTTAAGTTATAATACAAAATCTACCTGTGAAATCTGGATAGTGTGACCCGGTGTGATAATTCAATCCTCCGAATTCTTGTGAATCTACAAAGAACATTTAACACACAAAAGTAAGCTTATGAAAGCTTAGTAAGTTCATAGGTTTTAAATAAAACCTTACCGAACATACTATTATAAATCATAAAATATGCAATTCATTACCACTTCCTGCCATTCACAATTTCAAATGATGAATTCACTTGATTGAGCTCAATATCAATAATTAACTAAATCCCAACACTTAAATTTAAGAAACAATTTTCATTACTTGTCAAATCAGGGAACGTCTTACGGAATTGAGTACGTCATTAGCTTAATGTCATATTCTACTTTGGTTTTGCACACATTTTTATCATGGCTTAGCCATGATCACACACTTTATCACATTTCCATAGCTTAACTATGATCTTGCACTTGCACATATTTTACCATGGCCTTGCCATGATCACACACTTATCACATTGACATAGCTTAGCTATGGTCTTACACTTGCACACATATATAACTGTCATGTTTCAATCATGGTCTTACGTTCACTTTCACAATGTCATAGATCTGCTATGGTCACATGGTCTTAACTGTCAATTCATCACTGATCACTAAACAAACGTACTCAATCCTGCGTTTCCCTTAATTTGAACTTTAACTTCAAATTTCGTTTTATCACAATAATCATTATTTCATGAAAAAAATATAAAATAATACATTATATAATCTCTAATTTTAACAAACAATTATAAAATTTAACCATATGAACTTACCTGGACCAATTTGTAGAATTATAGAAATTTAGGGACTAATCAGTAATTTTCTCTTTTCCACGTTTATCTTAGGACTCTCGATCTATAATGTAGAATTTTCCATTCATTACATTTAATTCAATTCTAATTCCTTCACATTTTATGGCCTTAAATTTAATAAATTACACTTTTACCTTAAATTTTACAGTTTTTACAAATTAGTCCATGCTCAATTAACCCATCAATTGAGCTAATTATTATTAATTAACACTTTATCTAACTATTTTAAGATACTACACAGCCTTTTAAATTCATAATTTCAACATCAAACCCTAATTCTCAACTTTTTCACAATTAAGTCCTAAAAATTAATTTCTACTAAAATCTCTTAATAAATTCATCATATAATGAATTAAAATCTTCAAATACATGATAATTAATCTTAAACATACAGAACTTATCCATATCAACTTTCAATTTCACTTATAGAATAAAAAACTAATAAATTCTATAGTTGGACCTAATTGTAAAAATCTTAAAACATGAAAAATTATAAGGAAAAAGCAAGAATTAAAATTACATGTTGAAAAATATGAAAAACCAGTTTAAAATAACTCTTCTAGGCCTTTTTTGCTGGATAAAGATGAAGAATTGTCTAGATTATTTTTTTAGTCTCAATTTATCTTATTAAATTTTCCTTTATTTCCTATTTTACCCATTATTCACCCAATTTCTTTGTTTTTTTTTCTGTCTCCACCGTTTCAGCTATTCACTTTAGGGCTAATTTCCCTTTAAAACCTTCTTTATTTAATACTTATGCTATTTAAGCACAATTCAACAAATTTTGTACTTTTTACAATTTAGTCCTTTTTAATTAATTGACTATCAAAACGTTAAAATTTTCTAATGTAACTTTAATACTAACTCAATGACACTCCATAAATATTTATGTCTCTATTTTATAAATTCGAGGTCTCGATACCTTATTTTTCACTCACTTGACCTAATAAATTCTTTTAATTTACAAAATTCTCTAATTCAAATATATTTCTAAATTCACACTTGACTCATAACTATTAATTACTAAATTTTCAAACTTACTTGTCGGATTTAGTGATCTCGAATCACTGTTTCCCAACACCACTGAAATTTAGGCTGTTACAGCAGGGGACACACGACCAAACTAGATGCCCATGTGCATGGCCGTGTGTCACACACGTCTGAGACACACGCCCGTGTCTCTACCCATGTGGACAAAAATAGGCCATTTTAAGGCCACTTTTCTCACCCTTTATGCTATCAACCTGCATACAACACTCTCTCATACCAATATATCCCAAACAAGCAACCAATTTAAGTCAAAAATCATGTTTAAATCATAATATGTCATCACAAGATTCATTTGCATAAACTTACCATAATAACTCCATTCATTGATTATTAGAAACTCTACTAAATATATGTATACAAATATATATATGTATCATTCACAACCATATTTCGAGTTTAACTCTTTTCTAATTAAACCCTATTTATGCCATATAAACCATAATATGTATAACAAATTCTATTGGAGTAATCTGAATAGTGTGGCTCGATGTGTTTGTAATGGCCTAAATTCAAAATTATCGGAACAGTGGTTTCGTAACCACAAATCTGATTTAAAGAGAAATTTATTTCAATATTTTTGCATGAAAATTGATATGATAGGAAAATCGTATGAAAATATTGATAGAAAAATTTTACCGATTTAGTGATTAGTTAGAAAAAGAAATTATTGAAGAAATTGGGTAAAAACAAGGTATCGAGACCTTTTATCTCAGAAACCGAGTCAAAAATAATTTTATAAATATTTATGAAATGTTAGTAATGTGGTATTAAAATTTCGTTAGGAAATTTTAATGTTTGGGTAGTCAATTAAATGAAAAAGACTAAATTGTAATAGGTGTAAAAGTTGCTAGAATGATTAAATAGCTTAAGAGTCTAATGAGAAAGGATTTAAAAGGCAATTAGACCCAAAATTTATTTGGGCTGGACGGCAAGGGCATGAAATCAGCAGGGAATTTGATAAATTAAGGGTAAAATTGAAATATTGCAAAATTAACTAAATAAAGCTAGGACTAAATAGGAAATATCTAGATTTCTCTTCATTTCTCTTCAATTCCAGTAGCTAAAAACGCCATAGGAGGGTTCTTTATGCTGGTATTTCATAATTTTTGCACCAAGTGAGTTAATCCTTGCCTTTTTCTTGTAATTTTTGTGTTTCTAAAACTTTTACAACTAGGTCCTACTATTAAATTCATTAGTTTTTGATTTCATGGATGAAATTGAAAGTCACCATGATTGATTTCTGTAAGTTTATGATGAAATAGAATGAAATTAAAGTTTTAATTTATTTATGAGATGATTTTATTAGGTAATTTCAATGGAAAATTGATTTTTAGGACCTAATTGTGAAGTGTTTGGAATTAAAGTCTATTTCTGAAACTATGATTCCTAAAGGTTGTAAACTAGTTTAAGGTGATATAATAAAGTGTTAATTTAGAAAAATAAGCTCAATTGAGAGACTAATTGAGTAGGGACGAAATTCTCATTTATTAAAAGCTTAGGGGAAAAATGGTAATAAACAATTTGCACTAAAACAATTTGGACAGCAGCAGTACACTAACTTTGAAAAATCACCATAAATTTTATAAATCGAATTAGAAGATTAAAAATATATGGAATTAAAGCTTATTGAGTCTAGTTTCTCATAGAAGAAATAGTGTAAGCAATGGATTTGTAAATTTTGAGATATAATGAATTTTGTGAGACAGGATCAGAATGAATTCGGGTTCCCCTGTTCTGACTTTTAAAAATCATAAAAAATTAAATAAAAATAATTATGAGCTTAAATTTATATGTATAGAATCCTTAATGAGTCTATTTTTAATAGAAATAAACTATAATATCATTTGAATCCTGTATGAAGAGATAATTAATTTTTAGTGAAGAAGGGTCAGAACTGTTAGACAGCAGAACAGGGGTGACTTTAAAGAATAAAATGTACTGATTGGCTAAACCAAAAATTCTGAAAATTTTATGGTAAGAATATATATGAGTCTAGTTTCAGGGAAAATTAACGAAACTTAATTTGGAGTTCTTTAGCTCGAGTTATAAATAATTTAGTGGCTATGACTTAAGTAGACAGCTTTGAATGAACTATAAATAATAGTTGAATTATAGAGAATGTTGTATATGAACATGAAATGTATTAAATTGATAATTAAATTTATTTATTTAGATCTAGAAGATTCAAATACGAAGCTAGATCGAGGAAAGGAAAAAGTTCAGGATTAGTAGATTTTTGTGCACAAACAAGTATCAATGTAAGTTCATGTAACTTGAGTTATATTCTTAAATGCTTGAAATGTATGTTTTTGATATGAATATGATTTGAATGTTCATTGTATGAAAATTGATAAAACATTGATATATTTGATAATAATAAAAAAAGAGAAGAAATCCCAGTTGAATGAAAGGAAAATTCGATGGATCTCTGAAAAGGAATTGTGGTAAAAAGGATCAAGCCGGACGGGTGATCCTATCTCGATATAGCCCTCCAGAAGAATATGTGGAAAATGGATTTAGCTTGGACGGGTAATCTGAATTAGGGTCTGAATTTAGCTTTGGACTGTAATTCAGATCCAAGCTCATTAGAGTAATTGTCGTTGCAGAGAATTTAGCCTGGACTGTAATCCCGACAATACTCTATGAGTTTATATTACTGTGATTTAGCTTGGTGGTAATCCCATTTGTAAGGATGAGGTTCGCGGGAGTGTACTCTCTGAAATGGAAATGTGTGCACATGAATATAAATTGACGGACCCGAAATTGTACACTAAAAGTGTACCTCTGAAAATCCATCGAAATTCCGAGAAATTCAGCGGGATAAATATGGAAAAATAACAAGGAAATAGAAATCATGGTATATATTATTGGTACATGCAAATTATTGTACTAACTTGAATGTTGAGTTTGTGCATATGAGGGTAATAATGCATTGAATGGATATATAAATGTTTATTGTATTGTATTGAAAATATTAGGTAAGTATAATTCTTGTTACATGAGCTTACTAAGCAAAAAGTGCTTACCCTGTTTCATTTTCCCCTGTTTTGTAGTGTTAAGAGCTCGGAGATCGGATTTGGTCGGAGATACATCACACTATCAACCTCAGGATTTCGGTATATAAAGAAACTTTATTTTGGAAATCAATGGCATGTATAAGCTAATAAAGTAAATAATTTTGTGAAATGAATGTAGAGTTAGCCATTGGTATGGTTAACAAACCTGGTTTTGGGTATGTGATGATGTTATCTTACAAATATGCATGAATTTATTTTGAAAATATGTTGAATTGGTTTGGTTGATGTGGATTGGTCTCGGTTTAAAATTTACAGGGAAGGTTAGATATCTATAAAAGGGGGATATATTGAGTTAAAAAAAATTAATTTGTAAACTCTGGTAATACTTCTTACCCTATTCCGGCAATGAATACGGGTAGGGGTATTACAGTGTTGATCCGATCATTCAAATTCTTGAAAATCTACAAAGAACATTCAATAACACAAGTAAACTTAATGAAGCTTAGTAAGTTTATAGGCTTTAAATATAAATCTTACCGAACATGCTATAACAATAATTCATTAATTAAGCATTTTCACTAACATTTCCTGCCATTCAAAATTTCAAATAATGAATTCACTTGATTGAGCTCAATATCAATAACTACTAAAATTCTTCCATATTAACTTCATTTGACACTAACCAATATTTGTCAAATTAGAGAACGACTTACAGATTTGAGTACATCGTTTTCTTGATGCCATAGTCCAACTATGGTCTTACACATATATTGCCATGGCCCTATCATGGTCTTACACTCGTAGTTCCATAACCTAGTTATGGTCTTATCATCAGGAAGCCATAGCCCAGCTATGGTCTTACACCTATATTTATATTGCCATTGTCTAACCATGGTCTTACGTTCAAGGTGCTATAACCTAGTTATGGTCTTTTCACTAAAATGTCATAACCTAGCTATGGTCTTATATTTAAATATTTCCATGGTCCAACCATGGTATTATCCATCAATTCATACTTTGTCACTGAACGATAGTACTCAATCCTGCATTCCACTTAATTTGAACTTTCAATTCAATTTCCATATTTTTACAATAATCATAATTCAATAACAAAAATATGAAATAATACATTATATCTTTTCTATATTAACAATTAATCATGAAAATTCAACCATATGAACTTACCTGGGGTAGTTTGTAGAAGTTGTAGAAATTTAGGGACTAATCTGTTAATTTCTCTTTTCCATGTTTTTCTTCATGTTATTGATCTATAATATAAAATTTTCCATTCATTAGCATCAAATTCAATTCTAATTCACTTAACAATTTAGGTCCTTTAATTTTCAAAATTACATATTTACCCCAATTTTTACAATTTTTACAATTTAGTCCTTAACCAATTAACCCATCAATTGAGCTAATTTTTTTATTAATTAACACTTTAGCTAATGATTTTAGGCTATTATATAGCCATTAATATTCAGAATTTCAACATCAAACCCTAATTCTAAACTTTTTCACAATTAGGTCATAAAATCAATTTCTATTGAAATTACTTGATAAATCATCATATAATAAAATTAAAAATTCAAATCCATGTTAATTCATTATAAAATTTCAGCACTCATCCATGGTAACTTTCACAATCACTCATGAAATCAAAAACTAATGAAATAGACAATTGGACCTAATTGTAAAAGTCTCAAAAACATAAAAATTTCAAGAAAAGAGCAAGAATTGAACTCGCATATAGTAAAAATATGAAAAACCAGCTTTTGGAGGACCTCCTATGGCTGTTTTTGGCTGAAGATTGATGAAGAAATGTCTAGATTCAATTTGGTCACTTATTTTTATTTTTACTTTAATTTTCCAAATCACCATTTTGCCCCTATGTCATAAAATTTCAATATTTTGCTCTACACAAATCGTTTCAGCCTTCTAAAAATGTGTAATTTCCTTTTTGGTCCTCCCTTACTTACCACTTAAGCTATTTAATCATTTTAACAAGTTTTGTACCTTTTTCAATTTAATTCTTTTTAATTAATTAACTATCAAAACGTTAAAATTTTCTAACGAAATTTTAATATTAACTCAATGACACTCTGTAAATATTTATAAAAATATTTACGGCTTGGTTTATGAAATCGAGGTCTCGATTCCTCGTTTTCAACCTAATTTTCCTAATAATTTCTTTTAAATCACAAATTTACTAATTCAAAAGTTTCCTAAAGTCATACTTGACTCATAAATAATAACTAAATATTAAAAATTTTAAACTCACTCATCGAATTTAGTGGTCTCGAACCACTGTTTCCGATACTACTAAAAATTAGACTGTTACATGGGGTGTGATACCCTTGAGAGGGTACTAGACCTTAGGCCTTTGAAACTGAAAGTTGAGCTAAAAAACTTTAAAATAATGTCTAAACATCACAATATCATTCCAACATGAATCAAAACATTATAAAGAAAAAAATTAAACTCATTTAGGCTGAAATACATGGTATAAACACATCCAAGTTGAAATAATACAAATCTCGTTTAAGAAAAATGTAAAAGAACTTCAAGTTTGTCATTTAACTTTACAACAGCTCATCTAGTCTAAGTATTTGTATACATGCCAATATTCAAATATAAATGGTATTTAAACCCTTAAATTCAACCTTGAAATCTCAATGGGTGTAGGGGTTATTTTAGTGGTAGTATTTATGGCTTTCTACTTGAGGTTTCGACGAATAGAATCATAATGTTTGCGTCTTCTGGAGCTGAAAATGGACTGTCTGTTAGATCATAGGCTTTAGCTAAACCCACAAGAAAAGGATGAACTAAGGAGCATTAGAATTGACATTCTGATCATTCTCTCATTAAATTAAAAAAAAATTTTGGTTTTCGATAAAAAAAAAGAAAGAAAGCATGATGAATAAATTTAGGACCTTACCTCATATTATACATTTTCCTTTTAATCGACTTAGGGGCCAAGTCCCTTGTGATTGGCTCCCGATTTTCTTCCTTCTTCTAGTGGTCTGGTGGGAATGTAACAGGTTGTCTACAGGCACAGATGAGAGAATGGGTGCCATCTAAATTGACCAATAAGTTGTTTGATTATTAAAGTAATATCTTTTAATTATTTGTCCTTATGAAGTGCATCTCTCTATATAGTCAATGGGGTTCATGTGAATTGCTCTTTAAAAATATAGAACATACCTTCTCCATTTTCTTTGGTTTTTGCTTATTTATTAGTATTACTTTAGCTTCGCTTACGGGAATTTCCCTTTTCCATTAGAATCTTTGCCCCTTTTTTACTTTATATTATTTTTATTACTAATCTTCCCACTACCATTTATCTTTATTATTAACCAGCTATGATTTTTACTTATAATCTTTAAATATTATAATAATTCAACTTTTTTAAAAAATAACGAGATATAAGGGAATATATTTGAATTTAAATTAAAATAAATCTAAAAAGACTTAACAAGTTTAAGGATTTATTTGGTTAATTATTAAATGTTTAAATCATAAAATGGTACTTAAATTATACTTTTTTTTAAGTTGGTATCTTAGCTTTTTTTAGTTTATTTGAATCGGACCGATTGGATCGGGAATCATTCAAGGTATCAATTCGGAAAGTGACTTTGAATCGATTAGACTAGAAACTAGTATGAATTGGTGATTGAAAAAAGATTTTCTTAATTTATATTTTTTTTGAATTTTTAATAATTTTTTAACGAACCAATAAGATCGATTGGACTGACGAACCAGTGACTTGATCGGTTCGACCACCAGTCTGATTTAAAAACATTGATCCCAAGTGGTACCTAAATTATACTTTGTTACCCAAATTACCCCAACCGTTATAAAAAAAAAACCTCTTAACCAATATATGTGAGATTTTTAACTTAAAAAAAAATCTAAAAAGAAGTTAAATATTATTTCGTTAAAATATTTATAAATAGATCTAACTCTTCTGTTTTTCACCAAAAAACTCCGATGACGGAAAATTCAAGAACCTGCCGAAAAATTCATCCGAATCCAATTTTCAACAACAAAACCCAGTTCTGATGAGTTTTTTTTTTTTTTTCCTTTTCAACCTATTAATATACCCCACAAGACATATGTAACACCTTCAACTTGCTTGTGGAATCTAAAAAACTCCACAAGCGGTGTATGAGATGATTTTCCTTTAATTAAATTAAAACTTTCATTTTTTTTTTACACTCTCTCCTTCCCTACTTCCCCGTGATTCTTTCTTCTCTTTTGATGCAAATTTTTTTTAACCGTTAGAGTTTTTTTTTTTTTTTGCAATTCTCTTACCATGTTTTCTACTCAACTTCTCCTCTGAATTTGGGTTTCATGCTTTATCTAAGTTTTTTTTCATTATAAAACTTCATCCACTATTAACTATTTTATGCAAAGTATATTGAAAAGAATAAAAAAAATTTATTTTTACGAAAAATAATATATGGATTTAAATTGGGTGAGAAATGAATTGAAATTTACGTTTAGAAAGGAAAAGAGGTTAGCTGGAATTTAGGTTTTGTTGTCGAAAATTAGATTTGGATGAGTTTTTCCATGGGTTTTTGAATTTTCTATACTAGAGTTTTCGGGTGAAGAACAAAAAAGATGAATGTGTTTATAATTTTTTTTTTTAAAAAAGGCTTAAGGAAATAATATTTAAGTTTTTTATTTTTTAATTTAAAAATTACCTCATGTCACAAAATGATTGGCTAAGATATATTTTCTAATGGCTAGGGTAATTTAGGTAACAGTGTATAATTTACGTACCATTTTAGATAACGGAATATAATTTAGGTACCATTTATGACAAAAAAGAAAGATACTAACTTAAAAAAAATGGCATAATTTTTTATTTTAGTTTGTGTGTGAATGGAAAACATTGAAAAAAATGTTTAGTTTAAATCTTAAAAAAATTTAAAACATGTAAAAGAAGTTTAAAAATAAACAATAAAAATTTATTTTTAATGTTTTTACTAAAAACGCTTTGTAAAAATAAAAAAATAAAAAAGTTGAAAACAAGAAATTTTAACTTTAAATGAAAAGAATCTAGTTCAAATTTATATAAACTAAAATATTATTATTATTTTCTAACATGTCTTAAATATCAATCTATTACGTTAGTTTAAATCCATATAAATCTAGTAAATTTTTTATTTTATATCTCATGTTCTTATTACAGGGAAGTAAGTACCAAACATGTTTTGATGTTTTCATTATTAATAACACACATTTAATTTTATTTATCTTATATATTTTTCAATTTAAAAAAAAAAAACACACACACACACAGAAAAGAAAATTTGAAAAGAAAACAGAAGTTAAATTCTTAAGACCTCCTCTTTGCAACTATACTAACATCAGCAATTACGGCGACAAATAAGCTAATATACTTACAAGCAATTTATTATTATTATTGGAACTATTAATTTATTTTGATGCCATGTTTTGGATTTATCAATGTTTTTGAAGAATATTTAATAAATATAAACAGTAAATTATTGGTCTTTGTTTAAGACATGTATTACAGATTCATCTTCACAAGATGTAATTTATCTATTTGTAAGGTTAATGTTTCATCTTTAAAGATAGGATTTTCTAAGAGATTCTCATTAATATTTATTCTATTTCTTTATTTGGACTTAAATTATTAATTTTTCTATTAATCTTACAATATTTTGAGATGTGTTTTGGTTTTCTACATCTATAATATTTTATTGTTTTATCCATTCTTCTTTTTTTTTTTCTTTTATATATATTTTTTTGTTTATTATAATATTCAATGGGTGTTCTTTTTGTTATTTTTTTGGTTTTACACATCATCATGTTTTCAAGGGAGAATTATCACTTTTTATGTCAAATTGGCAGCAAAAAGATCTCGATCCTTTTTAGCATTGATACCTTGCTTTTGTAATTTTAGATCTTGACCAATTTTTAATCTTTCTTTTAATTAATTCGCCATATAGGTTTTTCATAAGAAATGATGCCTTTGTAATCTTTTCTTATAATATAGGATAGTAAATCCTGCTAGAAAATTTTCTTTTCAAAAAAATGGTTGTTAATCATCATATCTTTGTATGACACAAGTCATGAAGACATCTTTATACCATTTGAAATTTATTGACTTTTTGTATTTTAAATTTGATAGTAATTTCAAATTTCTATTTTTGAGATGAGAAGGATCTTCTATGAAATGTTTAAAGATTGAGAAAATCAAAGTTGTAATCACATATTGAGTTTCTCTTCCTTGTTCATCTAAGATATTTTCCCATTGATCATCCTTTTTTTTACAACTTTTAAAATTTCTTATTGTAAAGTTGTAGTGAGTGCAAATCCCATCATCTTTTTAGTCGGCTAGTGAAACCGACAACCAAAAGATTGGCTATGGCATGACCAATGATTAACTTATTTTGGTTTGAGTTTTATAAACATTTGAAATTATTTTATTTTTATAAAAAAGTAAGATATTATATTCAAACATCCCATCTATATTCTATTTATATATGCTATTGACACTATCTTTGTTTTAGAAGTTAGGTTTCTCTTCTATAATTAGGTCAAGTGAAGTGTTTTTTAGATAATATAATTGTTTTGATTTTTTCCAAGTCATTTTGTTAATCTATTGCTCATCTAACTGATCAAAGTCAAATTAGGAAGGTTGGTGTAATATATTCATAGAATGTTTGACCTTATATTAGGGTATTTGGGGCAACTAGTTCGAACCTGTAGCTTTCCAAAGCATTAAGTCTGTGGATTTTAGTTAAGAAATCATTTTTAGATTTTTGGAAAGATTTTGTTATTTCATAATATGTAAATATCGGTTCTTCAAGGTTCTTTTTAGCTTCTTTGATCAATTCTTTCCTAATTGATTGACCTTCTACTGAATTTTTAATATAATTTACTTGCGTTCCTATTGTATAAAGACTTAAATTTGTATAATTGTTTTGTTCCATTATCACTTTAACATCTTTTGATGAGATTTGTTCTCTCGCATCAAGAGATCTCATTTTTAAAGGACTTGTTTTTATTCCGATCTTTTTATGGAGGTATTGGACCTCTATAAAATAAGGATGTTGAGATTCAACTTCTCCTTTATTTGTTTTTCATTTAGTAATTTTTGATATTATATTAATAGTTTTCAAATAATGCTCCTCAAACCATTTAAAGAATTTTATATTAAACTTATGGACCCATAAATTTGTAATACTTTTGGAGAATGTATTCTTTCTCATTACCATAATTTTTAAGGTAATATTGTCCTTTTTGTTTATTCTCATTGGAGTAGAAGTGTTTTCTACACCCCTCTTTACTGATTTTAAAAGACTTTTCAAATATGAAATTTATGAATTTTCTTCTACTCTTGCATTATTTTTCATTAATGAGTACGTCAGTAACATATTAGGTAAATTTGAGGGACTTCTCTCTTTTATAGCATAGATAGGTTGGAATATATTTGAAGAATAATCTATTTCTTGTAATTTGGTTTTAAATATAGATGGCATGGAAGAGATAAAGCTTTATCTGTCCTAAAATTTATTCTTTGTGTTTCGAGATTTGATTCTTCTTCTAGATTTAGTTGTCTAAAGGTTGCACTAAAGCTTCCTATTTCAAAAGAATATCTTTGATGTGTTGAGGGCACTCTAGGTGGCCTATTGAATGTGAATTTAAGAGTGTCATCTTCGTGTTGAACAATTGGCTTAATGAAGTATTTTGAATAGGGATTGGTGCAACAAGATATGTAGCTCATTCCAATCTCCATCTGGCAGGGAGTTAGATCTCATGCCATTGTTATGTTCTATGTATTGTGGCATGGGAACTTGATGTATCTTTTGGTCTCATCCCTTGATGCCATTATCCATCCAAAACCTTCTTCACTAAGGGAAGATCACTACTTGACATTGTCACCTGCTCGAGATACTCCCCACAAGCAAAGGCCATCTCTTAGCCCTTTTCATATGAAGACTTCTCCCATGAAAGAAATACTCTTTTAGAAGCCATTCGCAAGTAATCGCCCACCTAAGATTGTCACTCAAAAAGGGCCACCTCCATCTTGCAAAGGAAAGTCTTAATGAAGACGGACAAGAAATCCTCTCTTCACCTTTGTTAGGCACGTTCACATGTTTTCACCATCTTCTTCCTCATCATTAGAATGTGTCGTCCATAAACCCTCACTGTTTCGAACAATGGAACTTTCTCATGTGCAACATTTGATCTTTTCATTAAAAACATGTCTTCAGATTTTAATTTTATATACAAACATATTTAAAAAATAATACAACCACTACATTGAATCATAAAGAAACGAAAGTAATATAAAAATATTTAAAAATGTTTTTTTTAAAATAATTATTGATAAAATAATAAATTTTAAATGATTTTATAAATTAGAATTTAACTTATGTGACAATATTAAAATTTTAGACTATTGTGCATTCAAATTCAAGTAATTAGGAGAGTAATTTTATTTTTAAAATAAAATAAATAAAAATGATAATATTTTAATTAAATTTATGTGGATTGATTCAAAATTCTAACCCACACGAATAACTAATTAAATATAATAGCATATATATTTTAATCTGTTACTCAATTTAATGAATCAATTTTCTCTTTCTTAATAATGGAGTGTGATTTCTTTCCCTTTATTTTTAGATTCACTTTTGAGATCTATTTAGGGAATATTAAACCCTAAAAGGGAGGTGTAGTCTTTTTTTTTGGTAATAAAAAGAGTTGTACTTTTAGTTATTGTAAATAATATAATATTTTATACATATATATTTATGTGTGTATGTAATATATAAATAATACTACAACTGCTAGCAGCCTTAAACCAGGGAGAGACGAGAGGGACAGGGAGAGAGTGGTAAGAAGCCAAGTCGTTTGTTTTGGTTTTGTTCAGCAGAAATATGGAAGAACTGTTGAAGGACTTTGAAGTGCCGCCGAAAAACTCGTCGGAGGCGGCGTTGAGGCGGTGGAGAAAGCTTGTCACGATTGTTAGGAACCCTCGCCGGAGGTTCCGAATGATCGCGAATCTCGAAAAAAGATCCGAAGCCGAACAGCAAAAGCTCAAAATCAAGGTTTTCATCTAGTTTTCCCCTTATACTTTTTATGAAAATTCCGTTATTGTCTTCCTTTTTTCTCTGAAGTTCTCCACTGAACTAGCAAATGAACAGTTACGATATTAATCAACTCTTGGAATCAAACAAAATGAAGGCCATTCCTTTCCAACCTTTTTTATTTGTTAAAAATTTTTCCTTGATCGTCGGAGGAACCAAAGGGACGGCTAGGAATTTTCATTTGTTTTTTGGGCAACTGTGGTATACTCACAGATTAGGGAATCTCATTTCATTTCATTTTAACTTTATGCTAATTGAGGCTAATTAATTAATTAATTTTAAACATTAGAAATTACGATTTGGTGGATCGGATCCATTTGTAGGCCCCTATAGTTAGGGAACATATTGTCGTACTTATCTGCAAGCACCAGTGATGTACTGCCACGTTTGGGGCACCTTGTGGTTGAACATGGTCTCTCCATTAAGATGGTGCTGTGGCAATCACTGATTCGGTTAAATGCTTTTTTAGCTACGCGTTTCTGTCTTTTTGGTGCAATTTAAGCAACGCCTCCCGCCAACTAAATCATCAAGAAAATCTATTCCTGCCGTCGCTTTTTACAGTGGAGAATCCACTACTGCAGTACCATAGCTTTCAATTTTCTTATGGGTTGTGATCCGCTGGGTTGATCAAAACAAACAACTCTAGTTGAGTGATTTATCAAAATTTCAAAAGTAATTTATAATGATTACGTACAAGACCTTGTTCTTTTCTTTTTGAAAAACAAAAAATACTTTTTGCTAAAAAAAACTCCTCAATCCATTTAGCCACTGTAAAAATCGAATTTATGATGGAATACAGAATATGTATTCCTTTAACATTTATATTTAACTTTGTAGGAGTTTTTTCATTTAATATGCAGTGGGATTCGTATGCAAGAACTTGGAAAAAGAATTAAAAGTTAGGTTATCATCATGTCATGGGTTTGAAAGTAATTAATAATAGTTTTGAGAGAAAGTCAAACGAAAACGGAGTTGTTACCGGTTACTCTAATAAATTGTGGTGGTTTCAGTACAGTTCGTCTTTCTAGAGTTCCTTGGATTTTGTCTTTAATTTTGGTTGTGACGTAGAGGTAGGTACTGAATTTAAAAAATCTAATTTATGCTAGGCCAGAATTAATCAACGTTTTTGACTATAGATGATAAAGGGTTTCTAATGAAACTTCCTTGAAATTTCCTAATAGGTTTCAAATGGACCCCAAGTGTATTGTACCGTATTAAATACGATACAAGCTATGGGGAATATTTATGTCAAGGATAAGGATGGCTTTTAATTTTGTCCCATTAGCTCTGCAAGAATCATGCCCCACCTGTATTATTTGTTTCACTTCACATATTTCTTATCCATCATGATATGAATAGATTTGTTCGTTTAGTGGGTAATCTTTTCTGTTTTAAAACTAATAATGCTGTTTAGTTTATTGCCTTCTAAGCTTTGAACTGTCGTGGCTGTCGACTTGTCTTCTAGTTGCAATCTCTATGATTAAATCACCATTATGCAATATCATATATTGCAGTTGTTGCGTGTTTTACAAGCTTGGGATTAGGAATCTGATAAAAGAATGCCATTTCAACTAATGTTTGATTCTTTAATGCTACATTTGGGAACATGAATTTGAAATTTTGGATTTCGATTTCATTTGTTACATAAATTGTAAGAATGAAATATATGCCTTTTATATATTTGGAAAGTGTAAAATGCATGGTTTGTGAAATTCATAATTCTTTTAAGAACTTCAAATGCACTACTATATAGCCATCCAACAAATCTACGAATTTGAGAAATAATCATGAATGCTACAATTATATGTGTTATCACTCAATTTACACTATTTTTAAAATCTAAGTTCCCAAACACTACCTAAAGTGCTCAGTTTTTGATAAAAGGAAGATATAATGGAAATGGTGTAAATGTGTCAGTTCAATTAAAGGGTTGTTTTAAAAGCTTTGCTTGCGTCTAGAGAGCACTTTTGAATTTTGATAGTGCTGTCGTTTCATGTTAAATGAAGGTCCAGTCCTAACAAATGCCCAAGCTAAATTTCTTTTGAATAGATTATATAATATTTATTAACATCATCTGAAGTTTTAAAAAAAAAAAAACCACTTGTTACAAAGACATGGTGGAAATTGTATAAGGCAGGGATACGGTTGATGAAATGAATCCTGGTAAGAATACCTTATTCTTAACAGAACCTTTTCGCTAAGCCCAAATCCTTTCCATTATCAGTATTTATCTTTCTTATGTAAGGCAAGTTTCCCCTTGAGCATCTAAATCATTTACTTTTAGCTGGTAATATATAATGAGAGTTTTTGTTTTCCTTACAAATTCTAATGAGATACTGGAACATGATACAATGTTGTGCATTGAAGATCATAAATATCAACAATAATCCAAAAATGTTCTTTGGGAAGATGACTGGGAACATTTTGAGATTGCTATTACAATGAATATACTATTGTTGTTATGATAAGAATATATTTTAAGTTCTGCTACAACACCAAGTATCACTATTGCAATGAATATACTTTATTTTTCTAAACTACTTTGATCTTATAATGCATTTAATCTGTTTATGATTTTTTCCCCCTAAACCAGGAGAAAATTCGAGTTGCTCTTATTGTTCAGAAAGCAGCTTTGCAGTTTATTGATGGTACGATATGCAGTTTTGCTGTTGGAACAATGCTTATATGATACCCCTTTTTATGTTATCTGTGTTCTCATGTATAAATCAACTGATCCTGTGATCATATTCAGCTGCTGGTCCACCTGATTACAAGATTACTGACGAGGTTAGACAAGCAAAGTTTGGAATTGAACCAGATGAACTTGCTTCTATTGTTCATGGTCATGATATGAAGCGCTTAAAGTCGCATGGTGGAGTTGATGGGATTGCTGAGAAAGTCACAGTCTCCCTTGATGAAGGTGTCTGCTCAGAAAACATATCTACTAGACAAAGGATCTATGGCTTCAACCGATACACAGAGAAACCTCCAAGAAATTTCTGGATGTTTGTGTGGGATGCACTCCAAGACTTGACCTTGATCATCCTTATGATTTGTGCCGTGGTATCTATAGGTGTTGGACTTGCCACAGAGGGGTGGCCAAAGGGAATGTATGATGGAGCAGGAATTTTACTCAGTATAATCTTGGTAGTATTAGTTACTGCTATTAGTGACTATAGGCAGTCATTGCAATTCAGAGACCTTGACAGGGAGAAGAAAAAGATTTCTGTTCAAGTTACAAGAGACGGATGTAGGCAGCAAGTTTCTATTTATGACCTGGTTGTTGGCGATGTTGTTCATTTAGGTATAGGTGACCAAGTTCCAGCTGATGGGCTGTTCATATCAGGATACAGTGTGCAGATTGATGAGTCAAGTTTGTCAGGGGAGACTGACCCAGTTGACATATATGAACAAAAGCCTTTTCTTCTTTCAGGAACCAAAGTTAGAGATGGATCAGCAAAGATGCTGGTTACAGCAGTTGGTATGAGGACCGAATGGGGGAAGTTGATGGAAACTTTGAATGAGGGAGGAGAAGATGAGACCCCACTTCAGGTGAAATTGAATGGTGTTGCTACAATTATTGGTAAAATCGGCTTGACATTTGCTGTGCTCACATTTTTGGTCTTAACAGTAAGGTTTCTCATTGAGAAAGCCCTCCACAATGAGTTCACAAAATGGTCCTCAACTGACGCATTGACGCTTCTAGACTACTTTGCTATTGCAGTAACAATAATAGTTGTTGCTGTTCCCGAAGGATTACCATTAGCAGTTACACTGAGCCTGGCCTTTGCAATGAAACAATTAATGGATGAAAGGGCACTGGTCAGGCATCTCTCTGCATGTGAGACAATGGGTTCTGCTAGTTGCATCTGTACTGACAAGACAGGGACACTAACCACAAACCATATGGTAGTTAATAAGATATGGATATGTGAGAAAATTAGTAACATTGGTGGTAATGAGAACAAGAACATTGATGAGCTGGAGATACATGAAAGTGTTTTCAGTATCCTTCTGCGTTCTATTTTTCTAAATAGTAGTGCTGAATTGGTGAAAGATGAAAATGGAAAGAACTCCATTTTGGGAACACCAACAGAAACAGCACTGCTCGAATTTGGGCTTCTTTTGAGTGCTGATCTTGACGCATACCGGAGACAGTTTAAGATTCTCAAGGTTGAGCCTTTCAATTCAGACAGGAAGAAGATGTCTGTGTTGGTGGCTTTGCCTGAAGGCAGAATCCAAGCTTTTTGTAAAGGTGCACCTGAAATAGTATTACGTATGTGTGAAAAGGTTGTTGATTCCAGTGGGGAAGTAGTTCTTTTATCTGAAGAACGAGTAAGAGATATAACAGAGGCCATAAATGGCTTTGCTTCGGATGCTCTAAGGACTCTGTGTGTGGCTGTTAAAGATGTCGTTGAAACTTTTAATGAGAATGGTATACCTGATAGTGGCTATACCCTGATAGCGGTTTTTGGGATCAAGGATCCTGTGCGTCCTGGAGTCAAGGAAGCAGTTCAAACCTGTCTAGCTGCTGGAATTACTGTCCGTATGGTCACTGGTGATAATATTAACACTGCAAAAGCAATAGCTAAAGAATGTGGCATACTAACAGCAGAAGAGAATGCCATAGAAGGACCAGAGTTTAGTAGCAAGTCTCCTGATGAGATGAAGGACATTATACCAAATATTCAGGTTCTAATGACCATAAAAAACTTTTTATCTTTTTATTTATGCTTCATGAGGTGTACATTTTCTTGAACACTGTCTTGATTTCAGGTAATGGCACGGTCAAAGCCTTCCGATAAGCTCAATTTCGTAACCAATTTGAGAAATATGTTTGGAGAAGTTGTTGCTGTGACTGGTGATGGGACCAATGATGCTCCAGCTTTGCGCCAGTCAGATATTGGACTCGCTATGGGGATAGCTGGAACAGAGGTTTGTATGTATGCATAGTTTTATTTAATGACGATATGATTCTAACAAGCTTGGATGTGTTTTATCTTCTTATTTTTGCTCATATTTTGATGTTATTCAGCATCCTATGTGATGTTAGTTTATTGTTTATTCTCTTAATGTTTTCATTGGATGTCATCTCTCTCCAGGAACATCTTTGTATTTCATTTTGTTTTGTTTTGTTTTGTATTTCATGTTTACTACCCTATTATATATATTTTGTTGACTTTACTGAATTTGTTTATCCATTAAGAAATGGGAAAACAAATTATTTTTCCGGAAGTAACAAATTTTAAAATTTTCTTTTGGCCTTTTGACCGAGGTTTATCAATATCTTGGTTCCAACTTCCATTTTTAAAGATTGCCTAGGTGAATATTTTGAGCTTTGGGTTTTTCTCTTCTCTTCTTTCTAATTTGATGTTTCTCCCATTCTTTGGAAAAATGGCCTGCGTAATTTTGTAAATGACTCATCAAAAGAAATTTTTGGATCCATTGCTGTTTTGTTGCTTCCATTTTCTTGGTATCATTTGAACTTAATTCTCTCAGTTTCTATATGTTTTTTTATTTGGATAAGCATGCTTGTTTTTTATCAGGCATGTCCCTAATAACTTTATATCTGTCCTTGACATGCTTATAGAAGATATTTAATCTTTTTTTGGATGAAAGACCTGTGTATTTTTGTTAGTGGTCTTTTCTTTCTGTAGGGAGATGTTTGGATAACCAAGATATCTGATAAGTTTTATTGGATTGATTTAAAGTTGTTTTATTTTATTTCTTTGTGCTTGATACCCTAACTGTTTTTTCAAGCTGTACTTTATGAGTCTATAATTATCAGCAAATAACTTTTATTTGTGCAAGTAAATCATTTTTTTTTTTTTTTGTGAACTGCTGGAAATATTTAGGAATAGCAGCATAGTAACATTTAGTTCTTGAGGTATGTAGATTGGATTAAGATGTATGTTTGACTATGTCATTCTTTTTTATGAAGATATCTGCTATCAGACTACAATATTTGTACTCTGAGCTGACCTTGTTGCTATATCAAGCTTTTTAGCATTCTTCTCATTCTGCTCTGACTTTCATTTTGTTAATGCCTTGATTGTACAGGTTGCGAAAGAAAATGCTGATGTCATTGTAATGGATGATAATTTTGCTACTATTGTAAATGTAGCCAAATGGGGACGTGCAGTATACATAAACATACAAAAGTTTGTGCAGTTCCAGTTAACAGTTAATGTTGTAGCTCTTATAATCAATTTTGTCTCCGCATGCATCTCAGGTGTGTTGTTCTGTGAAGCTTTTGTCATACATGTATTATATTTGTAAAAATTAAACACTATCATTATTATTTACTGACCTGTGCATGACTTTTCAGGATCTGCCCCCCTCACAGCTGTACAATTGCTTTGGGTTAATATGATAATGGACACTCTTGGGGCATTGGCACTAGCTACAGAGCCTCCAAATGATGCATTAATGAAAAGGCCGCCTGTTCCAAGGGGCGCAAGTTTTATCACCAAACCAATGTGGAGAAATATCATTGGCCAAAGTATATATCAACTAATTGTCCTTGGTGTTCTCAATTTTGATGGGAAGCAGCTTCTAAGGCTTACAGGTTCAGATGCCACCACTGTTCTGAATACTGTGATATTCAATTCATTTGTGTTTTGCCAGGTATGATTTTTCAGATTTAACAGCCACTATAAGCTTCTTTGGCGATAGCTTTTTATGCATTTGTTCAGTTGGATGACAAACAATCTCACATTATCAGTTTAAGATAATCATTTGAACAAGACACACCTCAAAAAGTTTCAAGATATCTCTATTTCGAAGTGTGCTCATTGTTAGGAGCTTAAGGCTATAATTTGTATAGGTCAATGACAAAATCATAGTGAAATTAGTAGAGAAAATTGTATACCATCTCATTAATTAAAGTCGGAGGTAGATTCAAGGGGATAAGCAGGAGCCTTGGCTCCTTATTTAGTCTCCCAAAACTATATAATTCGATCCTCTTTAATATCCAAAACAGACTTTACCTAGAACACAACGTGATAGCTCATCCTCATTTGGTAGAGGAAACGTCTTTAATTATTGACTTTTTCTCTTTGGATATTTGCAGGTGTTTAATGAAATAAATAGCCGTGAAATAGAGAAGATAAATATATTCCGGGGCATGTTTAGCAGCTGGATATTCCTAGGCGTGATGGCTTCGACAGTAGCATTCCAAGTGGTGATAGTTGAGTTCCTTGGAACTTTTGCCAGCACTGTGCCTCTAAGTTGGCAACTATGGCTACTTTGCATCTTAATTGGGTCAGTTAGCTTGATTGTCGGTGTGATTGTGAAGTGTATCCCTGTTGAAAGAGCAGCCGTTAAGCCAAAGCAGCATGATGGTTATGATGTACTTCCTAGTGGTCCAGAACTTGCATGAATTTTGCCAACTAAAAGTGGACTGAAGTTTCCTTTCTGATGTTCTACTTGAATTGGCGTTGGTTTCTTCACAGATTTTGATTCTTGGTTGGTTGAGATCCTTAAAATTTACTTGTTTCATTTTCCTTTTCTTTTCTTCAGATGTCCTTTCTTCGCCGGAGTGATTCCAGCCCTTAAGTTTTGCTTAGGAACGAGTTTAGTTCAATTGGACTTTTTGGATTTCACAAACAATTTATGAATTCTCTATATTTTTATACTAATTTTGAGTTTTGTAATTTTGGATTTATTTTTTCAAAATTAACTTTATTTTAGACATTATTTTGTAAAGTTTCAATGTCCTTTTATAATTTAAAAAAAGAAGTTATTTTTCAAGTAAAAAATAATGAATTGTTATGAGTTTTTCTAAAAAGAATATTCTTTTATTTAGAAAATTTAAATTATTTTTACTAATTTAAATATGAAATATTTATTTTTACATAACAAAAGTTAGAATTTGACTTGATTCGGGTCATTGTAATTTTTAAACTTATTGGTCTATTTTCCTTCATCCGTTCCAGTTTTACTATGTTCAACTGTGGGTTAATAAGTAGTATCAAAGGAAGGTTGGGTTAGGAAAAGTTTGAGTTTAGAAGGTTTGTTTTAAAGAATGTTTTTTAAGTTTGAGAAAAGGTGTTGTCACAAATTAATATTTAAAATTACAAAAATTATTTACCTTTTGTCTGTGATTTGGGTTTCAAATCATGAATCTCACCTTAAATTTTCTTTTACCCTTTCAACGTGGTGTTTGTGGTGAAATATAACTTTTAATTGTGGGCAAACTCCCAGCACGGATTATATATACAACAATAGAGCTTTCACAATTTAGGTGGAGGCCCATGTATAGGATGGAGGTTCGTGCTTGATTTCAAATAGAAAGCTCAAAAGGAAAGAGGCGAGACTCCACCAACTATTACGAGTGAAAGAATTATTCAATTACATAAACTATTATAGGTAAACATGGGAGGGAGCTGATGGAAAACACATATTTTCCTCTTAACATTACGCACACTGGAAGAAGCTAAAAATGGGAAGGTCTCCTGTCTCACCAAATAAATAAGGGTAAGAACACAATACAAGGGAAGGCATGCATGTGTAGGCAATTAAAGTACACTACAAAATACTATATTCACTAGGAATCTGCCCTTTAAATTTCACTATACTCTTTCATGAAAACACAACATTCCCAGGTCCACTAAATTGAATTTATATCGGTAAAATGTGACGTGACATGTCATTTATCTAAACCTACGCTTTGCTTCTCCATAAGCAACAACACCAAGGACAGTTATTGTATAACCACCGATGCCCACAACTGTTACAGGATTTCTGAACAAAAGTATTGAGATGACTACAGCCACAGCACCTTTTGCATTGCCTAACACCTGACCAAAATATCAGATGAGAAAATGCAAGCACAAGCTGAAATTTCATATTATTGCTGGTGAAATGCAAAAGAGGAATGTCCAACTAATGATGCGCTTTTGATTGAGCTTCCAGCTATGTGAACGCTTATGATAGTTTTTCTATTGTGATTCCTTTCCTTGCCACTAGAGAATTTAAAGGGCTTAAGTATGCTATTCTTTAACACTCACACTCGATCATTAGTGAAGGCATGAATTTGGACTCCGAGATCCCTTAATACATCCAATAAAGGACATCTACCTCCTATGCAACAAAAGGCTTACTGAAAGCAAGCATGCATGCAGTACTTAATCAAAGCCCTTTTTTTTTTTTTTTTTTTTTTGTTAACGAAACTACAAAATGATACTTGCTAATAAACTTGTATAACCTACAACATTCCAGGAAAGTATAAATGATGGTGAAACAGTCATTTGTGTAATGTGATGAAAGTCAATCACAAGTTACTCATTTATACAAGCCAAATATTATAGCTATACTAGTGTTCTACTTATGCAATTGATATAAAGCAGTTACCGACATCACCTTAATGAGATTCTTTTATGAGTTTATCAAATTTGATGAGAATACCTAGATGCATTAACGTGGGACATTGTTTAGTGCTGAAGGTCAACATTTACTACTATAATCCATAGATATAGATATTAAAAATTTAAACTAGAGGAAGGCAGAAGATATTGAACCTGGAGTGTTAATGCACTTGTATGTTTAGTCACCAAGAAGTTTGACAAGTTGGCTGAATATGCCATTGTTGAATTAATGAAAAGAAGCAGCCACATGTATCTGTGTTGTTTTCCAAGGGATAAGATGACGTCTAACACATTGGGCTCCATTATAATTACTGCAGGCACTAAAACTAGAACTGCAATTGGGGACATATAGAGTAGCAAATTCATCGAGTTCAACTTTTCTCTGTAAGAATGAAACGCACAAGCAGGTCTGTTAAGAGGGGAAGACAAATAGAAATGCTTGTAGGATACAAGAGAAAGACACAATATGGTGGGGGGTATAGGAAGAAGCAGAAACATTAGACATCCATAACTCACTTTCAGATGATAGTAAAAGCCTTTGGCACTTATGTAGGAAGACTTAGTTTGGAAATGAGTCTTTTTCACATTAGAAAAAATGATGTTAATGCAAACAATTATATTACTACAAATCATCACCAATAGAAATTGAAATAATAAGAAATTTAAGGTCCAAACTTTTGCTCAGACTAATCGCTTAACTTGAAGATAAAGGGTATGTTAAATGCAAGGTTTCTTCTGGTTGTCAACAATTACAAAGACCCCTTTTTGGTCTACTTTCATGTCATTTTCTAGATGGAATTTACACAGAAGCTAACGGTGGAAAGTTTTACTTTTCATGTTTATAGTTGACAATGTCCTCTTCGTCAGAAAAGCTGGCTACCATCTATGCAGTCCTACATTTAAGAAAGGAGAGGAAAAGAACTCCACAATCCTATGTCAGGTTTTTTTTTTTTTTTGGCCACTTTTTCTCCCATAAATCAGGCTTTCAAAAGTTTTCCTCCAATTAACCTGATTTCTTCCCCAAAATATAATATCTGTAAGGGACACATGGAAGAAATGCACCCCTCATAGCTGGCAGGAGCTAGAATTCAACTAAGACATAACATGACAGTATATTCCCTTTAAAAGATTGAAATACTAAATAATGACAGTAAACAATAAACTTAATAGCAGCATTTGACTACATGGTCTTTCACCAACAGAAATTGTAGGCAACTTAACTTTGGTGCAAATCCAAGAGATTACAAGAGAATTCCCAATGCTCAAAAGAGAGGAGGGACAAAACAAAACCTATATGCACTGAAATGCACAAAGAAATGTGGCAATGCAGATGATGAACTAATAAAAATAAAACTGTTAATACCCTTCAGAAGAAAGCAGAATGCCCTGAAGAACAGATTTGAAGGCCCTTGCGGCAGTTGCACTTAAGCACATAATGAATCCAAACCAGTGAAAACCTGGTTCACCCTGCCATAAAATTCATTAACCAAATAAGTTTTTAGGGAAGAATTAAAGTTAGCCCAGCACTGCTGAAAGTTACTTAGAGCTCTTTGTCTCTTTCCTAGTTAACAAATCATGAACTGAATGACAGGGTTTTGAGAATAATTCCTTTGCCACCAATTTTGCAGCATGAATTGATGAACAAGGTGCAAAGACCGACAAAACTTGATTTGGAAACTTGACCAAACACATTTAGACTGCATTATGGAATGAAACAATGGCTACTATATTTAAGCACAGTAACGAAACGACACTATGGTGCAGCCCGAATAGGCCATAGCTATGCTATGTAGCAGAGAAATGTATGAACATGGGCAATAAACCTGCCTTTTCCTCCCCAAAATATAGTGGAGTCCAAGGTGGAACGATCTTCTTTCATTTGTTTTCTTTTTCATTTTCTTGGGGTAGATTGGAGGGAGGGAGACAGTTGTACATGATGCAGCCAAAAGATTTTGCAACAATAGGTTCTTCTATGTGGTGGTTAATTATACATCAAAGAAGGAATTACTTGTAAACAGAGTGGACACCCCAAGCCAGTTTGATTGTTTTTTGCTTCTCTACTTGTTTCCTCTTCTAGAAATCTCAAACTCTCAAGCCAGTTTGCTTGTATTAGTTATGAATCTAAAGCTATATGGTCAATACGACTAATCACTATGCAGCCAGTATCTCGCATAAAGAAACATTGGTCCCAATGACATTGCAACTTCTATTACAAAGGAAGTAATTTACACCTTCACTGCACACCTGTTGCAGATTATTATCAAGATATTGAATTACACTCTGAATGGCTTAGTGCTGGACAAATGTTACATCTATAGTTTATCATCACAAGTGGCACAAGACCATCCTAAAGGATATACAAATTAAACAAGTGCGATCAATAACTGAGTTCTGAGATACCGCAAGTATAACTTAAGCATAACTACACCAACATCTACTTTTACTTCAGATTGAACGAATTTCCATAGTTTCAAGATATCCCGCTTTCTAGCTGCAATTTGATGCAAACTGCATACAGCTTTACTACGACTTACAGAACAAAGACAGCATGAAATATGTCTACGTCAAAGACAACGAAAAACGTAAAAGCTACAAAGCTTTTGCTGGTTCCTATTGTTTCAATTTATTAAACTAATTAATCATCTGTGCCAATATGGACTAATTGGTTAAATTTTAAATTACAAATGCATTACCATCGTTAATCTCTCACAGTTATATTATACACTCCTTATGATTTATGGTACTGAGAGATCAGCATACATTTACAACTAATTATCATAGACAAATAACATCAATAGTAATACAATTTCAGATCTATATTCTCATCGCTACATACACATTTACACACACAAAAAGAGAGAGACAAAATTTCGTAAAGAACCTAACCAAACATAAAAGTGGAAGGTTTCTTCATCTTATCACTAAAAGATCCAAAAAGACAGAAAAAAAGGAACATACCCCACTAGCAATGACAACCCCAGCAACAACAGGAACAAGAGCACCATAAGTAACCCAAGCTTCTCTCTTGAAAGTCATGAAGTAAGCAAATAAGGCAGTGAAAAAGGGTGTGGTAGCACCAACAGCCTGGTTAAAAGAGACAGGGAGGTATCTTAAGGAAATGTTACCTCCAACAACTGAACCACAAAAGACAACACTTAAAGTTGCAATCTTTAGGAACTGAGGCCTGGATGTGATAGGTTGGAGAGGGACAAGTTTCATGAACACAATAGAGACGTAACTGAGAAAAGCACAAGCTGACATGTGGCACATTGTTAAAAAGATTGGGAATCTGAAACCATAGTTGGAAAGTAAGAATTTATTTAAGAGAAGAACTCCAATGTTGGAGGTGTACCATAGGATTATAAGTGAAGCTATGAAAAGGGTTTGCTTTTTTGTTGAAGAGGATTGCTGGGTTGATGACATTTTTTTTGGAGTTTGGAAGGGTGGAAGGGAAAAGGGCTGGATCTATTGTTTGATTAAAAAACAGCAGCAGCAGAAGAAGCTGTCATTTGAGCTTCAACGGAAATTTTGGCTTTTGCGGTTATTTATTTATTTATTTTTAAAAGGGAAAATATTCGATAAAAAGACAATTTTAAATGGTTTTTAGAGTTAACTATTTATTAAAAAAATTAAATGATTTTTAAATAAAATTTTATAATTTGTTAGTTATTAATTATTTTATCTATTTTTGTTATATTCAATATTTATATTTAATAATTTTAATTACAATAATTTAATTAATTATAAAAATATTTTGATTATTATTAAATTAAATAACCACTTACCATTTTAGAGAATATAATATATACAAATATAATTACGTTATAATTATAAATAATGCATCCAGAATTAATAATTATAAAATATGATTACATTAATAATCAAAATACATTCATATACAACCTCAACATTCTTAAAATAATTGATGATAATTGTATTCTATGCTAAACGATGGGTAAATGTTTTTTTTTAGGGTATTATTTTATTCACTTAATTAGAAAAATTTACAAAATAGTCACTTAACTGAATCTATTTTTTATGGTCTAATTCTATTAATTTTTATTAGCTCTAAAACAAAGAGATGACATTATAATTTTTAAATTAGTGTAATAATAAATTTAATTTCCAACTTTTATATATATATATATATAAATATATATTTATCAATTTGACTCTATTTATAATTAAAAAATTATAATAAAAAAATATAAAAACCCAATTTTCACTCAAATATAGTTTTGTATTCTAAATATCATCATCTTCATCAATCTTTTGACTAAATCTCCTAAGCCGAGATCTGCGCTCACCACCACCACCTTTCCATTCGTATTCTTGGCAGGATTTTGTGGATTTAGAGGTACTTTTTTCAAATACCCAAATTAAATCTTAGCCATAAAAACAAAAATAAAAATATATTATTAAAATTAAATTTAATAGAAAATATAAAAATTAGCTAAATTTATTACTACACCGTCAAAAAGTTAATAGCAATTAATGAAATTGAGAAAAAGGAAAACAAAAGCAATTAGTTGAAGGAACATATTATAATTAGGTAATGACCTACTGTGTTATTTTTCTTTAATTTGCAATAGAAATTTAATGGAAAGGAAAATTCTAAAAAGAGCCCCTGAGCTTATTATGAAGTAAAAGAAACTTAGTCGTTAGAAAAAAAGAAAAAAAAAAAAGGAAAATGATTTAAAGCAAGAATGAGGAAAAGAAAACCTAAATGTTAAAGAAATGGGATTACCAAGTTGCAAGTTAAGAATTTACTTCATTTTTTAGAAATTCCCGCAATTTAGGAATTACTCATTTTCTTAACAACTTTTTAATGTTGAAGTACACTTTTCATAATTTAAGAATTATTTAACTTTTTAGAAATATTTTAATGTTTCTTTTTTAAAAAAAAAAACTATTTTAATGTTTGAAGTAACCTTTCATTATTTACAAGTAACCTTTTAATATTTGAAGTAGCCTTTCAAGTTTTAAATATGTTTTCAGTAATTACTTAGAATCCTTTTAGTAGATTAAATAATTTTTCAAGAAATTACTAAATTTCTTAAAAATCTTTTTTTTTTTTTTTTAGAAAATAACAACTCTAGACGATTATATTAAACTGTTAATTCCTTAAGAAACATTTATGTCATCATGTAGAACTTCTTGAACTAAGTTTAACGGATTTATAAACAATAATAAACTTTGTATACTATTATTCGTATGCTTAGTCATTTGGTCAACGGCCATATTCTACGACCGTGGGATATGCCGAAATCTTATTTTCCAATTCCGTTGGAGTAAGCTCATCTGGCTAGCAACATCTCCACTAGAAAGGAATCATCACACTCAAGTTCGATTTACCTAAATCATTTCTCCCATGCTATGCGCAACCCTTCAAGTTCAATACTAAATTTCTTAAAAATCTTTTAATGATTTAAGTAAACTTTAATATATCAAGTAACTTCAACGTCAAATATTTCTTCTAAAACTTCATATAAAACACAGAAATCTAATATTCGTTTTTGGTAAGTTTTATCCTCCTGAGAAAATAATCTATATTCTCATCGACAGCTTTCTTTGTCATATTAATATATATATATATATATTAAAATTTCATGAATATAACATTTATCCATTGAATTTTATTAACAAATGTCTAATGTTTAAAAATGATAAACAAATTATTAAATTGACAAATGCATTTTTTTTTACTTCTAAGCCTAAATGCATTTCTAAGATCAAGTGTAAATCAATTTTTCATTGATAAAATTTAAGGAATAGACCACCAACAAATCCAGATATACAACTCAATGTAGAGGGCTAATTTGCTCAAATTAAAAGAGTCAGGGCCAAATTAAACAAATGTGTAAAGGGGTCAAAGGCTAAATTTATTATTATGCCTTGCATAAAAGACCAAAATAAACATTTAAAGACACAATTTTAACAAAGGGACTATTCTGCTCTCTCAACTAACATATAGGGACCAATTTGGCCATTTTTTCAGTAGAGGGATCAAAATGCTATCTAATATATAGTAGAGAGACTGTTATGTGTAGTGTACCATTCATCAATTCCAACTTCTATTCCTAGCTCCTACCACACACTTCCTATTTATGGACTCCAGGTTCTGACCCAAGTCCTAATCTTATATCCTTTTTTACTGGTTTGCATCAGTATTGTCTCATCCCATTACCCAAAAAGGACTTTCTAAGAAAGTCCCACATATCTGAGGACTTCTCAAAACCTTTATTTCAAAGTAAAGGGCATTTTCATTCATGGCCTTTTGTTCATGCTAAGTACCAATCAATCCAAATGATTATAGAAATCCGAAAGGAAAGTGTTTACAGATGCCTTGCATTGTACAGGTATAATCAGACCACTTCAACAAGAAACATGTGAACAATCTCATGGTCCAAACTCACAATCTCATGGTCTCAAATTCTGATGATGTCTGTGCTGTTGCTTCGGAAACATCACCTGTTGACATTGAACCAATGTATGTATTAACAAGCTGCGACCAATGTATGGCACATCAAAACTCAAGATGGTCAAAACAACCACTAAAGCAATGAAGAAAAAGGAAATAAATTCTGACAATAAACATCCATGGAACGCCATTGCTGGTTGTTTTGATCATTTTGCACCTTTTCATTGTCCAAGAACACCACTGCTATCATTTGAGCAGTATTATTGATGGGTCAAACACACTCAAGCATATTTTCCTGTCGCACAATGTGCAGAAGATAACACTTGCCTAAGTAAGACTAATATATATATCTAAACTAAGCTATGATATATAACCCTGACAATAAACTTAAAAGTCGTCTGTTTTTCTTGGATAAACATATCTCAGAAGTCTAATTACTCTAGATCTACAGGTAATCGACTTTCTGTTGTCCTATTCCAAAATTACTTGTATATGATTTCTGGTTCTAGGACAATTCATAACATATAAGCTTCAATATTCAGCACAATAAATTTCAATTCTTACCTCTCATGCACTCTAATTTCTGATCAGCCACCTTAACTGCTTGGACAAGATGGGCAATGCGATATTTGAGTTTTTCATTTTCCATGGCCAGCTTCTTAGCCTGCAAGTAGCAAGTCATCGTGCTATAAATCCTATTGTTTTCCACAAAATATTAGACAAAGTTTCAACTACCTTTTCTCGCTCTGAAAGTGTCTCAGCATTTGCATCTTCTAACTTTGCCTGTAATTCACTTATCAACTGGGAAAGTTCCTGATTTCCAGCATCTATATTGCCAACATTCAGTAACCTAATTAGAATCTAATTTAGGTAAGCATAAATTAGCTTCCAGTGGAATACCTCAGCCATTACCTTTATTGCCCGCTAGAAGAGTTTCTAGTCTAGATAGCCGTTCCTTTAATACGAAAAGCAAGCACATAGTAAGCAGAATACATGATGCAATATTAAAAAGTCCAAATGTTCATATACTGATACTGAAAATATCAATTTTATCACAAGCATTCATAGGAGCTTCAAAGGAAAACAAGTTCAAAAAGTTCCGATTTTCAACAAGGTACAATTCAGAAACTAATTAACAGTAAGAACCGTGAGGTGATTTTAAGGGTTGACTATCGACATTGCTGAACAAATAGCTAACCCAGAACTCCAGTTTATGCACAAATGAAAAACTATACAGAAAAAAGCAGAAAATAATTTATTCATGAATTTCAAAAGGCTAAATCAGGCCAAGGCAATTTTTATGATTACAAAAATGATAGCAATGGCAGAATTAAACATCTTTAGTAACCCACTATAATAGAATTTCTATTAGCAAAAGTAAAAAAAGGTTATACAATGATTAAGGAAAAAAAAAAAAAAGAAAGAAAGAGGAAAAGAAATGAAAACCTCGGCTTCGGTAGCTCTCTGGTAGAAGGGTTTGAGGAGCTCTTCACTCGCCATGGTTGGCTTCATTGAAACTTAAAACTTTGATTTAAACCCTAATTTAGTGGTTCTATTCTATTAAGAGATGTTCCACGCTTCCTAAAGAACCTTTTATACAATATACGGGAGGAACTTTTGGCATATATACGTTATACACATATACTTCTTTGTATACCTGTATCATGCATTGTTTTATTATATTTTTAATAATTTTAAATTATATTTAAAAATTAAATAACCTTTGAAAAATAATATGTTTAAAAATTAAAATATCATTCTCGAAATCATTTTTCTTTATAATTTAATACAAATAAATTACTATATATTATAATTCTTATGGTATATGTTGTATGCGAATAGCTAAAAAAAAAAAAAAGTAAACATGTGAAGTATTAATAAATAACAATTATATGAAATAAAATAAGTTTTTCTAAAAAATTAAAGTAAGAAAATAGTAGAAATTAAAACCCAAATTATAAAGACATAATTATAAAAATCAAAAGTGAACTTAGGTATTAAATCTAAATAAATTAAGACTTCAAATCAAAGATTAAATTGAAAGAAATGAAAAATTCGTAATAATTATAATAAAATTAAATAAAATAAAGTTAAATTTTTTAAAAAATGGAATTACAAAAAAAAAAGGCTAAAAATGAGAAGTTAAATTATAATGTGTTAAAAATGAAATATATAAAATGCAAAAAAAGGAATTATTGATATGATTCAAAAAGTGAAAATGAGGTTATCATATAATACTCCCAAATTATAAAAGAGTAAATCAAAGAAATGTTGATTACAAAAACGCATGGCTTACGGAATTTCATAATAACAAGGAGTTGATGTGTTAATCATACAGCCTCCAGTCCACGTTAGAATATACTATTGTATTAATTTATATACAGGCTTAATATTGTAAAAACCACTTTAAACTTTAAATAATAATAATAATAATAATTTTTCACTTAATTGAGTACTTAAACTTTTCAAATGTTTCTAAAAAACTCTCAAATTTCTTCAAAAAAAATAATTAAGCCCCTGCTTTTTTTTCATTCAATTGAGTACTTGAACTTTTAAAATGTATCAAAAACCCTCAAAATCTTTCAAAAAAAAAAACAATTAGGCTCCTGCTTTTTTTCACTCAATTGAGTACTTGAACTTTTAAAATACATCAAAAAGACCCTCAAATTTCTCAAAAAAGTAATTAAGCCTTACTCTTATTAAAAATTAGAAAATAAATAATAAACAATAAATTTTAGAAAATTTATTAAATTTTAATAAAATATGAAAAATTTAAAACTTATTAAAAATTAGAATTTTTTATAAAAATCGTAAAAAAATAAAATTTTATAAAATTTTATAAAAATCATAAAAAAATTAACGACCACTATTTTTTTTCAATTAAAGTCATCACGTGTCGCAACACAGCATGACATGTGGCGAAAAATGATAATAAAATAAAATAAAATCAATTCGGATTGACAAATACAAAAATATGCATTTTCTAATAAATTTAGGGTAAGTTTGGATGGACGATGTATCTACCTGCGGTTAGTGTAAAAACAATAGTGGCACAAAAAGTAAGTTAAACGTACCACACCGCACCCAATCGCCCATCCAAATCACCCTTAATGTTGAATGACAACTTTTTAACATATCAAAATAAAACGTCAAATGTTGAGTGAGAACTTAAAAATTTTGAGGGCCGAAACACATAAATATGCATTTTTTTTAGTAAAATTATAAAAACCAAGGAAGATATTCAAAAATTAGTGGGAGAATGGGAGGTGTTAGAGTATGCCCAAAGATCAATCATGAAATGATTGTAATCACATATTTGTTTTTACCTAGTTTGTTAATATAATGCATTGCCATTATTATTTCAGTTTCTTTTTCTATATGTGTAAATAAATTGATTAATAATAATGTCCTGAGAATAATATGATTATTCTTAAAAAATCTTTAATTAAGTATTATTGTGGGTTTAGATAATAATAATGCATTGAGACTAATGTGTAGTTGATTGATGACAAAGTATTGTCATTGACATATGGATGTCAAAATCAATACAAGAGTATGTGTTAGATAAAAACATGCTGGAATGACCTGCTATGAGTATGTTTCTTGGATTATTATGTAATAATCATAACATTACTCATAATGATAACTATATATACGATTCTCAAACTTGAGATAATCATTGTCTCAACATCGTGAGTCGTATATTTTGATACAACCAAATGTCTACCGTAACATGTTGTACTATAAAGACTGATGTTGGGTATGTCGCAATTTATGTTGTAGGATATGATTGATCAATACATGATTTGTCCCTCCTACATAATGGGAGTAATATCTTAAGCCACTTTATGGAGTGAAACTAGAAATGAATGGTCATGCTCAAATAAGTTGATATGATCACATTTATTTGTTTATCATAGTCTACTTAGAATATCAATAAATATGAAATTAGACTATATAAGTGTGATTATTCCAAGACTTGTGTCCAATCTAGATATAAATGATAAAATGATATAATACATGAAAATTTATCATAAAAAGATTATGTCGAATCATGACTTCTTGTAACTTGGGTAGCAATGATGTATTGTTAGATGTCACTCATTGCTTGTAACATTAGAAATATTCCAGTATTGCTACTAATGTTACAATAGCCTACAGGGTTGCAGTCTATGGTTGAAGCGAATAAAATCCAAACACAGATGATATTGTGTTTAGCTATCACATGAATTAAATTAATTATTGCATCAATTTAATTTAATAGTTAAACATTGAACACATTATATGTACAAACTTGTTGTATATAAATAGAGAACATAGTTAAAATTAATATATAAATTTGATTCATATAAATTATTAACTGAATATAGTTTACTGAAATTATTAAAATAAATAGTTATAATAATTTTGGTCAAAGATAAAAATTATGAAAGATAATAATGTTCTTTTGGAAAGAATATAATGTATTAACACTTTCCATAGTTTTCTCTAAAAATAAAGGGGAATTATTCCGTTTTTTATTAGCTCAAATTAATAAAAGGAATAGAATCCCTTAGAGAGTGTTGGTTACCAAGAAACAAATAGAGGGTCTAACAGTTGTTTTGAATTTTCTCTCTAAAAAATTCAAGAGAGTTTTTGCTGTTGGTTTTAACTGAGTGAACTACGCAGTAGCCGAAACGATTTTGTTGGGACTTGGGATCGACATCGCAAAGGAGTCGGACTGAAACAATATTGACATCGAAAGGGAATTAGATTGAAAAAATATTTCTTTTACCTTATTTCAACTCAATTTGTTTATCATACATAAATTCATAGTTGATGATCGTTGAAATTTTTTTTTTAGCTACGCCACTAGACATAGCAACATTCCAGCAGGAGGATGGTCCCCACCAATCTCCTAGCTACACCGTTGTATCTTAATTGCCTCTCCAAGCCTAACGCTCGCCCATTATGTTTCTTTCTTCCGCACTAATTTTATCAAGTTAAAACATATTTTGCCCATTATGTTTTTTCATAGTCTGATATTATTTTAATAAAAGATTGTTTACAAAGAGAATACTGAAAGTAAAAGAAAAGATTTCTAAACTATTTTTCGATGCCTTGTTTAGGCTCATTACATTGCTATTTATAGGAAAATTTCTAAACTCTATTTGATATTTCCTTCAATCCCGAACAGTGTTTCTGATAAGGATGAATTTATTGTTGCCTCCACGTATGTTGTCAGATGTCTTTTCATCTATTTGTCTGTATATGAATGCCTTTAATTTTTATTCACCGCCGATCTTGAAAATCTTTTTTGAAAATCTTCAAGATTCACCACGTGGTCTTTATTTTGTCCTTATCCTTCTTGGAAGTTGTCCAGGTTCCACGTTTCTATCTCATCCAGATGTAAGGATTCTGGCGAAAGTCTTGGTGGTGAATTCCACGTCTCCCACGTGTTTTTGATTTCTTCAATTATTTCTGAAGGAAAATCATCTATTTCCATATCTGCTATTTTGTTTAGCAGTTGTATGGACTCTTCATCTCTTGATTTTTGAATTGAACTATTTTTATCAGCTACAATTCTTCTTCCATCAGTAGACAGTTTGTATGTTTGATCTTGAAGAATATGTCGAGCTGTTGACATTAAATCAATTCCGGCTTGGATTTGATAATATTTTGGATTATTGTAACATTTGTCAATGATTTTGGTCAAGTGTTTTTTATCTTCCTTGACTGCTGATAAATAAGGACTATCAATTATTCTTTGAATAGTCCAAATTTGATACGGTTGATAAAATCTTTCGTTTTCAGCAATACCAATAAGGCTGCTTATTTGTATATGAAAATAGTAATAAAAATCATCTTGATATACTAAAAGTGATAATATAGCTTTTATAATAGCAGAAATCTTTTAATAAATGAAAAGAAAAGTTTTGTAATTGTAATTTCTCTAACAAAATCCCATTCAATCTTTTTTATATCAAATGGTTCATGATCTATCCCGAATTTTATAGTAGGAATTTCTTCCCCTATATCATTCAAATAAACATATACTTGTAAAAAGTATTCGGAAAAAACTTTTTATATTGAGTCTCATTGGTTGCGAGATAATTTTATTGATTTTTCCAAAATTTCTCATGGGTAATATTTTCCTAGCTTTATTATATAAACATATTCTAAACATTTTATTCATAATGGGACTGTTTATTCCTTTATGAATAAAGTATTGAAATATATCAATAAGATTATTTATCTCATTGATATTTATATATTCTATTTCGAGTTCTTGCCAATCTCTGTATAAAACGGCTTTTAATAATAAATCATGTGCTTCATTATCTTTAGTTGTTTTTTCAACTAAAAATTGTGAAAACTTTGTAAGAGCTCGTCTAAAATTTGCTCTTTGTTCTAAAATATGGGTTATCCATATTTCATTAATATAATTATAAATTTCATTTGGTAATCCTGGATTATAGAAATCTTTTATTTCTGGTATTTGTTGTTGTTTCAACAAATTTTCTCGCTTTTTATAACTTCGAATAAGCGGCTTGAGATATCTTTGAATTCGGATCTTGAGACCAAGGAGATTGAATTATTCTTTTTGAAGGGTATTCGTTTACCATTCTTGATGCATATGAAGGAGATCCAGTTGGTTTTCTTACCATTGGATAGGGAACATAATATCCTTGATTAGGATAAAATCCTGTTAATATAGGAGTAAATCCCTGATTAGGAGTAAATCCTTGATTAGGATTTATCTGCTTTCCTTTGTTGGGTTTTTATGGATGATAGTCCATTCCCGACTTGTTCCAGAGGTTTTTACCTCTATCCATAAGGCCTGCTAAGATAATCAAGCAATAATATTATTAGCACCTTTGACATATAAGATTTCAAAATTAAAACTACATAAATCATTGTACCATCTAATTCTTCTTGGTACAGTTTCTAGACTATTATTAGTCAGAAATTGTTTGACTGCCTGGTTGTCAGTTTTTATAATAAAATTTTCAGATGCTAAATATATAAAAAAGGTTTTTATTGCTTTTTTAATAGCTAATAATTCCTTTTCATATATAGCGTAATTAACTTCATTTGATTTAAATTTTCCAGAACTATATCCACATATTAGTTCTTCGTTTTTTGCTGTTTTAGCTTTTAGAATACATCCCCAATAATTTTCGGATGCATCAGTTTCTAAAATTAATCTATCACCTTGTTTTGGTAAGTATACTTTTGGGGTATAACTTATTTCTGATTTTATATTTCTAATAATTTCTGAATCTTCTTTAGACCAAGTTGAAAGTATTTCCTTTTTTTAATTTTTCGTATAAATTACCTATTTTTCAGATAATTTAGGAAAGAAGTGTCTTCCATAATTAACTATTCCTAGAAATTGTTGGAGTTGTTTTTGGTTTTTAATTTCTTCTGGAAATTCTTTTATTTTTATAATAATATGATCTTGTAGTTTAAGACCATCAGCAGATAGATTTAAACTTAAAAATTCTATTTTTGTTTTTTCTAATTCTATTTTCTTAGGACTCAAAATAATTCCATGTTTTATGAATTCTTGAGATATAATATTTAAATATTTTCTATGTTTTTCCAGTGTTTCTGAAAATATTAATTTACCTCCTCTTTCAGGACTACTCACCAAAACAAACAACCTACTTAACCCCCCTAGCATATACCCAATTGCCTTGAAAATGTTCCTTTATAACCTTTACTTCAACTGTGGGTTTTCCAGCACCTCGCTAATCTGAGGAGTTTGCCCAATTCAATAGCTCTTCGACTCATTAGCTCACCTACTTGGGGAACCATATGTATCCTGCCGAAGATTTGCCAAAAACCTCTCCCATCACACCGTCACATTTCAATGCATGTTGTAACACCTTGCCACTAGCTACCTATTATGTAGCTTCCCTCATCTAATCATGTCATAACAAAAAACTCATAACCCTACCAATTATCCTATAAAGTACGGGTACTTTCACTAGGACCCATAGATAATCTAAAAAATTCACTGCCTCTAAAACAAACTTTCCCCCTAAAATGGAACCCGAACATTTTGTCCTCACCAAGTCTCTTTTGGTAGCTCCCGACACCTCCACTACGGTACAAATCATCCTTAATCACAACTCTAAATCACGCATCAACAAATATATAAATTTAATATTTTAATTTTTAATTTTAAATATATAATTTTAATAATTTTAATTACTTATTATATATATATAATTTAATATCTTTACTAATTATTATCTTTCTATTATAATTCATTTTTAAAAGCAATTGTACAATTGAATGTATGTATATTGTTATTATATCAAAATTTGACCGACAGAAATTGAAATTGATGCATACATATATAATTGAGTTTATAAATACTACAAAATACTGTATGTTATAACTATACTATATTGGCAGGACTATTTTAGCACTTGAAGGAGTTAACATACAAGGAACGTAATGAAGCAAGTGGCAAGTGGGTCTTATGAGATTAGGACTGCTTCCAGATTTGTTTTGGGTAGAAGAACTGCAGTATTGCTTGTCTTATTTAGTTGAAGTTGACAAGCCTCTCAGGAATGGATGGCATTGATGGCTATATGGTGCATCGACATGGATATGGACAGATAAAGGTTATGGTAGTCGGTATCGTACAGGTACTGGTTGTACCGATCGGTACATATCATTTCAATCTTAAATTGATATTAAATAGTTTATGTTTCATTTTTGTCAAAATTTTAATGGATTTAGACTATTTCAGTGTATTTCGACCAATTTCATTTAATACCAACTTGTACCGACCCATATCGATTGATACAAAATTTTGACATTTTAAATTAATTTTTAAAAGTTTTATCTTAACCAATTTAAACTTTCCATAATTACATTTAAAACTAAAAACTATTAAATTGAATTACTCAACCTAACAAACAATATAAACATATTTATATGAATATAACCGAGATATATTTCTATGTTGACTTTAAAATTTTAAAACAATTTTTAAAGTCATATTCAAAATTTTTAACTAAAGGGTAAAAGAAAAAATAAAGTTGCTGTTGACTTTAAATTCAAGAGTTGGAATAATTTAAATTCTCGTGATTCTCGCTATAAATATTTTCATTCTTGTTGTCACAACATAAAAATGCTCCCTTTGTCAAAAAAGAAAAGAAAAATTCACTGAGATAAATTTCATGGATGGAGCTTCAGATAAAGGCAGTACTCTATATTTATGACAATGACACACCATGTTGAATTCTGAAACAATTGGTTCCATATGATTAGTTCCCTTTAAACTTGAAATCTTGGTATGCATCAAACTTGTCAAGGCTGGCCTAGAAGTGAAGGTTTGTAGAATGCATGTGTCTGGGCAATCTCAATGCGCTCTCGAGGATCATTCAGGGTTTCATCCCTCAGTGCCTGCAGAATCGCTTCAGCCGTCTTCTCCCTAAACATTCAAAATATATGACCACAAGCTTAGCATTGGACTTATTCCTCATACATAACCATGTCACTACACATTGGTCAAAGAGACATGTTATCTGATATTTGTAGCTGAAAATTGAAGTTGTTGTATGAGGAATATGAAGGTACCTTGTTATAAGAATTTTGTAGAGCGTCTTCAATAAAGGGCACAACTCAACAGGGGCAACAGGCTTGTTTCCATCTGGATGCAACACACTTAAGCTCGATTGACTCAGAAGTTCATAAAATGCTCCTACTGCAGACACTCCCTGGTAAACAATTACCATTTGTTTAATTTTGTTCTTCATTAGTATAATGGATAGATGCAATTTAGAGTCGTAACCCTGAAGTACTGCCACATTCTCATAAAGCCATCAATTGCACTTACTAAATAACAGTTGAAGAATAAGATATATGTTGAACAAGCATTTTTTTTTTTACCTGAATCATTCCTTTTCCGCTGATGCTATCACCCATATCTCGACTTAGTTCTCCTTTGGCTAACATTTGGCCATACCATGCATTACGACCTTTTAACAATGTCACATAAGTGTCAGCCAGCAAAGGGCCTGCCAGCTTCTCTGGTTCTTCAGCCAACAAATGGGTAATAAATATCATTTCTGATGTACAATGTGCAAAATACACTGATTTGCTAGTAGCACTTTCCTTGGTCAGGGCTGCTACCATTCCTGAGAAAGTCAAACTTGAAAGTCATTATCAAGTATACCTTTTGAACTCGAATGATTAGATTGTTTCCTATTTGCATCCATCTTAAACTCAAAGTAAAGATTTAGCTTCTTCAAAGTTTCTTTCTTAAGCAGATAAACGATGTCTAACCTATCATGAACCAAATTTGTTCACCATTACTTCCATGGAAATCAAATAGTATATAATCTTTGAAGGAAGTCAATGGGATGGGTAAAAGAATCACTGCAAATATGTTGGTGCACCAGTTGTGGTCTATTATACAAACTTAGTTGGCCAAAAGATACAGGGGTACTTACCGGCTCCGATGGCATAGACATTCTTCAGGCCGCCCATGACTTCATGAGTGACAAGATCACTGTTGTCCCATACAATGAAATGGGGCTGTCTTAAGAACTTTGCTAGCGGTTTTCTCCACTGTTCAGCTCCACATATTCGAGCGTTAGCATATTCCTTATTGTATATCTCAGAGGCAATATTTGGTCCCCCAAGATAGAGTATGTTCTCTATAGGTACTCCAGCTGCAAGGAACATACGCATAAAGCTCAAAAACAAGACAGATAAAAGATTTACTTGAGAAGAAACAGAGAATCCTACTCGACTATCTGTTGTGCGGTCTGGAAAATGGAAGTAGTAACAATATCATCTGGAATTGAAAATTTTGCTTTGCTTCACCAATGCATATTAAGTAATTGAAGAGGGAGTCTTACTTGCTCGATTAATCATTTGTGTTGGGGTAATGATATGAGGAAGGGGTTGCAGTGCAGCCTCTATACCCTTAGACAAAGAGATAATGATAGGCACAGTGATCCTTTCTTTCCAATAATTGCTGATCTCTTGGAACACATCACGTGTCTCGGTGGAAGGCAAGCCGTTTACCACGATGTCGGCATCCCAAACAGCTTCCTGCAAATTAGTCACAACTTTCAAAGGACAAAGTGGCGTATCAATCATGTTCAAGCAAAACCCATCTTTCAAAATCTCATCCGCAAATAGTGTTCGATCGCCTAGTCTAGCCTCAACATACTTCAAATAGGCACAACGTCGTATCAACCTCCTCAATACATCTTCCCTGGAATTGATCACTTCAAAGAGATGTTCTGCGGTAACTCTATCAACTGCTCTTCCAGGCCTCCTCCATATTCTGATTTGAACCTTGTCTCGAAACTGCCCGTAGCTGTCTTGCAGCAAAGCTGCGAACACACTTCCCCAAGCACCTGCTCCCACACTCACAATCCTCAACGGATCACCATCACTCTTGCATAGAAGGTGCCGAAGCTCATCAAGTTTCTCCTCCAAACCATTACTGTTGTAGAAAGACCCATTTGAGTTCAAACTCCGGTGCAATGTGTCTATACTCCCTACCATCTTTTTCCAACAAAGAAAACCCAATTCTCTGATTCTAAGGATGTAGGATATATGTTGTGAGGTAGAAAAGGATCATGGAAAATTTGCCAAATTACCTAATGATTTTATATGGCTTTTGCTCTCCTAAAACCGCACTAAACAGCCTTTACTTGAAACAAGGAAAAACATGTTGAATTCTCCCTGATTGAATAAGAAAAAAATTTTATTGGTGGATTCTTGTACCAAAACCAGAGCTAACTTTTGCTCACTCCATATAGATATTCATACCAACCCGTTCTAGAGATTGTTCTTGTACAGAGTTCCAATATAAAACAATATCAACAGAATGAATGCATCTAAACAGTTGGAGTTCATTGAAGGCAGCTAAAGGATAGAAAAAAAAAAAAAAAAAAAAAGGAAACAAAACAAAACATTGATATCTCCGTCTAGAGTTTGTTCATCTACCCAACTATAAACTTCAACAGAAAAGATAGAATAATAAATAAAAAGAAAAAGACAAGCGGGCAAAGAAGAAGAAATAATTGTCAATGAAATATAGACCAACCTTTGGCTTTTTGGGTGTTGTTAGTTACAAATAAAGTAGAGGATTTCGTTTAATTACTACAGCATGGTTAATTTCAAAGTGCATTTACTTAAGAGGGAAGAAAGGCAAAACAAAGTAAGAATGTGTTGAACGTTGATGCTAAAGTAAATGAAACAGACGAGTGAAATGGTGAAAGCTGGGTTTGTGATCAATAATAATGGTGAGAGAGATGCATTGATGAGTGACAGTTGAGAAGAGCGTGATTGATTTGAGTTGGGAGTTGCATTAAAGGTTGTTGCATGCCAACCGCCATTGCATAAATATTGGATGACTTATTCACCTTAATATTATTGATTTTACTTCTTTACATCTCACAATCTTACTATTATGACATCTTCATTATCAATTTTTTTTTTTAATTTTCAGCGTTGGGCATTGGGGGACATTTAGCTTAAATGGGATAATATGAAATATTTAGTTATATCCGGGTTTGGGAGTGCTGTGCATTAATGGATGGTAGGGGTGGTTCCATAATCAATAATCCCTGATCTAAGTAGGAGACCTTGACGGTGGGCTGCCCTATAATCACTTACATAACCCTCATCTACTTATATGATAACAAGTAGCATTTTGTACCAAAACATACCCTACATAATCCCTAGCAAATCCAACTTTACAAATAAATTTATTTTAATCCTCTATTTAATTTTTAAAATTATATTGTTTATCAAATCACTTTAAAATTAATAAAAAATATTAATGCTTGTTAACTTTATTGATGTGATAGCCCACGTGTATGTCACGTTAATAATTAATTAATCTTTTAAAAATTAAATTTTAAAAAAATAATTTTAACAATTTTTAATTTTTAAAAATATTCTTTTGAAAATTTTAAAAGAGACAAAAAAATTAAATAAAAACCAAATAAATTATTATATTAATCCATAAATATCTATTTATACATTTATTCCATTCAACCTATCTAACACTATTATATTTCTATTCCATTTATACTCAATACTTATTATATTTGTATTCAATTCCGTTGTAACCAACCAAACGCCCACACCTTTGGTAACGACTCTCTTCTCCCAGACATGTTGAATTAGTGCAATTATGATCCTAGGTGAGAACAGTCTCGACAAATGCAATCCCCAATTAGAATTGTTTTAGTGAAGGGCTTCTTTATGATTTCCCCCTCAGCTAGGGGAAATTGTTGGACCACTAGATATCATTGGGCCCTGAGTAACCAAATTGTAGCCAACCTTATGGCCTTAGTGAGTCCATGCCTCGGCCATATAACGTGTACATTTGCACGCATGCTACTCGACTAAGGTCACCTTGCCATTCACATCCTTGAGCCTCTAAACTGGCACATCATGACCTGCGAAGGCTTCGACTCCCTAGGTAGCGTTGATCAAGCTTGACATAACCTGCATTGCAGCTCCAAAACCACCCCCATAATCTCTCCTTCCTCCAAGACATCAATAATATATAGAAAATACAATCATGTTCCTTATAAATTAATTACTCAAAAACATTTTTTTTCCAAAAAGGTCTAAAAAAATCTTGGTAATTTTTAAAAAAAAATTAATTAAATATTTATAGAAAACTACATCTAATTGAGCTTTTAATGATAAAAAAAATATATCAATAAGATCTTTCAGTTAATGAAAGTCGTCAATCAATTTGACTGTAAATGGATGTTGACGAAAATATTGAGAAGCTGCAACATACCACTTGCTTTTGATTTCTAAACAAATTTTCAAATGAAATCAAGTCTCCACTAATATCAAAAGCTAAATTTTCATGATAGGATTTATGAGTTCATGGGTAGAAATAAGAGAGAGTTAAGAAAATGTGGGAAAGCAATGTGATAAAGTAAGAATTCAAGTGTTTTTTTATTTTATGTATTTTTTCATTTATTGATGTAGAAACATAAGGAAGCGATTTCTAGTATAGATTTTGATTGTGTTCATGAAGTGAAAAAGAAAAAAAAAAGTGGTGAAAGTGTTGTAGATAAAAGAAAAAAGTATCTAAGGAGTGAAAGGAAGAAAAAAGAAGTAAAAGAAGTGAAATCTAGTAAACAATAGGTAAGTACTCTTATGAGTTATATTTACTTAAGCATTAAATTGAAATATGTGGAAAATCAAGTGTAATAATTGTGTATTTAATTTAAAATAATATTAGTGTACAAGAAATAATGAGAATTTACATATAGAAAGTAAAAGAATTAGGTGAATTAATTTGCATATTACAAGTATAAGTGAATATAGTATAAGTATATGCAAGAGACATGAAAGTTTATTGTAAAAAGTGATAAGTGATATGAATTATAAATGAAAGTAATATGTATCATAAGAAAATTAAAGCAATGAAGTACTTAATGAATAAGTGCTTGTCATAAGTGCTGATGAGTGAAATTCTATGAAATAATTATAAAGTATATAAGACGTGAAAGTGAATGTGAATGTGATAAGTGGTATGTGGAGTTAGTAAAAGAATATTTCATAAGTGGATTAATTGATAAATAATGCGAATTATTTGTGTGAAAATGTGTGTCCTAGCCATAAGTGACATATGAAAATGTATATTTAAATATGAACTGCAAATAGATGAAAAATAAAAAGAAATGTTACAAGTGAATAAGATATTGTAAAGGCTAGTAAACAAAGTAACTAGTCAGGTATAAATGGTATGCCATTAAAAACCTATTTAGCGCGCTCGTGTGATTAGCACTTCGGTGCTTGTGACTATTATCACCTATGTGCTCGTGTTCCTTAGCACTTTAGTGCTCGTGATTATTAGCACTTACATGCTTGCGCTATTCCACATATTCTCCTCGGTCCTCCTTTGTTTACTAAAGGTTAAGTGAAGTAAGTGGTAAGTGAATTTTATACTTAGGGTATACATCTATAATGAAGTGATAAAGATAAGACAAAATGAATTAGTGTATTTAAGTAAAATTTATACTGAATACTAGGATAAGTACATAAAACTCGTGAGTATTTACTAAGCTTTTATGAAGCTTAATGCATTGTTTTTAAACGCATTGGAAAAAGAGATCATAAGAATAGAGTTTAAGTGTGGCTTACCAGATCACATCTTATTAACAAGGTACAGATAGTGAAGTGTGGACTTTAAATTATGGACACTAGTGTGACATTTACATAGATATATTCCTTTAACATAAAAGTATCAAACAAACAGTGAAATGATATAAGGACAAGTTGTGTTTAAGTGAATGTTTTAAACACTTTGTGGTCTATTGTTGGTGATTGAACATAGGAGAGTTATGTGATGATTTGAATGATATTTAGGAGTACTTTTAAACTCTAAGAATGGTTGAGGATGATTGAGAATGATTAGGGTATAAATTGGTATATTTTGTAATGTCTTTAAACTTGATTGTGGCTCTCTTGCATCCAAGTCTTGATAGTGGAGTTTAAGTATTGATAATTAGGAACTTCAATACCTAAGTCTTGTAACTAGGGTCTAAGTATTAAAAATTAGAATTTTTTTTACAAGTTTTTATGAATTTTTTTATAATTTATAGAAGCTTTATAAATTTTTATAAGATATATTTTTAATAGTTTTATGATTTTTATTGGAAAAATAAAATATTAAATCAACGATTCCATACATCATCAATTGATTTTAATTGTCAACATGGTTAAAAAAAAGAAATCGTCAACGAATAGACTTAATTAATTTTTTTATTAATAGCAATGGTTGAATTTGGTGCGAATTAAGTTGATGGGCTTAAATGATTTTTTGTTTTTAATATTTTCTTAAGGACATTTTATACCTTTAAGCCTAATTTTTTTTATATTAAAAAAATAATTTCTAGTTCCATATCTAATTTTTTAATTTGTAAATAATTTTAATTTTAAAAATATGTTTTTTAAAGTTATAATTTAAAATTTTAAAGAATATACAATTTTAAAAAATAATATTAAATATTTTATTTTAAAACTAAATTGTATTTTAAAAAAGATTAAAATTTAAAATGTATATTAATTTTTAAACAAATTTTGTGCTGCCGGGGGATAGACGTACCATTTTAGAAACATGAAGATAAATAGTTGAACAGAATGGCATTTTTTTGAAGATTAAGAAATTTGATAAATTTAGAGGTCATTAGTGACTTATTTTAAAATTTTAATTACAAGATATATGAGTCACGAAGCAGGTGCAATGTAGCCAAACCAATAACTTCGTACGATTATATCAACACCGTATATGTAAAGCCAAGGCAAAATACTTAAAAACCAAAACAAGGAAGTGCCTGGCAAAGCGTGATTAGACGATTTGCTTGTTTAATCGGTGGTAGCTTTTTTTGGGTCCGGCAATGTGCCCATCCAGGGAGGCGGAAGCATTCCAGTTTGCTCGTGCACCGTCTTAAACAAGGGCGGCAGCATCCGATAAACACCAGCAACTTCCTTCATTGCGTTGCTTCCATTACCATCAATTGCTTCTCCACCACCGTTAGTCCAAATGCTAATCTTAGGCTGAAGTCCCCGCACGGCTTCAGCGTTGATCTTAGCAATCTCTTGAAACATTCCACCATTGATCATCAAGTAATCCCTTAGCGCAGTATAATTACCGCCCAATGCCTCTAAAAGTGTTCGTAGATAAACACCTTGGGCTTGTGCCAGTGCCATAAGCCCTTCCGCCTCTTTCTGCTTTGCATACAGTTCTACATCCGCAACCCTTTGACGACCATAAAATGCTGCATCTGCTATTGCCTTTTGCCCTGCTGCCTCTTTTTCCTTCTCATACAGAATTGCCTCTGCTTGTTTCTGTTTTTGGTACAGCTCCCAATTTGCTTCTTGCACCTTTTATTTCAAAAGGGTCAAAAACAAATAGTAAAAATATACTAACGAGGTAAAGCGAAGAAATAAGGATCAGCGTATATATATGTTGTTTACCTTGGTATCGTACTCAACACTTGCTTGGCTAAGAAACTCAGCCTTGAGCTTCTCAGTCCTGGTCAAAGCGTTCATCCTCTCCACCTCTCTTTGCAACTCTGCTTCCCTCAACGCAACAGCCTTGGCTGATTCCACCTCCGCCACTTGCGCTTCCTTAGCCCAACTTGCCTTCTTCTTTGCCAAATCTGCGTTTGCCTCAGCTATCTCAGCTTCTCTTTGATTCTCATAAACCTTCACCTCAGTCTTTACCTTTATCTCCTCCTTCTTCCCCTCTCCCTGCCGCTGCGTGGATATAATCTTGGTCTCCGCATCGATTCTGGCGGCGTTTTGAAGTGTTTGGCCATCCCGTAGCTTGGACCCGATCTCCCCCTTCATTCTGGCCTCTGCAACATCCACTTTGGCCTGATTAGCAGCTTCCATTTGAGTCTTTTGACCCAAGTAAGAGAAGTACTCGTGGCCAGGGACATCCACAAGCTGCTTAACATTAGCGTTGTAAATCAAAAGTCCAAACTGGTTGAGTTCAAGCTGGACTTTCTCAAAAACCTCGAGTTTGAACTCTTTGGTTCCTTTGAAAATCTCTTCCATGGTCATAGAAGCAGCAAGGACCCTTGTTTCGCCTTCGATGATTCCTTGTACGAGCTCTTTTACATGGTTAGAGAGCTTGTCGTGAGGAGAGATAAGCTTGGCATACTTGAGGAGACTGGGCTCATCATCGACACGGGGCCCAATAGTGAAAACAGCAGGGAGGACAAAGGGGAGCTTCTCGGCGCTCATGGCTTGGACTTCGAAGGTGTAGTTAACGGGGGAGAGGTCGAAAACGGTGTAAGACTGACCAGGGAGAATCCATGCCTTCTTGGCCAGCTTTATGTCTTGGATGCCAACACCAGTGATGACCAGATATTCTGATGCATTTGCTACCTTATAGTACATATTGCTTCTTCTTTCTTTTATTTGAATCTATTCTTGGTATAATTTGAATGTGCAACTCAGTCTGAGCTAAACAACAGAAGCATATATATATATATATATATATATATATATATAAGTTGATTGAATATAATAAAAATAAAAGAAAAAAACAAACATGCAGATATTATTAATATACTAGTTTGCCCACGGGATTGGTTGTTTGAATGAACTTAGGAAAATATTTGGTAACTTCCATTGAGTGTTTTTATACTCCATAAATAAATTACGGATTAAGTAAATCTTTTATATGAGATATAATAAAATATTAAAAAAATAAATGTTTAAAATAAAAGAAATGATTGCTTGTGGAATAAAAAATATATAAATGTTATCCATCAATAAAAATATTATTTTATTGAAAAAAAAACTCAATCATAAATCTATAAAAATAAAGAATTACCATTTTCGATTTTTTTGAAAAAATAAATTCTAATATCAAAATTATTATTTTATAAAATAGTAACAAAAGGTTCATAGGATAAATTATTAATTAAGGATAAAATTATAGGACAATAATTAAGGAAATATTTGGTAGGAAAAACTGGCAAATTTTAGAATAATAATTAAGGAAGTATATATTTTGGAATTAAGAAAATTAATGTAGAACCTAAAGTTTTCATATATGTTTTTGTTGCTTCTTTTGTAATATATATATATATATATATATATTAGTTTGTATACCGTGTGATACATAGGCCAGTTGTGTATGTTAATTTTTTTTGCTTGGTGTTGTGTATATTAATTTAATAATATTTTTATAACATTACTTTTTGCTTAAAATCATTAATGAATTGAAAAGTAACGTAATTGTAAAATATTTTTAAAAAATTATTTAATTAATTTAGAATTGGTTATATTAATGTTATTTAATTTTAAAAATATTTAATCTTAAAATAATACAAAAAATTATCATGGTTTGAATATTAATATTAGTTTAATATAATTTAAATAATATTATTAATAATTTTGATAGGCTATTTATTGTATATATTATAAAATTAATTTGTTTTGAAATTAAAATTGTTAATATTTGATTATTTTTATAATTTTATTTTTATCTTTACTCTACTGTAATCAATAAATGTAATTAACTCTTATTATATTTAAAATATATAAATTTAATTTGATCGAATTTACTACCATGTGATTTTTTAAAAACTATATTTTATCAATTTAATACTCAATCATTTTAATAATATAAATTTAATTAAGTAAAATGTTAAAATAAAAAATAATTTATTTAAAATCAAATTTATATTTAACATATAAAAAATTTAAAGAAAATAAATTTGAACAAAAATCATTGAAAAACATAAAAAATTAAAAGGCAAGAGTAAAAGAGTATTTACCCAAACTAGAAATAAGTGTGACAGATAGAGAATACCACTTGTCAAAAATTGTAATGTCAACGTGGGTATTTATTTCCTTTTTTTAGATATAATATACTAGTGTTTTTTTTTTCTATCTCGTGCGAGTTAAATTTATGTTTATAAGTTAAAAATTTTGAAATTTTTTAAATAAAGTTTTAAAATTTTCTTTAAAATATTCTAATTTTCACTTAAATGAAGTTTTAAATAAATTTTTAATTAATTAAAATATAATAAAAATATATTATATTTATATACATGTTTAGTTAATAAATCGTAACGTATTTTAATATATTTTACCTATTTTTTTAAGAATTTGAGTAAATTGATATAAAATTATGAAAAATTATATAAATTTTTAAAAATTAAACAATTTATTTTAAAATATGCATGTTAAGCCGTTTTAATTTTTTAATTTTTTAAAATAAATATTTAATTTCATAAAAGCATGATATTAAAAATTAAAAATGAAAGTATTTTGAATTCAAAGTTTTGCATTTTTTTTTCTTTTGTACATTCTTTTATAATATATTATTATATATTTGACTGAGAGGTTAAAAAATATAAAACTAATAATAATTAATTGATAAAGATATATTTATTAGTTGTAATTTTTAACCCTTTATTCATTGTAATTATCATACGATGTTTAATAGTGTTCAACACTCAAACAACCACAATTTTTTATTTTGTCATACTTTCATTAATGTGTGTAAATTTATATTTGATTGACCTGTTATAAAACTCGTAATTATAATGTAATGAATTTTTATCCTATAATTATATATATATTTTAAAAGATCATGGCATTATATTTAATTGACATGTTAAAAATAATAATTAATCGATAATGATATATTGTCTTAGTTACAATTTTGAACCTTTTATGTATCATGATTATCATACGATGTTTAATACTCATGTTGATTAATGAGATACTTTTTAAAAAGTAATTATAATGGTAATATACAGTTTTATGTATTATTAAGAAAGTAAATGTAATTACCATTATCAAATGATGTGTCATTTAATGTATTAATACATATCAATAAATCAAATATAATTATTGGTTTAAAATCGATATATTCAGATGTCTCATTAATGTAATTATACAACATCATTAAAAAATATAAATAAATTTTAATTAAAAATAATAGGAAAATCATATTTAAAATTTAATTATAGAAACGAGACCCACTTTAAATATAACTACAAAAGTAAACATTTTGAAACTAAAAAAAACTAACAATGTTTCCATATATACTCGTGTACCTTCTTTTATATTATAGATATGACTACTTTTCTTTATCTACATGTGTTAACTAAATTACATTTAATTATTTCTTCAAATTTTTTATATATTTTGTAACGCTTCTTTTGGAATTAAAATATAATAACATATAATTTTAATAAAATTATACAAACATGATAATTAATATTAGACTAAATTTAAATAAATATAAATATTATAATAATAGATTATGCAAAATTCTATTTTTATATAATTAATCATAATATTGTTTATATTTTTAAGATCTAATCTAATTTTAATGGTGTATTTTTATTTGTAAAAATAGTAAAAAAATAAAATTTGAAAGTAATTTTAAAATTTAAACTAACTTAATATATAAATTTGAAAATTGAATGATTAGATATAGGCAAAAAAAAAAAAAAAAAAAAAGAAGTTGGAAGTTCCTCCCCCCTTATCAAAAGTCAAAGAACAAAAAAGCATGGTGATTGCGGATGTGATTAAAATAAAGGGGTTGAGTAATTGATGTAGGAGTTATCCATTGCGACATTTTGGCGACTGAGTTGCTCGGTATTTTCGTATATGTGTTGGGAACCTTCCCGAAACTTGCGTTATTCATTATCCTATTCCTATCTATACTATACATACAGCTAGCCTTGCCTACCAAGCATTCGCACTTTGAAATTTTCAACGAAGAAATTCCCTTGTCGTTATTTAGGTAGCAGTAATTGGGTGGCAAACGGCAACAACCTCATTTTCTTCTTCAGATATCCGCCATTTCTTTACTTTTTCAAACACAACATTTTCTATAAAATATATTGTTCTTTGTTTTATATTTTTATTTAAAATATCTATAAAACGTCATAATTTTTAAAATTCTATATATAGTGATTTTACTTATAAATATAATTTTAAATATTTTTTATTCATATTCATGTCATGTGTATGCTAATCTAATATATATATATATATATATGCACGTAGTTAACGGGATGTTTCAGAGATGTAATAAACATTAACTTGTTCATTTATTTTAAGATGATTTGATAAATAATATAAATTAAAAAATTAAAAGAGACAAAAAAAAAAAAAAACTAAATAAATACAAGGAGGATTGGGACACAATCATTATGAAATGTAGTAGCTTGGTAAAAGTTTCACAAGGATGAAGAAACAATAGTGTGGAGTTAAAAAATATATATTTAATAATAAACTTAACAATTTTTCCCAAAAACTCAAAATTTTCATACAAAATACGGATAAAGTTGTGAAGGCAAAAACACCTATTTACATGCGGTTGTGCTGAAGTTGACATTACTCACTCTTAGCAGACCAAAACAAAAGCATCCACCCACCCTATCTTCACTTCACTTCCCTTTCCTTTATTTGGTTTTAAATACCAATCACATAATTCATATATTTTTAACCTTTTTTATTGTTCCATCACCGAATTATCGTGCTTTCGCTTAGTTTATATATTTAGTGTTATTTATGCACGCGCTTTTATATTACCTAATTACAGATGATTGTTGTGAGCGTTTCTGTAATATAAGTTAAATGCACAAACTTGGAAAGAAATACCACAAGCGATCAAAGATGAAAAGGGCCTAAACAAAAACGACCAATCACGACCTCACAACCCAATGAAGTTAGCTAGCAGCCCAACTCTCCAAGCTCTGTGCCATAGAACTGTTTTACCAAACAGCAGCGCCACTTTGCTATTTTAAACCCGAGATGCAAGGTTATTTTCGTCTTTTCGAATATTTAAGTTTAAATCAAGGCAATTAAAATTCCACAGCTCTATAAATAGAATCTTAGAAGAGAGACAAATTATCTCCACTCCCAATTTTAATTTAATTTTGCACGTTACTTTTTATAGCTTGCTAAATTGATTTTACAAGTTTACTCTTTTAATATTTGCATTACATTGTGTAATGTGGACAACAATCTAACTCAAATAACTCTGATTCTACATTTGTTAGTTAAAATTGAATCTTTTTCATTTTTAAGGCTACTGATAAAATTATATTCTAGGTTATTTGTCAATAAAAAAAATAATTAATGATAATTATCTTGATTATAAAAAAGCAAGAAAAAAATAAATTATTAAACAGTCCTCAATAACTATAACCAATTTATTAAAAAAACATTGTAATTTAACTTTGAATTTACTTATCTCATTGGGATTATTGCTTTCTTTGCTTTTTCTAAATTCTTAGTTTTAAGTTTTTTGTTTTAGTTGGAAGAAAAAATTTTCTATCGATCTCTGTACCAATTCTTCAACATCAGTACACTACTCTCTTTTGACAAATGCTTCACCTATTCCTTTTATAGCATCCAGGACAATGGAAAACCCATTGCAATAACCACGTTGAATTGTTAGATGTCTTCAACAGTTCTGCCTTTCATTGTTATTTGCTACCTCATTAAACTTGATCAAAGAAACAGAAGAAATCTATAACCAAAGATCAAAGTTAAACAGCATACTATTGGTAGAACTGTCGTTGAAGAATCCAAAGACAGGAAGCAGAAGCATCCGTCCTGTTTCAGCAGAGAATTAGGAAAGCAAGTGGAAACTAAATACGTTGGCTTTTACGGACCCAATCTAGAGTGCTCGATAAATATATGGGTCTGTTATTGGTAAACCAACAACGTTTACTGCACCCAGGCTGGTTATAACATCTACAATATATGATTATCCCGCATATATTTTCCCATATTTTCTAATGTAACCTAGAACAATTCTCCCTCCCACCAAAAATTAATGTTATATATACATACTACTATACTATTCAATATGCAGGTCAATTTTAGTTGAAATGACCACAACCATCCAACAAGTGTTGCAGTGACAGCAATTAAGGTGTACCTGCTTTCCTTTCGTCAAGTTATCACGTTGACATATTACTCTGCGCCATGTTATGCTCCATTTCAGTCCCCAAACCACCAGGACCAAACTCATTTCCAGGTACCTGGCCAGAAGCTGATGCAGCAGCTGCAGTAGTAATTGCTGGTTCTAGGTTTTCATTTACACTCTTCTTTGGTCTCTTAGGCCTCTTGGGTCTCTGTGATTGCATATCATCTTGAAGGGCATCATCTAACTCATTATCCACAAGGCTAGGTTCACTCGTCTTCTGAGAAATCCTATGCTTAGCAGATGTTTGCCTTTCAGAAGCACTTTTTCTCTGCACAAATATTTAAATAAATAACGTTGTTAACACATAAAATATTGCCTAAAAGAGGTTGTCCTCTACTTCTCATGGTCAGCAGCAGCAAAAGAAAATTGCAGGACACAACCACCCTCACAGAGGATAAGGATACACAGTTTTTCTATGCTATACAATGGTTGGAGAGGCCCTCAAGGATCAACCAAAAACAATTAGATCATCCTTTGCAGCAGCTAATATAACAAGAGACAAACCAATAGGACTACACAATTTAAGCATTCCTTGGCATAGCATTTTGTCTCTTGTAAATTATTTTATTCAGGATATCCTGGAATCTCTACAATATAGGCCTTCATTATTATTTCTTGTAAAAAAAATGACTATTATATCAATCATAATTATGAATCAAAATGACCTTCAGTACCTTTTTATTACTGGACTTGGCTTTTTCGGGATCTGGAGATGGATCGACCCCAGTACCCTGAGCTCCAGCATTCGCTAAGTCTTCCAAAGATGCATCACCTTCCGCATCTAGCCGTATGCCCTTCGTTGGTTGTTTTTTCTTTAGTCTATCCTTAGCCTTGAGGGTGCATAAAACATAAAAATCAGTACAGGGCCCATAAACAGTTGTAAAACCCATTTTGATGCTGAGAAAAGTAGAGAATTTTACACCCTATCAGATTCAACCTTACCTGCAGCGGAATTTCTCTTAATTTCTGCTCCAGCTGTGCATCATCCAAAAGTAAAGATACAACATCTTCAGGAGCCAAGAGATCTCCCTGAACATGGCCACCTGTCATGACAAGCTGCTGCACTGTACTTTTCTGACTTGCTCTCTGCAAAATCTTCTCCTCAACTGTTTCCTTACAAATGAGTCGATAGACGGTAACCTACGCATGTAAGATTGTGCAACTATTACCTATTAAAAAGTGTTTGAAAATTTAAATAAACGAATATTTTCATAACAGTAACAAAAGAAAGAGCTAAACGTTATTTGCGGAAATACAAGTGGGAAGTTAACCAGCATAATATAAGCAAGGTTATCTCAAGAACCATTAAATAAATGTCCGACATCAAGTCATTCACTTTCTATTATACTATAGGTAAGAAGCAGAATCCTACATCCTTCGTCTGCCCTAAACGGTGAGCTCTGTCCATGGCTTGCAAATCCAAGGTTGGATTCCAATCACTTTCATAAAAGATTACAGTGTCAGCAGCTGTCAAGTTAATACCCAATCCACCAGCTCTGGTACTCAGCAAGAACACAAAAATGTCATTCCTGCAATAGAAAACAAAGTACATATTTTATTTTCATGACTTCATAAAAGGAGATGAAAGAAGTAGTGATCACTGACACCTGTTATGAAGGAGTCAGATGTTATGAAATACTCACCGCAGCTGAAAGTCTCTGACCATGTCTCGTCGATCCATAATTGTGGAAGACCCGTCAAGCCTCAGGTACCTATATTTTCTATAGTTCATGTAGTCCTGCAATAACAAACAAAGAATCAGCACCAACAATGTGCAGATACAGACAAGCGTTAAAATCCAATGCATCAGTATAAAGCAATCCATCAATAATATAAGTTCTGTTATTGTAGACTGAGATGTTGCAATTAAAATAAAATCAGTACAGAATTAGGAAACCCATTTCTAACTCCAATGCATACAAGCAATGATAACAGCCATTCCTTACAACTGCACTTTACTATGCATAATAAATAATACAGCATGCACATTATGGAAGCATGTTTTTAAGTGTTTTTGTTTTATTACATATCGAATCTAACTATCCAACCGATAACCATTATTAACAGCTTGATCCAAATGCTTTTGCACTATATCTAAGAATCAAGTTTAAAATAGAACAGACAAGCTTAGGAAATAAGATAAAGGTGAAGAATAAACAGGATAAAAAATACCTCCAAGATATTCAGCATTTTTGTCATTTGTGCAAACAATAGAACACGGTGGTTTTCTGCCCGTAGACGTTTCAGTAATATATCAAGCGTCTGAAGTTTGCCAGAATCCTAAGGAGGAAATAAATTAATTTTACTGTCAAAAAAATAAATATCAAAACCCAAAAGAGCAACTAGAATATTACCCAAAAAAAAAAAAAAAGAAAAGCAACTACAAAGTGCACAAGAAATATTCTTACTGTTAGCAACTTCGCATGGTCAAAACTTTGCATGGGGGGACAAGAACCAAATATCTTATATGTAAGTTGGAGGGCAGGTCGCGCAACCGGTAATTGAGAATCAATTTCTTGAATCAAGCAATGAGGACCATCTGGCATTCTAGGCCCATTATACTCGGATGTCCGAGCAAACCCAATCAATAATCTCTTAACCCATGGATTATGTAGTTCTTCAGTGATTCTGTAAGCGAAATTTCTATCCGAGCATTGAGCACCAATCTATCAAGGAGAAAATATCAACAGGGAATAATATATCTAATTTAGTTTAAGCTGTTCCCCATAATAGTAAAAAATGGATAAGAAAAAAAGAACATACTGGAGGAGCTCTAGTTCGTGGGATAAAAGTGTATGTTGAATGAAGAAGTTTAGTATTGGATAGCAGCCTGTCCTGATGAGAGACAACTAAAGCCTCAAATGGATCACTGCCAGGACCAGTTGCAATTCTTCTTCTGAGCAAATTGGTCTTGGATCTCGATGGCATTAACAACATCCTAGTAACAACTCTGACTGTTCCAATCTCAAGGTAGCTGGAACTGAAGTCATCATCCAATACCTCCATTAGGTCGTCTAAAGTTCCATCTAAAAATTGGTTGTCCAATCTTGAAATAGAAAACAAGAGTCTCTCCATGAAAGAACCAGTTCCAAGGAAAGCAACCTCCGCGGGAGACAAATCCATGAGACGGGAGAACCCAAATGTCCCACTTCTAACGCAACACTCATTAGAGATACTCTCTTGCTGGAAAATAGATTGATAAACATTTCCCGAAGAGAATACATTGAAGTATTTGTAAAACATTTCTTGATAAACTCCACCAGCAACAGTTGAGCATAATGTTTCAGAATTTTGTAGAACCTCTTGTTGGACAAGTTTCGGCAACTGGATAAAGAAAAGGAGGGCAAAAGTGGTATTTATGGTAAAGCACTAAAACAAACAAGGCTGATATAATCAAAACTATATATATTTTAACAGAAGTACCTTGTAGGTTATGGGATTATGACTCCCTGCATAGTGTATATCCTCCAACTCCCCAAAGGGAGGAGGCAGAAGAGAATTTGGGATCTCTCCAAAATAGAAGTATGTGCTTCCTTCATTTCTTTCAAATAACTCCGGATGGTTACACACCTACCATTACATAAATAAGATATTCAAAACAATCTGAAACTTCTAAAACAGAGATAAACAACTTCAACACGTGTAATGAACAGAGATACGCATTCTTTGCGCAACTGGTTAACCATATAAAGCAGAGATAAGAAGAAAATATAGGAGGTAATATAGCTTACCTTTCTCAGCTGAATGACAATATTCATCAAATTCAGAATTTTCTTTTCATTTAGATGTCCACGATTGCTATCAAACAATTCTGCTAGAGATATCTTATTCTTAATAGCTTGATAGAAAGCTTGCTGCCGGGAACTCAACTTGCAGTGAACCATAATCTCTGTTTTCCTAGTCAGCTCAGAAATCACATCTTTCTTCACTCGCCGTAGCATAAAGGGCTTTAAAATTGCATGCTGCCAACAGAAAAGGAGAAGAAAAACCTTTAAGAAATATCAACACAACAGGGCAAAAAAGAAACCTACATTCCTTTTCAAAAAGATGAAGAATGTCAGTTTTGGCATCTAGATAAATTAACTATAATAAATACAATAAAAAAAAAAGTAGCCTTTAAGTCCAACTTCATCCTGGTAGCAAATCCAGCAAAACAAAATACTCACCAATCTGTTAAGCTGATGCTCATTCAAAGTACCTCCATGTTCAGCATGATTCTCAATTCTGATGATATAGAAAAAGATGCAATAAATAGATCTATTTTTGGTTAGATGGTGAAGACTGGAGTAGGCTAGCATAAGGAACACATACCCCTTAGAAAACCATTCATTGAACTGTTCATGGCTATCAAATAAGGTTGGCATGATAAAATGCAGAAGGGCCCATAGTTCTGCCATGTTGTTCTGGATAGGTGTACCAGTCAGAAGTAAGCGGTTACGACAGTTGAAACTAAGCAGTGTTTTCCACCTTATACTGCAAAGAAACAATCCAATCAGAATATCAGATAAAACTGAGAGTATATAAAGATTAATATAGCATAAAGTAAAAATGGAAATCAGAGTTGCAACTTAGGGAAGGCAAGAGCAACCATTTTCTAGAATAAAAAATGGAAAACCACTGATGCAACTGAGATGCAGTAATGTATTGCAGTAAACAATTGTATAAGATTCCTAAACCAGTAGAGGAAATCTACGGTAGCACCAGATACAAGGATACACCATAAATAAAAAGAGAATCAATTAATGCTGTTTAAAATTACAATCTGTTATATACATGTATAATTTAGTGTTCAAGTAGAACTAAAATCTATACAACTATTAACACAGACAAATACTTCTGATTCTATAGAGAATAACATTTATACTGCTTTAAAAAGAATGAACAATTAACATAAATATCAGTACATGCAGGGTTGTCCAACTTCCAAAAAACCATCTAAACAGAAAACAAATAATTATGTGGCATTCAATGGGGTGAGGTTGCCAGCTGGCAACAAGACAATTTATAAACAGAACTTACTCATCAAAGAAATAATTGCTAAATAAAAATAATTAATAAGAACTAAAGCTCATAAATTTAAGGAAATAAACAAATTCAAAGTTAAATGTAAAAACCTGCTTGAACTCTTGATTGCCTGTGCTTCATCTAATACCATGTACTGCCATTTCACACGTCGAAAATACTTCTCATCAGACACCAGCAGTTGATAACTGGTAATCAGAATATGAAATCCAGCCTCCCTGACAAAAAAGAAATAATTAACAAATTTACATGAACAATAATTAACAAATCATTATTAGCTGCTATGGCACCAACTTACAATGTTTCTCATATTATTCAAGTAAAATGAGTATCGAAACAAAAGTAGACTACCTTCGATAAAGGCGCTTTGGATTGATGTTCTTTCTAAGAACCATCCGCTCCTGAAGTCCACCCCAGTATGGAAGAGTTTTAAGGGCAGGACAGAAGCGACTAATCTCATCAGCCCAGTTATTCAATACTGAAGCAGGTGCAACGACAAGAAAAGGCCCCCATATATTTTTCTCCTGTGTAAAGCAACCAATCCTAGTTAGGGTAAGGTAAATTTATGCACATAAAACACCAACCTTAGTGGTTACCTCAGCCAAATGGGCCAAGAATGCCATTGCCTGAATAGTTTTCCCCAATCCCATTTCATCAGCAAGAATACCATTTAAACCCTGAAAGAGAATATATGACCACACAATCATATAAAAGCGAAGTTAAAACTGTTACATTTGATAATTATTAAAAGACTATTCAGTCAGAGGTTGCATGAAAACCTGCTCATAACAATTAACAAGCCACTGAAGGCCCTTTAACTGATATTCCTTGAGGGAACCCTTAAACATTTCCGGTGTTTGAACTGTTGAGGTTACAGGCATAGTGGATCTGCACATATTGGAAGTCCCAAATACGTGAAACAAGGGGAAAAGGAGCAAGAGGGAAAAAAAAAATCATCTCCAACTGTAGTTTTATCCAAAAATTGTACACAAAACAGAACTTACGGGTTATGCAGATCTATATTGCTGGACCCGGCAACAGAATTATCTTCTAAAGGCACCTCAGTTTCAGCAGCTTGACGCAACTTGATACATTCGGTATCAAATGCACTAGTCAGCTTCTTTTGTTTAGAGACTGCGTCTTGAGCAGCTCTTAGAGCCTCCTTCTTCAATTCAGCCTCTTCTGGATCTTCTTCTACACCAGGCCCACCATCATCTTCTTTTTCATCATCATTTGATTCTTCATCCTTTGCAGGCAAAGCTTCAGAGGGCTGAGAATTTGCCTTGTTCTGCATAAAGTGACTATAAAGTTCTGTTTGTTGTATAAGAAAATTGAGCCTTTGCTGCTGCCTCTTTGCTTCTCGAAGCTCCTGTTCACGCCTTAAAGCTTCTGCAGCTTCTCTTTCCTCCCTTTTCCTCACTTCTGCCTATTAAGGATTGGAAATTACATAGCAGCAGGTTCAATAAATTTTTTTCATCATATGCAGAGAGAGGTCTCAGACTGACAGTTTTAGTTACCAAGTTAAACCACGATTTATAATATGTGTGTACAAATAGTTACATATGTTGAAAAACTTGTGGAATGACAAAGAGTGATATTTTTACTCATTGTAATTCTAAAGTGACATTCAAATGTTTCTCTAACACAAATATTAATAAATTTATCTAATTTGTGACCAGAAGTTCTAATTGCATCAAATGACTAGCAATAAAACATTTTTTAAGTATAAATATTAATAAATTTTATCCACTTGTACATTTAATGACTTCCATTAAAATTATTTTTCTTAATTCTCATAAAATTGAATAATTTATAGGTTAATATTATAAACTTCCAATCATTTATTTCAAACTTTAAGCTTTAGAAATATTTTATTTTATGTGAAACAAGTATTTACATGCAAGGCACACAAAGACACAATCATAAATACTAGTAGCAAAAAGTACCCGACCCAACTACCCTCGTTATTATCTGGTATATCAAAATGAACTATCCAATAAGCCCTTTCATATTTCCACCACTGATAATTGGCCAATTCTTGGTCATCCTTTTGAAAAATAAATTCCAAATATGCAACTAACAAAATGACTTCCATTCTTAAAATTGAAGGACATTCACAGAGCATAGTGCTTTAGAAAGGGAGAAGAAAAATACCATCTCCTTGTCAACTCGCTTCCAAAACAACAGCATATCTCTAGCCAATTTCCTTGTGCGAAGTGCAGCACCCCTCATAAATTTGAGTGATCTACTCACCTTCAATTTCACCTGGAAAGGAAATTAGATTGTCACTAAAGCTTCAAGAGATAACATCACAGAAGCCCTACTGTCCTACAGTGCTCTTGAGGTCACATAAAACAACATACATACCTCTCGCTGACAGTTTTCAGCAAATCTCTTAGAATCAATGAGTTGCTTTCGGTGAAAATTAGTGAAATTCCTGTGATGCTTTGGAATGTCTCTTCTAACAATGGTGACCCAAACTTTTCCAATTTTCTCCATTTCCTCTCTCTCAATTACAGAAGGGTCTTTCTTCACTTTAGGTTTCTTTGGTAAGCTTCGTTCAATTATCTGCAGCCAGAAACAATCATAGAGGAAGTTAAAGAAAAGTATTATCACAAATTAAATAAAAAGGAGACTATCATAACTTGAATTGAGCTAACCTCATACGTGTCTCCTTTCTCCAAAACCTTAACATAGTAAACCTGTAATACACCACCCTCTGACAAAATGGACCGTTGTAAATTTCCAGCAGCCCCCTCAGGTATGGAGGAATTCAATGCACTCTCAGATACCTTGAGACTGAACTTCTGAGATGAGTTTGAAGCTGCCAAAGCCTTCAATCTGGCCTGAAGCGATTCATACTGAGGATGAGGCTCTCCCATCCCTGCTCGACTTCGAGATCCAAATCGTTTATCACTAGCCATCATCGTTGCTAAGGACCCCAAATCTAAAGTACCCTTTAGGTAAAACTCCTCCACCCGGATATCTGAGAAGCTTGGCAAGTTCAATGACAATGCCAGTTTATCATAGGTCGGAGGGATCTTAAAAGTGATACCCTCTCCAATATCCAAATAAGCAGGTTCATACATAATTCTGCAGATTATATGTGAAAAAGAATTATTGATTATGCCAATAAGTTCTATGAATACGAAAATCCAAGATATAATTTAAGATTCATGTATTCTAGTACTACATTGCGTATCAACCAAGGGAAAGAGTATATCAAACAATGTCATACTTGGGCACAAGATCTGCTTCATGATAGTTTGCAAACCTCTGAGAACTAACATCATTCATCCATTCAGATGTGGTCTCCATATCATAAAACCCTGCTCGCTGCTCATTCAACAATTTCCTATTTTTGGAACTACCCAAATTGCTCTTTGGAGCTGGAATACCCATTCGTGAAGGAGCAGGACTCGCAGAGGTATCCTTGAACCTCCTTTTGTACTTTTGTACGTGTTCTCCAAGCATTGACCGATACCGCTCCTCTGTGATATGGGTGCCTTGATAATCGTCGTCCTCCTCGTCACTATTTAATGCCCCCCTCCACTTTCGCTTCGCCAAACTCAATTCCCTCTCAGACATAGTTCCATTACCATGGTGCGACATTGCTCCACCTATTGAAATCCCATTACAGAACAATGCACATTCACTAGGTCAATGTTTTTTTTAAATCGAACTGTTTTAACCACCAAAATTCTCTAGACGTATAAAAAACCAATGAAAAAAAGGTGCATTTACAAGGATAGAATCCGAAGGAGCCCTTAATTCCGAGTTGTAAAAAAAAAAAAAAAAACTACCTTGGCTACCTCTGCTCTCGTCCTGACTACTATTCCCATAATAATCAAAATCATCATCAGGTTGTGGAACTTTGAAGTTCATCAAAGGCTACAACAGAAACCAAAATAAAATAAAACAAAACAAAAAGGAATAAATTTACTTGAGTGCACAATTAACAAAAATCCGAGAACCCGAATTCACCAAACCATATTGATACAAAATCATAAAAAAAAAACGCATAAAAACCAAAGAAGACCGATTGAGAAAATAAATCGAAAGGCAAGTAATAGACCTCAAGATTGAAGAGACCGGAGTAGGAAAACGAATCCTTCGACTGGCGCCTGGGTTCCATGAAGAAGAAAAAGTGAAGAGAGTCCCCAATAGCAAAACCCTAACTCCACGACAAGCATGGAGGAAGAATTTTGTAAAGAAAAAGCAAGAAACCCCTAACCCTAGCAAAGGAAAAAATATATATCCAACGAGGAAAGGAAGATGGTGCCTAGGATAAGGTGGGTCGACAATGAAAGAGAAGGGAGAACGTAATACAAGATACAGACGGTGTACAGGTGACATCTCTTAATGTGCGCCCTGCTTGTTAAAATACACAAGAAAAGTGTTAATAGCACAGTACCTTAGAGCAAATTTTACCTTCTTTCTAAACTTTAAAATGTTTTAATTACATCCTTCAAAATAAAGGCTTAATATCTGTTTTAGCCCTTGTACTATAGTAAAATTCTCACTTTGCCTCTCTACTTTCGTTCCATCCATTACATTAGTCCCTTGACCATTTTCATTAAATAAAAACTCGTGTGGGCATTTAAACCAATCAAATATGAAAATGTGGACAATAGTAAAAGGGCAAAAGTGAAAAATTATTATAGTACAAGACTAAAGTGAGAATTTCACTCTAGTATAGGGGCCAAAACATTTATTAAGCTCATTGTCAAGGGGCAATTATGTGAACACATCGGATTTTTTATATAAAAAATGAACAAGGAGCGAACGTGATGGACAGAATGAAAGTAGAGGGGGCAAAGTAACAGAAAAATAGTAATAGGGCCAAAGTGAGAATTGCACTATAGTACAAATGTCAAAATACGTATTAAACCAAAAATATAAGTTTCTTATTTGTTGTGATGTGACAGGTTTGATTGTATGCATCAATTAAAATATATTATATTTATTTCTTAAAAATTTGTTATAGAATTTGTGACGTTTCAAAACTACTATGCTCGAAAAAGTGAAAACAAAATAGTATAATTGTTTAATTTTTAGAATCTTTAATGTTTCGTATTACAATCAATATAAGTTAAGAATGGTTGATACAAGTTACAACGAGGGGAAAAAAGTAAGGAGGAAATAGGGAGAATCAGGTGGTGGTCCTAGAGAGTTGAAAAGTCGAAAAGGAATAAGAGCACAAGCTAAATGCTAAAATAGAAGACATTTGTACAGAGTAACTTTGGAAGTTTTTTTAAGGTCGATCCCTTCTTTATCGTTGGGAGGGTATTTATAGGAGGGGTCAGCTTTTCTACTAGAGTGACGTGTTAGGTTGAAAGAGGCTGCTATCGTGCAATACGTGAAGAACATGCACTATTGAGCCCATTCTATTATGCATTTGATCGAGACGAGGTTGTCATGCTCAAATGGGTCCCTATTGCTTTGAGAGTATGTTTATACTTGAGGAGTGTTCACACTTAAAAATCGGGTATTGATCTCGTCTTAAAGGAGCGGAAGGGCTCATCAAGAATGCCTATTAAGCGAGTGGTCCCGAGCAGGGAAGGCTAACACTTCTCTGGTCAAGACGAATGGCTAAGCAGGGCATCTTCTCAGGCAAAGTCAAAGAGGAGATCAACATCAGTTGTGTTGTTGATACATGTACAAGTTAGGGAGAGGTATAACAAGAATAAAAAATTAAAATATAAAATAAACTTGAATTAGTTACTATTTGTGACAATGTAGTCTAAAAGGTATAATAATTTTTTTAGCCCTTCAACTTTACATAATATGTCATTTTAGCACTCCATTTAATTTTTCGCCTATTTTAGCTATTAAACTTGTGTTATTTGTCAAATCATTCTAAAATAAATGGAAAAGTTAATCTTTGTTAACTTTGTTGATGTGGCATACATGTGGATACCATGTCAACAATTAATTAATTTTTTTTAAATTTAATTTTTTTTAAAATACATAAAAATTATTAAAATTATTTTAAAAGTATAAAAATTATAAAAATATATTTTTTTAATTTTAAAAAATTAATTAATTACTGACGTCATCCACGTCAATATATTTTTTTAATTCATTAAATAATATATTAAATAAGGGTTAGTTTAATGTATATTCAGTATCAAATAGTTTTGAAAATATAATTGATAGAATAAAATAACATTTTAAAACTAATGAAAAAATGATTTAGTATATAAAACTATTAAAATAATATACAAATTTAAAACTATACAAGAAAGTGAATACAAAAGATATTTATATTAAATAAATTATCACATTTAATAATAATTAAAAATAATTATTGAAATTTGACTTTCTTTTTAAAACAAATTAACAAAAAAAAAAAAAACACTTGCACCAAACAAATAATAGACAAATAAAAAAGATTTAAGATTACTTGCTTCGTGTTTGCTTTCCTTACACGTCTCTGTCTGCTATGTCTAGCAGGTTCTTGTTTCTTTTAGGGTTTCAGTGTGTTTTTGTGGTTTTTCTAAGGTTTTTGGGTGGTGCCGTCAAGATTAATTGCTTGATTTCTTTAAACTTGAGGATGTTTTGTGTAGGCGAAATAGGGGAATGGAAAGAGGTTTTGCTGCATTATCATTAGACGATAAGAAAGACGAAGTTGTTCAGGTGTAGAGATGGTCGGATCCAATTTCTGAGAAAGAGGAATTATGTTTGGTAGGGTGTTTTTTAATAGTAAGTGTTATATACTTCCCAACGATGAGAATCACAATGGCAAATCTCTAGCATCTATTAAAGGGGTTCAAATTTCAGATTTGGGTGAGAAAAGATTTTTGTTTAGATTTTTTCATAGGATGGATCTAAAGAGGGTGTTGAAAGAATTTCTATGGACTTTTAGCAATCATTTAATGTTGGTTCATTATTTAGGGAAGGGAAAGGATTCGCTGAAGGTGCCTTTAATCTTTATGAATTTTTGGGTTCAAATTCATGATGTGCCTCCAAGGTATTTCTTTGAGGCGCTGGCGAGACAAATGGGGGACTTCATTGGGAAGTTCTTAGAATATGATAGCACATATCTAGGTAGAAGGGTACGAAATCATCTTCTTTTAAGGATACAAATGGATGTGAGGCGTCCATTGAGAAGTAACAAGAAGGTTTTAATTTCATCCGGGGTTTGCTCGTATGTTATTTTTACATATGAACAATTAACTTTATTCTATTTCTTTTGTGGCCAACTCGGTCATAGTGATTCTTTTTGTGAAGTGAAGATGGATCTAGGGTTTGAAGTAGCTAAGATGGGGTCGGACCTCTCACTAAGAGCTCAATCTAAAAGAGCACTTGCGATGAACAATGTATGGTTAAAGGGAGAGGGCGGTGAGACAAGATAGGGGAATAATTATGAAGGGTCTGATTTGGGTAGAAGCAAAAAGAAAGAAGAGAATGAAAGGCCGCATTAGCCCTATATTGGGGGTAAATTTAGAAAGGGCTTGAATCGGACTCTGGATGTGGAAGGGATTCAATTGAATTTACAAGGTCGAGTAGACAAGGACCAAGATTCGGCGATATGTGTGATGGAAGGTGGTGATGGGAAGAAGAGGCCTAGAAGGGAGAGTGATAATTTTATAGAAGGGGAAGAGGTGGGGTTCTTGGTTGTGAGGAATAGGAGGGTGTTAAAAAAAAATCACTTATTATCAACGGCTGCCAAGGGGCAAGCCGACCGGTCGCAATAAAAATCTTCAGTTGGAATTTCTATGGATTGAGAAGTCTATAGGCTATTAGAAAGTTTCGATATGTATTGAAATTGTACAATCCCCACGTGGTCTTCATCATGGAGACTAAATTGAGCAAGGTATGAATGGAAAATGTTAGAAGGAAGTGTAGTTTTCTAAATGGGGTTGACATTGCAACGGATGGATCGAGATGAAGTTTATGTTTGGCATGGAAGGATAATACCAATATTTGTTTAAAAAGTTATTCGGCCTATAACATTAATGTCGCATTAAAAGAAAGTGATGATGGAAATGAATGGAGCTTTACCAGGTTTTATGGCTCCCCTTATGAGCAGAATAGAAGGGCTACTTGGGGAATGTTGAGAAACCTAAGTCGATTCCAAGGTTTACGTTGGATGGTTTGTGGAGATTTTAATGAGATTCTTTATTCCTTTGAGAAGGTGGGTGATGTACCAAGGGAAGAAATGAGGATGGCTACTTTTAGGGGTGTTTTGGATGAGTGCCAACTGATGGATGTTGGCTTCTTGGGTACTTGGTTTACATGGGAAAGAGGGAATTTGTCGAAAGACTAATATTCGTGAAAGGCTTCATAGGGGAGTGGCAAATTTGAAATGGAAAAATATGTTTCCATCAGCAGTAATCTATCATTTACCGCATTCTTTTTCTAACCATTGCCCCATTCTACTTGATACATATATAGGATTGAGTCTCATGTTCAAAAGGGTATTTAGATATTAGACGTGGTGGGTTAAAGAAGAGAATTGTGTAGATGAGGTTAGACAATTGTGGCAGATAGGTAGAAGTGATATCTTAGAGCAGTTAAAGGGTTTACAATATGATTTTGAAAGATAGGCAACTAGGCTTAAACATAAAATGGAAGGGCATAAGAAGAAACTGATAGAAAAAACAGAGTTCCTCTTAGATAAAGACAGAACTGATGAATGTACAGCTGAATTGATTAATACTAGAGTTCACCTTAATTTGGAGATTGATAAAGACGAGATGTATTGGGAGCAAAGGGCTTGGATAAATTGGTTGAAATTAGGGGACAAAAAATGAATTTTTTTTCATAATTATGTCTTGCAAAGAAGGAGAATGAACACTATTCGTAGTTTAAGGCACGATGATGGAAGAGAGACTTGTGAGGAGGAGGAGATAAAGGAAATTGCAATGAGTTATTTTCAACAACTTTTCTTGTCTAATGGCTGTGGGGATACTGAGCATATCCTTGTTGGGATTGAGAGGTGTGTTTCTGAGGAAGGGAATTCGAAGTTGATAGCAAATTATACGAAGGAGGAGGTCGTGGCAGGTTTTAAGGTAATGGGTCTTACGAAGGAGTCGAGGGAGGATGGTTTTCTGGCTATATTCTTCTAACAGTTTTGGCATATTATGGGTGATGAGGTACCGAAATATTGCTTGGGTATTTTAAACAGAGGTATGCCTGTGGACCTTTGTAATCTTACTAATATTGTGTTTATACCTAAAGTTTCTAATCTAGTGAATTTAGGAAATTCTAGACCTATTAGTTTTTGCAATGTTCGTTATAAAATAATAGCCAAAATGATTGTGAATCAATTCAAAAGTATAATAGACAATTGCATTTATGGTGCCCAAAGTGCCTTTGTACCGAATAGATTAATTTTGGATAATGTGCTCCTTGCCTATGAGATTCTTCATACCTTTAGACAAAAAAGAGTTGGGAAGAAAGGGTTTATGGCACTTAAGTTAGACATGAGCAAAGTGTATAATAAGGTGGAGTGGAATTTTTAACAGTAATGATGTTACAGATGACATTTCATACTTTGTGGGTGGAAAATATTATGAAGTGTGTCATATAGGTATCATATTCAGTAATTTATTAATGGGAGAAGTGGCCAGACTTTTTAACAGGTGAGAGGGATTAGACAAGGGGACCCTCTTAGTCCTTTCTTATTTTTAATTTGTAGTGATGGCCTTTCAACGCTTATAAGGATAATTTTGAGGGATGGGTCGATTAAGGGAGTAAAGGCAAGTAGAGAGGGTTTGTCAGTTTCTCATTTATTGTTTGTTGATGATAGTATATTGTTTGGAGAAGCTAGTGAGAGGGGTGCACAGGTTTTGAAATCAATCCTAAGGAATATGAATGATGCTTGGGACAATGCGTCAATTATGACAAATTAATGGTTTTTTATAGTATCAACACTTCGGAAGAGTCTAGGCGAGTTGCTTCTAATATTCTTAGGGTGAGGAATTCAAATAATATGGAAAGATATCATGGTTTGTCAAATGTGTTGGGGAAAAATAAAATAAAAAACTTTTTTTTAGCTCTTAAAGGATCGCATGAGGTAATAAATTGTGAATTGGAGTGTGAGATTCCTTTCTCAAGAAGGTAAGGAAGTGTTTATTAAATTTGTTTTACATGTTATACCTACTTACACTATGACATATTTTTTGCTTCCAAAGTCTGTGTATGGAATTGGACAGCATTATTGCTCGATTCTGATGACAAAAAAGACGTGGGCAAAAAGGGATTCATTGGTGTAGTTGGGAACGACTTTGCGATATTAAGGAGAATAGGGTATGGGATTCCGTAGTTTATCCAAATTTAATGTTGCATTATTAGCTCAAAAAGGTTAGGCGTATTCTTAATTATCCAGATTCAATATTAACGAAAGTTCTAAAGGCTAAGTACTTTCCAAATATAGATTTACTTAATTTTGAGTTAGGACGACTATTTTCGTATATCTAGAAGAGTGTATGAGCATCTAAAGGATTGCTGAAGGATGAGATTTGTTGAAAGGTAGGAGCAGGTCAGAATATTTCAATTGTTGCTGATGCATGGCTCTCTAGATCTGTTAGTTATAAGGTAGAATCAACCAGGAATTATAGTAAACTCGGTAAAGTGGTGGATCTAATTGATGAACAAAAGAGAGAATAGAAGGTTGACTTAATTTATTCTACATTCTCTAAGAAGAGGCAGACAGAATTGTGCGAAGTCCCTTAGCAATAGAACCTCATGCGGACTTTATGGTATAGAAAGGGGAGGCCTCTGAAGAATTTACTGTGCAAAGTGCTTATAAACTATTACATGACATTTTTCCTAATTATTTATAGGCTAAGGCTAAAATATTTTACAAAAAAATCTGTGGAATATTCACATTCCATGGAAAGTTAAAATCCTAATTTGAAAATTTCTTGGAATTTTATTCCCCACTTTGTTAATCTTCGGTGTAAGAGATTGCCCTCGATGGTAGTATGTCCCATATGTAGAGCAACTGCTGAAAACATTGATCATATCTTCAGAGATTGCTCTGTGACATGAGAAGTTTGGATTAGTTTGAATCTGAAATATGTATTAACAAGAATAAATTTGTCACACTGGGAGTAGTTTACCTGGGTGTTCAAGAATAGTTCCAGCATACAATGTCGAGTGTTTTGTTGCTCTTTGTAGGTGATCTGGAGGAACAGAAACAAAGGATTACACGAGGGAAAGAAAAGTATTAGCCCAGAAGTTGCTGCATGGATAAACAAATATATTAAGGAACTGGAGGGGTGTGAGGTTCGGGATCTTACCACGAGGCACGAGTTCATGGGTTGGTGCCCATTAGTTGGTTCCGTTGTCAAACTTAATTTCGACACCCCTTTTGATGAATCTCGAGCAAAATCAATCTCAGGGGTGGTGGCTAACAATGTTTTAGGGGAGGTCCTCGCATTCAAAACAATGGTTCACGGGGAGGTGGCGTCTACGTTTGCATTAGAGACCCTTGCGTGGCTCCAAGCAGTGTTCATGGGAAAATAGATGAGGTTCACATCAGTTGTTATCGAAAGAGACTCAGTATCAGTAATAAAAAAAAATAAATCAGATAAGATTGATAAATCGGTGATTTGGAGTATAATACAAAACATTTAGCAGCAAAAGCAATATTTTCACCAAATAGCCTTTCAACATATATACAGATTTGCAAATCTAGTGGCTCACAACTTAGCTAAAGAGGTGTCGCGAGCATACCTGATCGGAAGGATCCCTAAGCAAGGAACATCGGAGATGGAACTGCGGAGGAGAGAACCTGACCGAGTGCTGTTCGATAGGTGGTCTTTGAGTGGGAATAGAAAGTGGAAGTGGGATAGTTGATGGGTTTTGGAAACCGCTTTTCTTAGGACTGGAATCGGTGCATTGATTGCGGATATGTTGATTGGATTCCAGTTGTGATCAGATTGGGAGTTTGTTTTAATTTTCTATTTAGTTTTTTAATTCATTTTTATTTCTTAAGTGTATGTTTAAGCCCATTTTTGCTATTGTTGGGTTTTGTTTTGTTTTATGGGCTTGCTGATTTTGTTAGCCCATTTGTATTTATTTTTCTTTATTTAAAATAGAGAAAAAAAACAAAAAAGATTACTTACTTCGAGTATAAACAACTTACAAAAGAAAAATAAAAATAAAAAGTAATATCATAATATTATATTACCTCATCATCAATTAAAATATTATTTTAAGTTATTATCACTAATAATCTCCATTTTTTTACTAGTAATTTTTCTTAAATGCTACTTGAATGAATATAACTAACTACTAAATGCTATCCATAAAGTTAAAGATAATTTTTCATTAATGTATAACTCTGATATTAATTAAGTGATAATTAATATGCTTAAAGTTCTATTTAATTAATAACTCTATTTTACATAAATGAAATTAACACTATTTTTTTACATCCTAATTATTCTTAAATGCATAACTATCATATTTTTTATTAAATTATAATTATATTTTTAAATGCATAATTATCACAACTTTTATTTTACGTCAATTTTTTTAACTAATGATTCTAAATTAAATATGATAATTATTTTTGTTGGGATCGATCCACATAAACAACAAAATAGAAAAGGTAGAGAAGATTAAATACAAATTTTACATGGAAAACTTATCCGAAGAGGATATAAACCACAAGCAAAGGAAGTTTTGGCTTTTCACTAAATGAGTATACAAACTAGAGTACAATATAGAGAAAATAAATCTAAATGTATTAAATGTACAAACCCAAACCCTAAAAACAAAACCATAACTCTCATAGAGTTCTCTCAAAAGGGGTAGAAAATTGTTTCCATAATTATCACGAAAACTCTCACGAAAACTCATCTGCGATTAGATCTTGTCGCACCCAAAAGAAAAGTCTTGTAGCACTACATCTTTAATTAGGTTAAGATTAGAGGTCTAATTATACTAAAATATCCCTGAAGTAATCAAAGTTTAAGTGGAAGAAGATAGCAGAGTTTAATTGAGAGAAAAAACTCGATTTATGTGAGGAACACATCACCACGTTACAACGTCTTCATTCGTGTTGTCACGAGTCATTCATAGTCGTAATATCGAAAAACTTCTCGTCATGACGTCACCATCTATTCGGCCGAAAATACAAGACCCACCCCTTATAAAAATGCATGCATAAGCTAGCCATTATAGCGCAAGTTAATACAAGTTTTGAGTAATAGCATTCTAGCTTAAAGATTTTTATTTTTATTTTTTTATTTAAGGTTTGAAGAGATTACTTCCTTGTGTTGGAGATCTGTTTACTTATCAGCATCCATTGGAATTCTGCCATCTTCAATTCTTAAGCATTTGCAGGCACTAAATTATTATTATTTTATTTGGACGCACCATTTTTTTTTTTAATTTGCACACAGTAGGTATTATAACTCATTTTTTAAACTTAGAAAAGAGAAGATAAAATCTCCATTTTCCTGAAATAAACCACAATTTCTAAAATAAAACTCAGATATGTATTGTGAAAGTTTTGTTATATTATACAATGTATAATAATGCATAGATCCAAGCATATGTTATTGGGTTTAAGCAGAACTAAATAAAAAATCAAAACCTATGAGAATAAAAATATAAGTTAGTATGGAAAAACCCACTTATCACCCACATAGTGAGCGGGTAAAATTTATGTAACAGCTTTATATTGTATATAGAAGTGAGACATGGTTCATTAATTTCTTTTATTAAGTATAAAAGGTACACCCTTATGTCATACAGAGTTACGGGTTAGACATGGTTCATATGTTTTCAAGTGAAAATACTCCTCCTTGGACGGAATAAGACAGTTCTGTCATTGAGTGGTTGAGTTGGCCTTGAATTGTTCCTGTTTTGCTGTAAAATAGTTGGGGGGGGGGGGGGAGGAAGAAGGGAGGAAATCAATAAACCACATTCAATTTTCAATTCAAGGAAAGCATTTCAATTTTCAGTAAAATTATATATTGGATTCCTTGATTATCAAAACTTGACCCACCCCTAATTATTAGATTAAAATGTTGGGGAGACCATCCTTCTTGCTATCTATACTAGCTTAATTCTTACTCAAACTCATGTTGATTTAATTATTGATCTTGTTCCTAAACACATAAAATTCATATATAAAATGAAAATTCTGAATTGAAGGTGAGTTGCATTGAGTTTGAAAACACTTACAGGAGGAAGTACAGCCTTTAACGCTTCAACTTGAGACCGAGTCACCATCATGGGCTTTTATAATTAAGAAGATTACAATGCAAACAAATTAGTAATAACACTAATCAGATATTGATCGTCATGCAAATTTTAAAATCTACGTTTCAGCTACTCTTCATTTAAAGTTCCACATATGTAAAAATAAAATATATACATATCCGGTAAAAGTGTTAAGGAAAAGACCTGTCGGAAGACTGTCCAAATCACGTTCTCGGAGCAGGGAGGAGTTGTAAGTGAGCCGTTGTATCGATAATAACTTGAGCCAGGAGATCCTATTCTTTCTGGATTAACAAACCCTAAATTCTGGTCTCCCATTTGAAGGCTTAATATGAAGGGGGAAATCTGTTACCCGCACCAACAAAAACAAATTAACTACTTTGGAAATAACAAAAATCATACACTAAAAACTTTATATATTCAATTATGAAGGCTCTCATTGGACAAATAAAGAAACTGAAACTTTCCATTTTATTCTAGTAAAAATATCATTCATCATATTGAGAATTTTCTTTTCATTTTCATAAAATCTCTATCTTGTTCGTCCCAATCCGAGATTGAGACTAAATAAGTTGTACTAAACCACAAATTGGTAAAAAACACATAAGAAAATAATTATGTATTTATAAAATTTTGATTTTTTAGAGTTGATCTCATTATCCAAACTCGATTCAAACTATTTTTCCAAAACAAAATTTAAAATGTTGGCATACGCTAAAAATGAAGTAATCGGGCATGCCATAATCGTAAAGAATCCCGACGACAGCAGTCTTATTTTGGGGACTACGATGAACTATGTGAATCTCCAACGGAAACCTGTAAACAAACAAATTAATGTAAACATTGGTTTAGAATTTAGAGTAGAAAGTTTTAGTGCTTAGAACATAGTTAAATTTGATACCTAGTTCCATTGATAGTGTGCTCTGAAGGTGAATGCCAGTGACAGTTAACCACTCTATAAGTTGTTCCATTGATGGTAATGTTTCCAGCATCCCCTGACCATACCACCTGATGACGACGATACACCAAATATGTATTTTTATTTGAAATAAAATCAAAATGATAAGGAAAATGTGTGCATATAGTCGATAATTTACCGCAACATCTGCAGTCCTATTCCTCAAAAAAGCTTGAGCTGGTCTATAGTTCCTTTGCAACGCTCCCAACTCAGAATTTACTTGGACCGTTCCAATATCAATAGGAGATTGCTTTCGCCCGTCGCTGCAGGTTCTCCATTCGGGTTTGAGTGTGCCCCAGCGCGATGGACCCCTCCCTGTTCCTTCGTCATAGTTAAATTCATGATCTGTCACAAACAATCCAAATTTACTTCTCATTTTCATTTATTTTTTAAACTTGAACGATAACTTATTTAAAAGGTAAACATAAAGGAAAGGAAGCAAGAGAGAATATATATATATATATACCCTCAGACTCGGATTGAGAGCAAGCCGAGAGAGAGTGAAAAGAGACAAGGAAAACAACAAAGGCAAAGTTTGTATAGCCTAAGAATTTCATGTTTTGGTAATTCCTTGGGATCTTCAAGTCTCAACCATCAAATTTCTTACTTATTTGGGCATGATTGTTAGAGGTATTTATAAACAAGCCGCTGGTGCAAGAGTACGTCATCTCTCTCATTGCTTCATCAAGATAGACTAGCCAACTTTCAAAAAAAAAAAAAAAAAGCCTTAGGGTTTTTAACCATAATACAAAAAAATTTTAATTATAAAAATGGAACTTATTATACATTATTTATGAGAATTATATGTTTACTACCGTAAAATTGGGTACCTGCCAAGATGTGTATTTTATATTTTAAAAATTTTAAAATATAATAATATTTTATATTTTATATTTTATATTTTTAAATTTGTTATTATTTATATATTTTTATTAAAATATTGTTTTTTATAGTTAGTGCCACCTTATACATGCCACTCAAATTTATTGTTCATAAATAATTTATAATGTACCCCATTTTCATAATTAATTTTTTTCTCTATTATGTAAATAAAAAACCCCTAGCCTTACACATTGAAATTGAAACAAAATTATATGATATTAATTTTGAACAAATTGTGTCCCACAAGCAAAAAATAAAGTTCATTATTAGCTTTTGACCGAACTTATAAATGGTTTCAAGTTATCAACAATATGTTTGTTTATATCTAATCGAAATGAAATATGGATTTAAATTTTGTATATATCTATATTTGTAAACTATTAATTCAAACTAGTATAGGGGCAAAGTATTTAATAATTTTAAAATATTATATTTTTTTTAATTTTTAATAATTTCTATATATTATTTTAATTTTAATTTTAAATATAAATCTTATATTTACATTTTTGGTACATATTTTTATGTTTATATCATAATAGCAAAATAGAGGGAACAAAGCTGTTGCTTTTATCACCTTAACACACACAAAAAAAAAAAAAAATCATTTACCCTAAGCTATGGAATATTACCTAGCAATTTTGATAAATGATTTTTGTTTTGACAAATTAGTCTTATGGATGGAATAAAATATCAAACACCTCCCAGTATTGGTTTGGAAATTTCTTCTATCTTTTATAACTACTATTGCTATCTATTTTGGACTTTTTCTTTCAACTCATTTTTAATCCATTAATTTTCTATTAACTTATTAATGCTTCACTAACTACAATTTGGGTACAGCCATTATGCCCTATGCTTCGAATTAGGCGTAATTGACTTTTATTTTGTTATCTTAATGTATCTACATCTATATTAATTAGGATTAAAAATCATTAATTAAATTAGTTAACATATCTTCAACTCTAATTAAAACTAACCATTTATTTTCAACTTGTTTGCAATGAATGAATTTGATTGTAAAACCATGAGCATCTACGATATTATAAGTTTCTTCTTCTTGACCGGATATGTAACCTTCATTAGCAAATTTATTTTCTGTGGTTTCCCTAATCAAACTAGAGGTTACCAAGGAAGCATGCATAGCATTGAATAGGGAGCCGCCGTATACACCAACTACTCCTAATATGTAAAACGGATGCATAAGGATGTTGTGTTCAATCTGGAATACAATCATGAAGTTAAAAGTCCCAGAGATTCCTAGGGGCATACTATCTGAAAAACTTCCTCGACCAATTGGATAGATCAAGAAAACAATAGTAACAATTGCAACAGGAGCTGAATATGCAACAATGATCCAAGGGCGCATACCCAGAATGAAACTAAGTTCTCCCTCATGACCCATGTAACAAACTACACCAAATAAGAAGTGAAAAAGAATTAATTCATAAGGACCGCCATTGTCCAACAATTCATCAATTAAAATATATTATATTTATTTTTTAAAATATTTATAAAATTTGTAATAATTCAAAAATACTATGATTGTAAAATATAAATAAAATAACATAAATGTTTAAATTTTAAAGTTAGATTGTATTATTATCAATATAAATCATAAATAAAATTTTAATATTTAAAATAAACTTGAATTAATTACTATATATTCAAAGTCAAACAATGATAATATCCTATTTTAAAATTTTAAATAGAAATAAAAAATTCATTTAAAAAAAAATATGAAAGTACAATATTAATTTAACATCAATGAAATTTGATAGCGAAATTTTTAAAACAGCTATAACATATACTAATGTTATTCATTTATTGATTATAAAACATTTTATAATAATACTTAATCTTTTTGTTTGATTATAAATGTATACTTTTGAATAAGATTATCTAAATATTAATAATATTAACATTTATTATTTATTCTAATTCGATTTAGAAAATAATTGAGTTAATTTATTTAAATTAGAAAATATAGTTTTAAACATGTATTTCTTATATTTTAATTTAATTTACATGTGATATCTAAAAATAGGTGTAGTTTTTTTTTAATATACATTAGATAAAATTTTAATGTTTAGTTAAAATTATAAAAATATTTATTAGTTAAAAATTTAAATATAATAATAAAATTTGTCAATCAATTAATTAAAGTTATATGTTAAGTACTAAGATCATATAGTTTAAAATGTTTTAATTTCATTAAAGTAAGATTTTATTAGTGAAAAGGCAAAAATAAGACAAATTTCATAAGTAATTGAAAAATATTTATAGCGACTAGTATAGATAATTTTATTAAATTATTTCTGAATTAAGAATAATTTTAAAAATGTAAGGACTAAATTAGCAAATAAAAAAGGTATAAAGCTTTATAGAAAAAAAAAATCGGAGGAATTTATGTTGCAAATAACCACTCTTTTTTTAAAAGAAAACCTTACTATAATATATATAATTTGAATTCTATACTAAATTTTAATAAATTAAATTTAGGGATAAATCTTAAAATTATATATGAACTTCGGTCTAATGTGTCATGTCATACACAAATTTTGACTTTGTGCAATTTTATAAATGACATTTTAATTAGATTTAATTTTCACAAATCACTAATACCATTATCGATATAATACCCTTTTAAGTTTATATATTGCATGCACAAATGATTATACTTAAGCATCATAAAAATGCATTGATGTATTACTTTAAATGTGCATAATGGAATCAAAATTAAAATTTTATTTATGCATTTGAACTGCATTCAAAGTTTTATCTTTATAATTACACGAATCAAATTTTATGTACTAATGATAAGTGCTAAAAGTAGCATGTTTTAATCCCATATTCTTAATGCGATTTTGGGTGATTATTCCATGTTAATGGTGAATTTTATGCTCCTAATCCTTTAAATTCATGATTTTATTCTTAGGAGAGCATTTGGGAGCAAAATGAGTGAAAAACGAGCAAAAAAAAAATTAGGGTAAGGTACAGGAGCCACACGGGCTGACCCCTTCCACACAACCGTGTGAGCCATACAAGATGCCACACGACCATGTGGCAGATCGTGTCGATTTCACGAATTTGCACCTTAAACTACGGGAAAATGCTATTTTTAGGTTTTTCGGGCATTCTAGGATGTATATATGATAAAAATAAGAAGGTAAGAGTGAGCCGTCATAGAATATTCAAGAAAACAACTTGAAAAACATCATTGAAGCCAATTCTAAAGCAGATTTCCGTCAAGATTGAAGAGTCCCAATTGATTTCTTAGGAGATTATCATGAGTTTCTTTATTTCTTTCGGTTATGCTGTCTCTTGGTTGTTTTTATTTGAAAGCATAAACTAATTTTTTTTAAATACTTAGGAGAGATGAACCCTATGATGACTTTTGTCTTTTGATTTTTATTTTACGCAATAAATACTTAGATATTATTCTTAATTATGTGTGCTTAATTCTTGATTTGATATTTCTACATTATTGATTCATGTAGGATGTACTTAAATCAAATGAGTAATAGACCTTGTTTAAGAGTAGATCTAGCGTAATTGAGTGGAGTTGCATGCAATCCTAAAAATAAGATGACATAAATAAACCAGATTAGAATCAAATCTAATAGGAGAATTCATAGATCGAGTTAATGCGATAATAGGTGTTTTAATTAGAAAGAAATTTCAATTAATCAATCTAGAGTCAGTTGCTCTTACACTCGAAAGAGATATTAGCATAATTTAAGGATTTCTACGGATCAAGATATTAAGTGAAGAAATTGCGTAATTTAGATTGATAGTGACAAATGAAATCTAGGTGAATTCTTTCATGGGTATTGTTTTACTTCTTGGTTGTTAATCGTTTATTTGATGTGTTCGTTAGTTAATTAATTTAGTTAATTTTATTTTTTAATTAATTACTTGAATTTATCGGTTAAATAATAGAAAGACAGTAATTACTAGTACTTTTAGTCTTCATAGGAATGATATCGTTGCTTACCATAGCTATACTATTAATTGATAGGTGCACTTGCCTTAGTCAAAGTTTTAGTTAGTTCAAGATGCATCAACTGAATTGCACATTAAATTAAAATTCATATATACTTTTAATATTTATCCCTTAAATTTATAACCATAATTTATAGATATAGTTTTAGTTTATACATATTGTTTATATATCCAAAGAGTTTTGACATGAAAAATTAATATATACTCAAGCATCTATAAGTAAAATGATATAAATTACAATTGGATTGAAATCCAAAATATATTCGAATATGGTGAATTTAATTTAGAGTAAATTTCACGGAGAATCCATACATAATAAAAAAAAGTATAATGTGACTTAAAATGTAAGTGTGTCAACCTTATTAGCATCATTGCATAATATTATTTATATATTAATGTTGATATTCATGAATAATAAAGAAAAACAATATGAACTTAAATAATAACATTGGTAGATCGATGTATCATCATTAATAATGCACTGGTTCTTGTACCATGTTTTTGAGATGATGAGATCAAGTATTAAAGAGTAGAATATTTTTAATTTCACCTACACAAGAAAATCTTGTAATCCATTGAGATTCTTTTTGTTTAAAGGTTCCTTGATTCACTCACCATTACAAATATCAAATTTAAAGGAATTTAAAAACTAGTACTAAAATTTTAAAATTAATAACTAAATTTATCCACCACTAGCATTTAATATGTCAAAAAACCTAATTTTTTGCATTTTTAGTAGTTAGTGATCACACCACGTTTTTATCTTTTTTTTAATTAAGTGTTATGGTTAGTTTGTTGACTCCTATTTTTAGCAAGTTTGTTAGTCAAATAAGTTTGTTTAATCTTTATGAGATTTTTCTGTTTTCATTAATTTGTTAGTGGAGAATCTTACTTCCATGATTTAGTTTCTCTGTAAGCCTATATAAAGGCATAATTGTTGAAGTTAATAACAGTGAATTGATTTTGGTTATCTTCCTCTCTTGTGTTAAATACTCCTTTAAATTTTGTTAACAGTGGTATCAGAGCTAGGTTTAGAGTGTTTTGTGTTGTGTTCTAAATATGATGTCACAACATCCGAGTGATTTCGATAGATTTGTTCAACCTGATATTCCTCACTTTGATGGTCATTATGATCATTGGAGCATGTTGATGGAGAATTTTTTAAGGTCAAAAGAATATTGGTCTGTTGTTGATAATAGAATCCAAGAGCTAGAAGTTGGAATCAGTTTGACAGATGCACAAAAGATGGAGATTGATGCACAAAAGCTGAAAGATTTGAAGGCCAAAAATTATTTGTTCCAAGCAATTAATCGTTCAATCCTTGAAACGATTCTTTGCAAGGATACGACAAGACATATTTGGGACTCAATGAAAAGGAAGTATTAAGGCAATGCAAGGGCAAAGCGTGCACTGCTTCAAACGCTACGAGGGGAATTTGAGAATTTGTGCATGAAGCCAGGAGAGACTATTTCAGATTATTTCTCCAAAACAATGACAATCGTTAATAGGATGCGTACTCATGGAGAACAGCTTGGAGATGTTGCTGTCATTGAAAAAAATTTACGATCCTTATTACCGAAATATAATTTTATTGTCTACTCAATTGAGGAATCAAAAGACCTCGATGCTTTTTCCATTGATGAGTTAGAGAACTCATTAATGGTTCACGAGTTAAAATTTTTTTACAAGAGAGTTAGGAGCAAGCACTGCAGGCACTATCAACTCACAAAGATTCTGGGCATGGTAACAATGAATGGAGGGGAAGAAGCGCCGATGAGAGGAGAAATGTTTGGGATCATCTCATACCTGATAGGAAGCCAAAAGCTATAGACAAATCCCAGATTGAATGTTTTCGATGTCACAGGTATGGTCATTACCGTAGTGATACTATACCAACCTGAATGGAAATAGTGACGGAGGTCAAGGTTGAGGCCATTGGAGAGGGAATGGTAGAGATCATGGCAGAAAAAAAGGTAAATTTCACAGCAGCAACTGATGAAGAGGAAGAGGAAGAAGTTACCCTATTAATGGTGTGTGATTCGAATGAGGAGACTCGAAAGAATTTATGGTATCTTGATACAGGTTGTAGCAATCATATGTGTAGAGACCGATCAGCGTTCTCTGAGCTCAATGAGACGTTTCGAACAATAGTAAAGTTTGGTGACGACTCTCTTGTTTTTGTCCAAGAACGAGGAAAGGTAAAGATCTAAACAAAGTTCTCATTTTTCCAAAGTATTTCTGATATTTTCTATGTTTCGGATCTAAAGAAAAATTTACTTAGCGTGGGTCAACTCTAAAAAAAGGGCTATGAGGTGATTATCAAGGATGAAGTGTGCAAAATCCAAGATGTCAATCTTGGGTTAATTGCTAAAGTCACCTTGATGGCTAATAAGCTTTTTCCATTGCATATCCAACATATTAAACATGACAATTCTTGCTTTTCAACACAAGAAACAAGTTTGGTGTGCCTTTGGCATTTTAGGTTCAGGCACTTGAACTTTAGAGGACTGCAAACACTACAACAAAAAAGGATGGTTGCTGGTCTCCCTACATTCGATATTCCTTCAAGAGTATATGAAGATTGTGTTGTGGGAAAAATGCCTCAAGATAGTTTTCCAAAAGAAAAAGCCTGGAGAGCCTTAAAACAGCTTGAACTGGTTCATTCTGACATCTGCAGACCACTGAATCCAACTTCAAATAGAGGTAAGCGTTATTTTATAACATTCACAGATGATTTTAGTCGAAAGAGTTGGGTCTACTTTCTACATGAAAAAACTGAAGCCTTTGTAGCTTTTAAGAGCTTTAAAACGCTAGTTGAAAAGAAAATTGGAATGTTAATTAAAGCTCTTCGCAGTGATCGTAGAGGAGAATAGCTTTCTCAAGAACTTGTAAGCTTTTATGACTCTAATGGGATCCATAGACAACTCACTACAGCTTATACTCCTCAACAAAATGGAGTGAGTGAAAGGAAGAATCGAACAATCTTAAATATTGTTCGAAGTCTCTTACGAAGAAGTAATGTTCCAAAAGCCTTTTGGTCGGAGGCGGTGAGTTGGAGTGTTCACGTCTTAAACAGAAACCTTACATATGATGTTCGAAACATGACACCGGAAGAAGCTTGGTCAGGTCGACAACCGGATGTGCGTTATTTTAGGGTGTTCGGATGTGTTACTTATTCTCATGTACCGAATCAGAAGAGGACAAAGCTTGATGACAAGGTTGAGAAATATGTTTTTCTTGGCATTAACAATACATAAAACCTATAAATTATATAATCCCACCACAAAAAAATTTATTATCAGTCGTGATGTAGTTTTGATGAGCAGGTGTTCTGGTCGTGGGAAGAAAATAATGACAACCAGCAGTTGAGGAAAATTTCAGCTGATTTTAGTGATGAGATCACAGAACCAGTAATGGAACAACTTATATTTGAAGCAGATCAACAGAACGGGCGTGGTAAAAGAAACAGAAAAAAGTCGGTGTGGATGAAAGATTATGTGGTCAGTGAGAATCAATCTGAAGATGATGAAGATCCTCAGACACTTTTTGCTTTATTTGCAGATTGTGATCTTGTGAATTTTGACGATGCTTGTAAAGAGTTGAAATGGCAGGAAGCTATGAATGACGAGATTGCTGCAATTAAAAAAATGACACTTGAGAGTTAACTGGAGTTAAATGGGTTTACAAGACCAAATTCAAAGAAAATGGTGAGATTGACAAGTATAAAGCTCGTTTAGTAACTAAAGGCTACAAACAGAAATTCAGTGTTGATTATAAAGAAGTATATGCTCCTGTGGCTCGGCTTGACACAATCAGATCAGTGGTGGCAGTAGCAGCACAAAACTCATGGCTGATTCTACAACTTGATGTAAAGTCAGCTTTCCTACATGGGTTGTTGGAAGAGCATGTATTTATCTATCAACCTCCTGGTTATGTGAAATATGGTAGTGAACTGAAGGTATATAGATTAAAAAAAGCATTATACTGGCTGAAACAAGCTCTGAGAGCATGGTACAATCAGATAGATGCTTATTTCATTTCAGCAGGTTTTAAGAAGTGTCCATATGAGCATACTCTTTACTGCAAAGTTGAGAATGAGAAGATTGTTATTGTGTGCTTGTATGTGGATGATCTAATATATACTGGGAATGATTCAACGATGCTTGATAAATTTAAGCAATCAATGATGAAATAATTTAATATGTCTGACCTTGGGTTAATGCATTATTTTCTTGGTATTGGAGTATATAAATTAGATTGTGGAATTTTTATTTCACAAAAGAAGTATGTCGGGAAAATTTTAGACAGATTTGGGATGAAGAATTGCAATTCTGTGGCCACTCCTATTGAGCTGGGGCTGAAATTGGAGAAAAATCCTTCTAGTGAAAAGATTGATAGCACATTATACAAACGACTCCTGGGAAGTTTGATGTACTTGACAGCCACACGACTTGATATTATGCATTCCGTTAGTCTTATTAGCAGGTTCATGGAACACCCAAATGAGATGCACTTTCTTGCTGCTAAAAGAATTCTTCGCTACTTACAAGGGACATCAGATTATGGGATCTTATACAAGAAAGGAGTAAAGTCTAATCTCATTGGATTTACTGATAGTGATTTTGTAGGGGATACAAATGATCGGAAGAGCACTTCGGGGTATGTGTTCATGCTAGGATCAGGGGCTATTTCTTGGTCATAAAAAAAACAATCGATTGTTACTCTGTCAACCACCGAAGCAAAGTATGTTGCAGCCACCACATGTGCTACTCAAGCAATTTGGTTAAGAAACATTCTTGCAGATGTTTTTTTTCCACAAAAGGAACCTACTCCAATTTATTGTGACAACAATTCAGCTATAAAAGTGTCAAAGGATCCTGTCTTGCACGGAAGAACAAAACACATAGATGTAAAATTTTATTTCTTGAGAGATCTCACGAAGAAGCGAATTATAGAAGTTGTTTACTGCAGAAGTGAGGATCAAGTTGTTGATATTTTCACCAAACTTCTCAAGATTGAAAGGTTCATGAAGTTGAGAAAGCTGCTGGGAGTTTGCACATTGAGGGAGGGATCGCATGATGAAGTTACTTAAATTGAAAATCTGCTTTCAGTTTAAGGGAGGGATTAATGAAAAATTAATCACACCACGTTTTTATCTTTTTTTTTTTATTAAGTGTTATGGTTAGTTTGTTGACTCCTATTTTTAGCAAGTTTGTTAGTCAAATAAGTTTGTTTAATCTTTATGGGATTTTTCTGTTTTCATTAATTTGTTAGTGGAAAACCTTACTTCCATAATTTAGTTTCTCTGTAAGCCTATATAAAGACATAATTGTTGAAATTAATAACAGTGAAATAATTTTGGTTCTCTTCCTCTCTTGTGTTAAATACGATCTTTTAAATTTTGTTATCAACTATTCTTTAAATGTAATATCTTGTTTGTCGATACTCATCTTTGAGGTGTAAGGTCCCAGTGCAAAGATAATGAATTCTATGACACAGACGGATGGGAGCTGTGACCTTACACCCTAAGTGTTCGACTGTCAGAGCACCATTAGCGCAGCGAAATAAATTAATTCTGGCCATCCCAATTCAATGATCCAAATATGAAGTAATTGGATCCGGACGACAGGGTCTCGAAATATTATGAAATGCCATAGAAATTGAGTCTGTTTGTGCAGGAAGTGCATTCCAAACACTACTTTTCGAGCTTCCAGCAACAGCTTCGAAAACTCCAACCTCCATCTAATTCATCCAGTGAAAAATTGGGTGCTAAAAGTAATGATTCAAGTCTATTGTGAAAAAGGTATGATAGAGATTAGGATTAATTTTATTCAAACCGCATCTAAATAAAGATGTCTCCCACAATTTTAGAGGATAAGAGGATTTAAAAATGTGTGTGTTTTTAAAAAAAAAAAATCATGTATATATTATTTAACTAAATTAATTAATTAATGTATTTAAAAAATCGATAAATAACATTTTTACCCAATTAAAATCACTAAAATATATTTAATAAAATAGTTTTGAGAAGCGATCAGCTATGGGTCAGAGTCTTGAAATCCAAGTACAAATGGGATGGTATCCTACCAACCTCACTGCATAATAGGATGCATAATAGGAATTGCTCTCGGCCATGGAAATGCTTAAGCAGAGAGTATTGAAGGAGGTTTGTAGAGGGATCACTTGGATATTGGCAATGAGTCAATGACCAAAAGATTAACTTTTGTAGGAACCGTTGGCTAGGAGAGGACAACCTGTTGATCCGTGCTTGTGAGGAGTCCAATTTTTTACCACAACCTTCCTACATGATCTCAATGATTGTAAACTCACATCATTAAGAAATGTATTATATAACAAATTCTTCATAATTGAGTTAAATACATAACCCACTAAATAGACGAGCTTACCTATTAAGTTATATATAGTCAAAAGATGAACCCTTAAGCACTGAAATAATTATAATAATTTTTTTTATCTAATCTGAATTAATATATAGAAATAACACAATTTTTTTTGAAAAGTTTCAAAATGAAAAATATAAATATCCATAGAGAAGTGTTATGTTATGGAAAACCACAACTTGTGCCATAAGTTATGTAAATAACAGACACATACTTTGATGTACAAACATTCACTCTTTATATAAGATTCAATCTATGCCACTTTTACTACTTTGCTTTGTTGTTTTATGACTATTTGTATCTTAAAAGGAAAGTGATTCACGCTTGAAGTCTTAAATTTTTTTTTTATTCCGCCACATATTTTTTTTGAGAATCTTAAGTCTTTAAATTTATTGTCTTTATTTATACTATATTTATTGTAACGACTAAAAAAATTCAATTTTGGATTTCGCGTTGAATCGAGATAAATTTGATTAATTTTTTTTATTTCGGAAATTTTGGACAAAAGGATAAAATTTAAATTTTTAGTATTTTGGACTTATTTGTATTTTTAGTTTATTTTACAAAATGAATTGAAATTGTAACAATTAATGTGTGACCAATCTTATAATTAAATCTTTAATTTTCAAATTAGTATTTGATGTGACGTGGGCGCATGTGTGGTTATTATTATTTAGTTTCATTAGATAGTATTTTTATTAAAGTTTTATTAGGATTTTTGTGATATGTTATAAGAATAATTATAATTTATTTTATTTAGGATTATTATTAAGATAATTTGATTTTAATTGATGATTAGAAGTCTTTTTAAATTAAAAGTCCTTAACCCTCAATTCTCTTTCTTTACTCTCCTTTAGTTGCCAGCCTCAACTATTGCTACTTGTCGTCCACCACCAATTTGATGTGAGCACACCTGGGGCATCCTCGAATGCACATCAAGTATCTATTGAGCTGCCAAAAGGTCCCATGACCCGAGCCCGAACCAAGCAACTTCAAGATGCTATATCGGCCTTTGTGACGCGCATTTGGGAAGATAACCAGCTCCCTGACGTTGAAGGAGCTAAGAACAACTTTTTGAAGACTTCCTGCACCATATTGCAAACCGATCTCAGCTCCTCTTCAGCTCCCCTATGCGCCATTCAGCTCACATCAGCTCACTTGAGCTCGTTTTAGCTCGTTTGAGCTCGAACTTAGCTCAATTCAGCTCATTCCTTTTTCATTTTAATAAATTAAGTTTTAATCTAGCTTATAACTAAGTTTGCTACAGCTCATGCCGAGTTCCCTAGCTCATTTTAGCTCACTCAGTGTTTTTGACTATTTGAGCTAGCCGAATTTATTATAAGTTGACTTATAATTATTGTTTCAAATTTAGTTAGTGTCATTAAGTTATTTAGTTATTGATTTAATTTATAATTATATGAATAGTTGTGTGTTATTTAATTTTGTTAATTAATTTTGTAGGTTAGCCGAACTTGGAAGATTCATGTATGGACTTTAATGCAAGGTGCATGCATGGGAGAATTCAATGGACGACAATCAAGAGGCACATGAATGTTCATGATGAACATTCATGCATTTGAAGATACATGGATCAAATTAATGAAGGAACATGTATTGGACGGTTCATGCATTGACCATGTGTTCACACATTGTGTTCACACCATGATGACCCTTCGGTTGAATGTTCACACCCAAGTGTCTCCTCAAGCTCCTTGTTCACACCAATTTTGACTCTTCATGAAGCCCTAATTAATTAAGTCACTCATGGTGAAACAACATGAATTCAAGGCTCCATTTAAGGTGTTAGCCGAATTTAGCCATGCATGTATGAAGACCATTCATTCAAGTCCACCAATGTACATTCATGAAGCTAACTACTCACCTCCCATTCGGCCGAACATGGACAAGACACTAATGGTCATTTTTCTAGAATATTCATGTATTAAATTAGGTTCATTGCTTAATAGTTAAGTTCATGAATAGTCTATTCGGTTAGCCTAAGGAACTAGTATAAATAGTTTGTCGATTTCATTTGTAAAGGACTTTTGCCAAATTTGTTAATGAACTTTGTTCTTGTGAGGTTGCTTCCTCTCATATCTCGTACAAGTTTCGAAGACTTATCTAGCTTGTGCTAGTGGCGTCAACCGACTTGTTTGAACTTATCACCATCCTTGGTGTGGCGTTCACCTATCCTTCTATCCATCTTTCCACCTTAACAATATAGGAATCGGGGTGACACTTTTTAGTGTTGAATCATTCCTGACATTGAGATCGTCTTTCCATCCCCCATCTATCCAACATTCTTTCTTGTTTCCTTAACCGAACCTATCACTACCCTTTTTACATAATTTTGAAAACCTTCCGCTATCCAAACCTATCCTTTTCATTCTATTTCTAAAATTCGAGGTACGAACGACTCTCTCGAACTACGATCGGGCAACTACGTGAATTCGACTCGTCTACCCGGGCCGGATCACATCACAATTGTTGCCATCAATTCCAAAAATTTCAATTGTTTTGGTGCTACTTGCTATCAGTTTTTGTTGCCTTAAATTGCCATTGATGTAGCGTTGAGCTACAACACTGTTGAGTTATTGTTTTGCTGCCAATTAGCGTCCAGATTCATCTCAATTTGTTGCTGCCAATTTGCTAGTTGTTCTTGATGCCTTTTGCTTCAACTTCAATTGGGCTGTAAGCTGCTTCATGTTTGCCTATTAGTTGCTGTATTTATCTTCAAACCAATTGCTTCAAAATTTGGCCCACCACTTGATTCCATTATTTGCTGCTGCTCATTGAAGGTTAGATTAATTAGTAATAAAACTTGTTCCATAAATCAGCAAGGGTTTTGGTAATTGGAAGATGGTAGCCTGTTGTATATAGAATAATCAGCAAGGGTTTTGGTAATTGGAAGATGGTAGCCTGTTGTATATAGAATCTATTTCAATATTTGAGACATATTGTTAAGCTAATAAATGAAGTTAGTTATAATAGGGACCATGATAAAATTTCGATGTCATTTATTAGCTTGGCTTAATATTAAATTTAGAATTAAGTTGTAATAAATATAGAAGATTAGAATAAGAAATCTAGATTGATTTGGGTCTTAATAAATAAAATTAGGTAGATTAAATTATAAATATTGGACATAATAATTAAAATTGGTTTAAGATTGAACTAGACTAATTGCCATTAAGAAGGTAGCTTAGATTTTTAATAAATTCGTGTATTTTTCTACATTGAAGCAAAAGAGTTAGGCGAACTGCTGACCGTGAGGATTGTTCGCTTCTAAGCATCAAATGCTTGGAAATTCAACTTATGATTGCTTTGTATTGTGGTTATTTTAAATGTATTACTTCTTAAAAATTATTTTATGAAATTGATTTATGTTAGTTATGAATGTGCTTATAAGTTGTTTTTATAATTATAAAATTATTTCGTAAAATGTAACAGAATCTTTTGAATATAATCCAATATTGTTTATTGTATTATGCAGGCTGCTTAAGTGTTCGAAAATATTGTTATTGGTGCATTTTGGTTGGCTAAGTTGCAAACATTCGCGCACCACTGAGTCACTATTGTTATAAGAAGTGCATTGCCTCTTCTTCATTAATTGTTTAAGTGTTCGGACGGATACTCGTTTGTCCGAATGTACTTCCTACATGTGCAATTACTAGGGCTAATTTGAAAATTGTGAATTTTTATTTATGAGTTATGAAAATTGACAAATTTCTACTTGCTATGAAAAAAAGTGAATTATGTTGATGAATTATGGAAAATCATTCATTTATTATTTTTATATTGGTATTGAAATTTATTAAAGATTTCACTTACACTACTCGAATTGTTACATTGCATTAGTAAAGTTAGAATTTGGAGATCACCATTGAATTGTTGTGAAGAGTGTTTGCGCAAATCTTTTCATGATAATCTCTTTATAAAATAATAGTATAACATTTGGCATGTATTAAGGATTTGTTCAATTTAATTATTTTTTTAATTCAAACTTATTGGTTATCTGATTTAGTTCTGTTAAATGGTTATTATTGTTTTAATAATATTTTTTTTATATAAGCACGTTTATAAATTTTAGATTTTATGTTTTAATGTGCTTGGTTGGCTTCTAAAAATGGTTTGTTCTCTTTATCCGATTCTTATTCTTATCTGGCCAAGGTTGAATGGGGGACAATAGGGGATACTAAATGGGATTTAATTTGGAAGGTACGAGTGCCACAGAGAGTTCAGAATTTTTTTGTGGCTAGCTTTACGTAATAGCCTTCTGACTAATATGGAGAGGGCGAGGGGTCGCCTCTTGCAGCCTTTGTGGTCTATTGGAAATGGAGCAATGTTGTTTGAGATTAACTAACTCATCTGCCAATTTTGGTGGTATGGAGAATGGAAGATCCCTATCTATGTGGCTAACGACAATATTCAACATCTTTGCCCATTCTCCAGTTTGTGCTGATGGGTCTCGATTTGAATGGGACGTTGATATGTGCTCTATACTCTACCCCGAATCGAGTTGATAATCTAATCCATGACTTTGAGACGGACTTGCTTAATGGTGATCCTTGGGAAGGTAAGGGATTAATTTGCCTCTAGTTTCCAACAACGCATTTGGGATGTAAAAGAAGTGTGAGGATGACGATTTGTCAACTTATGTCAATATTAATATTAAATAAAAAAAAGTTAAAAAGTAAAGTCTCCAAGCAACAAAGAAAAATGAAAGAAAAAAAGGTAGAATATGCAAGAATAAACTTCCAAAGCTTGATCGTTTGGGGAAAAAATTGCAAATGAATCTTTATTCGACTTTAGTTTTTTTAATCAGAAGTAAGTCTTGTACAGAAAGTAGGCAAAGGCTAGAGATCTTATAATGTCACAAAATTTTCGGTACTAGAAATAATATTATTTCAAAGTTTAGATAGTAAATATTTGGAGAAAAGAAATATATCATGAGTGGGATCAACAAAGAGGAAACGTGGAGGAGGAAGTGATGGTGCTGACAGAGGTTGGTTCACTTTATCTGGGCGAAGAGTTGGAGAGTAGAGAGAATGAAAGTGGTGAAGGTGAAAGCTTGGAGTAAATTGGTAAGAGTGCAAGTAAGTATGTTGAAGTGCCGAACCCTTCTTCATCGTCTTGGGGACTAGTTATTGGCGAGTTCTCGTACTGGGTGGTATTCATGTGGCAGACTCACAATCAGGTCATCATTATGGGATGTGTGGGGCAGATGTCCTCGATGAAATGAGGATGTCTATAATGGGATGTATTCTGTCATTCCTTCTAATTTGAAGCACAAAATATTTAAACTTATATGGAGTTTGATGACCAAAAAGATCACATTCTTAGAAGAATGCCAAGTGCCTGGAACAACGAATGGTAGCTATATTTTGGAGAGCAGCTGATTGGCTTCCTCAAATAGCTGTCTCCCATCTGGCTGGGTGGTTGAACCAGGAAGCAAGGCTTCTGGTGATCTTTCCAATCTGAAGTGGGTGGAGTATGCTCCTCATGTAGCTTTCTATATTGCCACGTGTCCCCATTGGCGAGGTATAATAAGTGTGAATGTAACTTTTGAGTTAAGTATAAATTGAAATTAAGGATATATAGTAGAAGGAATAAAGACGGGAACATCCAGGAATTAATTGGGTAAACATGGTAATTGGGGAATGACTGCTTTACATTGACATAAGCTAAGGAAGACTTAAAAAGAGAAAATGAACTGAACTTAGGGGATGACTTGTTTTTTATTTCTTTTCTTATTTTGAAACAAGTTTAAATTTACATTAATTAATTTTTATTTTATATTTAACTATTATAACGCATACTCGGTGACACAGTAATTTTTAATATATATATATATATAGACCTAATATATAAAACACACATAGAAATTTTCAGGAAATAGAAATAAAGTAATACAAGTAAATCAAACACAACTTATGACATGAGCATTGGGAGAAAACGAAAATTGAAGTTTTATTCCGTCGTATTAATGCTTTATTATGATATAGGAGGTGCAATTTTTCTTTTTAAATATAATACCCAAGTCTAAAAGGAGCCGCCATTCATCCTGGGAGTATAGAACAATACTGGTCTTCCATCCAATGGTTGAGTTGGCCTTGCATTTGCTTCAAATCCCTGAAAAAGAAACTCAAAATTTGTACTTCGGTCCAACTAAACTTGATTTAATGAACACTTACATCTTGAACAGCATCCCTTAAAGCCTTTACTTGGTCCCTAGAAGCAGTTCTCACCTAATATAAGAAACAGCAGTAAATTAACTAAAGAAAGAAAAAAAAGACCAATATAAAGTAAGATGATGTTTGTTGTTTAGTTAATATTATGAAATCTGCTATTGAAATTACCTTGTTGATGACAGTCCAAACAACACCCTCAGTGCATGGAGGAACTGTAAGTGAACCCATATATCTGAAATACTTTCTGCTACCAAATTTGATATCTCCTGGATTAACCATCCCCCAATGCTTCTCTTCTTTTCCATTAATGGTTTTTATGTGGTGGAAAAGCTGCACAAATTAGAAACCAAAACAACTTACAAAGTACCCTCAAATCATTTTTTTTTTTCAAATGTATATGAACTACTAAAAACAGTCAAGGGAAGGGAAGCTGTTGAGCAGGCATACCCTAGTGAGGAAGGGATCAGGTCGGCCGTATTTGTAAACAATTGCAATAACTGCAATCCCTCGATGAGCACTTATATGAACTAAATGAAGCTCCAGCTCATATCTGTTTTACAAAATAATAGAACCAAAATACATAAAGGACGGTTGTTACATGTATGACGGACAATGAGCAAAATACAATACATCAAACTGAGAGCGTATAGAGATGAGATATACCTGGTTCCATTAAATGTGTGCTCGGAGGGTGAATGCCAGTGACACTGAAGCAGTTCATAATCAGTGCCGTTTATATTAATTTTTCCTGCTTCTCCTTTCCACCTTACCTGATGGTGAATTCATCATCACTCAATACACATTAATCGATGTTCAACAACATATTACAAATTGAGAGTGCATAAAGTTGTAGAAATTAACCGTAATGTCATGTCCACGGTTCTTGACAAGAGCAGGAGCTGGTTTATAGTCCCTTTTCAATTTTCCCAGATTAGACTGAACTTTCAGTTTTCCGGTGAGAAGATCTATTGGAGACTGCAATTTTCCAGTTTCACAAAGTTTCCAATCTGGATTTAGATGCCCCCATTCCTTTGGTCCCTTTCCACTTCCTTCACTGTAAGTAAATGGACTTTCGTTGCCTGTCCTCAGAAGAAAAAAAGAACCAAGATTTAATATTTAAATAAAACTGGAAATAAATGATAATAGGGTAAACTATCCAAGGTTACTCAACTGTTGTAAGTTTTACACTTTGGTCGCTCAAATTAATCATTGAATAATTCAAAAGTTATAAATTTGTCACTAAACTATTAACTTTCTAACCAACTTTAGATGTGGGAACTGATAAATTTATAATTTGGTCACTCAACTATTAGTAATATACAATTTGATTACCATACTATTAATAAATTTACACTTTAGTCATTCAATCTTTGCATCATTACTCCTTAACCCGAAAATCCAAACAATATCAACAATAAATCAAGCCTCAAGTCCTAGTAAAGTTGTTGTCAACCCCATGCCTCACCTCTAATCCAACCAACTTGGCTAGCTTTCATTCTTAACCCACTCACCATTTCCCCTTTGATCAAAACCATAACCTAAGAAAATTCACAATGAAACTATTTATACACCCTTTCTTGAACCAACAACCAAATATTACCACAACCACAATCAAAGATCAAAACCAGTAAAAATACCCCCAAAAAAAGCAAATAGGAAAGGATACTTTCTTCCTTCACAACTACACGAAGAAGGTGGTCACTAGAATATTCGAATAGTTCAATGGCCAACTTATAACTTTTTTAAAATTGAGTGACTAAATTATAAATTTACTAATAGTTGAGTGACCTAGGGTGTTGTTTACCCTATGATGAATAGTGAGTTAAGTGCCATTAAATATCCATTAACAACTTAACAGCCCAATGACTTAAATTATAACTTTTAAATAATTGAATAACCAATTAGTAACTTTTTGAAATTAAGTGACTGATGTGCTACTAATTGAATGACCTTAGATGTAGTTTACCCATAATAATAAAAGATGAATTAAAATTAAATAAATCGTGGATTTTCTCTAATTCTTGTGAAAATTTGTGGCACTAATTTTTTTATTTAAGAAAAAAGAACAAAGTTTGCTTCTAAAGGATGTCAAAACTAATTTAAAACATGAATTACATACTTTTCCATTATAATAAGCATCAAACTTTTGAAGCAATTAAGTAATCTTCCTTGTAAATAAAACCAGGTATAAGATGAATGAGACATGCAGGAGAATCCAATCTTTTCTTTTTATATCAAGCACAAAGAAAAGGTTAAAAAGTAGACAAAGATAAAATGTCAAGTACTGGCAGGAGAATCTCCAATCAACTTAGTTATTAGCACTCAAAAGAATAAATAAAAGTAAAAACCCAGACAGAAGGAAAACATTTTAGGCTTTTGTGAATAGAACCTCATTGCAACTTTCTAACTGTATAAAACTATGACTATATTTTGTTGAGGAATCCTTTGTGGAATAATTACATAAGGTTTGGTTAAAAGCCCAGATTTATGATCATAGCGATCAAGTCCGAAGTCTTAAAGCAACTGAGAAATTGATGGCGAACCGAATATAACAAAAAAAAAAATTCAAATTCATTTTTATATATATAGGAAGATATGTTCCTTTAAGTGTATATATATATATAATATAGTTGAGTGTACTGTGTACATGTCTAAGATCACTCTTCAATTTAGGTACCAAGTAGTGAAAATACATACAAAGAAGAAAAGAGAAAGGATATTTTTCCTTTAACCATTAAAGAATGTCACAGTTAGGTTGGAGTAATTGTTAGAATGGTAACAGGTGGAGACAAGAAGATGACCAAATTAAAGATACGGCCAAAGAAATTAATAGATGATTCATAAAATACAATGGCAACATTGAACATGGTTTATTTGGTTAACTATATATATAAATTCATACCTCTAATAAATTACAAAAAGGTTGTCCTTAAAAGGCATTAAAATTAAATAAAACAAAGGTTCCCAAACTGACAATATTTATAAACATGCAAGGAAAAACAAAAGTGAACAGATGATATTGCAAGTAATACAAACAAGAACAAAAAAATGGGATTCAAATCCAATAAAAGCTAGAAAATATAGGTTTGATATGTCTTATTATAATTACGAAAAAAGAAAGAAAGAAGAGATGAACCATACCTACTTCAGCAAAAGATGCAATGGCTATTGGAACAAGATAACAGAGAAAAGAAATGAAGAGAATGGAAAATGTGATGGGTTCTTCATAACTATAAACGCACTTCATTTTCACTAAGTTTTATGTTATTGTTTCGGTTTGCTCACAGACATTCATTTTCCATTGAAGGCATATTTATACTGAGAGTGGGGCAAGCTGCTGCTTCTTCTTTTTATTCTTCCTTTTTATATTTTCACTATTTTTTTAATTATTTATGCGAAACTAAAGTATAAGTCAAATATGTGTATATATTCTAGTAAAAGTTCTAATAAAATTAAAAGTGATCTAATTTAGTTAAAATTTTATTAGGCTAATATGTCAAAGTTATAAATGTTAGGATTATGGTTCCCAAATTATATACAATATATCTTTTCGAATATTCCATTTTAGTAAAGAAAGAGCAAATATTCTTTGAATTTATTGTGTAGATTAAATCCCCAAAATCCAGAAAAACTTTAAAGAATTCATGGATTCAGGTACGTTTCCGCATCGAGTTTTGTTCTTGATTTATTCTTAATAATTTGACATGATAGATCCTGGTTTATTAAGTTTTATTTTAGATTTATTTTATAATTCTAACAAGTGACATCCGAACCTCGTCATGTTGAATCATTGAGAACGAATTAATTCATTATTATTTTTGGATTGATTGATTTATTTATTTATTTTTAGATTTAATATTTCGATTATATACTATGTTAAATCTTTTGGATTTATATTAAAATCGGGTTAATAGTTAATTAAAAGGTTTCAAAGAAATTGCTTGTAGCGTTTTGAAATTTGGAAGTTGTTTATGGAAAAATATGACATTTCTGTTTCGGTCTAAAGAATTTCATGTAGTCAAAGTTATTGTTAATTAGTCTCCTATCGGTACTATTTGGTTAAGCTGAGATTTATGTTAGAAATTAGATGAATAAACTCGTTAAAATTGGGTCCTATATCCTTTTCACAATTGGACGCGGTGAAATTTGCAGGCCCATTCTTTCGTCATTTCATGTTTTACTTATCTCCAGATTTAATTCTTAAATTATCATTGTCATCGTATTATTATTATTCTTAAATCATTAGTGCTTCATAAAAGAATTCTCCGAGTCAGAGTTTTTCTTTTTTTTTTTTTGTCATTAAACTAGTTAAGGTAAAAAACTTCAAACAATCATACAGTTTATACAGATGGATTACTCTTTTTGTTTTTTGTTTTTTTTTTTATGATTGTGATATAATGTATATGAACGTCTACCTTATTTAGTTACTTATTTTCATATCCTTAGATTTTCTCTATGATTTGCATATGGTAAGTGAGTAATTCATAACAAACACGCTGTTCGTATTTTGGGAGTTTGAAGTTTTTGCTGGAATTTTTCTTTAATTTCTTTGTTCTGTTGACTTTTGATCACTAGTTCAGCATATGTTTTTTCCCCTCAGGGCATGTTCTATTGCTGTTTGTTTATTTGCATATAGCATGTTTTTCTTTTTTGGGAATTTTAATGTTGAATGCTTCATTGTCAATCTAAACGAATTATGATTTTTGTCAATTTGGTTTAATGGATATTCGTTGACGTTATTAATTTTATGTTAGGATTATTTATTCAGTTTTTGGATATTTTGAAGTAAATTCATGTTAATCATAATATATGTTTAAAGAAATTGGTTTTAAATTTGGTTCTATAATATAGGTTTTGACATCTTATGGTTCCAAATATTTGGTTAAATTATGATGATATGATTTATTGTATGAATTGTGAGATATGCCAACTATTATGATTTTGTTTTTGAGATTTATTGGCTTGAAAATATTTTTCAAGTATTCATGCGAATCTCTGTCTAATCATACAATTTTGGATTTACATGGTAAATTCAAGGTAAATTTTTCTATTTGATTATGAATATATGTATATGCGTGAATTGCTTTGGTGTTTTTGCCCATGCCAAAATTATGAATACTTATGCTTGTTAATTATTTGGCTTTGAACCACTACATTATTTTTGTTTGGTTTTGATATATATGATTTTGGAAAAAAAAATCTGTCAAAGATTAAGGTTTTCGACTTTTTTATTACATTATTAAAACAACGTTATTTTGGGTTATTTCAGAGTCTATAAAGCAATAAAAAAATAGTTTTGACATTTGGCTATTGGGTAAATTTTAAATTTGAATATTGGTATGTTTATAAATACTTTAAAATAACTTAATTGAAGCAATAAATCACCAAAGTGATTTTTTTTGTATAAATTATTTTGTTTTAAAATATAAAAGTTTGTGTGCATGTAACTTAAGTTATGTTAATATTGATCAGTCCAAATGAATGTTAATAATATTACACGTGCAACTATGGTAATAAACATGTGACAATTATTCGATTTTACATGCGAGCAATAAATTCACTCAAAGGAAGATTTATGGTTCAACATGTTCTTATTGTCAATGTTTGATTATTACACTAATATATCACTTACAAGTTAATATTTTGTCCAAAGATAAAATATTAATGGAGTGTCTGATATCTTGAGATGAGGTTTACCTTTATTCAAAATTATTTTGGTTTAAATTTGAAATCTTATGTGAGGTTGTTTATGCTTTATGATTTATTCAACTATTTATTATATTTGCTAATATCATTGTATGCTGTTTTGGGATAAATATATATACATATATATATACTATTATCTTTTAATTTGATTGAAAGATGAAATTAAGAGAAATATTTTAAAACAAATAAATTCATATTTTGACTTTAGGTTTTAATTAAGGATATCTAATATTTTAAATAGATTAGTTGAAACAAAGTTTCGCCAAAGTAACCTCTTTTGTGTAGATTAGTTTACTTAAAATATCAAGATGATTATATGTTTTTGTGATTCATGCGTTTATTAATTGACCCAAAGGTAAGTTAATATTTGACAAAATTTCAACTACATCTGTGGTGATAAATGTGTGACAATTATAAGGTACTTTATGTGAGCAATATGTTAATCCAAAGATTAATTCATTGTTTGACATAATTTATTGTCAATGTTTGATTGCTACAACAATAGTACCGTTTACTATTAATATTACTGTCCAAAGATTTGATATTAGTGTTGTGATCTTGAGATGGGATTAACCATTATCTTGAATTTATTGTTTACTTATGAACATTGATGTAAGCTTATTTTTATTTATTTTTTGTTCTATATTTAGCTAATTCATCTTCTGCTGCCACAATATCTGTTAATATAAATTATATACCCATACTTAATGAGACTAATTTCAATAAATGGAAAAGACATTTACTTATAGTGCTTGGTTGTATGAACATAGACATTGCACTAAGGGAAGAACAACCCGTACCTCTCACTACAGAAAATACCCTTTATGTTAAAAAGGATTTTGAGAGGTGGGATCGTTTCAATTGTATGAGTCTAGTGATTATGAAGCACATCATTTCAGAAGCCTTTAGGGGCACAAAATCTAAAAAGATTACTCAAGCCAAGGTTTCCTTAACAAAATTGAGAAACGTTTTGCTAAAAACGATAAGGTTAAAATGACATCATTTCTGACTTCTTTGATGTCAATAAAGTATAAGAGTTGGGGAAATTCTGAGCGATCTAAGGGTTATGAGTTTTATGATCCCATAATTAGGAATATTTTTGAGACGAGAATTGCAACATTCTTTTAGGATGTTGAGTTTGGAGGGAGAAATAAGGTTAGAGACATTGCTTTAAAGGAGGAATAGAATTCTAACTCAGTTCCTACTATCACTTTTGATGATGTTTAGGTTCTCATACCTATTGTTGATTAAGAAGTGAATCTAGAATCTCAATAAGATAATGTTGAACAACTCCCTATTCAAGATGAGGTAATTGCTCCAGAAGAACAAACTCAACAACCTCAAGAATGAATGTTATTAAAAAGGTCCACTAGAAAAAAGGTTATAATAGCTTTAGTGGAATATTTTGACCTTAAGCTGCATTAGATGAATATTAAGTTAATGGTTTCTCAATGGTAACATTGATCATACATTTATATGGTGCAACTAGAAAACTTTGTGTCTAATAATGCAAAGTTAATGATTTGCAAATTAAAGAACTTCATCTATGGGCTTAAGCAGACTACTCGTCAATTGATAAACATGTTAATTTGCATATTTTTTGTGTCTAATTTGGTTTATTGTTGAATTGAACCCTGCTAATTAAGTGCTTTTATGATCTAATCTTGTCAGGGATGCAATCGGTTGAAAACAAGCTAAAAAGGGCCAAACTGAAAGATAATCATTAAAATAGGGCCAAATCAAAAAGATGGAGAAAGCCAATGAGTTATCAAATTTTGTTGACTTTGTAAAAAGCCAAAAATAGGAAGATATTATTTTATTTTTATTTCTATTTATTTTATTTTAGTAAATTAGTTAGGCTATTTTTAGTAAACCCCATGTACATAAATAGGGGCTTTATGTTCTTAGAAAATCATCCATTCATTTTGTATTCCTACTTCACTTTGGAGTTGTATTTTCCTCTTTGCCTTTTCCTACTTCAATTGGGAATTGAATTACTTTTGTCTTGCTTTTACAAAGTTGGTCTAATTCTCTTTTCAAATACTTTTCCTTTTCAATTTCCATCACCTTTCATACAAATCCCATCATCTTCCACAACCTTCAAGTATGAATAATTTCATGCTTTACTAAATTTTATCTTAGCTTTAGGCTGGTGTTCTTTTCGGTCGAGAATTGTGAGATTTGTACTCGCGCTAAAAATCCTTCCAAGCAGTATTCATTTTTTCCTAAGTATCGGGATAGACCAATCATCCCTTAAAGTTAAACTCAATTCCAAGTCAAAGTGCACGTTGAGTTGGTGTCGTATTTGCTGACAGTTGGAGAAACGAGTTGGTCGTGCTATATTCAATTCCCCGAGAACAAATCAAGGAAGAAGTGATCGGATTTAAACGACCCACGCGGTTGAGGCCATTAATTCGAGTTGGGTTCTTCAGAATGTAAGGCTATCGGAATCTTCAATCGGGAATACTTGTATCTCGGTTAGATAATCAGTAAGGGTTGGTTTGCAGGTCGTATCGAGACCAGTCACGAGAGGAAGAATTGGTGGTTAGGATGTTCTTAATCGTTATAACCAGCTTATCGTTTGGAGGAGAAGATCAATTTTCGAGGATCGATTCTTAACACAAAATTTACCGAGTCTAAGGCTAAGGCTTATCAATTCTGTTTACAAAATCCTAAATTTATTTCCAGTTTACATTTATTTTCAATAGTAGTCAATCGTTTATTTAAGCTGATTAGATTATTTTACTTTCTTAAACATTCACAAACTCCCCCAATTTAATTATTTATTCTTGTTGCAGGTACGTTTGGCATCGTGGGCACGACTTTTGACACGACATTTGACGCAACGAATATTCTGTTCATAAGCGAACACAGAATGATTACGACATCCAATCCCTGTGGATTCGACCCTACTACCACTCTTACTATTGTTTAGAGTTATTTAATAGGAATTATTTTTGGTGGATTCGATGCCCATCATCAATAGTATTACAAATTTTATCAAATGATTATATTATTCAGTTTAGAATGAATTTGGTCTATAATTGTATATACCACAAGTTCAGTGAGAATAAGGTTCTATATTTGGTTTTATATGTTAATGACTGTAACACCCCTCACTCGTATCCATCGCTGAAATAGGGTTACAAAGTATTACCGGGCTTATTTCATAATCAATCATACTCTTCACATACATTTTCGAATTCTAAATAAAAATCATTCATAATCAATCACATTGTCCCTAATACGAGCCTACGAGGCCCAAATCATACATTAGGAGTGGTTCGAGACTAAACCGATAACTCAAGAAATTTTCGGAAAACTTAAATTTTTTTTTACAAAATACAGGGGACACACGCCCGTGCTACAGGCCATGCAGACATTCAAAATGGGATCACTGGCCGTGTCCCATTCTGTGTCCGACCCCGTGTAACTCTCTGACTTAGGTCACACGACCAACCACATGTCCGTGTGTCTAGCCCATGTGCCCTTCGAAATGGCCACACACGCCTGTGTGCCAGTCCGTGTGCTAGGCCGTGTAGAGCATACTGACTTGGTTTCTAATTAAACACCAAGAGACATATGACCGTGTCACCTAACCATGTGTCACACACGACTGATACCCACACCCGTTTCTCTGCATGTGTAGACAAAAATAAGCTATTTACCAAGCCATATTTCTCACCCAAACTTTCACACAAACCAAATGGCATATAACATGGCATAAATAGGCATTTCAATCAATCTCAGTCAAGTTTAATTCAAGCTAAATCCATACCATTTATCACAAGATACACAAGTATCATAATAAGCCATTCAATTTCATACCAAATTTACATTCTCAAATCACCTAAATGGTCACATTCAATTATGCACTATTTTACCTATAGCCACAAGCATACCAATCTCAAATTCAACCATTTGGTACTCTCAATATCAATTCACACAACAAGCATATATATGACAATTTCCAACCACCTAACAAAATACCATTGTACATATATATATACATCACCAAACATGCCAAAATAAGCCAAACTACATGGCTATGCACATAACTAACCATTCATCATTTACAAGCCAAATTACATGGCTATACACATAACTAACCATTCATCCTTTACAAGCCAAATCAAATGGCTAAATCCATTATAAAACTATAGACCAAAATTACTAAAACTCCAAAATTACTAAAACTCTTATACATGTTACATAACCAAAAAACATAAGTTTAAAAGTACTAAAGTGATAGCTTGATAGTGTAATGAGGTATCCGACGATTCCCAAATCCGAGCAAGCTTCGATAATCATTATAAAACATGGAAAAGTAAACATAGTAAGCTATAAAGCTTAGTAAGTTCGTATAGTAATAAACTCAACTTACTATACATACACAATTTAAGCAATTAAACATAACATAATATAACTCATATTGATACACAGATATCTCACATGTTCATTCACAAGGTTAGGTATAAATTCACAACTTTCTTCAATTCAATACTTGTACGGTTTATGTACATACTTGCACCAATTCATATCAATCTCATACTCATCCATATTCTTGATATACCCGTTGAACTATTTGGAATAATATCGGATACTGGAAATCTCGCACCCTAAGTGCCAAATACATAGCCGAAGCTATCTCAATCTCATATCCCTTATAATGCTCACTCTTGAGCTATCAACGGGTCTACTCACACAAGCTGACGATCATGACGTAGCTACACGGTGCTGCTCACACAAGCTAACGAGAATCCGCAACACATGCCGGATAACTCAGCCACCAGTAGGATGTACAGACCAGCACCCAAAACACATAACCCCTAATGACATGTCATTCGTATCCTAATCTATTCCTAAGGTTCAACCGGGATTTCACATTGCCAAATCTTCGTCGAACATATCCGTTAGGTCGTATTCACAATTAATTCAATAATAAAGCATTTAAAACACAAATATATTAATGCTTATTAACATACGAACTTACCTCAATTCACAAAAGCATCAACTAGTCCAATATCTTATTTTTCCCCCTAATCTAGTTTCGAACTTCGTTCTTCTTGATATACAATAAGTCTATAGCCAAACCTTCAAAAGCGCAAAAAAATGGTGTATTTTCTTCCTTACTTTCAGCTATGTAAAGAAGATGAACAAAAAAATGTGGTTTTGGTTTTACTTAATTAATCTTTATTAATTAATTTACTATAATAACCTTATTATAAACTTAAAATTCACCTATTTAATGTCCAAAAATGTCCAGTAACTTTATAAATAGGTTAATTACCATATAAGAACCTCCAATTTAAAGTTCCATAGCTATTAAATACCTTTAGCTATTAGAACACATCTTTTACACTTTACGCGATTTAGTCTTTTTTATCAAATTGAGCACTCAAACGATAAAATTTCTTAATGAAATTTTTACATAATCATACTATCATGTTGTAGACATTAAAATAATAATAAAATAAATATTTTGACCTCTGAATTGTGATCTCGAAATTGCTATTCTAATTTGACTAAAACGGGCTGTTACAATGACATACTACTTGACAATAATAAGTTAAGTCTCGACCAATACCACAAGAATGATTTTGAGATTAAGGAAATGCATAAGATTCCCTACATATCAAAAGTTGGAGTCTAATGTATGCTCAAGTATGTATGCATTCGAACATTGCGTACATTATTGGGATATTAGGCAGATATTTAAGCAACACTAGTATGAACTATTGGTTAGCAGACAAGAGGGTTATGAGGTATCTTCAGAGAATAAAAGATTACATGCTCACATATCGGAGGTTTGATAAGTTAGAGATCATCAAGTATACAGATTCTGATTTTGATGGAATATTAATGCAAAATTTTGTCACTAAGGTGCAAATTGTGACAATAATTGGTAGTCATTTATTCCAATAACAACAGGAGCACATCAAAGTCAAAGCTCATAGGCCTAAAGTTCTTGTTTGTTAAAGTAAAAGTTCAGAGTGTTAGGTGTTTATAAAGCATATTGTGACAAACTCCATAATTGCAAATTCGCTTGCTAAGGGACTACACCTAAGGTTTTATAAGAGCACATTGCTTATATGGGTGTAATGTCATTTAAGGATATTTGGTTTTAGTGGGAGTTTGTACTTTTAAATGCTTTTATGTTTTAGACACATTTCTAGTTATTTCAGTTAATGGATATTAAGTTTATTTTCTGCGAAATAAAGTTTATTTGGTTTATTCACACTCTAATTTTGGTAAAGTTTGATCTCACTAAAGTTTGAGGAGAACCAATTGAAAATAGACATGTTTAGATCATATTGCATGTAATTTCCATGCTACTCATCCATACTTGATCTATATCATTTATTTGTGTTAATATACGTGATCAGGGATGGATTTAGTTACGATATATGTAACAAAAGTCTCATTAATTCTATGTTATCATAATTAATGGATGAGATTGTTCAAAATACCTTTTGAATATCATAGTAAAATTTTTGAGCTCATAAGGTTATATAATGACATGTAATTATAGCGTAATTAGTATATATATGTGGTTCAAGTGGGAGATTGTTGGAAATAATGGACATCACATATATAATAAGGGTAATTACATGTTATTATTTACTATCATGATAGGTTAGCCCAAATTAAAAGTAATTTAATTTGGTTAAAGTTTTATTGGGTTTTAATTATTAAATAAAGTATGGGTCAAATATGTATAAATAATCTAGTAATTATGATCTAATCAAATTCTAATTAATGATAGGCTAATTAGAAATTATGGCTAATATGCCAAAGTTATAAAATTAGGGTTATGGTCCCCAAATTACATACAAGATATATTTTCGAATATCCTATTTTTAGGAAAGAAAGAGCAAATATTCTCTAAATTTCTTGTATGCTAATTTGGAAGATCAAATCCCCAAGATCCAGAAAAACTTTAAGGAATTCATGGATTTAGGTAGGTTTCCGCATCTAGTTTTGTTCTTGATTTATTCTTAATGATTTGACATGATAGATCCTGGTTAATTTACAGTTCTAATTTTATGTTAGATATTATTTACATTTCTAACACATTATATGTTCACTGTAATTTGTGTATAATTTTTGGCAGGAACACTGTTAAGTTTGTCTGATATTGATTGTCTAGGTAAACATGATTATATGGTTTACAGAAAGAAATATAATATGATCACTACATTTTTAATAAATAAAAAGGGTGTATTAAATGTAATTAATACAACATGTTTAATACATTTTATTTAAAAGCATTCTTGTTCTCTTGATCGAAGGATATGCTATACTGCTGTATAGATATATGATAATTGTAAAACCTGATGTGATAAACACTCATTATAAAAATTTGGTTAATACAAGTAATTAAAGATGCAAGGAAACAAAGTAAAACAATAATTTGTGTGTAATAAGATCTGGAAATAAGTTGACACTTAGAAAACAAAGGCTATAGCTCTTGTAAGTGCTTAAGTGCGAATATAAGTCGTTGATGAAGGGGTAAACATAAGATTCGACATAAAATGGTTAATTAATATTGGAAATTTAGACATGGAAACATAGATAACGTGTTTGAAAGTCTAGCATAAATTAGTATCATATGTCTAGGAAAATCAAATACTATTAGTTGTGAATGAATATGAAACATATTGTAGTGTGTGTACCATATGAAATTATCTATAAAAGAATAAAAGTAAGTTGATACACTTAAAAAGGTGTTTTATTCTAAGAGTAACATTTTAAAAGCATATTTTATATAATTTTACTAAATTATGTAGATAATTTTTATATTTTTAAGTATGTGACATGGAGGGAGAGTTTCTTAAAAGCAATTCTTATTAATGGTTTAATTTATCAAACGAGTGACTATAGAACATAAAGTTGACCCAGTAAATTATGATGATAGTGTGCAAGAATGTTGATTCCAAACTCTGGAAATAAGTTATAAATGTTGAAATGGATTCTATAAAATCTAATACGGTTTAAGAACTAGTAGATGTACCAAACGAGATTAAACTTGTAGGGTGCAAGGGGATCTACAAGAGAAAAAGAAATGCAGAAGAAAATGTTGAAACCTATAAGGCTAGACCTATTGCAAAGGGATACACATAGAAATAAGGTCTTGATTATGAAGAAACCTTCTCTCCTGTAGCGAAGCTTAATCCATCCATGTTTTCTTATCCATTGTTGCGACTCAACTATGGGTTTTGACAAATAAATGTCAAGACAATATTCTTGAATGGCTATCTTGATGAAAACATCAATATAGGGCAACCTGATGGATACATAGCTAAAGGACAAGAGCATAAAGTTTGTGAAGTTGCTTAAATCCCTTTACGAAATTAAGCACACATCTTGCTCATGGAGTCAAAGGTTTGATCTGACAATCAAAACCTATGGATTTGATTAGAACATTAATGAACTTTGAGTTTATAAATGTGTAAGATATAAATAGGTTATCTTATTAGTCTTGTATGTTAATAACATCCTACTCATTAGGATATTCAACTCTAGTTATGCATTTTGATTATTAACTAATGGAGTGTATCAATAATATAGCTTAAAAACCTTGAAGAACTTGTATGTGTGTCACACCCCAAGTCTGGCGGATCTGACTTTAAGGCGTTGAGCTGTGAAGTTATCTATTTTGCATGGTATAATCCACCATATTACAGTTTTCTGGCGAATAAGAGTGTGGCGTATATTAACCGCCATAGAGATGAATAAAAGTTTTAGGTTATTCTCATTCTAAGAGAAGGGAATATCAAGTGAAGTATAAGTCGGTTGAGATACTGCCATATGCATAGTACACCCAGTTTGTCTAAGTACTGTGTTAATTGGGTTTTGTAAAATGATCTGGTTAGGAATCAACTAGATTGACTGGTCAAATATCAAGTACACAAGATTCTCATTTATGTTCCTCTCAGAATCTCTAAGTTATTATGAAGGATAAAGTCTGGATTCAATTGACATTTGTCGAGTTTCACTAAAGGGAAACTGAATATATTTATATTGTGAGAAGGATTAGTTTGGATGGTTTTTCTTTCTTTAAAATATACTTTCTAGTTTTTCCTCTTAGAAATGATATGTTTTCTTCTCTGAAAGCTAAGGATTTTAAATTTATAAGTGGATGTTCCACCTCTAGTAAGTTTAAGAGCTCTGCATGTTAAGTTTTTGGAAGAATAAGACTGTTAAAAAGCTTATCAACTGTAGGTTATGAATATAATGCCTTGCACAAGGGTTGTTTATGATTGAGAAGTTAACAATTAGTATAAAAATGAGTTTTTAATGGTGAATCTATGTTTTTTTAAAGCAGTTGTTGCTGCTGGTTCGAGAAAGGTGCTCGAGTTTAGAGTTCAAGCTATAGTTTAAGTGAGTGTCAAGTGAATCTCTATCCTGACTCTTGCATGAAAACTGTTCAAGTAAAAGTGTATATATATAAATAATAATGACATCTCTGACAATTGATAAGTATATGAGGAATAGTAAAGATGATATATATGCTATAATGATATGTATCAAATTTTGTTTGAAAAGAATGTTGATTGGAAAAAATGTAGGTAAAGTCAGATATAAGGAAAAATATGAATCAATCAAATGTGTGAACAATTTAATAAGTGAATTCTGAGTAATGTCCCTTTGTGAAGCCTCTAGTAGGATAGTTATAATGCTAACCAGACTGGCAGATCAGGATATGAAAATAAGTGTAAGACCATATGATTTAGACTCATAGCAATGTATGCTATGAAAATACTCATGGTGTAGCCTCTAGTAAGATAAAGATTAGACTGGTAAATCATGACATGAAATTGTATAAGTCCATGTGGCTGAGACCAATGGCATAATATGATATGATGATATAAATGATCATGGTGAAGCCTTCGATAATATCTAATCGAATTGACAAATCACGACATGAATTTATGTCCAGGTCCATGAGGGAGAAACCCATGGCACCTTCTGTGAAAGTTCGTCGAGACAGTAAATACGTGAAACTATATATTCACCTGTTTGGTGTGACTTATTAAACCCTTGTGGATAAGTTTTGAGAACTCTTTGACAGATAAGTTTACGATAAGATTATGATACATCTGAAGTTAAATTGGTTGAATTAGTTTTGTGATGTAATCGAATAAGTCTTCAGGGAAGTCCTTGAAAGGAAGTGTGTATATGTATGTTCTAAGAGGGTATCCATCATGGTAATTTTGTAACACCCCTAACCTGAATCTGTCGCTAGAACAGGGTTACAGAGTATTATCGGAGTTTACAGATCAAATAAACAGACATTTCATATCATATAACATTCATGTTAGAAACCATCAAAATTAAACATATTGTCCCTTATATGAACCCTCGGGGCCCAAAATATGAGTTAAAAACAAGTCGGGACTAAATTAGGTACTTAAAAAAAATTTGAAAACATAAAAATTTTTCAAATATGCAAAGGACACACGGTGTATGTCCAGGTTGTGTGACTCACACGGTCAGGAGACACGCCCGTGTCTCAAGCCATGTAGGCATTCGAAATAGAGACACACGGCCGTGTCTCAACCTGTGTCTATGCTTGTGTAACTCTCTGAATTAGGTCACACGGCCAAGCCACACGCCCGTGTGCTAGGCCGTGTTGAGCATACTAACTTGCAAAAATTTAAAGATATAGGGGACACACAGCCGTGCCACTTGACCATGTGTCACACACGGCTGAGACACAGCCCGTGTCTCTGTCCGTGTAGACAAAAATAGGCCATTTTCCAAGCCACATTTCTTACCCAAATTAACATCAACCTAAACACAACAATTTGTATATCAACAAGCCATAACAAGGCATACAAATCAAGCCAAAATCAAGTCTTAAACATGAAATATCATCACATACAACCAATATGCCCCTAGGCACCTCAAATGACAACTTAATAACATGTCAACCAAATATCCAAATTTACCTAGATTACCAAATACATATATGCATAATTGTACTAATTATATTATTTCAAAATCAATCATCAATATACCTATAAGTTTTCCATCATTTAACCATATCAAACACACATTAAATATGATAAGGTCACATATATAAATACATCAAAATATACCAAAACACAAGTCATTCAAATGGCTAGTCTCAACAAAACATTTATATACCAACATCGGCCAAATTAACCCATACATGTCATTATAACCAGGAATAATTTACTAAAAGTACCAAAAGAGTCGATGGATAGTGTGAAATAGCTCCGACCAGTTTCCAACCCGTACAAGCTTCTGAATTACTATAAAATATGGAAAATAACACAGAGTAAGCATTTAAGCTTAGTAAGTTCGTATGATATAGAATTTAACTTACCATATTTCCATAAAATAGGTAAATAAATATAACATATCTCAGTCCATTTGGCCAAAAGCCTAAACACATTACCACAACATATTAGCCATGAAAATCACATATAAGATCCAACGCACATGATCGACTTCATCAAATAATCATATTTCAGTATTTCATATAAATACCGGTAATAATTCATAGTAAACTCATATAATTTCATAACAGAACTGTGCCCATTGAATCATTTAAAGTATCGTTGTACACACGAGGTGTAATGAATTGTAATCCGTCAATTCATATTCATATATGCCCATACGAGCTGTAAACGGGAAGCTCCTCCGAGCTGAATAACGGGAAGCTCATGTGAGCTAAGTATTGGGAAGCTCATGCAAGCTGAGTATCGGGAAGCTGATAAGAGCTGTGGTGTGTCCACAACACATGCAGGGCCCCAACCAAATCGGTAACTTTAATGACATGTCATTTGTATCCTACGAATTCCTACTGTTCAAACGAGACTCGGTAATTTTCGGATATACAACCGGTATTTATTCATGGAAATTATACAATTCATAAACAATAATTCAATTTAGCACATATAAATGTACAAATTAATTACACCAACTTACCTCGAAAAATATACGTAGATACGAAGGTGACTAATCCGATATTTTTCCTTTACCTTGATCTAACTCTGTACTAGGTCTAACCGGATATATACAAATGAATTTACTCAATTCAATATAATTCATATTCAATTTAGCTCAACACATATTTTTGGCAAAATTACTATTTTTCCCCTATACTTTTAATTCATTGCAATTTAGTCCCTAGGCTCGGAAAATAACTTTCATGCAATTTAATCCTTACTCAAGCCTAGCTGATTTTTATACATATAATAGCAACCCATATTTTTCATAAAATTCATAATTTTACCTTAAATTTATCATCTTTTTCAATTTAATCCCTAATTGATAATTTCATCAAAATTCTCTTTACAAACATTGTTTATCTAAGAACAACCTTTCATTTTCTATCATAAAAATTCATAATTCAAGCATACTCATCAATGAAAAAACCCTAATACTTTAACAGTTTTGCAAATTAATCCCCGAGCTAGCTAGATTAAGCTATTATGATCTCGGAAACATAGAAATCATTAAAAACAGGATAAAAATACATACCTAATTGAGAAAAATAAGTTTGCTGGTATCTCAGGCTGCCATGGCTAGGGTTTCTTTTCTTTTTTTTTTTGGGTGGTAGATGATGATAATAGATTTTTTTTTAATATCACTTAATTCATTAATTTCCAAAATTACCCTTAATAATGCATTAAATTTTCAATGATGACTATTCATGCTTAACCACTAAGCATTTTAATGGTATATTTACCATATAAAGACCTCCAATTTAAAATTCTATAGCTATTTAATACCTTTAGCTATGAGAACTCAACTTTTGCACTCAATGCAATTTAGTCCTTTACATCAAATTAGGTATGTAAACGGTAAAATTTCTTAACAAAACTTTTATCCGGTATTTCTATCATATTGTAGACCATATAATATTAATAAAAATAAAAATTTTCCAACTTCAGATTTGTGGTCCCGAAATCACTATTCTGATTTCACTGAAAACGGGTTGTTACAAATTTGTTAGCTTAGAATATGGGCATATTCGTAGTTATAAAAATATAATAGTCAATCTAAGTTCGTCTGTATTATTTAGTGCTAAAGCCTGAATATCTAGTATCTGCCATATCTGGATGGCATCATAGCTCTTTTTGAAATCTTATGGAATCTGAGTTGTTTGACATCTTGGTTTATTATGTTATTCTATAATAAGAATGTGTTGGAATTCTTCTAGATAATCTAGAGTAATTCTCATTGGTATGAGTATGCATTGGTCTAAGATAGGATATAGTATGATTATCAGACTCAGTAATGGTACCTGCCAAATGAAAGATCTGTAAGTAGTATCCGTCAAGAGAATAGTATTAGTGATCAACTGTTTTGGAATAAATATTGAAAGTTGTTTGATGATAAGAGAAGAGACTGTATCGTCTGTTAAGATTTGGAGATAGCCAAAAAGTTAAGTGAAAGATAATAAGTAAAGAACGGTAAGTGGCATGTAAGTATGTATAAAGTATATATATATATGAAGCTGTGAAGATATCCGCCAAAGACAAAAATGGTAATCCAAAGAGTCAGAATGTAGAATTCAGCAAGAAAAGTTTAAAGGTATTTTGTAATTAAACTCGTTAAGTTTTTATAACTTACAAATATTATGTTTATATTTCAGATATTGTTGTGAATGATTACGACAAGAGGGACGACGTCAGGAATGCACCAAGGAAGAGGTGAATTGAGTTATTATGCATACAGTGGTCAATTTGGAAAAGTAGCGTATAGTAGGATTACGCCCGTTAAAGTCTTTCTTTAGTTAACTTTTGTGTTGTAATTAAATTATGATAAGTCTGATGTATTATGTTATATTTAAATACTTTTCTCTGTTTCTATAATAATGAGATTTTAGATAAAATAATAAGAAAAATATTTTAAGTCAAGAGTTCGAAAAGGTTGTTCGTAAATTTTGTTAAGTATTATGTGTAGTAATACCCAAGACCCAAACCCGGTGATTCAGGTTAGGTTAAGGTTGTTACAAGTTGGTATCAAAACCCTTTAGTCGGTCCTCTAACATTCAATGTGGGAGATAACCCTGTATGCATAATGCACCGAACCTAGCTTAGTCACTCAGGTATGTTAACACTTTTGTTTATGTGAAGGATGTTTTGTTATATTAATAAGGAAGACGGTGAAGGAACAAATGATAGCTTCTTTAATAAAATACAGAAAATATTACATTAATAACCGAAAGAAAAGTACAAAATAGAACAAATAGAAAATTTTAGTTTCCTCCTTCAGTAGGCTAGTTTGTGGGCTCAGTAAGGACTTCTTCTGTTTGAAGATGATCTTCGAGGTTTTGCTCCATATCTGTTGAGTCATTTTCATTATCTTCAACTTCGGGCATAGTGGGAATTAAAAAGTCAATTGATTGTTTCCATTCTCTTTGAAAAGATTCTCAATCATCACCCACAGGGTGGAAGACATTGAAATTTAATGACTCAGTAGAGATATCCTTAAGGCAGTTAAAGTCTACTCTATTAAGATCAAGAGGACCTGCAGCCACCTGGGCGTGTAGAACTAAGTTGGATCCCAATTTTAGCAGAGCTTCATTAAAGTTCTTTTTGGTGTCCTCCTGGAATCTTCTGAAAGCTTCTTCATTAGATTAGCGAAGACTTTCCAACTTTGCTTTGTGGCATTCTTCTTGAGCTTTGAGCTTCTCCTCTGCTTTTTGGCATTCTTCTTGAGCTTTGAGCTTCTCCTTCCAAGTGGATTCTTTATCCTTCAGCTGATTGATCTCCTCCTTTAACTAATTACATTCAGTCTACGTCTCTTTATATTTGCTTTTCAAAGCCATGGCATGGGCATCAAGTCTTGCAATCAGGTTGATAGGTTCTTGATGATCTCGGCGTAATTCAGTCATAAAGTTTTCACCAGTTTTCACAACCTTCTCCAAATCTGCAATTTTAGTATTATATCGATCACTAGCTTCTTTGAGAGCCCAACTCCAAAGTCCATATTCTACAAATAAAGCTTGTGATGATTTTGCCAAAAGTGATAGTGGAGATAATTTAGAGTTTGAGAAGATGTGAAAAATAAAATAAAGTAAAAATATAAAATAAAGAACACACAAATTTTATGTGGAAACACTTTTGGGGAAAAAACCATGGGTAGAGGAGAAGAAAATTCACTATGTCGAAAATTTGAATCAATACAAGAGGAATAGACTATGTCTATTTATAGGCTTGTAAAGCCGTATTCTAGTAGGATTGAAACACCTTATCCTAATAAATATAAAATAGATGGAGTTTAATAAGGTTTAAAAAACTTTATTCTAAAATAAAATAAAAGAAGTCTAGTTCTATGTGGATTTAACTTTTATTTTATTTTTTATCGTATTTTATTTAAATAAGAATTCGGGTCACTTAATTCTAACAATATCCACCTTGACACAAATTCTCAATGAACAAGTTATTCATCACAAACAAGTTCTCCACCTCTTCCATAAAACCCCTTAAGGGTTTAACTTCAACAATGAACACCAACCAAGTCTAAGTAATGCTCAAACTTGGTTATAGGAAGTGACTTAGTCATCATATCTGTAGGATTTTCATGAGTACTAATTTTGCTCACAACAATATCACCACGAGCAATAATATCACGAACAAAATGATACCGAACATCAATATGTTTTGTTCTCTCATGAAACATTTGATCTTTTGTAAGGAAGATGGCACTCATTTGTCACAAAATCTGCATCTTGATTTGAAGGTCTTCATTGAGTTCACTAAATAGTCCCTTCAACCAAATAGCTTCTTTACAAGCCTCGATGTCGCCATGTACTCGGCTTTAGTGGTAGACAAAGCATTGTAGTTTGCAAAGTGGCTTTCCAACTAATTGCACAACCTCAGATTGTAAAGACGTAACTGTGAGAAATCTTCTTCTATCAAGGTCTCTAGCAAAATCAGCATCAACATACCCTATGACTCCATCTTTAGTTCTTCCAAACTGTAAGCAAACATCAGTAGTACCTCGTAAGTATCTTAAAATCCACTGAACTGCTTTCCAATGTTCTTTACCGGGATTTTCCATGTATCTGCTAACTGCACTGACTACATATGATAAATCTAGACGTGAGCAAACCATAGCATACATGAGAGATCCCACTGCACTAGAGTATGGAACATGTGACATGTACTCAATCTCATCATCTGATTGTGGAGACAAAGCCGATGAAAGTCTGAAATGGGCTGTTAAAGGAGTACTAACAGGCTTAGCACTCTGCATATTGAACCTACAAAGAACTTTCTCAATGTACCCCTTTTGACTTAGGTACAATTTACTTGCTTTTCTATCTCTTAGAATCTCCATACCAAGTATCTTCTTTGCTGGTCCTAAATATTTCATCTCAAATTCTTCACTTAGTTAGGCTTTGACCTTTCTTATCTCTCCTTTATCTTTTGCTGCTATCAACATGTCATCAACATAAAGAAGTAGATACACAAAAGAACCATCACTTGTTTTTCTTAAAGTAAACACAACTGTCTAAACTACTTCTTTTGAAATCATGAGAAGTCATAAAGGAATCAAACCTCTTGTACCACTGTCTTGGTGACTGTTTCAAACCGTAACGGGACTTTCTCAGCAAGCAAACATAGTCCTCTTTTAATGAGACTATAAAACCCTCTAGTTGTTGCATGTAGATATCCTCCTCAAGTTCTCCATGCAGAAATGCAGTTTTTACATCTAACTGCTCAAGTTCTAAATCATGCATGGCCACAATACCAAGCAAAGCTCGAATCGAACTATGCTTAACAACTGGAGAGAACACATCAGTGAAGTCTACTCTTGAAATTTGACTATACCCCTTTGCAACAAGCCTTGCTTTATATCTGGGTTCTTCAACTCCTGGAGTCCCCTCTTTCTTTTTAAACACCCATTTACAACGAACAGCCTTTTTACCTTTAGGAAGTTTCACAAGGTCCCATGTTCTGTTTTTGTGGAGTGATTCCATCTCTTATTGCATAGCAAACATCCACTTTTTTTAGTCTTCACAGCTAACCGCCTCAGAATAATTAAATGGCTCTTGATTCGCATCTGTATCTTCAGCCACATTTAAAGCATAAGCAACTAAATCAGCTTCGACATACTTCTTTGGAGGTTTAATTTCTCTTCTAGTTCTGTTTTTGGTGATAGAGTATTGTGGTGAAGAAGCAATCTATTCTCAATTTTTGTTATGGCTTGAGGAGTTGACTCTGTATTAATCTGATGCTCCACCTACTTTTGATTTTCTTTATTGGAAGAGTCTTTAAGAGATAAGTTAGGTAGCATAGCAGTTTCATCAAAAACAACATCTTTGATAATCACAACTTTTCTATTTTCAGGACACCATAACTTATACCCTTTTACACCAGCTTTATAACCAAGAAAAACGCATTTAATGGACCCTTTTACACCATAACTTATTGCAGTTTCTCTGCTCTTTCATCACAACAAGGGACCCTTTGGAAATCTTTAAAACCCCACTTTCAGCTGTGTATCTGTACCTTTTTTAATCAAGAGTACTCAACGAAATTAAATTTCTTTTCAATTCTGGAACATGCCGTACGTCACTAAGTGTTTTGACAACTCCATCAAACATCTTAACTTTAATTGTTCCAACACCTGCGATTTTACACAAAGCATTATTTCCCATCAAAACAATAGCTTCAGACACTGTTTCGTAAGTTGTAAACCAATCCCGATTGGGACTCATGTGGAAGGTGCAGCCTGAATCAAGTATCCACTCCTCGCTTACTTTAGAATCATTGACAGAAGCGACTAGAAGTTCACCATCGCTGTAGTCTTCTACAACATCAGCTTCACTGAAATTTTCTGATTGTTTTCCCTTTTGATTCGCAGTCTCTCTTTTAATCTTATTTTGTAGCTTATAGCACTCAGATTTAATGTGTCCTTTCTTCTTGCAGAAGTTACAAGTTTTACCTCTATTTGAAGACTTCGATCTACCCTTAGATTTACCACGAGGATTCTGTTCCTGTGTCCTACCACGATCATCATCAGCATTCCGATCTTGTCTCCCACGAACAATGAGACTCTCTCCCTAAGAGTCGGTTTTAACCACAAGATGTTTCATCTTATCATATGAGGTTAAAGAATCATAAGCCTCATTAACTGTGAGAGACTCGCAGCTATATAAAATCGTGTCTCTAAAGGTTGAATATGACGGGGGCAACGAACAAAGTAGAATCAACCCTAGATCTTCCTTATCATACTGAACTTCCATGGCCTCCAAGTTTGAGAGAATTTCTTTAAACACTGTTAAGTGTTCGTGTACAGACGCTCCAAACGATGAGCATAAAGACGCTGCTTCATATGCAACTTGCTTGTTAGAGTTTTCGACATACATATTTGTTCTAGCCTCTTCCATAATGCAGCGGCAGTCTTCTCTTTCATCACATCCTGTAAAATTTCGTTGGAAAAATGCAGATGTAATTGTGTTAACGCCTTTCAATCCTTACGCTTCTTCTTTTCATCTGTTAATGTCGAAGGTATCTTATCTATCCCTAGCAGGGCATCTTCCAGATCCATCTGTGCAAGAACTGCTTGCATCTTAATCTGTCACAATGCAAATCTGGTGTTGCGATCCAACAGCGAAATTTCATACTTCAAAGACACCATTACTGTGATTGAGATAAACAACCTGGAAGCTCTGATACCAATTTGTGAAAAATAAAATAAAATAAAGAACACACAAATTTTACGTGGAAACCCTTTCGGGAAAAAAACCACGGGCAGAGGAGAAGAAAATTCACTATGTCGAAAATTTGAATCAATACAAGAGGAATAGACTATGTCTATTTATAGGCTTGTAAAGTCGTATTCTAGTAGGATTGAAACACCTTATCCTAATAAATATAAAATAGATGGAGTTTAATAAGGTTTAAAAAATCTTATTCTAAAATAAAATAAAAGAAGTCTAGTTCTATATGGATTTTACTTTTATTTTATTTTCCATCATATTTTATTTAAATAAGAATTCGAGTCACTTGATTCTAACAGAAGAGATAGGAGAAGAGAGCCTCCTTCATATGCTGAGGCACAAATATGAACAAAGCTAAAATAAGACCTCTAATTGTTGTCTCAAAGTCAAAAGAGAATTGATGCAAACAAATATAAACAAAACCTATTCTAGTTTTCACTATGGAACAAAATCGAATTATAAAGAGATTTTCCCAAAGAAAAGACTTATGATGACAACATGCTATTGCTAAATGTAAGATGTATTAAAAAGTTTTGGGCAAGGCAAGTGACTTTAAAGCGTTTTGAAGTGTACAGAAATGGTCCTTAACATAGTTTATTGAATATATATGTATATATGTATATATATATGTGTGTATAGGTATTTGGGTAGGTAGCAAATAGAGATTACTTCTTTAGATCGCCCTCATCTTCTTTTCTTTGCCATCATTGGCTTGTCCTTTAGATTTGTCAGTCTTCGAACCTTTCCAATTCTTTGCACGCACCGTGTTCTTTATATACTTATTTGATGTACAATAAATTACAAAAAATAAATTTAGCTTACTGTTAATATTTATATATATATATGGACCATGTTAATATATTTTTATATAGAAAAAGTACAGATACCATTAACTAAAATAAAATTTGAAGAATATGTTTACCGGTCCAATTCAGTTTTATAGGCTCTTTAGTGATTGATACCCACTAAACTGGAGTGCCCAGTGCTTTCCAGTTCAACTAGTTTACCTTGGATGTCAAACTGGGGAAATATGGAGATCAGACATGTTGCTTGATATATTAAAAAAAGTTAGAATTAAAACTAAAACTGTAGTGCAAAAATTGAACAAGAAACTATACTATAAGCTTGTATGAAAAATACATCCATTTGAAATTTCCCAAAAAAATAATTACATCAGTGATGCCACTGCTGGGGTAAAACAAAGCAGTACCAAACATAAAAGCAACAGTGGGTCCACTGAAGACCTAAAACATCCAATTTGCAAGACTAAATCATCAACTCTGTTTCATACCCCAGCATTCCTGTCACAAAAATCCTTGTTCTATTATTGCCTTTTGTGGAAAAGAGAATGACCCATAGCCATCATAAAACACCAATCAACAATATCTTCTATTTTTCTTAATTACTAAATCCAATCATCGTCACACTTTTTACACTCACTTTTGTGTTTCAAAATTCCAAACCACCCACCCAACCCAACCCAATTATTTGTTTGCTAGAGCAGAGCTGCACTTGCCCTTCAGCAGAGTATTGTGACAGTTGCAACATATCACGATTCAAAAATCTATCTCTCCTTGCTAGTCTTGGCTTACAATTGTTGCTGCATATGCTTGAAGTTGATGCCGCTAGCATCAGCATACAATGGATAAATCTTGGAGACCAACAACAGTTGCAACACTTTTGCAACGTATCCATTCTAAAACTGTGTTTATTTACCTCTGGACATACCAATGGCACTCACTTCTCACTGTTCCATTCAGAACTTGTGTTATTAATTAGAAACTGCAGCAATCTGTTAAATGAGCATAATCTTTCTCTGGCACTCCTACCATCGAGAATGTGAATTCCTATAATCATTCCAATTCCCCCGCCAATATCGTCTGCTTGAACTCCTCTCATAATGATAGCCATAGTCATCTCTTGCTCTTTCATAAGCATTGCTTTTGCTTTTGTTTGGAGTTTTTCTGATCTCCTCTTCAAGATCATACTCTGACCGCTGGTAAAGGGAAAATGGTAAATGAAAACAAGGCAGAAAAAAAAATTAAAAGGTAGTCTGTAGAAGAAACTATCAAAAAATAAAAATAAACTGCAGGAGAAGAAAATATTACAGCCCTTTATCAATGTAAAGGAGTTCAGTTGAACTCGGAAGAAATGTCACAGGACCAAGATCTTTAACATTCGGATACAAGCCAACTCAAATCTGGACATCTAATTAGATCCTTTTGACTTACAAATGTGTTTAATACATATTAGTGCAAGTTGGCTCCAATGTAGACAATATTCAAATCAAAATGACAGACCCTCAACCATCATTTCCTCTGATTTAGAGAATCTCCCAGTACAATTCAACAAATTTTCCGGCACCTATATAATGAAATCATCCTACCCGTAACTTCTTTATGGTCATCAAATTAAGGAATGAAACAGTTACTGAAAATTTTCCTTGTCATGAGTCTTATCTGTAGATTCTATGGGTGATTTCCAGACAGAAATAAGGGGAAAAGGATTGGTAGCACAGACAATCAGCAATTAATGAAGCAGAAAAACTAAGTAGTAAGTTGACAACAAATATGATGGAATGACAAATTAGAAAGCAATTACGCACAGAAACATCTCAAATTTCAATCAGATGGATAGCACACCTTCTCAGTATCTGATAGTACTGCATATGCCTCTCCAATCATTTTAAACAGCCTGTCAGCGTCCTTGTGAATTTCCTCAGCAATTTCCTTCCAGAGTTGCCCCTCATCTCCAGTTTCACTCCTTGCCAAGAATTGACCAGCCTAATTCAACACAAGAAAAGCAAATAGACTGCCATGACAAACTAGTCATATGAAAGAATTCAATTCACTAAGTATAGCAATGTCAAACCTTGTCTGGGTGATGCCTAAGAGCTGCTTTGCGGTATGCCTTCTTAACATCAGATGTGGAGTCCGATGGTTTAACTCCCCTGTCATTGCAATTAAGAACTCTTTTAGAAGACTAAAATAAAATTGTCACTGCTACAAGCTGAATATCTGAACAGGTATTATCAAAAGAATTTCTTCAGGGTCCCATCTCTGCACTAAAGTAGGCTAGAGAACATGCTTTTCCAGTTTTACTACTTCCAAACAAAAAGAACCAAGTATTATCAAAACAATGGTTACAGAGAAGTAGACCAGAGAAAATGCTTGTTCCAGTTTTAGTACTGATAGAAGTTCCGCAAAGATTTCCACTAGATGATCATGGCTATGACTTAGAATCAAAACTATCACTTGAGGATAAGAATTTCAATACAGAATCATTGAACAAAATTGAAACATGTGCTTTAAGTGCTAGAGCCTAGAAAGACACTAATTATGCTGCAAACTGTATTCTCCAAAATCATGCAAATTTAATCAAATTTTATACAAGATGCAATGCTGTATTAAATGAAGGCCACAAGCAGTTCATCCTCTTTGACTCTAAGTTGAAAGCATAATACATTATAGAGAAAAACTCTGTTCCTAGGCTTCGCAAAGAACTTACAAAATGAGGTATAAATTTAAAGGGATTTCTCTTTTAGCTTCTTCTTGCACGGATGATAACCGCCGCTGAGCTTGCCTTAACTCTTTTAAGTTTCCAGTAGATTTATCCTTAGTGCCAGACTGGTGAGATGTTTTATCACATTGCTTTTCAAGAATTGAGATAAGTCTTTGAAGATCGCTAGATGCTTGTCCATAGTCTCTGATCATCTCATGTAATGTTGCTCTCCTGGAAACTGCCTGCTTAGCAAGCAGGAGCAGTAAATGAGTACACAGTTATGCAGCAATGGTAGTTATAATAATTTTGACATGAAAATCAAACACACAAATGTAAAGACAAATGAGGAAATGAATAAACTGCTTTTATATCTATGACATGCCTTCCCTCACCATTCAAGCTTCTGATAGAGATAAATTTAAACTTGTAATGTCCACAAGAAACCTAGAATAGTTATGGTACACTGGTTAATGAGCTCAATAACATTCAAGCTTTTTCATATATTCAGTTAGTTTTTTGCTCACACTTTCATAACGTATCTCAAAGAAGCATTCAAGAAACTGTTAAGCTAAAAAATGCAAGGCACACAAGTGGTAGTAGATTTGGTTTAAGAAACGTATATTTCAAGAGCTAGAATTGGATCTATCGATGCAAAAGAAAAGGAGGTTTTTTTGGGGAAAGGTAAAGATTTATTGAGGATCATAGATCAGTACATCCCAAGAAATATAAACCAGAAAAACTCCGACAAAACACAAGCAACACAGGAAAGACATACAAACACGAACCAGAGACCAAAATCGTAAACACAATAACTCCCTAGGCAAGATTATTCAGCAGGAAGTCAGCGTGACCAATAGATTTGGAGAAATTCAGAAAATGAAAGTTATTTTTTCGTCATGAAGACAGCCACCAATACCAGCCAGACCAAAGGCTCCAATGACAGATCCATCGACATTAAATTTAAGATACCCTAATGGAGGCTTCCATAGGCAGGCAATTTGTGCTTTGAAGAATTTTCAGGGGGCAGAAATTGCAGGAGGCTGCAGTAAAATCAACTGTCAAAGAAAAGCTCTTAGGCCATTTTGCATGGTACCACCATGCCATTCTAAGTTTAATAATGTCAATAAGCTGATCAAAGACCAATGATTTGCCATTAGAAATAATTTCATTCAAAAACCACTGCGACCACACAATGGCAAAAAAAGCCATAAACCAAATTTTGCTACATTTATCGGCAGGTAAACATATTGCCAAGCAATGAAGAAAGATAGAGGATCCTTCAGTAGGAATGATGCCAAATTTTTAACACAGGTGAAGAATAGGTGGTTGAATTGATTCCAACTCCAAACCACACAAACCACAAGTGGCAAAATCTGAGGGAACAATACCTCATTTGGCCAACTCAGTCTTTGTACGGAACCTGCACCTAATGAGTTGCCAGAAATACTTCGACCTTTGGGGAGCAATGAGACAAACATGCTTCCAACCAGTTTCCCTAACCTCAACATGGGTGAAAAAAAGCGCAAAAAAGATATCCAGTATACTATCCGCTACTAGAAGCACTCAAATAACATAATCAGCAATAGGAGGGCTAGGAGGTAGATTGTTGAGAGTTTATTGGAAAGCATTCAGTTTGCTCAAGTTCCTAATCAAAAGGATTTCTTCTCAAAATTACATTCCAACTCCACTTACTATTGATGACAGTTCCAAAATCAGACAACTTACCCTCCTTTTAACAACAAAAGCATAAATCCGGGGAAAACACTCATTGAGAGGACAGGTACCAAGCCAGCAGTCAGACCAAAAGTTTATATCTCTCCCATCCCCTATGAGAACTTCAAATTGTTGTTAGAGGAGACATCCATTGGATCAGAAGAAAATAATGGGAGAACAATGTTTATCTAGACCTACCGTTAACTCTAGTGGGCAGGGGCGAGGGAAATGGCAATTTGTGGGTTGGTCTGTTAAATCTACTATCACCTTGAGGGGCCACACCATCAATTGACTTGAACGGATACCTGCCTAGAAGAACCTCCTTGTTCTGTTGTCCCTGATAGCTCTCACACGCTTGATTGGTCATATTTGTCCTTTGGAGCATCAGAAACTTTGGGGGAAGTTGACAAGCCTCTAGGCTAGTATAGACCCTTGACACTTGGATGATTTTACCATCAAACTTCTCATTGTTAGCCCTTGCAGTCGGTCTCTGCATCCCATGCTCACATTTGTATCTAACAAAAGCAAAGGTAGTGGACCAATACTTTCTCTTGTTCCAGTCCGCGATTTAAACGTAAACAGCCCTGCCATACATGCAGAAAACTAGCCAAAGGGCTGATTTAAAGGTCCCCCCTAATTGCTTCAGTGGATATTTAACATATACCAGAGCCTAAGATGTTGCTTGTTTATAGACTTAATTTGTTGTCTAGGTGTTAGGCCAATTTGTTTCAGTCATTAGTATTGGATGCACAGGTCACTTGTTAAATGGTGCTACCCATATGTCATAAGTTTAGAGAATGTTGTACTTGTTACTTTATATTTAGGTCGTAGTTCCCCACGTATTACCAGGTGGATTTAGGTTTGATGCTTAACAGGTTTTATTACATTTGGATATATACTTCACCTCCCAATGTAGCAATCTAAAAAGTTTAAAGGTTTTATCACTGATATGTTAGAATGATCTTGTTCACCTTGCTTTCCATATGTAATTTCTATCTATCTTCAAATGGTAATTATCATGGATCACATATTACCTACCACTCGCATCTTTGCAATTAAAATCAGTAAAAGCTCAAACTTAACATTGGATAATCTGAGTGAGCAAAGAATTTTTTGAATCATGATGAATTAAGGGTAATCAACTATACTAATTCCATAAGTACCTATAAAGTAAGCATAGTTGGAAACATTAAAATCGAAGTCCAACAAGTTTATTTATGTCAATATTTTGATTGCATATACTAGATCAAAGAAATAAGCCTGATTAAGTAATGGGAAAGGAACCCATCAAGCACATACTCAAGATTTAAATATCGACAGTATAAAGAAAGTCTTGATAAGAAGATTCATTAGTATTTATACCATCTCCCCTAATGAACCAATCTTTGGTTATTAATAGAAAGAAGAGCCAAATCTCATAAGCCAAATAAAATCATCTTTGTAATAAAATCCATATAGCTACTACACTTTTAAAGCTTTCCTCAGTCAAAAAGACACGAAGAAAAAGATAGGAGAAACACATACCTTGGTATAATTTTCATTAAGGGCCATTGCTAGACTGCAATCTGCAATTGCATCAGCAATTTGACCCAAAGCTTGGTGTGCAGCAGCACGATTAAAAAAGCATATTGCTGCAAAAGGCCGTGACTCAACATTGCTTGACAAAGCAAGTGTGTAGTGTTCTAGAGCTTCTGTATACCTACCAGAACAAACTGCTTCATTCCCGGCAGTCTGAAATAACAAAAAAGGCAAATGGGATAAAATTTAAAAGAAAAATGAAGGATATGAGAACCTCAGGAAGCAAAACTCAAAACACACAAAGGGATCAACAGAAAAACGGGGGAAAGGTCAAAGTAAAATGAGGGTGGATTAAAGAAAGGATAAGAGCACTAGATTTGTTCCATGAATAAAAAGGTAAATGTTTTTTTACGACATATGCTTTCCACCAACATCGAATTCTCCTAAAACTTCTTCGGAACACAATTGATACTGTACTGGTATCAGTATCAATAACATTTAACATTCAGATGCCACTATTGAAATGACCACAATAATTTTGATAGATGATATGGCCCCATAATCTTTTGTTTCATCATCCACAAGCATAATAGTTCTCCCACCCTATTTCCTTTAGTCTTATCAATCCCCAAAAACTTATGCACAAAAATGACATCAATAGAGAAAATATGTTATGTTTTTTCCTGTTCCTTCCAGGCAACTGTTTCAAGGGACTTACCCCTGGCAAGGAGGACATGGAATTCTTCCCTGCATGCTAAAAGATATGGGTTCCATGGCATTAAGGTCAAGCACTAGGGTGAGAAATTTCCATGGATTATTATCATCTTCATGTCAAAAACTACCTAAGAACTTGAACCATCCCAGTATTCAAGAGAATGAATACACAATGAATAACAACCATCGAAGGACTATAGCACATACCTTAAGGCGCAAAAGTTCTTGAATGGTAACAGCCAATGAAACTGACATTTCTAAAATTTTGCTCCCATGCCTACAAAATTACAATCAGAATCAGGACCCTTTTAGCATCGTAGAAAATGGATGGACAACACGGGATAAAGCTACAGAAAATTGGAATTAGTCATGCATCAAAAGGATAATGTATTACTCGTCCTTCCAAGATCCCACGTGCTCAAGCTTCTGAAGTAATTCAAGTGCCTTTTCAAGCTTGCCCATATAGAAGTATGATTTGGACATCAAGTGCCACCTCCACAGCATTGCAATAGAATAACACCCACAACCATCTGTGCTTGTTATTTGTTTGTCTATCTCTGCTTCAGAAGAACTATTTTGAGCAACATAAAGAGGTTGCTCGCACAACTGAATTGCTTCTTCATATTTCTTAAGCTGCAACAAACCAAAAGATGTGCAATCCAAACTTACATTGTTTCTTATGGCATATAAATGAAATGCTCAAATGAAAAGAATAATTAAACGAAAAGTGAAAACCTAGGGGAAAAAGAAAAGAGAAACCAAGTGGAATCATAAGTCAAAAGAGCACAGACCATATAAAGGGCCTCTGCCTTCATTTCAAGCAATTTTTCAGAACGTGAACTAATAGACAAGGCCTCAGAAATTGCATCTAATGCACTAGATGCTGCATTGGATGACTTTTCTTCCAAAAGTAGTGCAGAATGTTTCGTAAGTTCATCCACTCTCTGCATATCAAAAAAGCACAGAATCAGTCATCACCCCACCTTCCCAACCCACATATGCATAGACAAAGATGTCTTCCAGTAACCTAAGCCTTGTAAAGCTTAAGTGCTCAACTCTAAGCTTGCGCCACCTAAATTCTATTACTCAAACTGTACAATCAGTTTATATTTTATTGCCAAGTCTAAAATATATTTTCTGACCAGCGAGTGTGAAAATAGCCACTGGATTCCAGATAATTCGTACATATAGTATATCAAAAATCAAGTCAATGTTAGTAATCTATTACTTAAACGTTATGAATTAACCACTATTTTATTTGCATCCATATCAAATGAAGACAATAAATATTTTTGTTTACTTTATCTTTGTAACTTATTTTGCTCAGAATTAAGTGTGAAATTTAGATATATGTACGTGTCCAACAGGAATATTTTCTATCTTTTCTAAAGCTTTTATTCAGATTGGGTTGGGGGTAGTAACATCCATTATGAGCATTAAATGAGTCCAACTTAGGTGCTTTAGGAAAAGGCAAGGTCCATGGTCATGCATATAACATTGAGCACTACAAAGTAGTTCACTTTATCCAACAAAACATACAAATTTTCCTCTTTTTTATTGGGAGAAGGAGGGGTTGTCAAAATACACCATTTTCTTATGGTCCTAAGTTTGGTGTTCAATACTCAGAAATTGAGATGTAGAGAGTTTGAGATTATCCCTCTTCCTATTATCAACAATAAAGGCAGAAAAGAAAACACCAAATTATGTTTTCTGGACTCAAGAAATGGAAGACAACTTCGATTGGGCAAGCTATTTTTCGTGAAAACAGCCTTACAAAAAAGGGCACCTAGGTAGACCGAGCATGATCCTGATCAACTTGAAAGGGTCTAAGGTGCTTTTTTTTTTTCTAGCACTAAGGCAGAGCACCTTAAGACCACTGTTTGCTTCACTAATCCGATTGGGGTCTGTGGGACTTTGATTCCATCAGCGACTTTGAAACCAATGGAATATGGATGGAGAGACCTCTCTTTATGCAGTCAGAGTATGCAACTTAATAAAATATATTTATTAAACAAGCAATATAATAACTCATGAACTCCATGACTTGTGTCGTGGGATCTCAAAGACTTGATATTTTTGCCAACCTCTACAAAGCCACTGCTTACATATGATGAGGACATATCAATCCAAAATGTTGCTTACCTGAGCTTTTTGGAGGCCATCTGCAGCATCTACCCTAATTCGGCGATCCAAGCACACATCAGCTCCTGAACTGAAGCACTTATTGAAATATCGAATGGCATTGTCAGTTTCCCCCAGCAGAAGGTAACAACTGCAAATTGCACACAATGAATTTTAAAATATTAATATTCCTTATGGAAATTTTGGTTATAATTTAACATCAAATGTAACAGTTCTATGCATAGACAACTTCTTAGATGAAAAGGGCAGTCAACCCCTCTCCTTCAAATCACATTCTTGAGATTGCAATAGCTTTAGCAACAACAACCGTGAAACCCCTCATATAAATAGTTTCTTTTTCCTTACCATTCCATATAAAGACTTAAGCATAGAGAAAAATAAAAATTGTCAATTTCACTGTATGTTGGACCAGCATGACTTAAGTTTTAAAAGGAACTAATCTTGTTGTTATTAAAAAGAAGAGCTTAGAGCATAATATAACCCAAAATCTTAATCATAAGCTCCAAGCAAGATTTCCGTAATTAACACATCTTGGCTAACATACCAAGTTCATAAATAATTAATACAACTATTTTACCAGAATCAAATTTTCCCAAACTCATTTCAATCTTATCGCTCCAGCAAGACTTATATGATTTCCAAGTCCAACTCAATGCTTTCAAACTTCAAAACAGTAATTGGACATATAAGGAACCATACGAACCCACTAAGGTACCAAATGCATCCTAAACAGATAGCTACTTAGTAAGGAAATCCAGTTCCAGGAATATAAAAATTGCTGAACAAAACTCAATAAATCACAAAGCAAACATATATTTTATGGCCTTACTTGCCAGCTCTAACATTAACTTTCAGAAAATTTGGATCAAGAGCAACAGCCATCAGACAGTCTGCCAAAGCTTCCCTTATCCTTCCAAGAGATATACGAGTGGCTGCACGGTTGCTATAGCAAAGAACAAGAGGCTTGACAGAGCACCCTGAAGTCTCATTTGTGGGGACAGAGTTGATTCCCTGAGTGTAATATTCCTCTGCTTTAGACAAATTCTCATTTCTATAAGCTTGATTTCCCCTGATACAATTTCAAATTTTCCCCACATAAATATCAATACCAAATTCTCAAAGCAATACTAATTAACGTGAAACCACATCAGCAACAAATAATCCAATGAACCTTTCTCAGACATTATCAAACACTAATCAGTCATCAAGATACCTGAGTCGCCACATCTCACAGGCTTCATGGACTGCAGCAGTAAAGGAGTTAGACCTTTGTTTGAACTGATCATTCTCCTCTTTGCTATGATGTGTAAATTTATCTTTTTGTTCACATTCTACAGGATCACAAGGTGAAAATTGGACAGAGGAAGACCCTCCTTGAACATCCAGGACTGGTGTTATGATAAATGAAGCATTACCAATTTTGACCTTACTTTTATTTCGACGCTGGCGCTTTCTTAATGACAAACTACCTTGCCCAGAAGTTGAGGTTGCAGAAAAAGTAAATTTTCTCTCATCTTCCATGCCTGAACTAAAACAAGACTCTGTTCTCTGTTTGTTTTCTTGGGTCCCGTTCAGGCCTTCTGCTCCAGCAATGCCAGCAGCACTGCTACTAGAGAAACAGTCAGATTTGAAAGCAGTGGGGGCAGTTTCAGATTCACAAACTGGTTCTCTTGAAGGACCATCACCAAAAAAAGTTCTCTGATGATCATACCCAAAATTCTCTTTGCTTGGCTCACTGCATTTCTGATCACCTTCATCTTGAGCACTTTCCTTTGGTAATTGATCAGCTTCTGCAATTTCCTGATAAGGAGAAAAATCCATGGGTGAATAACATTGAGAGGAGTCTTGATTTTCTTGAGAACTGCTTTCCTGTGGCACATTATATTGCTGGGACCAATGCTTATGCAGGGAAGATTTCCTTGACTTTCCTCTCATTTTCTTTGATCTTTTCTCCTTGGTTAAGCTGCTTTTTACACCAAATTCCAATTTCCCATCCACCTCAGGGAATAAATTCTCTTTAAAGGAAGAAGGGTTCCATTTGGGTGTTCTAAAATCACTGGATGAAATTTCTGATTGATCTAGAGTGCCAATTGAGCAATTTTCATCATTCCTTTCAATACCGACCGATGCTGCATTAATTACACCAGTATTTACTTGTGAGTTGAGATTGAGCGATGACCATGCATCAGTCCCGTTCAGCTCTAAATCATCTTTAACATGACCTTGAAAAGAATTTCCAATGTCAGAAGTCTTATCAATACCAGCCTGAAATGTAAATGGCTCGGGATCAGAGATTCCAACATTAATTTTATTACAAGAAGCAGCACCATTCACATTACCAGAGAGAAATGTTGCCTCAGGATTTGCTTCTGTATCTGAATCCTTAGTTGAATTAGTATCACCAATATTTTTAGAAGAACTGATATTTAGTTTCTCTAGATTATGTTCCAGTATAAATACTGAGTTTTCCCAAGAAGAACTACCAAAACAATTGCCACTTTCAAAAGCATCCTTATACTGAACATTTCTAGCAGAAACTCCAAATTTTTCACTGCTTGAATTGATTCCATCTTTGCATTCATTAGAGGAGCTTTTATAGCTTGTAGCACCGAACACAAAGAAACTATTAGCACTATTCCCAATCCAGCTTTCACTTCCATTAGCATTGAAATTAACTGCAGAGGGTTCCATTTTTTGTGACCTTGTTTCACCCTCCATATTCATCTTCCCAAAATCACTACAAATTGGTTGTCCTAAGTTTTCACCAGATCTCCTTCCCAAAATAAATGAGGATGAATTGAGGTTACTAGCACCAAAAGTAGAACTGGATCCCCCCACAACATTAGTAGGTTCAATCTTATGAGAACTGAAAGTCGGCTTCAAATCACTCTGACTAGAACCAAACACAAAACCAGCAGCACAGGAATCGGGAACTTTGAGAGTCTCACCAAAGTCTGGCTTCTCCAAATCCAAATTGGAAGCTAAATTACTCTTGCTCGAACCAAAAGTGAAATCTAAATTACTATTGTTACTGCCCTGCAAACCAGTCTCTAATTTTATCTTCCCCTCGCAGCCATCCAAACTCACGGAAGAATCACTGGATTCTCCCTTTTCTGGATTCAACTTCACCCGTCCATCACTCCCATTAGCACCAAAAACAAAATCAAACTGCTCACACTTTTCAGAACCCAGTTTCTCCATGCCACAGCACAAATCTGCTCCAAATACAAAACCTACATTCTCAAACTTGCCCAAAGGCTCCTCATTTCTATTTTCAACCTCAGCATGTCCACTAGATTCTCTATCACTTCCAATATTAGCACCAAATACAAAACTTGAATTATTATTATCGCTAATATTATTATTGCTATTATCCTCGTTCACTCTATTCATACTCTCAGACGATGATGGATTACCACTAGTGCCTACCGGATGCGATCCTTGACCAGAATGCTTAAATGGGTTGAAACCGGACTCGACATCGCACTCCCCAGTTCTCACCTTCCCATTGAACTGCTTCCTCACCTTGACCAACCTCGGCCTTAGCCGAGCGGCGGACTTGGAATGAAAGCCGCTCCTGGAATCAAAACCAAAGCCGCAATCGAACTCCCCCGCATTTCCGAGATTCTTTTGGGAATGGTTGGAGTGAGGAAATGCAGTGAAATTGTGGGGTGTAGGCTCAGGGTTTTGTTGAGCCGAAGAGAGTTTAGCATTGGTAGAAAAGGCATCCTGTGATCGAAATTCGACGGCGGGCGGTGACATTTAAAAGCGAGATTGGAATTGTAAATTTGAGAGATACTTAGGGTTTTGGTTTAAAATTTTTGGGGAAGGGTTTTACTTAGTTTTGAAGTAAAAAGGAAGGGAAGGAGAGTGTGAAAGTGAAATGAGTTATGAAACTCCTGGACGTGTTTAAATGTACTGGAAGTCGCTCACTTTTTCGTATATGGAAGTCTGCAATCCACGACCAACGCAAATAAAACAATAAAATAATATTACATTTCCTTACTAGTTTAACACATGTTTTATAATAAAAAATAATTAGCGTAAATTTAAACAATATAGAAGGCTGTTTAGAGATGATGTGTTGCACTGTATCAATAACGGGTAAGTAAAACTAGGGTTAGTGTTGGATTGTGTGGAAAACTTTTTAGTTAATTGAATGTTATTTTATTATCTGTAATTAATTTGAGTAGAATGAAATAAGATTTGAGTTATTTAAATCGAGTAAAATTATTTTGAGTTAAATTAAAAATTTAAACATGTCAAATTAAAATTTTATTACAAAATAATTAATTCTATGTTAGAGTACATAAATTTGAAAACACATATATTTGAAAATCTTTTCAAACAAAAATAAATTAATACTTTAATATGATAAACTTTAATCATTAATTAACTTATTTAACTCCCCAAATTTATTATTCTATTTTTTATTTTCTATATATTTTTTAGATTTTTTTGAAATTTTTATAATTTTTTAAAAATATAAATTTTAGATGTTTTATAAATATTTTTAATTTTTAAAATTATTTTGAATTTTTTAAAATTAATTTTATTTTTTTTGTATTTTTTTAGAGAGACATCAATTTGCTCATTTTCAAACTTGACAAGGACCAGAAAGGTATTTACACCAATATATTATTCAAGTTATTCGAATTGTAAAATTTAACTCAATTCGAACTCAAAACTCAAATTTCTTATTCGAGTTGATTTGAATAACTCGATTCAATTAACTCAAAATTTGATTTTTTATTTTTATTTTTTCAAATCGAATCGAGTTTCGCTTACCCTTAAATAAAATAGTAATGGTAAAGGTGAAAAGGCTAAAAGTTGTATATATAATCCTTGACACAAAGGCAAGTAGAGTAATTTTTTTTTTTTTTTTTTTTTTAGTATTGTTATCTTCTTCTGCCTGTTATCATTTAAATATTCTATAATATTCATTTATCTTATTCAATCTTTGCAAGTAATTTTTTATGATATTATAATTCATGTAATGATATATTAACATATACTAAGTATTAGTGTTAAGTATGCAATAGAAAGTTAGAATTGTTGTTGAATATATATTATTTGATGACATTTTTAATATATATTAGTATTGAATATAAATTAAAAGTTGATATTTATTAATGTTGATTATTTATTTGTGTCAAATATACAATATATTATTGAATAGTTATTTTTTATTTTTTATTTGGATGAGGGAAAAAAAATGATGATGACATTGTTTGTTTTTTTTTTTTCCTTCAAATTTTGACATTGTTGTGTTATTGTTTATTTACAATGAAGGAAAATATTATTAAGAAAAATCTTCAATGTTGTCAAGTATAGTGGTATCTCAAATATACAATAGTGGATAAAAGTATCATGGAGGCCCTTATACTATAATCAAATTGCATTTTGCCCACTCACTCAAAAAATGGGCTAATTAGTCCATTATATTAAATTAAAGAGTAAATCGATCATTCTATTGAAAATTTCATCTATTTATACTATTAAAAACTGGTTCTTGTACGTCAGAATTAGGTGCACATTGCACGCCACGTGTAACTATTTGGTTATTTTGTCAATCACACCAATTTTTAACAGTAGAAATAGATGGATTTCTTAACTGGAAGGAGTAGCTTGCTATTTAATTTAACGTACAGGGACTAATTTTCCCATTTTTTAGTAAAATGGGCAAAATACAATCTAGCTCCTAGTGTCATGGGGCTAGACCTTTCGTCTCGCAATCCATGCGGCCTTAGGCGATTCCTCGACCAAACTCGCTTAAGTCAGCCTTTACTCGAGTGAGGATTCCTTAAAAACTCCTTCAAGGCACCAATTGTAGAGCGGAAGCGATTTATGCCAAAAGAAGCAACCAAAAGAACAACAAAAAGGATGCTTGCAAAGTATTTGAGTAAATGCTCTCTATTCTCTTATTCACAAAGAATAATGAAACAAAGGAATGGAGTGATTACAAATTAGGGGGAGGTTCTCTATTTATAGTTAAGCTCCCTCAAAACCGACGGTCAAGATGCATTTACATCGACGAACGAGATTAACCATATCCCATGATTTAAGGGATTTACAAGATATGCCATATCAAATCCTATCTAATTTTTACAAGATATGATTCCCTCTATCTTCTAAGATTAGTTACCAAATCAGCCTAGGTTGCCATATATTTGCTATCGGGCCAACCAAGCTTCAATCTGACAGGCTTCTCCAATAGTTCCTTGAATCGGGCCAGTTCTCGTGGGCCAAATGATCCCTATCTAAACAATAGACCTCCATCAGATGCATTTGGTTTAATGGTCACAAGTTTTGAACTCTGACCCGTGACATTCTCCCCTACCCATTCTCGCAACACCCTCGTTGTGACTTCCGAATGGCACTAACTTGATTCGCATTGATCTCATCTTGACGCCTTAGCTTTTCCCTTTGGTCAGGACTTTTGCCTCGGCTTCCGTCGCTTCTTAACTCGAGCAATCCTACTCATTTGTACATCTCGACGACAATGAGTTATGTCACTCTCTTGATCATATTCTAACTTCCTTCGAACAGAATCCTCGTGATTCACAACACTTGGCTTTGCTTTGCCCACAATCTTTCGGCCTCCTTGCTCAAGAATTTCGAAAAGGCCCCTACGTTCTTGCCAAGTCAACAAGTTAGAATGCAACACACTATCAGAGTGTTCAGAATATACCTTTGCATTTACTCGGGTCAATTGTCCCTCTTGCATCGCTTCTTTCCCCTTGAAGTTCGATGCATCATGTAATAGCCTAGTTTTAGCTAAATCGAAATAGTAGTTTTGAGACCATAAATTTGAGGTAAAAAAATTATTTTAATATTATTTTTTATATTTACGGCATGAAATTAGGCGTGTGTGAAAGTTTCGTGTGCTAATTTTATCGTTTGGATGTTTAATTTGACAAAAGGACTTAATCGCATAAAATGCAAAGTTGATGTTCTAATTGTTTAAGTGCTTAATTTCTATGATTAATTAATGGTGAAGTCCTTATTTGTGAATAAACCATGGATAATGGAAATTGACATGAATAGCCATTCATTAAATGATTTATGATGTTTTAAACAAAGGTTAAAATGGTAATAATAGAATTAATGTATAATTAAGTAAAAACAAAATCAAATATGGTTCTGTTATCATCTTTTATGGCAGAATGAAGCAAAGAAGAAAGCTAAAATAGGGCTTTGATATTCGACACTTGCATAGCTTGATTGAGGTATGTTTTGAGCTCGATTTTTTATGATTTCTACGTTTTTGTGACCGTTGCTTTGAGTACTAGCTAGCTCGTACCTTAATTTTTGAGTTTGTTAGTGATTTTGAAAAATGAAATTAATGAATCTATGATTTTTATGATGTTGATGATGAATTATGCAAGCTTGGTGTTTGATATACATGTTTTGTAAAGTGATTTTTGACAAAAATGTCAATTAGGGATTAATTTGAGAAAAGTGTAAATTGAGGGGTTAAATTGTAAAATAAATGAAAAATATGGGCTGCTAGGGACCTATATAGAATTCGGCTAAGCATGGGTCACATTGAATTTTATGAATTTTTTGTATTTATAAAATAGGGACTAAATTGAATAAATGTGTAACTTTAAGGGCTAAAGTGTAAAAATACCCAAATATGTGTTTATGGACTAAATTGAAAGATTATGTGATTAAATGAGTTGAATTTGTTACAGTATAGATCAAGATAAGAGGAACCTGAACTTAGATCGAGGCAAGAATAAAGTACCCGACTAATCGACTAGTTTTGTCGTTTTTACGTCTGAGGTAAGTTCGTACGTGATAAATATTGTTACAATTATGTTTCGAATGATTTAATATCGCATAAATTGTATATATGAGACTACGGTTGAATATGACGACAACTTTACTACGTTTGGCACTTAGTGTGCATTTCGAGATAGCTTCGACTATATATAGCATTTAGTGTGCGAATTGGAATAGCTTCGGCTATATGTGGCACTAAGTGTGCGATACTGAGATAACTTCGGTTTAATGTGATGGCACTAAGTGTGTGATATCGTTATAGCTTCGGCTAATCATTTTTGCACTAAGTGTGCGAGTTCTTTAAGTATTAAAAGATTTTCGAATGGATTAACGTATTGAACAAAGAGGTGAAAATATAATAAATAAATACGAAAGAGTACAGGTATGTACGATACCTATGTGGTAGTTGATACTATGTGTATGAAGCTTGATGGATTTGTATATATATGATAAATGGTCATGGGTTAGAATTGATTGATAATATGAGGCTTATTAATTGTTTATTAATTGATGATTTGAATATTATGAACTGTCGATTTTATTTAGTACGAACTTACTAAGTTATTAAGCTTACTGTGTATTATTTGTCTGTGTTTTATAGAGTATCAAAGCTAACTCAGACTCAGGGATTATCGGGAAATATCATCACACTATCGATTATCTCATTGGTACTTTTGGAAGCTTTGTATATTTGGTATATGGCATGTATATTTGGAAGCGTGTGACCCCTAAATATTTGAAAATTTTCTAAGTTTCTCAAAGTTTGCATATGTGATCGGTTTAGTCCCGAACCTTCTTTAAAGCATGTTTAAAGTCTCGTAGACCTAATTAAGGGATATTGCATTTGCGAATGAATGTTATTTGTTATTGAATATTTACTGAGTTGTGAAATGTATGATTTATGTTGTGGTTAATCGATAATGCCTCGTAACCTTATTCCGGCTACGAATTCGGGTTAGGGGTGTTACATTTAATTAGTATCAGAGCTATGGTTTATTCGGTTCTAGAACTAACGTAGCGAGTGAGAGTCTAGCTATACATGATATATATATAAATTGCGATAGCGTGATGATTCCTAATAGTTAAAAATGTGCTTTTATATAGCAAATGGATCCCGATCGAGCCGTAGCTGACGATGTTGAAAGTAATGCATCTGCTCCTACTCAAGGGATAATGCAGTCTGATTCTAGACTTGTATCTAGTAGCCAAGGGGGAGAGGCTAAGCAAGCCTTCTTCCAAATGATAAGTGAGTGGTTCACGAAATTCGTTCGAACGAATTCGACTGCTCAATAACCTCCACCCCTGCCTGTTCCTCAACAAGTCCCAGTTATGCCACAAGTGATAGATCTGATTCGATTGAGTAAGCCACCTTTAGATAAGATTCGAAAACATGGGGCTGAAGAGTTTCGGGCTACTGTTGATGATGATGCTGAGATAGCTAAGTTTTGGCTCGAGAAACGATTCGAGTATTCAAAAAATTATCTTGTACTCCTAAAAAATGTATCAAATGTGTGGTATCTTTGCTTAGATATAATGCATATCATTGTTGGAAAACGTTGACATCGGTGGTTCCTAAAGAACGGGTTACCTAGGGTTCTTTCAATCTGAATTCCGAAAGAAGTATATAAGCCAAAGATTTCTCTTTCAGAAACATAAAAAGTTTTTAGAGTTGAAACAGGGTCGAATGACTGTGACAGAATATGAAAGAGAATTTGTACGTTCGAGCAAGTATGCTCGGGAATATGTTTCCACTGAAGAGATCATATGTAAACGATTTGTTAACAGGTTGAATGAAGATATAAAGCTGTTAGTTGGGATACTTGAATTGAAAGAATTTGTAGTATTGGTTGAGAGGGTTTGTAAAGCCGAGGATCTCAACAAAGAAAAGAGAAAGGCTGATTCAAAGGCAAGATATTCAAGGAAGAGATTGATGAGTAAATATTATCATTCATTATCAAAGAAATCTAGAGACTATTTTAACCGATCGACAGCTTCAGCAGGATATCAGAATAGAGATCGCGGGAAGCAATACACTAACCCTAAAACTCAAGCCACATCAATATCGAGTGTTGGCAATGTAAAAGATGCTAAACATGAGTGTCAATAGTGTAGAAGACGACATTTTTGAGATTGTTGGGCAAAAAAAAATAATAATATAACTTGTTACAGTTGTGGTTCACGAGATCACTTTAATAAAGATTGCCCAGAGTTAGCTGAAAAAGATAATGCTCAGAACACAAGGCCGAGTAACACTGCAGTTAGAGGTAGACCACCCAAAAACACGGGAAATGTGATTGGTGATAAAGGTGTGACACGAGACACTGCTGCGAGATCTGATGCTAGAGCACCTGCACAAGCCTTCGCTATTTGCGCTCGCGAAGAAGCGTAATCTCCAAATGTTATCACTGGTACTTTTACTCTTTATGATACTAAATTATTGCATTGATAGATCCAGGATCAACTCATTCATATATGTGTGTGAATTTAGTATCCAGTAAGACTTTGCCTATAGAGTCTACTGAATTTGTAATTAGAGTATCGAACCCCTTAGGCAAGTGTGTGTTGGTTGATAAAGCGTACAATAACTGTCTATTGATGATTCGGGATAATTTCTTTTCGACTGATTTGATGTTGTTGCCATTTGACGAATTTGATATAATTTTGAGTATGGATTGATTAACACTGCATGATGTTGTTGTGAATTGTAAACAAAAGATGATTGATCTAAGATGTCAGAATAATGAGATTATCCGAATTGAGTCAGATGATCTGAATGGTTTGTCAGCAGTGATTTCATCGATGTTGACTCAGAAATATGTGAGAAAGGGTTGCGAAGCTTAGTTAGTTTATGTGCTTGATACAAAAGTGACTGAAAAGAAGATTGAATCAGTGTCAGTTGTGTGTAAGTATCCAGATGTGTTTCCTGATGAGTTACCGGGTTTACCACCAATCTGAAAGGTTGAGTTTGACATTGAGTTAATGTCGGGTATAACATCGATATCGATAGCTCCGTACAGAATGGCCTCGATAGAGTTAAAAAAATTAAAAGCTCAGTTGCAAGAATTAACCAATAGAGGATTTGCATGACCGAGTTTCTCGCCTTGGGGTGTTCCTGTGTTGTTTGTGAAAAAGAAAGATGATACGATGGGAATGTGTATAGATTACCGACAACTTAACAAAGTGACAATCAAGAACAAGTACCCTTTACCGCAGATTGATGATTTATTTGATCAATTGAAAGGGGATACAATATTTTCAAAGATAGATTTGAGATAGGGTTATTACCAATTGCGAGTTAAAGACTCTGATGTGCCAAAGACTGCATTCAGAACAAAGTATGGTCACTATGAATTTTTAGTTATGCCTTTTGGACTAACGAATACACCTGATGTCTTTATGGATTTAATAAACCAGATTTTTAGACCGTACTTAGATCGATTTGTTGTTGTATTTATTGACGACATATTGATATATTCACAAGAAAAAACTAAACATGCTGAGCATTTAAGAATTTTATTACAGACTCTACGTAATAAGCAGTTATATGCAAAGTTCAGTAAATGTGAATTCTGGTTGCGTGAGGTTGGTTTTCTGGAGAATATTGTATCAGTATCGGGTATTCGAGTTGATCCGAGCAAGATTTCTGTAATAATGGATTGGAAGCCTCCGAGAAATGTTTCTAAGGTCCGCAGTTTTCTGGGTCTAGCGGGATATTATAGACGGTTTGTAAAAGAATTTTCGATGATTGCAACTCCGGTGACAAGATTGCTTCAAAAAGATATTAAGTTTGAGTGGTCAGATAAATGTCAGAAAATTTTTGAACAATTAAAAGCTTTATTGACTGAAGCTCCAGTGTTAGTTCAACCAGTATCGGGTAAAGAATTTATGATCTATAGTGATGCATTATTGAATGGTCTAGGCTGCATTTTGATGCAAGAAGGCAAAGTCATAGCTTATGCCTTGAGACAGTTAAAATCGCATGAAAAGAATTACCCGACGCACGATTTAGAGTTAATAGCCATTGTGTTTGCATTGAAGATTTGGCGCCATTATTTGTTCGGTGAGAAATGCCATATGTATTCAGATCACAAAATTTTGAAATACCTGATGACTCAGAAAGATTTGAATTTACGACAGCGAAGATGGCTAGAATTGCTAAAAAACTACGAGTAATTGACTACCGTCCGGGAAAAGTAAATGTTGTTGCTGATGCATTAAACCGAAAATATTTATTTACTCTACGTGCAATGAATACTCAATTGATTCTATCTGATGACAGATTGATTGTAGCTGAGTTGAAAGTGAGACCATTGTTTGTACAGAAGATTTGTGAAGTTCAGAAAGTTGATAATGAAATGTTGGTAAAATGAGCTCAATGTGATTCAAACCCTGATTCAGAGTTTCAAGTTGATTATGATAATTGTTTAAGATTCAGAGGTCGAATATGTGTTCCGAGAAATTCAGTGTTGATTCAGAGGTAGTCATTTACCTATTCATCTGAAAAGCACGAAAATGTATAACGATTTAAAACAGCTCTATTGGTGGCATGGTATGAAACGTGACATTTCAGAATTCGTTTTTAAATGTTTGATTTGTCAGCAAGTTAAAGTTGAGCATCAAGTTCCGTATGGTTTATTATAGCCGATTATGATTCCCGAGTGGAAGTGGGATAGAGTGACTATAGATTTTATGTCGGGATTACCCCTATCTTCGAGAAAGAAAGATACAATCTGGGTTGTTGTTGATCGATTGACAAAATCAGCTCATTTCATTCCGGTACGAACAGACTATTCACTAGAAAAGTTAGCTGAGTTGTATATCTCTGAGGTTGTGAGATTACACGGAGTACCTATTTCTGTTATTTCAGATAGAGATCCGAGGTTCACATCGAGGTTTTGGAAGAATTACAAGATGCTTGGGGTACAAAACTACATTTCAGTACCGTATTTCACTCGTAAACAGATGGTCAATCCGAGCGAGTTATACAGATACTCGAGGATATGTTGAGATGTTGCGTGGGAAAATTATTTGACATTAATTGAATTTGCGTATAACAACAGTTTCCAATAGAGTATTAAAATGGCACCTTACGAAGCTTTATACAGTCGAAAGTGTCGAACACTATTATATTGGACTGAACTTGGTGAGAATAAGATTCACGAGATTGATCTGATTAGAGAAACAGAAGAAAAAGTGAAAGTAATTTGTGATAGTCTGAAAGTAGCATCGGATCGACAGAAATCTTACGCAGACTTGAAACAGAAAGATATTAAGTTTCAGATCGGAGATAGAATGTTTTTGAAAGTTTCACCGTGAAAGAAAATAATCAGATTTGGCAGAAAAAAAGTTGAGTCCAAGATACATCGAACTGTATGAGATTATTGAGCAAGTTAGACCAGTTGCTTATCGGCTAGCATTACCATCTGAGTTAGAAAAGATTCACAATGTATTCCATGTATCGATGCTAAGAAGATACAGATCTGATCCTTCGCATGTTATTTCCCCGACCGAAGTTGAGATTCAGTCAGATTTATCGTACAGTGAAGAATTGATTCGAATCTTAGCTCGTGAGATCAAAGAGTTGAGAAATAAAAGAATAGCATTAGTGAAAGTACTTTGGTATCAACATAAGGTAGAAGAAGGTACGTGGGAACCCAAGGATGCTATGAGAAAGCAATATCCAAACCTATACACTGGTAAGATTTTCGGGGACAGAAATCCCTAAGGGGGAGAGTTGTAACAGCCAGGTTTTAGCTAAATCAGAATAGTGATTTTGAGACCACAAATCTAAGGTTAAAAAATTATTTTAATATTATTTTTTATATTTATGACATGAAATTAGATGTGTGTGAAAGTTTCGTGTGCTAATTTTATCGTTTGGATGTTTAATTTGACAAAAGGACTTAATCGCATAAAATGCAAAGTTGATATTCTAATTGTTTAAATGCTTAATTGCTATGATTCATTAATGGTGAAGTCCTTATGTTGTGAATAAACCGTGGATAATGGAAATTGACATGAATAGCCATTCATTAAATGATTTATGATGTTTTAAACAAATGTTAAAATGGTAATAATAAAATTAATGTATAATTAAGTAAAAGCAAAATCAAATATGGTTTCATTATCATCTTTTATGGCTGAATGAAGCAAAAAAGAAAGCTAAAATAGGGCTTTGATATTCGGCACTTGCATAGCTTGATTGAGGTATGTTTTAAGCTCGATTTTTTATGATTTCTACGTTTTTGTGATCGTTGCTTTGTGTACTAGCTAGCTCGTACCTTAATTTTTTAGTTTGTTAGTGATTTTGAAAAATTCCATTGATGAATCCATGAGTTTTATGATGTTGATGATGAATTATGCAAGCTTGTTGTTTGATATACATGTTTTGTAAAGTGATTTTTGACAAAAATGTCAATTAAGAATTAATTTGAGAAAAGTGTAAATTGAGGAATTAAATTGCGAAATAAATGAAAAATATGGGCTGCTAGGGACCTATAGAAAATTCTGCTAAGCAAGGGTCACATTGAATTTTGTGAATTTTGTGTATTTATGACATAGGGACTAAATTGAATAAATGTGTAACTTTAGGGGCTAAAATGTAAAAATTCCCAAATATGTGTTTGTGGACTAAATTGAAAGATTATGTTATTAAATAAGTTGAATTTTTTATAATATAGATAAAGATAAGAGGAACCCAGACTTTGATCGAACCAAGAACAAAGTACCTAGTTTCGTCGTTTTTACGTCCGAGGTAAGTTCGTACGTGATTTAATATCGCATGATTATGTTTCGAATGATTTAATATCGCATAAATTGTATATATGAGACTACGGTTGAGTATGACGATAAATTGACTACGTGTGGCACTTAGTGTGCGTTTCGAGATAGCTTTGACTATATATAGCACTTAGTGTGCGAATTGGAATAGCTTCGGCTATATGTGGCACTAAGTGTGCGATACTGAGATAACTTCGGTTTAATGTGATGGCACTAAGTGTGCGATATGGTTATAGCTTTGGCTAATTATTTTTGCACTAAGTGTGCGAGTTCCTTGAGTATTGAAAGATTTTCGGATGGATTAACGTATTGAACAAAGAGGTAAAAATATAATAAATAAATACGATAGAGTACAAGTACGTACGATACCTATGTGGTAATTGATACTATGTGTATGAAGCTTGATGAATATATATATGATAAATGGTTATGTGTTAGAATTGATTGATAATATGAGACTTATTAAGTGTTTATTAATTGATGATTTGAATATTATGATCTGTCTATTTTATTTAGTACAAACTTACTAAACTATGAAACTTACTGTGTGTTATTTGTCTATGTTTTATAGAGTATCAAAGCTAACTCGGACTTGGGGATTGTCGGGAAACGTCATCGCACTATCGATCATCTCGTTTGTACCTTTGGAAGCTTTGTTTATTTGGTATATGGCATGTATAGTTTAGTGTCATTTTGGTATGTTTTGAGTCATGATATTAGCCATGAGACTTGGCTTGTAAATAGTGATGTGTATGGCCATTTGAGTTGGCTTGATTTATATGTTGGCAAGTGATATATGAGATGTCTTTAAATTATCATGTGTTTTGGCATGTTTGCCATGGTTATTGGTATGGCTAAGTGGTTTCTCATTTGGTTAGTTATTTGTTGACATATTAATGCTTGAGAAATTGTATATATTGGTATGAATTATAAACGATGATTTGGTATGTTTGAGAAGCATGATTTGGTTGATAGAAAGGTGAGAAAATTTATTTAGGAGATATGCAAGTTGTGATGATTTTGGTTTAGTAATTTGTTATGTTTTGAATAAGGAATTGAGTAATTGAAATGGTTAATGATAGATGGCATGATATGTGAGTGAATTAGCATGTTTTGGCTGCTTTTATATGTGTTGAAATGATACCATTTTGATGACTAGGTGTGCATAAGAGAAGGGTGGCAAATTGGCTTTGCAAATGGCCTATTTTTGTCCACACGGGTAGAGACACGAGAGTGTATCTCAGTCGTGTGCGACACACGGTCATGTTGCACGGCCGTGTGTCCGATTGGGTACCCTTTCGAATTAAGTCAGTATACCCTACAGTTTTGACACGGCTTAGGCACACCGGCGTGTGGCTGGCCGTGTGGCCAAGTCAATAACCTCTCTAATTTTTCCACGGCCATGACACACGAGCGTGTCTCTGACCGTGTGGTACAAGTCAGTAAGTATGTACTGTTTTCACATGGTATGTGACACGGGCGTGTCTGGTGGCCGTGTGAGGCACACAACCTATTCACACGAACGTGTGACCCTTGAATATTTGAAAATTTTCTAAGTTTCCCAAAGTTTGCATATGTGATCGGTTTAGTCCCGAACCTTCTTTAAAGCATGTTTAAGGTTTCGTAGACCTAATTAAGGGACATTGTGTTTTGTGAATGAATGTTATTTGTTATTGAATATTTACTGAGTTGTGAAATGTATGATTTAAGTTGTGGTTAATCAGTAATGCCTCGTAATCCTATTCTGGCTTCGAATTTGGGTTAGAGGTATTACATTTAATTGGTATCAGAGCTACGATTTAGTCGATTCTAGGACTAACGTAGCCAGTGAGAATCTAGCTATACATGCCATATATATAAATTGTGATAGTGTGATGATTCCTGACAATTAAAAAAGTGTTTTTATATAGCAATGGATCCTGATAGAGCCGTAGTTGACAATGTTGAAAGTAATGCACCTACTCCAGCTCAAAGGGCAGTGTAGTCTGATTCTAGACTTGTATCTAGTAGCCAATGGGAGAGGCTAAGCAAGCCCTCTTCCAAATAATGAGTGAGTAGTTCATGAAATTCTTTCAACCGAATTCGACTGCTTAACAACCTCCACCCCCGCCTGTTAGTCAACAAGTCCTAATTGTGCCACAAGTGATAGATCCGATTCAATTGAGTAAGCCACTTGTAGATAAGATTCGAAAATATGGAGCTGAAGAGTTTCATGCTACTGTTGATGATACTGCTAAGAGAGCTGAGTTTTGGCTCTAGAATACGATCCAAGTATTCGAAGAATTATCTTGTACTCCTGAAGAATGTATCAAATATGTGGTATCTTTGCTTAGAGATAATGCATATCATTGGTGGAAAACATTGACATCAGTGGTTTTTAAAGAATGGATTACTTAGGAGTTCTTCCAATCCGAATTCTGAAAGAACGTTAAAATCGGTGGTTCCTAGTCGATGACTTGGCCAACTCCAACGCTTCACTCGACTTGAGCCTCATTGGTCCCAGCTTCATTGTTTTCATCGCAACTTCTTCCTCTAAGTTTGATGACAAACTCACATCTTCCTTAGGTGGAAGCCCTCTCCGACGACTCACCATGCTCGGACGTTGCCTTTCCTTTGACTACATCTTGCTTTGGATAGTTTCACAACTCATGCGGACCACGACAGAAGAATCACTTTACTCATTTTTTTGCTCCTTTTTGCCCTCTTGGCTTCTACTTTTCCCTTGCTCGAGCCAAGTTTCTTGGACTTTTTGTCTGCTGTATCGTTCTCTTCGATGACAGGCTTGTTCCTCTTTTCCCTCTTGACTTTGGCTTTTCCCTTGCTCGAACCAAGCTTCTTGGACTCCTTGTCTGCTCCATCGTTCCCTTCGATGACAGACTTCCTCGGATACTTTTACAACCTATGCTGACCATGACACAAGAAGCACTCCACTGGCTTCTTCTCACTTTCAGCCTTCTTAGCTTCAACACTCCTTACGCTCGAACCAAGTACCAAGTCCTTATCCACTGACTTCTTCTTAAGTGCAAATTTATTCGGACATTTCATTAACAAGTGCGAATTTCTTCAGAAATTTCTTTAACATGTATGGACTGTCGCAGAGAAAGCATTTCAGCTTGTCCCTTTTCTTCTTGGGTTTCTTCTTCCTAACTCGTGGTTTTCTATTACCACAATTATCACTGTTGCCATTACCATCATCTTTGTCTTTCTTGTGATCCTTTTCACGTACGCCCCTTTCCTCAGACTTGGAAGACCCAAGCTTGTTTTTCCCTAGACCAAGCTTAAACACGGATTCTGCTACCGTCATGGCTTCTGATAGCTTTTGGACACCTTTTTGTTCCACCTCCTGTTTGACCCACAGCTTCAATCCCCCTTGAAAAACAAGCAATGCTTCTTTCTTGGTCACATTTAAAACTTGGAGGATGAGTTCCTTGAACTCTTGAACATACTCCCCTACTATGCCCCGTTGCGTTATCCCTTACAACTTTGCCCGAGCTTCTTCCTCGGTAAACTCTGGGTAAAATTGTCCTTTCAACTCACATTGGAACTCATCCCATGTCCCAATCTCACATTGCCTTTTATCTATGGTACTACCTTGCCACCATAAAAGCGCAATATCAGTAAGAAATAATGAAGCAGTATTTACCTTACCCACATCATCCATGATGCCTTTGGCATGGAAGTAGTTTTCCATCCTCTATAAGAAATTGTCCACATCGCATGCAGACCTTATCCCTACAAACTCTTTCGGCTTCGGGACATCCTCATTATTGAGTGCTGTACTTGCCACTCCTTTCCCCACGACTGCTCGGTACAAGGTCAGCTCTCCCTCGAGCTCCTCTATTTTTGTGCTCAAAGCCATTGTCGTGGCCATTGTTTCCTCTTTCAAAGCCTTCACCATGGCTTTGAGAGTATCATTCCTTTTAGTCAGCTTCTTCCTTTGGGAATCTAGCAGCTCTTGCACGCTATCCTTTTGGGAAGTGAGACACATGGTTACAAAGTCCCTGGACTGTTCCCTCAAGTCCTCAATGCTTTCTCCAAGCCCATTGTTTGACTCTCTTGCGTCCTCCATGGACTCTTCAAGTTTACCCACATGTTCCTCAACGGCCGACAGCATCTCCCTCAAAGATTTTCTCGCCCACTTTTGTTCGAACTCTTCTCTTGACATCCCAATGGTGCTTTCAAACAATAGCTCGAATACCACTTATCACGCGGCTAGACCTTTCGTCTCGCAATCCGTACGGCCTTAGGAGATTCGCTAGTCCAAACTTGCCTAAGTCAGCCTTTACTCGAGTGATAATTCCTTAAAAACTCCTCCAAAGAACCAATTGTAGAGCAGAAGCAATTTATACCAAAAGAAGCAACCAAAAGAACAACAAAAAGAACGCTCGCAAAGTGTTAGAGTAAATGCTATCTATTCTCTTATTCACAAAGAATAATGAAACAAAGGAATTGAGTGATTACAAATGAGGGGGAGGCTCTTTATTTATAATTGAGCTCCCCCAAAATCGACGGTCAAGATACATTTACATCTACGGATGAGATTAACCATATCCCATGATTTAAGGGATTTATAATATATGCCATATCAAATCCTATCTAATCTTTACAAGATATGATTCCCTCTATCTTCTAAGATTAGTTACCAAATCAGCTTAGGTTGCCATATCTTCGCTATCGGGCCAACCAGGCTTCAATCTGATAGGCTTCTCTGACAGTTCCTTGAATCGGGTAGTTCTCGTGGGCCAAATGATCCCCATATAAACAATAGACCTCCATCGGATGCATTTGGTGCGATGGTCACGAGCTTTGAACTCTGACCCATGACACTAGTACAAAGGCTTTAATGGTACTTTTTACCTACAACAGTAAGTTGTGTTGTTAGAATTATAAAATCTATTAAGCATAGATTTTATTTTGATATGAAAGTGTTAATGTTCTTGTTAAAAATATTACATTAACGAGGATAATATTACTGCTTTACTGGTTATATATTGATTAATTTTTTATTATTTTATATTGATATTACACATACCGATTCTATACAAAATGAGCAATATGTTTTATGTTGTGGTGAACTGTAATGGCTAGATTCATAGTATAGATAATGGTGTAATTTCGAGTCTGAAAGTTTGATTAACATGACATTCAGAAATGACATCATGTTAGTGTAAATGAAGTGTAAATTTGGTAAAAAAAAAGTTAGAGCTCCGATTGGGTTGTTGAGGCATATATTTATTACATGTGAAAATCCAATGGGATATCTGCAATTCATGTCGTGGATGATGATGATTTACAGAAAATGGTTGCACTTCATGAGTCAAATGGTAGTGGAAGAGTTAAGTTGTATGTTGAGCTCAACAGCATTGAAGGACATAATGGGTAAATATTCCAAGCTCGTCTAGGACCCTTGTATCGATGTCACAAATGACTCATGTAGTGGATTTGCAAATTGGTACACCAGAGCCGACTTACAAATTGATTAATAGTTTTGTACCGCTATTAGAAACTCTTTCTATCTCTAATGAATGCACTCAAACGAGAATGCAATCAGGATATTTTGCATTGTACTTTCCAAAATCCAAATTTGGTGGTGCTTCAAATCCATATGAGGTGTCATCAATTTCTACTATAATACCCCATTCCCAACTAGAACCAACCGTATATAAGAATATCAACAGCTTGTTGTTTAGAGAATTCACTGATAACTTTAGAAATGTCAATTCTGAGACCAGAGAACCTGCACATGTCAATGATGTTGTACGGGATATTTTGGAATATCAACCTTTAACTCGTATGCTCTGAGTTAACTTTAACAGGATGAAAAGACTTAAGTTTCCCAAGTATCCTCTAGGTTATACCACTCCAACCGCTACATATCTAAGGAAATTGGTTGTTGATACCTAGTTTCCAATGAAAGAGGTTGTTGTATTTAGCCATTCAAAAAGTACAATGTTAAGGCATTCATAGATTACAAAGTTGATGTATTTACAAGCGTAAACTTTGTTGCATCATGTGTAAAATTCAACGAAGGATGCATGTAGAGGGTACGAGCCTCATTTCTAAAAAGGAAACAACTATAGGAGATAATCAAATACTATGGTTTTCACACTTGCATGGTTCCAATGATATCCCAAGATTATCATAAATTAAGCTTAGACATGATTGCCAAAGCAATATTACCACTAGTGGAAGCAAATCCAAGGGCTCCAACTCCGTTGTTAATCGCAAATATTTGTAACCAGTATGGATACCGAGTATCATATGCTAAGGCATGAAAAGCAAAGCAAAAGGCATTATGAAGATGCTTGAAGATTGGGATGACACATATAAGAAATTGCTGAGTTTGTCGACGACATTGCAATAATGAGTATTTGGCACTATAATTGAGCTAAAGACACTGTTTGCATATGAAGGCAATTAACTAGCCTAGGGTAAGAGAATTTTCAATCGCGTCTTTTGGATATTTGAGTCAAAGGGTTTCTATATGTTAAACACATTATCCAAATTGATGATACGTGGCTTTACAAGAAACACAAACACATATTTCTCCTGGCAATACCATAAGATGGAGATCGAAAAGTTGTTTCACTTGTCTTTACCATTGTTGAGGAAGAACCCATTGATGTATGGAGATTTTATTAAGGAATTTATAGCAGTATTGATAGGGACAGTGAACCAATGTCGTGTTCAAGTTATTTGACACGAGGGGATTCAGATCTGACCTGAAAAGAAGAAGCCAAACAAATTTAGGAAAATAAAGAAAACAAAAACAATTAAAAGAAGAAATCTAAGTACGAAGAATAAATATTTAAAACAATAAATAAATAAATGAAAAATTAAAAGTGGAAGATGGATTGAATAAACCGATGGATATGAATAGAAGATAGTTGTCCAACTGAAACCTTAACAAATTCAATTAATGGTTCTAATCAACCCTCCAATAAATAATCCTTGGCAATTTGAATGATTAATAATGAATTCTCACAACTCTTTGAAAAAATTCGAGAAGAAAAAACTGCTTCTAAAAATCACAAGAAAACAATCTTGCACGAAAGAAATTAACTCCTACAATTGAAAATTTTATTAAATGAATCAATTTTATCAATTAAGCCTATGAATCGAAACCAATATGATTTAAACTCGAATTAAAGCTTGAAACTCATAATTTCCCATAATAATCCCGTTCAAAGATTCTACTCACGCAGTCTTCAGTAAAATAGTCATAACTTGAGCTTTTGAACTCGAATTTAAGTGATTAAAAATGTGTTTCGAAGCTAAGTGATAGCTCTTCAAACGCTATGCAGACATCTCAGCCCAGAAATGCTTGGATCCCATAAAAAAATTAGTCGCAAGTCAATTGATCTTCCAAATTTGAAAATTGGTAGCTTAGTTGAATTGACTTTAATAAATTTCACTCCATACGTGTATGTATCAAGTACATCGTGAAAAAGGACAACATATGCCTCATTTCTGATGGAGCCTCCATCACTTGCTGACATAGAATGTGAAGAGAATGGATGGACTCCTCCGTATGCTTACCATGTTTTTTGTATCCAACATATCAAAGTGAACTTTATGAAGGAGTTTAAGAATAGGATTTGGCATAAATCGTTAATGCAGGTATGATTTATTTCTTATGTTTGAGGGTATAATGTATTCATGTGGTAACATATTATTTTGAGTGTGTGATAGGTAATGAACTTGTAAGACCTCACTTTTAAGAGAGGTTAGTGACTTTATGTTCATATCACAAGGGAACTAGACTATGGTTGGCTCAAATGGAGCTTAACTAGTATGTTTCGATTGAGGACGACGCTATGGTCACATGACAATAAACCTTGTCGAGGCTATTAACTCTGTTTTGAAAGAAACACGTCTTCTTCTTATAAATGGTTTGGTGAATGAGACTTACAACAAGACAAATACTCTTTTTGCCACAACAGGGAAGAAGATCGAGACAATGTTGAACGATAGTCACACGTGGTGTGAAATGTTAATAGAAGTATGAAGGAAAATCGTATAAAGTCAAACTAGATGTTATTTCATGGATTCATTAAGATGGATAAGACTTCATAGTTTTTGAATTGGTAAAATCGCATGAGGGAGTCCCAATGGCATCATGCCTCGTACATCTGGACTAGAGATGGTGTGACTATGGAAGGTTTCAATTTCTTGGATTCCTATGTGCATGTGCAGTTCTAGAAGCTTTTTTCTATCACGTTGATCCAATGGACTATGTTGTCAAAGTTTACAAGTTATAGAGAATAGGAGTTAGAAGGGCAATAAAACATTGCACATTGGCCTAGCTAATATTCCAAATAATGAAAGAGCTTTTACCGAATCCATTGCTACGCAAAATCCAAAGAGGCGTATTAAATAATCTCGTATCCATTGGAGAGGAATGTCAATGTAAGTGCTGCAGATTCTGTAAAAACGAATGCCATAACCGCAATAACTGTCCTAGTATTCCAAAAACCACTAGCGAGGGAACTTAGTTTATTTGTAATATAGATTACAAATATATTGTTACAACTTAGTTCATTAAATAGATGATTAATCAACCCAATATATTCCATTAATGATAATTCCACTTGTTACAAATATATTGTTGCAACATATATCTAATAACAATTAACAATAATATATAACAATATACTAAATTAGTTACTAACAGTAATCTAAAATATAACAATAATCTTTGCTTAAAAAAACTTTCAGAATATTAATCAAAACCCATTACAACAACTACATATATATATATATATATATATATATAAATATATTAACAAATTATAGTTTAGATTGGAATATTAGAATTAGAATTAAATTGACAAGTTTTTTATAAATATATTTTTTAAGATTTTTAGAAATTGAACAAAAGTGATAAATTTTATAAATATTGAGGACTAAATTTATTATCAGCCTAATAAAAAAAAAGAAGCCCATATCACATTTTAGTCACTCATCTAACCTTAATAAATAGGGTATGATTAAAATATTTAATTTCAAAAAATTAAATGATTAAATAAAAATTAATAATTAAGTGACTAAAATAAAACCGACGATGTTTATTTTCTAAAAACATATAATTTGGAGTATATTTCGGACGAGTTTGCACCGTGTTTAAAACCAAATTAAAAAAAGAAAAAATGGGGAAGGATAAGATAATGATTCTACATTTTTTTCGGGTTTTCAAAGATTTTGAGTTTAGAACCATTAATTTCTTTAGATTTTTTATTATTATTTACTCACATATGATTAAATTTTTAGAATTCAAAAAATATATTTTATTTTTTATAATGATTTATTTCACTCTCAAATTTTATAAAATAAAATCATTTTAATTTTTTATTTAGTTTTTAGTTTCTTTTTGTATTACTTGTTAAATTATTCTAAAATAGATGAAAAAATTAACGTCTATGGATGCGATATTTATGTGGTAGTCTACGTATATGTCACGTTAGTAATTAATTATTTTTTTAAAAAATAATTTTTATTTTTTAAAAAGTAATTTTATAATTTTTCTAAATTTTTAAATTTTAAAAAATTAATTAATTATTGACATGATAATTTCGTGTATGCCACTTTAAAAAAGTTAATATATGTTAATTTTTTTATTTATTTTGAAATAGTTTGAAGAACAGTATAAGTTTAAAAGTTAAAAGAAACTAAAAATTAAATGAACACTAAGATAATTTTTTTTATAAAATTAGAGAGACAAATAAGCAAATAAATGGTAGTTATTTTTATACAAAATATTTTAATTATCAAACGATGATATCATTGTTACATCATTATAGCCATATGTTACAATCTCAAGTTCCTAAATAGGTAAATATTATAAAAAAGTACTAAATTAGTGGATGGGAGTCATACGAGTATTTAACCCAATTGAAAATGAAAATTATAATGAGAAAGAAAATAAGAAATAAATGGGCTTGAAATTTTGTTAAAGGACAGAAAATGTAAAAAAAGAAAAAAAAGGAAAAAACCAAGCTAACCCAAAACTAAAGGCGGCAAAGTAAACGCAGCTTCCTTCTCAAAGTTCTCTTCTCTCAGAGTCAGTTTGCCACTTTCCACCTTTTCTGTTTATCATTTTATGTTTCTGGATTTAGTTTTTTTTTTTTCCTTTTCTGTTTTGCTTTGACATTCAAACTTTTTTTTTTTTGGACTGTGAATCGGGGATTTTACAGGAATTGAAGGGTTGAATAACAATGGGATTTTGCTCTTTTTGTTGTTTAGCATCTTAGGCATTCAGGACACTGAGGCCAGGTTTAGAATTTAGAAATTCAATAACACTTGCCAATAAGCTTGTTATAGACATTGAATACTACTGGAAATGAACAAGGAAAGTATTTTCTAATTAAGATAATTTCTGTTAAAACTGAAAAGTTTATTAATTTCATTTCAGAAAAGGGTGATAGTAGTCTCTGTTATAGGAAGTCAGTAAATTAGTATTTACGAGTAACTGATAGAGGGATAACAATAAGGTGAAAGAAAAGGGGAAAATAAAAAAGAATCTATATTGGAATGAAGATAGCAGGGCAAGAGTTGAATATGTTCAAGTGGAACGAATGGCTACACTTTTGTAATTTGTATTACTGAATACCATTTGTTCTCTAACTGGTTTTTATACCTGGACCTAGTTGGGTTCTATGGATATTCTTGGATTAGTGAAACAATGTAGCATTTAATGAACAATTCTAAGTGTTGCTTATTGCAAATTAGTCCAAGATCTGCTATATTTTAATAAGATCCCTTTTCCTATATTCGTTCCACTCTTTTGCGCAAATATTTATCTTAATATATTGAGGTTGTGTGCTATATGAATATAAGTGCACCTATAGATTCGTAGGCAAAATATCAGCATATTCATGAGTTGTCCTTTTCAAAATTTCAATTGTTGCATTTTGTAACTTTTTCCCTTCTTTTAGTCAGAGGCTCATCTCTTAACTGCCAATGACATGCATCCTTTTCCCTTCTATAGTTGTTCCTGAGAACGTTTAATGAATTCTTTAAGTCTCAGTTTTATAATCTGGTACACTTACCTTTTATTTTCAGCAAAAGTACTCATTCACCCTTCGCTGTTGACCATTTTGTTATTTGTTACAAATTTGATTCATGGTAGAATTCTTTTCGTTAACTACATGATAATTGGTTCAGTTTTTAATTTTTATCAGCTTAGTTGCCAAATGATAATTTATTTACTGAAATAGTATAGTCTCTTTATGTGCACTATCATTGACATGCTCCATAAGCACTTAGATTTTATATATCTCCTACTGTTCTTGAAGCAGTTATTTTTATTAATGAGCCTTCAAAACAATCTTTAGACTTACTTGGCCAGATCCAGGCAGTCAATCCTTGTCATTAAGCCTTGTGTAGCAGAAGGTTTAGTTATGCCACCAGAGAGAGCAGGAGAGAGAGAGAGAGAGAGATAGAGTGGGTCAAGGGATAAGTTTTACCTGATTCTGAGCTTTTACTTCCTCTGCTTGTGAAATTTTAATGTCAATTGTCTAAAGATTCTTTTCAATGCCATGCACTTACATTACATTCATGCCATGTAAGCTATATATTCTACATCTTACATCATTGTTGTTCAATTCCATTTGCTCTGTTTTGCAGAAAAGAAACACTATACTGTACTGTCAAATTTGCACAAAATTGCATACCAGGATGGAGCATGAATCAATTAAAGTCGCACATGGTACTTTCGCATGTTTTACCTGGAATTCAGTATTTCCCTTGGCTAACATGTTTTGCAATGCTCCACAACCCTGGAAAATTTCTACTCTATGAAGCAAGTCTTCACAGTGTTTTGTCAATTCTTAGTAAAGTTCCCTATAGTTGAAGTAAAAGCCTCAAGGAGGAATTAGATCCACGACCATAGGAGGTTAAACCTATAAAACATTTCAGGGATGACTTTAAGGTGCCAACTCTTCCTTGCTATCCACCCAGAATTTTTTTCAAGTATCCTATAGTGTATTGTTTATGTGCACCTTTTCCTGGAGAGAGGAGTTCTATTAAGCGGCTTATACTTCTGAGGTGTTGATAGGAAATATAGTTTTTCTCTCCAAGTGCTGCCATATTAAATTATTGGATGTAAATGAAAAGCACTTATGCAGAAGCAAATCTTTAGATTATAACATGTACAGAGAGCTTCCTCAACCCACCTTGTGTTCTCCCATGATGGTGTTTTCTCAATAAATTTATACAACACAAACCACTGAAAATAAAAGTGGGATCATGAAAATATGGACTGAGTCGTTACTAATATATAGAATTATTGATATATCACTACCTTACCTACAATTGTAGTGAAAGCATTTTACCTCCCAATGATGGCAGTCACCTTTAGTGAGAGTAATGCCATTATGGGTTTATAGCATCTGTGTTTCCCTATTGCGACAGTTGCTAAGGGACATTATTATTAAGGGAAGGCTGGCTTGTTAAATGAGCTACGACTTAAACTTTCATTCAGAGGTAACTCAAAGTAGAGAAATCTTCTCAACTTCAAAACTTGTTAGTGATGGTTTTGGAAGTTATGGGGTTGAGTATTTACATATACATGTTGGAGCACTACTATTTTCAATTTCCACCTTCTTTTCCTAATACAAATCAGGTTTTAAAGCATTTTTGACATTATTTGTATAGAAACAGTATGCTATGGATGGATGTATATTGCAATTGAGTTCAGAAAGGCATGATTAGATTGTTTCGAATTACATTTATTTGTAGTCACAAGAGAGTTTGAGCCTAAATCTAGAAGCCTTCTTATTTATCAAGTGCCACCACCATTACTTGCATAGATCAGCTTGAGGAATAATTTTTGAAGTTATGGTTAGATGGCATAACATGCTGGGCTGATGTGTACTGCAATTTAGTTGAAAGGGGTGTGACTTGATTGTTTTTTACTGGGTTTTGCTTGTTGTCTGAGAAAATACATTGTTGGTAATGCAATGGAAGAATGCCTTTGAGAGAGGCTGTGTTTGGTTGGCTGCATAAGAGTTCGAAATTAGCTTACTATAATTTGCTAAGAAATTTGAAGCTATCTACACTATGCTACTACAAGGGCAAAGTTTTTCCACGAAGGTGTAATTGATACTGTTATTCATAAAATATTATTGCTATTTGTCTTGATTTTTACATGCTATTTTAATTCATGAGCAGCTATGATTATTCCAGTTCATCTAGTGCAGAGGTTTTAGTTGGGTCATTGAAAGAACTTGATGACATTGTCTTTTTACTTTCACGGATGAAGTTCTTAACAAGTTTTTTTGAATTATTAACCTGATCAATGAAGTCAGACTTTTCTTATTCCATTTCCAATTTGAATGCATTTCGTGATGATGCTTGCATCTTTTATTAAGTTATTGTTTCTTGATGCTTGTATTTTACAGAAAAAGATGAAGACAGAACAAGGGATGAACCAATTGAATCCTCTAATTCTAAGGTTTCTGGGGAAGATGCTTCTAAAGTGGTACCAAAGTCTCCAACAAATGATGTGCATGATAATGTGATTGCATGGAAAGGTGAGGGAAGAGATGGTGAAACTTCGGAATATATGGAAACCTCTGGAGAAGCAAACATGGAGGTTTCTCTAACAACTGACGATGTTATTCGAGCTGGGGGCTTTGGAGCTAGGGATGATATTGGTAGTTTTCTTCCTGTTGCAAGTGATTCAACCGATTTTGAAGCTTCAATTCGTGATGCCAGAGACTATGAAGAACCTCAGGGAGACATTCACAGACCAGGTCTTGGCTGGAGAGAAGCATCAGAAAGGAAGAAGCTCTAGTTTCTTTACTACATAAGTGGGTTGTTGGTTCAAAAATTCTGGTATTTTCTTTCTTGCGTCATCTTTTCGTTTTCACGCAATAGACTCAGATGTTTGGATTTTCCTTTTAGGGAGTTGTTTATGATAGCATTATCCCATATTTTGAAGGAAGGGAAGATGCCACTCCTTATGCATGAATTATATCGGGACAATATGTATGACTCTTTATAACATGCTTAAAATGCCCTTTGTGAGGCTACGTTATAAGTTCTTTGTACAAGGCAATTTTGTGATTGCTGAATATTTCTATTTATAAACAAAATTGTCTAATAATCTACTGCTTTCCTATCGTTCTTAGGAGTATTGTTGGTGCTGAATAACAAGGGGAAATTTTCATTGGCCATAACTTATAGGTCTAGGCAGACCACTCTGTATGACATTAGTGCTCTCCGTTTAATATTTGGCATCAGCATAAGGCCATGTTATGTGATTGATATTGCCTTTTGGAAGATTCTTTGTCCAGGAGCAAGGATCGCTAAAGGGTCATATGCAGATTTTCTCTGTACAAAAGTTTCCCACTTAGTACCAAAATGAGCTCGCCACTCATCTTGGGTGTGGTAATGGGGCAAATATTGCTTTGCCCCAAGCTGTGCTTTGGCACAGAAATCAAGAATATGTTGGTTTTGGGTCATAATGTGTTCTAGGCCATCAGTTCCGGGGAGTGCGGATGATAGGAATGCCACCAGGTAAATTATATCTTCCTCTGGGGTAACCATGGATGTTCTGTTGTTCCACCTGCGATATAGATGATATGCCAGGTTGAGAGTTTGGCATCTAGGAATTGTAAATAACAATTATATATATTGAAAATGTACTTGGCCTTGTTGACTGGGTAAATGAGGATAGGACCATTATTGTTGTCTTTCACAATATTACCAAAGACCCCTTCAGCAAAGTCAAAAATTCTGCTTTTGGGTATAAGAAGATTCAGCCATGGATGAGGAACTTCCCATAATCCTTTTGATCTGAGTTTTATCTCAGACAAGTGCACTCTATCGAGGAATTCCACATAAGAAACTTCAGATAGAAAGAGTGTGGATGGGATATAGTTTAATTCGGACAACAACTTCTCAATATCCTACAATATGTACTGTACTAGTTAGTTCCATTCTATCAATTAAACATGTGTTGGGGGGGGGGGTGATGCTTGAATATGCTTATTAGAGTTTTACCTGGTTCAAAACATCTATTTTCTCTGGGTTGAAGTATTTGACCATTTCTAGACAGTAAAGTATTTTCCCATCTGAACTGAATTGGCTAGCTTCAATTGGGTCTTTGGGATTGAAGGAAGATCTCCAGTTGTTGAGGAGACCAGTTCTGTTTATCATAACGAACCCTTCGATGTAGTCGAATGAATTATTGGATGATATTAAATGCTCTTGGTCATTGGAAAATGTAGAGAATTCAGAGTAAAGAACCCTGATCCATTTCACCTGTCAACAATGATAAATCATGTTTGAGGTTCAGTGCCTTTCAGAACTGCAGTCAAGAAAAAAAGTTTTATTTCCTTACCATCTTTTCTGCTGGTCCAAGAGATATTCGAGCCCGGGTGATGATGCCAAATTGCCCTAGTCCCCCAAGAACACCATAAAAAAGATCAGCATTCTCCTTATCTGAACAGGTAACTACTTCTCCTCTTCCTGCATTCAAATCCCCAAGTTAGATTCCATTGTTTCATATTACTTGAGTTCATTATTTTATTGAAAACCGCATGTTCCTTCTACTGTTTGATTTAAATTTTGCTGGAACCTGATCTGAAAGGTTGCATATGTCATTTCGCCTAAATAAAATGAACTAACTACCTTACCATGCCTTTTCCACGAAATGACTAAGCTATTACTTCAGCCAACCCTGTAAAAAATTCTGTAGGAGTTCAAAAAAAGTTATTTCCTTAAACATACCTGTCACAACCTCTAGTTGGTAAACGTTATTAATCTGGGGTCCATGCCGAAATGCTTGACCACTTATTCCGGCATTTGATAAAGTACCTCCTACAGTTAGGTGAAGGTAGTCTGTCCAAGACTTTGGTGAAAGTCCATATTTAAGAGTCTCATGCAGGATGTTTATCCATAACTCACCGCCCGAAACATCCACATAAGGCACCTCACTGTTTTCAATATACATGCTTGGTCGATCAAGTGATTCCATATTGATAACCACACCTTGATAGGCTTGTGCCTGACCTTGTAGGGAGTGACCACGGCCTCTAGCTGCTACTGTTAACTTTGTTACTGAACTCATATACAGGATGTGTTTAATTGTGGAAGAAATATCAGAAACTGATTTTGGGTGTAGAACTGCTATGGGGAGGTAGTGGCATATGTTACCGAAGTCTTTTGCAGCATGTTTGAGGTTCTCAAAACTGAAGTAGCCATCCAGAGTAAGTGTTTTCAAAGAGGAGGGAATGCTGGAGGAGCTTGAATGAGGTGGAATGGTTGGGGTGTCAAAAGAGGGGTTAGAACAGAGGTTGGTTCTATCAGGGATACAGCTCAACACCAGAATAGCAAAAAATCGAAGGAATATAATGTTGTTTTGTTTGAGAAAGCCACAAACTGGTGACCCCATCTCTTGAGAATATGTTGTGTATCTGTTTTTTTCCTTTTTTTTTTTTTTTTTTTTGTATTTGTGTGAGTGAGATAGAGAGAGAGAGAGAGCTTGTGGATGTAAAGGAGAGGTGTAGAAGAGCCCAAGGAAACGAAAGGCAGACGAGAATTTAAAGGGGAAGGTTTGGGCGGTATAGTCAAAACAGAGTCACATATTCTGTGGTGCCACTCCAACAGTCTGTGTGCTTTGTATTTTGGGTTTTAACTTCTGCCTTTCTATTCTGGTTCCTAAAAAAAAAAGTTTGAGTTAAAAATAGTTAGAAAAGGAAGTGTAGATTTGCGCACATATCTGGTAATAATCTCCCCAGTCTACACACTCCAACCGCATATACTCCACCTTTTTTTTTCACAACCCCCCTTTACAAGATCCAATGATAACTGTCTTCACATAGACAGTTCACGGTCTACTTTCTGCTCAATGGTTTGTAATTATAACCCTGTCTTGTTTCTATTGACTACGCCATCCTTGGGTATTTCTTTGTATGCATGCACTCTGCTTGTCTGCCCTATTCTACAATTAAGATATCCGGTATTGACGGGCCGGCCCCTACTAGGTTTTCATGCTGTCAGAATGGGTGGGGAAAGGTGGCCGTTGCGGGTCCCTAAGCACATGAAATTCACGAGGGTATATTCTTGTGGCTGGGGGGTGGGGGGAACTTGGTATATCATGGCTCCTTCACTCACACTCTGCTACAACAGAGGCTGCCTAAGGCTACATGAAAATTTTCAAAGTTTAATATGTTGTCAGTCTGATGGAAGCATATGCAACATATCATTTCATGCCAATTTGCTCTTAATGGAAAATTCACTCTGTAGTATGTAGGGGCCGGGAAGGGGGTGCCATTGCCAGACTCTTGAGGAAGAGTGGAAAGTTGACCAGTTCAGAATGAATGGCCCTAGGAGACACTAAAGGTGGTCTACAACTCTCAACCTATCAAAAGTATATTTTGGGGTTTGGGGGGGCGGGGGGTCTTAAATCCCTGCAGAGAGACATCCCTAAAATCATTTCCCCGTTTAATAATATAATTGATATGATATAATGCTATGCTGCCTTTTTGTGTCCAAACATACTACTATTTGGGTTTTTTTTTTTTTTTGGGGGGGGGGGTCTTAAATCCCTGCAGAGAGACATCCCTAAAATCATTCCCCCCTTTAATAATATAATTGATATGATATAATGCTATGCTGCCTTTTTGTGCCCGAACATACTACTATTTTGGAAATTATTACTCTATTTACTCCTTTTCCATTGAATTGCCCACTATACTTTAATGCCAGCAGCTCTTTTGGAAAACCATTCGGATGTCACAATTTTCTCTTTTCATTCTAATAATAATGTTAACATTAAATATTATTTAGTTACTCATTCCAATTGTTGTCTGTCTTTTGACTTTCAAATGTATGTTGGATGTGAATTTGATAATTGCCTTGTCCCAATTATTGAGGTCAGTGATGAATAATTTACCCTCAAATCTCACACTAACCTGTGGGAATAGGAAAGAAAGGCTTCCTATTCATATGTTTTCTATACTTTCTGAAACATGAAATTTCCTTAAACAAATGTTTTTTTTTTAATTCAAAATATTTTAAATTGTTAATGACTCGTGCCTTTTAAATTGTATGCTATTTTATTCCGGATTTCAATCAACTGAAATGCAGTCAAGTAATTTGTTCCTTTGAGGACAGATATAGAAGTGGACAATACAAAGACAATGAATGAATAAGCAGATTTTATATAATGTTATTAAAGATTGAATAAATTATCTCCAATCGCCTGTAAGAATCCTTTCCAAAAGATAACCACTATTCACAAATGGTATATGAACACAAATAATAAATTTCGAATTTATCTTTTAAAAAAATTATTGTATAAATTTGGGTTAGGTAATAACCCATTGCATTGTGTAATGTGCTTTACAAGACTGTTGTCAAGGTTCTAAGATGATTTTGCCTAGTATCTTTTCTTTTATGTAGTTAGTCTTTGGTATAGGTCGTCTTAGTATTAATAATATCTTGTAGCATTCGAGATTATCGATCACACGAAGAGTAAAAATCGTAGATAGGCAAGTGAGCTGACACTGAAGACAGACATTAGTAAGGTATATGATCGGGTTAACCGAAGTTTTCTTCGGTTTATTATGTCGAAGGTGGACTTTTCACGTCAGTGGATTGACTGGATTATGTTATCCATCACTTGTATTAATTATTTTGTTTTGTTAAATGGGTTGAAGATGGGGTAAATTGTGCTCAAGTGAGGTATGTGTCAAGATGAACCACTTTCTCTTTACATGTTTATCTTGTTCAATGAAGGGCCGAGCCATTTGCTTCGCAAAATTGAAGTGACAAGGAACATGCATGGCGCTTCTGTTTGTCGTGGGTGTCTTTCGGTTTCACATCTATTATTTGCTGATGATAACTTTTTGTTCTTCCGAGCCTTCACTTTTGGGTGTTTGATAATTTTGCATATTTTTGAGGAGTATCAAGAAGTTTTGAGTCAAATTATAAATTTTCAAAATTGGGGATCATGTTTAGTTCTATTACGAAGCTTTTAAAAAAATTGAGCCAACAAAAAGGGGTTTTTTCATTTTGGTCCATATTGATTTAGCCCAAAATATACAAAAATCGATTTAACTAGTTTTTTTATTAATCCATTTAGTCGATGGTTCGCGGTCCAACCATGACTTCTAACGATTCATGGTTCCCCTAGCTTTTTGCCATACATTAGACCGGTGTACAAACCGATTCTTAGTCTGATTGGCTGGCTCAATTCCAAAATCCACGAGCTTGTTAAATGGAGTTGAATTATAATAAACTGAGGCCTTAGGTTGCAAATTTACCCTTAGCAACATGGGTTAGTGGATGAGAATCATCACACCCGTTGTTTTCATTAAGCGATACCAAGAAATGATTTAAAAACTTTGAAATTTTCAAAATCTAACATCTTTTCTTTTCTTTCACAACTCCTTCAAAATTTAAATAATAAATAATTTTACTTATAATATATTATTAAAAAAGATAAAAAGTTTTAGACTTACATTGGTAAACAAATCGGTTAGACCATCAGTTCTCAGTTCAATTGAATAAATTATTAATGATAAAAAATATTTCAAAATATATAAAATTGACCAGACCAACCAAATCGATTCACGAGTTAACCAATCTGGCCCCTTATTTTGGATTGATAATTCGACTGATTCTCGATTTAATCATTCTGATTGATCAGTCCGGCTTGGTTTTGAAAAAGTGATGAAGTTCATTGTAATTAATTTAATATAATATAAATATTCAAAAAAAAATTATACCATAATTTTCATATTTTTAATTTATAAATCTCTGATTTTTAATTTATAATTTCCATAATTAAGTCATTAGTTAGCTAATCCAATCGGTTCGATAAGTTTAACTAGTGCGATACATTCGTCCGATTTTATTAAATAAATAATTAAAAAATAAAAAATCCTTATAAATTCCTTCTAAATAATTAAATTAAAAAATATTTTTAAGACTTAGAATTAGCCGAAATTCAAATCTAAATATGAACTATCCGAACATTAAATTTGAATTAATTCAAAATCTTGAATTTCAAAATTCATAAATCATAAATTTGGTCTAAACACATTTCGAATTTTTTTATATTGATTGATATTTAGTTTTTTTTTCTTTCTATTTTTTACTTTTTAATGATATTTGGAAAATCTATACTATACGTTGGAAAACAAGCTAAATGCAAGTTATTAGAAGGTTAAATTCTGATATGAATTCTCATCGGCTATGGCCGACTATTCCAAGTCCAAGATTTGCCATAGCTTACACTGCAAGTAATGCTTGCTTCATGTGTCCCACTGCTCATTCAGACTTCTAACTAGTTTTAATTTATCAAATTAAAATTAATTATTTAATTAAATAATTTACATATATCTATTAAAATGTATGTATAACTTAATTTAATTTCCATTCCATTCCAAATTATTAAACTACATCACTTCTAATTTTAATTCCCTCAAAAGCTTATCATTTAGTCTAACATAAATATTTACCTAATTAGATAATTATTTGAAATGAGAGCAACTCAACTTTTTTTTTGAAAGTTAGATTAATTCAACTTTTGTGGTTATTGGTGTTGGGGGAAAATAGTGAAGATCAAACACACAAATATTTACATGGAAATTTCATCTAAAGAGGATAAAAATCATGGGCAAAAGAGACTTCGGCTTTTCACTAAATGAGTAAACAAATGAAGGTACAATATAAAAAAAATAAACTTAAATGGACTAAACGTACAAACCCAAACCCCAAAAACAAAGCCCTAACTTAGGAACAAAATTTTCTCCATAGTTACCACAAAAAACTCTTTTAAACTCATATGTGAGTACATCTTATTGCCCTAAAAGAAAAACCCTTGTTGAGTTACTAAATAGGCTAATATTAGAGTTCTAATCATACTAAAACAACCTGTAGTAATCAGAGTTCAATTGGGAGGAGAAGTCCTATTGAGTTGTATAAAATGTGATCGCATAACATCAAGAATTGTCGTGACATTGTGACGTGTTGGCTTTCTTTGTCACAAAATCATTGCCACATTCATTGCCAAAAAGTTGTCGCGTCGTCCCAACATTAGGGACCTTCTCATCCTGACGTCGAGCTTGTTTTAGCCTTTCTTCAGTTGCTCATTGATTCTCGTCTAAGATGCCCGCAACATGTCGAGTAAGTGCGAGGCACACCCACAAATCTCCACATTGACTCGTATTTATTACGACTCCTTTTCCATGCCCTGTCACAAGCCTAACTCAAATTTTGCAGAATGTTAACCAAGTCTAAACTGTGCTCGAACTTGGAAACTGAAAGACTCCTAATCTTCAAATCAAAGTTGTATAATGCAACAAAGGCCAATTCTACTCGAACAAGAGAGAAAACATCAACTCTCTCCACCTAAATGTAACCATCTGCGACTAACCTTGCTTCAAACATTCTACGAACCATTTGAGTCCTAAAGACCAAAAAGGAATGAGATTCTTCTCTAAATTAGGCACATGCCTGGCATCTGACATGACTCCACCTTCAATTGGATTATATGTGGAGAGCAACGAATCATCATCCTTGTGCTTGGCCATATAAGCTACCTTCGTAATTATCCAAAACTGTTAGAAATTAAAATTTGTGATCCCATCGAACTTTTTGATATTCAAATTCATTGTTGTGTCACTGAACGAGTCGATCTGCGAAAGCTGAACCTGACTCTAATACCAATTTATTGGGGATCGTCTCGTATAAGCAACAAACAAGTAAAATAGAAAAAAACAAACACATAAATATTTACATGAAAAACTCCTCCGAAGAGGATAAAAACGCGGGCAAATAAGGCTTTGACTTTTCACTAAATAAGTAAACAAACGAGAGTAAAATATGAAGAAAATAAACTTAAATGTACTAAACGTATAAATCCAAACCCCAAAAACAAAGTCTTAACTCGAGAACAAAATTCTCTTCATAGTTATCACAAAAAACTCTCTCAAACTCATATGCAAGTACATCTTGTCGCCCTAAAAAAGAAGCCTTGGCTAATTGACATGTCTAAATCAGGGTTACAAAGGCCCTTTAGATAGGCTAAAATTAGAGTTCTAATCATACTAAAATAACCTTGAAATAATTAGAGTCCAATTGGAAGAAGAAGTCTTGTTGAGATGCACAAAACATGGCTGCATAACATTAGGAATCGTCGTGATGTCATGACGTGCTGGCTCTCTTCGTCACGACGTAGTCGCCTTGTTCATTGCCAAAAAAGCGTTGCGTTGTCACGATGTTGGGGACCTCCTCGTCTTGATGTTGAGCTTGTTTTGGCCCTTCTTCGATTGCTTGTTGATTCTCGTTTAAGGTGCCTGCAACGTGTCTGATAAATGCGAGGCACACCTCACAAATGATAAGATTAGTTTTTTTTTAAGTTTATGTTTTGCATTTTTATAAAATTTTAATCTTCTCTGAATAATAAACCTGGTTCCAATTCCTTGGATCCATAGAAAAGAAGAAATTATTTAGTTTTGGATACAAATAAAATGATAATTTCAATATTTTATACTTGGTAATTAGAAAACAGATAATTATTCAAATATTTAAAAAAAAAATTAAGATCCCCATTTAACTATTCATTAAATTCAACAGGTTGAAAATAGGCAATTAAGTAAAATTGAATCAAGAGGTTAAAACACAGTGGCTCTGTGGATCTGGAATTGCTATAGCCATTGTGATAAATCCAAGTTGGTGTCATTGCTTTGGGAAATCAGAATTCCAGGTTTAGTAGACTAGTGGGTTTACATAACTGGATTTCATTTACAATAAGAAAAAGTAGGTAGCGGAGTGTAAATAATTAATGTTGAGTTCTTTTATATTAAGAAGGATTAAATGTGCGGTTTCATTTAATTTTGAGTTTCAATTGTGTGATAATGATGCACCACATATGTGCATATCTTTGCCTTGTGATAATTACAATGGCCATCATTACCAGACATATTTTCTTGTTCACTAAACACTCTCATTTTGGTTTCAAAAAGGCTTATGATTTGGTCTAAGAAAAGTGTATCATGAGTTTAATTAATATTAACTAAAACATCCAAAATGCTGTCTAAAAGGAGACCAGAGGATGGACAATAAAAGTTAGGCCAAGAAACCCATGATGGGCTTGGATCACAATATTCTACCAACTTTTATATTTATAAGTTTGGTGAAAGGGAATTAAGAAGAAAACAAGGTTTTTTAATTGGCAACCTTTACTTGAGACACTTCATGAACACCATTAAGAAAGAAATCAAACATCATATCTTTTGGCCACTACTTCTTTGTTCCTTACCTTTATTTTTTATTGACATGTGTCAGGCTTGAATTCCTTAAGATACAAAGAGATAAGATTTATGAAATCAAAATGGATTATGGGTTAATAGTTAATCTTGCAATTATCTATCTAACATTATTTTTTAAACTCCTCTTAGTAGGTGGTGCCGTTACAGGGGTTTTTCTTTTTTCTCTCCCTCTAGGAAGACTGCAAGTTATTGTCATGGGAAAGTGCATGTTTTAGTCTTTGATCTAGTCTAAGTTTCTTGGTGTTTTCATATTAAATTGATGCAATATGGAATAAATTTTCCGAAATCTCTAAATTCAGTAGGGGTCAAAGTTGGTTATGTAGATGACTTTGATTATGATATTTACTTGGTAACATTGTTATTAGATCTCTTTAAAGTACGAGTATTAAATTGATTGGAGACATTATATTTTATTTAATCCCATTTTTTCATATTGTAGAAATTTAAAGAATATAATATCATGGGACCCTTGGTCCTTCAATAATTGTATTTTTCTTATCCATGATCAATTCTCAATGGGAGAGAACTTGAAGAGTATCGATTTCTTTTTCCATGATTTTTAGGTGTAGCTTCATGACTTGCTTCCCAGTTTCATTTAGTTTATGGGCATATGATCCCTTCAGTCTGTTATATTTGTGGCATCATTGACGAAAGTTCCGCATTGAACACGGGTCAATCCAATTTACTGGGAATGGTCAAGGGGTCCAAGAAAATAGGGTATCTTATTCTAATAATATGTCCACTCAAATTTCAAATAGAGGTGAAAATTCGATTTAGTAACAAGTATATCTCTTTCCCCAAAATAAGGAGTTATGGGCAAGTCAGACACCAACATCTCTACGAGATTTTTTGCATGGGCCATGCATGACTCCTATAGTATGAATTGCTTATAACTATCGATTACATGCTAGGAAGTGGAGAAGTATCTAATTAAATAAATTCCGATGGAAGAAATATTTTGAGCATCGAATCCGCAAAAAGAAAAAAATGTAAATATTTTTACCAGTGGCGAAATTAGAGGACTAGTAGGGCCCCGACTCCCCTAAAATGATTTTTTTTATATAACCCCTTTAAAATATTTAAAATTTTAAATTGGTAAATGTAAAATTACACTTTGGCCTTTCTAAAAATATAAAAAATTGATTTAATCCTTTAAAAAATATAAAGATATAGTCTATTAAAATGACGAAATTATATTTTTTCTATCGTAAAAATTACAATTTAATTTCGACCCCTTAAAAAAATTTTTTAGTTTCACCCCTGACTTTAACTACTCTACTCAACTAAATAAATAAAATGAGTAAGAAGTAAGATATAGTAATGAACTACTAAACTAACAAAATTAATTAAAAGTAAAGCGAGGAAGTGGTTAAGAAATTTTCAAGTAATAACACTTAATAATCTATTTCAGCTAACAATCAATTTAAGGTTGGTAAATAGAATTGTGTTACTTGAGTTAGTGTATAGCTTACAGATGTTTAGCAATATCTTATATGCATTAACTAAACTGATCTTCTACTACTTAAGTTGGTGTATATTTTATAGGTAGCTCCATAGCGTTTGGGTAATTATCCAATTTCTTATAGTTGATTAATATATTTTTCACTAGCCTATCTGTCACATGAATTAGCTACTTCTTTCCCTAACCCGATGTCACCCATATTAATAAATAAACACAAATTGAATAATTAAACATGTTAAAGATTTAAATAATTTAATTATTAATTAACCTATTCCAATTACTCTCTAACCACTTTTAAATAAAAGATTAAGATTAAAGAGAAAAGAATTAGAAATATTATTCCATTAGAAGTGCAAATCTCCTCCTAAGAGTTCATTCAAAATCTAAAACGAATATCTAAGCAATCACTCTCACAAGTGAAAACAATCTTATGCAAAGGAAAATAATGAAAAAAGTCGTCTATAAATGAATGTGTGGCTATTCCAGGTAGACCGCTTTTCCTAATTCTCTCTAAAATGTTTATTTATAGGGAAAAAATTGCATAAGTAATGGAATAAACAAAAACACACTAATTGAATTTATAACACCCCCTAACCTCAAATCGTCGCTGGAACGAAGTTATGAGGCATTACCGGACATATCAGACAACTTACGAATAATTTACAATTAATATAACTTTCATAGTATAATATAATAATTAAGTCCCTATCTTGGACTCTCGAAGTTCAAACACATATTAAAAGTAGAACGGGACTTGTTCGAGTATTCCGGAATTTTTTTTTTATAAAAATTTCGGCAACATTTCTGCTTATTTTTACCTAAACCTCCTGCAAATTCAAACCAAAACAACCAACACCAATGTTTCACATTCATATAACTAATATTTATATCATTAACAAAATTTTAACTTAATAACTATCATAGCATCATTCAAAATTGGTTAAAAACTTCATTCATTTAACAATTTAATGTTCATGTATCAAAATATCATGTACTTTCCTTACCATTTCATTTAACCATCTAAACCTTATAATTCGTCCTTCACTACCCAAAGTAATATACATATTTAAGTGACTAAACAACACTTATGTACATGCCACCTTTACCCAAAAGAAAATATACATCACCAAATTTGTATTGGAGTCGGAATGTTACGGATTTGAGCCAAGACAATTGACTTCTACTAACCTGCGCATGGAAACAACCGTACGCTGAGTATGGATATACTCAGTGGTATTACCATAATTCAAAATATATCATCAATAATAAAAATATAAATATTAAAATTCATAACAATTAATTTCTTAAATACTAATTCATGCTTTATTTTTATTTTTATTTTCATCATTTCATAATAACAATTCAATGTAATTATTCGTCAATCAATGTATTTTTCACAAACTTGAATTTAAACCACTTATGAACATTTAGCTCATACTTTTCTCTTTCTATCACAATTCCAATTTCTATTCATAATTCAATTTTTTTTTCATTTCAATGCCTTAAATTCACATTTCAATTTTTCACCCTATTAACGTAACTCGGACTTTGGCGGATACACGGATCCAACCAAACACACCAATATGGCACCCAGTGCCTCATCGGATAGTTCGAAGTAATAGTTGACACCCAATGTCTCATCGGCCCAGCCGAAGTAAAGTTGGTACCCAATACCTCATCGAATCTATCCGAAGAAATATAGTGACACCCAGTGTCTGATCGACTCGAGGTCGAAGCATCCCTGAACACTTCCAATCCTATGGCATGCCAACTATATCCGACTCAGCCCGACTAGTTAATAGGGTATTCAATTCACAATTCAAATCACTATTCATTTTTCAATCAATACACTTTTCAAATAATCACGTATTCCATAATTCACTTATTCAATTCAATTTGACTCAATTTGCATCACTTTCATTTTCACTCAATATTCATATCAATTTCACATACTTACCTCAAGTCTTACTTACCATACATAACAATTAAAATTTCAGCAATCAATAATAATTAAAATTCGAATTATAGTAATACACACCGTAATTCTCCCGTTTTAGTCCTCGATGACTTTCTCCTTTCCTTTCGATGCTGATGCTTCAGGTTCTTTGTTGGCAAATTAACTCCAAGCTTCAAATCCTTAGTTTTCTCTTTTATTTTTCTTTCCCTTTTTCTTTCTCTTTTTCTCCCCTGCTTCCCGTTTTCAATTCTGTTTCTATTCCCTTTTGTTTCTTTATTTCTCTTTTATATTTATTTGCTTTACTTATTTAATTAGCATATATTATAATATATTTATTTTAAATATCTATTTTAACATCATTTACATATTTTACAATTGTACACATATTTAATTCTACATTTGTACCAATAATTTTATTACATTTGTCACTATTTAATTTGTTTCTCAAATAAAAATCTCATAATTTAATAATTTAATTATTTAATTAACAAATATCTTTTTACTTAAATTGTAAGTAATTAAGTATTTAAATTACAAATGTACCAATGTAATTTTTACACATGTATATTTTTATTACCATACAATTATCTACTATTTAATTTATTTAATAATAATGCTAATAATAATAATTTAATATAAAACCATAATGTTAATTAATAATTATAATAATTTAATATAAAACCATAATAATAATCATTATAATATATAAAACCTAAAAAAAATCTTTGATTTTATTTCACCAATATGCCGCCTCATTTGTAGTCAATGGCTTAATTGCCATTTTAATCCTTTTTATTTTCTATTGCTTTATAATTAAACTTTTACCCTTTATTCAATTTAATCCTTTTTATTACTTACTCTAAATTAAGCTAAATTCACCTAATTAGATCCTAATTAGACACACCACTAGGCTCATAAATATTTTTAATAATTATTTTCGAACTTATTTCACTAAGACGGAGGCCCTATAACTCATTTTTCCGGTGTCCGTGAATTTCGGGTCATTACATTTCTCCCCACCTTAATAAATTTCGTCCTCGAAATTTACCTGAGAAGAGATGAGGATATTGTATTCTCATAGTTTCCTCTGGTTCCCAAGTCGCTTCTTCAACATTATGATTTCTCCATAGGACTTTCACTAAATGAACCTTTCTATTTTTTAATTCTTTCACTTCCTGTGCTAAAATTTGAACCGGCTCTTCTTCATATGATAGATCAGATCGAACTTCAATATCTTCTGTAGAAATTATATGAGAAGGATTTGATCTATATTTCCGTAGCATCGAAACATGAAAAACATCATGAATCCTTTGTAATTCAGAAGGTAAAGCCAATCGATATGCAACTGGTCCAATTCTTTCCACTATTTCATACGGCCCAATAAAACGTGGGGTCAATTTTACCTTCCGACCAAATCTTAAAACTTTTTCCAAGGAGAAACCTTAAGAAATACTTTGTCTCCAATGAATACTCAATGTCTCGACGTTTCAAGTCGGCATAAGACTTTTGTCTGTCAAAAGCTACCTTTAATCTATCTTTGATCTTTTTAACTGTTTCTTCTGTTTCTTGAATTAATTCCGGCCCAATTACTTTCCTTTCATTCAACTCCGTCCAACATACTGGTGATCTACATTTTCGACCATATAACGCTTCATACGGAGCCATCTGAATACTAGATTGGAAACTATTATTATAGACAAACTCAACTAGTGGCAAATATCGCTCCCAACCTGCTTCAAAATCAATAATACAAGCTCAAAGCATATCTTCTAGTACCTGAATTACCCGTTCGAACTGTCCGTCAGTTTGGGGATGAAAAGCTGTACTGAAACTAAGTCTAGTACCCAACGACTCATGTAACTGTCTCCAAAATCTCGATGTGAACTGAGGATCTCGATCTGAAATTGTTGATATTGGAATGCCATGTAATCTAACAATTTCTCGAATATACACGTCTGCAAGCTTCTGCAACGACCAATCGATCCATCGCTATAAAATGTCTTGACTTGGTAAGTCTATCAACTATCACCCAAATAGCATTCTTTTTACTTTGCGACAGCGGTAATCCCGTAATAAAATCCATCGTGATGCGATCCCATTTCCATTCAGGAATATTAATAGGTGAAGCAATCCGGTAGGAACGATGTTCTGTCTTTACCGTTGGCAAGTCAAACATTTACTTACAAATTCTACTATGTCTCTTTTCATCCTCGCCACCGGTATAATTCTCTTAAATCTCGATACATTTTCGTGCTTCCGGGATGCATAGCAAATGAACTATCATGAGCTTCCCATGAATTAACTTTTAAGCTCGAAGTATTTGGAATACAAATCCGGTTTGAAACCTCAAGCATCTACAATCATCAATACTAAAATTTTTCTCTTTGTGCCATTCTGTACCATCTCTCTTTTCTTCAATAATTTGTCATCTTCCAACTGAGGTGATCTAATCGATCAAACATTACGATTTTACTCTCAATTCGGCCAAAAGACTCCCATCATCACTGATACTAAGCCGTGCAAACATTGCTCTTAATTCAATTACAACTTTTCTACTTAATGCATCAGCTACAACATTAGCTCTTTCCGGATGATAGTCTATAACACAATCATAATCTTTCAGAAGCTCGATCCAACGCTTTTGTCTCAAATTCAATTCTTTCTGAGAAAGAAGATACTTCAAACTCTTATGATCAGTATAGATGTAGCATTTTTCACCATAAAGATAATGTCTCCAAATCTTCAATGCGAAAATCACAGCTGCTAACTCAAGATCATGAGTCGGATAATTCCTTTCATGTGGTTTCAATTGACGAGATACATAGGCTATTACTTTCCCATCCTGCATCAATACACAACCCAAACCACTCAAAGAAGCATCACTATACACTACAAAATCTTTACCCGATTCTGGCAATGTCAAAACTGGTGCCTCGGTTAACATTCGCTTCAATGTTTCAAAACTTTTCTGACACTGATCATCCCAAATAAAAGGAACATTCTTCTGCAGCAACTTGGTCATCGGCAAAGTTATCTTCGAAAATCCATTTACAAATCTTCTGTAATACCCAGCTAAACCAAGAAAACTACATACCTCAGATACATTCCTCGGTGCATTCCATTGAATAATTGCTTCAATCTTTTTCGGATCAACTCGAATTCCATCTGCAGATACTACATGTCCCAGAAATACCACTTCTGATAACTAGAACTCGCATTTACTGAGCTTTCCATATAGCTGTTTCTCTCGTAAAGTCTGTAGCACAATCTTCAGATGCCGATCATGTTCTGACTCTGACTTTGAATAAACTAATATATCATCAATAAAAACCACCACAAATTGATCTAAATACGGCTGAAAGATACGATTCATGAGATCCATAAAAGCAGCTGGGGCATTTGTTAACCCAAATGGCATTACCAAGAACTCATAAAAGCCATACCTCGTACGAAAAGCTATTTTCGGTACATCACTTTCTTTTACCTTCAATTGATAGTAACCCGACCTTAAGTCAATCTTCGAAAACACAGAAGCTCCTCTCAACTGATCAAATAAATCATCAATGCGAGGCAACGGGTACTTATTTTTAATTGTCACCTTGTTCAACTGTCGGTAATCAATACAAAGTCACATAGAGCCATCTTTTTTTTTAACAAATAATACCGGAGCTCCCCACGATGATATACTCGGTCGAATAAAGCCACGATCTAACAAATCTTGCAACTGTATCTTCAATTCTTTCAACTCTGTAGGTGACATCCGATACGGAGATATAGAGATTGGTGCAGTACCCGGATAAACCTCTATAGCAAATTCAACTTCTCTATCTGGCGGTAAACTCGGTAATTCCTCAGAAAATACATTAGAAAATTTGCAAACTGTTCGAATCTTGCTACATTAACTTCCAACCGAATCTGAGTTAATAACATATGCCAAATATGCTGAACAACTCTGTTGAAGTAATTTACTAGCCTTTATTGCTGAAATGATACGTGCCGGCCCACTAGTACGAATACTGTCTACTTCAATCCGATCCTCACTGTCTGTTTGAATACTAAATTTCTTTTTATAACAGTCCAAAATTACTCCATATTCGGATAGCCAATCCATTCCCAATATTATATCAAAATCCACAAATGGTATAATCAACAAGTCAACAGGAAAAGTTTTATTCTGTATAATTAACGAGCATCTCGGACAAACCTGATTCACTAATACTGTTTGGCCTAGCGGACTTGACACCTCTATAGACACTTTAGACATTTCAGATTTCAGTTTTCCCGATTTGACTAATTTTGAATTAATATAATAATGTGAAGATCCGGGATCAATCAAAGCATAACAGGCTCAGAATACAGTAAAAATATACCTATAACCACATCGTGAGCATCACCTTCTTCTCGTTTTCTGACCACATAAGCTCAGCAGGTGGTACTACACGGCTTGCATGGCGAGTAATAATATCACCGCGCTCCTTCTACCCGGCACCTCCTCTAGAAGCCAAACTACCTCTACTCGACCTCTCCGCCTCTAGCGGTGAATCGCGATCTTTGTGACGATCACAGCAAAGACTATCGGTGTTCGGACAATCTCTCGATAAAATGGGTCAGTAGAACCACATCCGAAGCAACCTCTAGTTACTTTCCAACATTCTCCTCTGTGTTTCTTCCCGCAGTGCTCACAGTCTGAAATTTCTATACTTCGAGATGGACCTCTCACACTGCTAGTAGATACTATCATCTGTTTACCTCTGCTTCTACCACCTCTGTCTGAACTAAAACTGGAACTCCAGTCACTTCTTGATTCTTTGAATCTCTTCGGTAATGGATTAGAACTAGTAGTTCCCATATGTTTCCCAGCTGATTTACCAATTTTTGATTTTTTATCAGGCCTAGTACTTGTTCTATCATTTTTGCTCGCTCAACTAGTTCAACAAGTTCGATAATGCGAGACTTACCAATTGAATCTTGATTTCATCTCATGATCCCCGTAGAAATCGTTTACAACTATCAGCCTCGGTTGGAACATATTCTAAAGCATACCTCAATCTAGAGAACTCTCGCTCATAATCCAAAGATCTTGATATATTCCCTGTTTCAACACTAAAAACTCTTGCTTTTTCTCTTGATGTACAATTCCCCAATATACTTCTTCTTACAAATTCTTTTTGAAACAAGTCTCGAGTTACACGATCATCAAGCAAATGTTTAACCACAGATTCCCACCAGAGATACGCTTCTCCTTATAACAGTGATACAACACATATCAGACTCTCTCGGGGGGTACAGTCTAATTGTTGCAAAACTCTTTTTGTTGTTTCCATCCAATTTTCAGCAGCGGACGGATCATCTCCTTTTAATCCTTGAAATTTCGTGGCACCATATTTTCGTAGCTCTTTAATCGGGGCCTGTTTGACAGTAGGTACAGTTGTAGTAGCAGGTATAGTTCTCACTATATGCTGTAATGCATCAGCTATATCTCTTAACAGTTGTGAAGCATTTCTTTCTCTCCCTACGTTAGGAGGTTGATTATCTAACGGGTTCACACTAGGTGTAGTAGATTCAGTTTCTTCTAATTCTCAACTTCCAGTATACATTTCCTGTTCAACATTATCCATTATTTCCCGACTCAAATTTCCTGTTCACATTTTATTTATAAAACAAAATCAAATAAAACTATTAGCATCCAAAAATCCCGACTCAGTTTCGACTCGACAGTGGCATGTACTTCTAAACTCACTTCCGAGCCCAATTTAGCCCGAGAATCGGCTAAACCTGATAGCTCTGATACCAACAACTGTAACACCCCCTAACCCTAAACCGCTGTCGGAACGAAGTTATGAGGCATTACCGGACATATCAGACAACTTACGAATAATTTACAATTAATATAACTTTCATAGTATAATATAATAATTAAGTCCCTATCTTGGACTCTCAAAGTTCAAACACGTATTAAAAGTAGAACGGGACTTGTTCGAGTATTCCGGAATTCTTTTTTTTATAAAAATTTCAGCAACATTTCTGGTTATTTTTACCTAAACCTCCTGCAAATTCAAACCAAAACAACCAACACCAATGTTTCACATTCATATAACTAATATTTATATCATTAACAAAATTTTAACTTAATAACTATCATAGCATCATTCAAAATTGGTTAAAAACTTCATTCATTTAACAATTTAATGTTCATGTATCAAAATATCATGTACTTTCCTTACCATTTCATTTAACCATCTAAACCTTATAATTCGTCCTTCACTACCCAAAGTAATATACATATTTAAGTGACTAAACAACACTTATGTACATGCCACTTTTACCCAAAAGAAAATATACATCACCGAATTTGTATTGGAGTCGGGAATGTTCTGGATGCTGAGCCAAGACAATCGACTTCTACTAACCTGCGCATGGAAACAACCGTACGCTGAGTATGGATATACTCAGTGGTATTACCATAATTCAAAATATATCATCAATAATAAAAATATAAATATTAAAATTCATAACAATTAATTTCTTAAATACTAATTCATGCTTTATTTTTATTTTTATTTTCATCATTTCATAATAACAATTCAATTTAATTATTCGTCAATCAATGTATTTTTCACAAACTTGAATTTAAACCACTTATGAACATTTAGCTCATACTTTTCTCTTTCTATCACAATTCCAATTTCTATTCATAATTCAATTTTTTTCATTTCAATGCCTTAAATTCACATTTCAATTTTTCACCCTATTAACGTAACTTTCGGACTTTGGCGGATACGGATCCAACCAAACACACCAATATGGCACCCGGTGCCTCATCGGATAGTTCAAGTAATAGTTGACACCTAGTGTCTCATCGGCCTCTTGAAGTAAAGTTGGTACCTAATACCTCATCGAATCTATCCAAAGAAATATAGTGACACCCGATTGTCCGATCGACTGAGGTCGAAGCATCCTGAACACTTCCAATCCTATGGCATGCCAACTATATATCGACTCAACCTAGCTAGTTAATAATAGGGTATTCAATTCACAATTCAAATCACCATTCATTTTTCAATCAATACACTTTTCAAATAATCACATATTCCATAATTCACTTATTCAATTCAATTTGACTCAATTTGCATCACTCTCATTTTCACTCAATATTCATATCAATTTCACATACTTACCTCAAGTCTTACTTACCATACATAACAATTAAAATTTCAGCAATCAATAATAATTAAAATTCGAATTATAGTAATACACACCGTAATTCTCCCGTTTTAGTCCTCGATGACTTTCTCCTTTCCTTTCGATCTTTGATGCTTGGGTTCTTTGTTGGCAAATTAACTCCAAGCTTCAAATCCTTAGTTTTCTCTTTTATTTTTCTTTCCTTTTTCTTTCTCTTTTTCTCCCCTGCTTCCCGTTTTCAATTCTGTTTCTATTCCTTTTGTTTCTTTATTTCTCTTTTATATTTATTTGCTTTACTTATTTAATTAGCATATATTATAATATATTTATTTTAAATATCTATTTTAACATCATTTACATATTTTACAATTGTACACATATTTAATTCTACATTTGTACCAATAATTTTATTACATTTGTCACTATTTAATTTGTTTCTCAAATAAAAATCTCATAATTTAATAATTTAATTATTTAATTAACAAATATCTTTTTACTTAAATTGTAAGTAGTTAAGTATTTAAATTACAAATGTACCAATGTAATTTTTAAACATGTATATTTTTATTACCATACAATTATCTACTATTTAATTTATTTAATAATAATACTAATAATAATAATCTAATATAAAACCATAATGTTAATTAATAATTATAATAATTTAATATAAAACCATAATAATAATCATTATAATATATAAAACCTAAAAAAACTCTTTGATTTTATTTCACCAATATGCCGCCTCATTTGTAGTCAATGGCTTGATTGTCATTTTAATCCTTTTTATTTTCTATTGCTTTATAATTAAACTTTTACCCTTTATTCAATTTAATCCTTTTTATTACTTACTCTAAATTAAGCTAAATTCACCTAATTAGATCCTAATTAGACACACCACTAGGCTCATAAATATTTTTAATAATTATTTTCGAACTTATTTCACTAAGACGGAGGCCCTATAACTCACTTTTCCGGTACCCGTGAATTTCGAGTCATTACAGAATTAGAATAAATTTGTCAATGATGTAGTCATAAATCAATTAAAAATCTGACTAAGACAAATATACCTATCAATTAATAATATAGCTATGGTGAGCAAAGATATCATTTCTATAGAGACTAAAAATAGTAGTAATTACCGTGTTTCTATTATTTAACTGATAAATTCGAGTGATTGATTAAAACTAAAATTAGCTAAATTAATTAACTACGAACGCGACAAAGAACAAATTAGGAAAATAATCGAATAATAACCAAGAAGCGAAATAATACCCAAGAAATAATTCACCTAGATTTCATTTGTCACTATCAATCTAAATTACGCAATTTCTTCACTTAGTATCTTGATCCGTAGAAATGCCTAAATTATGTTAATATCTCTTTCTAAAGTAAGAGTAACTGACTTTAGGTTGATTAATTGAATTTTTTTTCTAATTAAACCCCTATTATCGCATTAACTCGTGCTATGGATTCCCCTATTAGATTTGACTCTAATCTGGTAGATTTATATTGTCCTATTTCTAGGATTGCATGCAGCTCCACTCAATTAAGCTAGACCTACTTTTGAACAGGGTCTATTCCTCTTATGATTTAATCACATCAAACATGTATTAATAGTTTAGAAATATCAAACTAAGAATTAAGCACACATAATTAAGAACAAGATCTAAGTATTTATTGCGTAAAATAAAAATCAAAAGACATAATCTATCATAGGGTTCATCTCCCTAGGTATTTAGAAAATTAGTTTGTGCTTGAATATAAAAACAGCCTAGAGACAATATATCCGAAAGAAATAAATAAACTCATTATAATTTCTTGAGAAATCAACTGAGAGTCTTCAATCTTGGCGAAAATCTGCTTCAGAATTGGCTCCAATGTTATTTTTTGAGTTGTTTTCTTGAATATTCTATGACGACTCATTCCTATCTTCTTATTTTTTTTTTCATATATAGGTCTTAGAATGCCCGAAAAACCTAAAAATTGCATTTTCCCACAGTTTGGAGTGCAATGTGTGAAATCGACATGACCTGCCACATGACCGTGTGGCAACCCGTGTGGCTCACATGGCCGTGTATCTAGGCCATGTGGAATGGTCCAGCCTGTGTGGCTCCTGTAACTTGCTCCAATTTTTCGATTTTTGCTGCTTTTGCTCCCAAATGCTCTCATAAATATAAAAACATGAGTTTAAAGGATTAAGAGCATAAAATTCACCATTAACATCGAATAATCATCAAAAACGCATTAAGAATGAGGTTAAAAATAATTTACTTTTAGCACTTATCAATAAACATTTAGGCAATAAACTTCTAGACTGTTTTTAGACATCTTTTAGTGTAATTTGGGTTTAAATTATGACGAAGGCACGTAGAACACGAAATTTAGTTTAATTTAATTTTTTTTATATTATGAGCCTAAAACGATACTCTATAGTTCAAGATATGACTAAAAAGCACTATAAGCAACTTGTGATTTTTATTTTTGTTTTAAAATAGTGTTTTAACCCTTCTAATCTTGAATCAAGTTTGGGTTTAGTTGTTTGAAGTACATGAGTTGACATAATCAAATCTTCATCAGCAAACCTAAATTACTTGCAAATAAGATTTGTTTTAGGATTTGATTGTGAGATGAAAATTAGAGGGTGAATTGGGCATCGGGATGTTCATCATGGAAAACGTACCTCTCCTCGCAAAATGGTGGTGGGGGCGGTATGATACTAAATTTGATAGTTAAAAATTAAGTTATATAACTTGTCAATTAAGTAAAAATAAAATATTTGTATAAATATCATCAATTTTATAATAACTAATAGGAATATCTATTTATATTAAAAATTATAATTCTAAATGAACTTACAATTAAACCATCAATTTAAATTTATTACATCAAATTAATTAATAATATCATTAAAAAAATATAATATTTTTATTTTAATCAATTCATGTACAATTGCATATATAAAAATAAAAATATCATATATTTATTTTCTCTTAATATTATGCAATAAGTATTATATTTTAATTTATTATATTTTTTGTAAACAATTAAATTACTAACTTATAATTAAGAAACTTACATCTAAGGTCACTCAATTATTAATAATTTTACATTTTAGTTATTCAGTTTAAAAAAATTATAATTTGGTCACCAAACTATTTAATAGTTACAAGTTGATCATTGAACTATTTAAAAGTTACAAGTTGATCACTGACACATTACCTTTTTAACAGACGTCAGATGTGGAGATTGGTAAATTCACATTTTTGCCACTCGACTACTAATAAATTTACATTTTGATCACTCAATCTTTGCACCATTACTACCTAACCCAAAAATCCAAACAATATCAATAACAACTCAAGCTTCAAACCTTAGCAAAGTTGTCGTAACCATTTTCTTGAAAAAAACGGGTATCAACTTGGGTTTTGAAAATGAAAACGAATAGAGGAGTCGCCACCGATCTTTTTGACAAGGTGCGATCGGGTCACCTTAAATTAATCATTTTAGTAAGAGTTAAGTTTCACTAAAACAAAAATTTTTGGTCTACGAAAATCAGAAAATGAGTTCGGGAGTCGGTTACATATGAGGAAGGATTAGCATCCTCGATACGCCCAAAATTGGTACCTAGTTGATTAATTAATGTCTTAAGATCGAAGATTGAAAATTTGAAAGAATTTAAAATACGATCCCTCTTTAAAAATGCTCACATGTTAAAGACTTTCTCGTCTCAAAACGTAAGATGTCACATCCAGTGAGTTAGGACACGATATCTTGAGTTTTCGAGAGCGAGCTTGCCTTTTATATAAAATTTGCGTATTTTAATTTACTAAAAGGGTATTCGACTATTTAGAGTAGACGAGAGAGACTGAAACCCAGTGAGTTAGGGCTTGTTTTCTCGAACTCTCAAACACCGAATATTGCCTTTACTTGTAAGATCTTGTTTCGAAGTTTCAAAGTGTCATACCCGGTAAGTTAGGGCACCACGCTTCGTATTTCCAAAAATAAGCATTTTTAAGACTTGCATCGTAATTTTAAAAGAGAATATTACGTTATTTAGGTTAAATGAGAAAGGTGAAACCAGGTAAAGTTAGGCACGATTATCTCGAATTACACGATAACGGATTTTTGCTTTTATGAAAGAATTGTTTTAATATGTTGAGCAAAAAGTGACGCGATTTATTGTAAAACATAAAAGTATAATATAGTATTAACACGCATAAGAACACAATAATAGGTGTGACTATGTCGAAGATAATAACATGAGCAAGTATAAAAGACGAAATAATATTGAAGCTTAGCAATGGGTGAATGTAAACACGTACGTGAGGAAGATGAAGTAATTGAATGCGCAAGCAAACAAATAGATAAAGTATAATAAAAATGGCAAAATAAAATAAAAATAATAACGACAGTAGTATATACATATATGTATTAAGGTACATACATAATAATAGAAGTAATTAAGAAATAAAAAAAATATATAAATAATAGTACGATATTAAAAGACACGTATGCATGGTATATAAAAATATATGAGCAAAATTATATGGTATATTTACATGTTAATAATGATAACAAAGTAATAAATGATGATAATGGTAATAATAATAACGAGGCAAACAAACAATAATAATAGGTTAAGTAAGAAGGAAAAAAGAAGGAAAAAATATAGATATATATATTTACAATGACAATAAATAATGATAAGAACAAGTTGAAATAATTAGTAATGAAGTAACAAGTAAATCAATATAAAAAGGAAGGTGTATATAATATCTATGTGAAATTGATTAGCTTAAGAATAAGATGATAATAATAGGGATAATACTAGAAGAAAGGTAATAACTATTTGTTAAGTCATGATAACAATAGTAATAATATTTAAAATATGTGTATGAAAAACAGTAGTAAAAGGATATATATATGTATATATAATAATAATGATAATGGAAAATAGTAAAAAAATGGTATTAGAATAAAATAAATATGAGTACAAATATAATGATAGCAGTAATAATGATAATAATAAAAATAAATAATAATAATAATAATAATAATAATAATAATAATAATAATAATAATAATAATAATAATAATGAAAATAAGAAGAAATGATAATAAAAGTACAAAATGATAATAAGTAAGATGCAAATGAAAATAAAATAAATAAGAGCAATAGTAAAATAGTAATATTCATGCGTAAATATAGATATGACGCACAAAATATAATATAATAATAACAGGAATATAAATAGATAAATAAAGTTAGATAAAAATATATAGATAGATTAAAGTACAGTAGTAATAATGATAATAATTCAAAAAATAGTAGTACAAATAAATAAGTATGGAATAGAAATGTGATTTTAAAGGTAATAATAAGGAAAATAACGGCAATAATACAATAATAATAAAGTAGTAATGAAAATAAAAGGATAACTATAATAGTAAAAATATAATAAATAATAGTAAGAAAATGATAAAATTAACTAATTTAATAACAAAGGAGTTAAATAACTAAACTAGGGACTATATTGAATTTAAAACAAGAATTTCGGGCAAATCTGGAAATAAATAAAAGAGGAAGGGACTGATTGGAAAGCGCGAATAACATACGGGGTCCAAAAGTGAAATAATCCCCACCCTCATAAACGACGTCGTTCGAATAGGGGCCAAATTGAATTCCCAATAGATTACAGGGTCAAAATTAAAAGGAACAAAAACTTAATTGAGAAGTATCAGAAAGCAGAAGGACTTATTGGAGAAATATCCCATCAAGGCAAAAAAAAAACGCGCAGGTCCCCTAGCGGGTCGGGTCACCTGCACGGGTTGAGGGCCAAACGGCGCCGTTTTGAGGTTTCCAAAATCCCCCTAAAACTATGTCGTTTTGTACTCCTATATAAACTAAATTTTTCAACAAAAATCCATTCTTCCCTCTTGTTTTAACAAAAAAACCTTCTCTTTTCTCTGTGCAAGAGTTCTAGGCTCGGTCCAGGCTCCGGCGAACCGCCACTACGGTGGCCGGAAATCGCCCTAGGTAAAAATTTTTCTCTCTTTTTTTTGTATACTTCATAGATCCATATTTTTGGTGTGCTTTTTGCTATTATGTTCTTATGTATGTGAAAGGATTCAAAAAAAGAATAAAAAAGGGAAGGGAAAATCACCTTAAATTCGGGTTTTGATATCTGAGGACTTTGGGCTTATTTCGATGTCGATTCTCTTATTGTTTTGTGATTAGTATTGCCATTTTTCTTCTTTTCTCCAAAGGATTGAATGATTTCTTTTTGTATATATCAAGAGATGCCGACCTTTAGAATGATTTTTGTCATGGCCTTTTATAGCCTTGTTACACGTGATTATTAATAGTTGTTCTACTCTTTCTCTTCTGCAGGTGCAAGTGGGCGGTGATGCGACCGTGACGGTGGAGCAGGTGCCTGACAAGGGCGGTGGAGCAGGCATGGTGCGATGGGACAGGGGGTAGAGGCGGCTCCTAGGGTTTTTCTCTTTTTTTTCTTCCTTCTGATTTGTTAATTTGGGCTAGGGTTAAGTTTTATTGGGCTCAGTTGGTTTAATGGGTTAGGGGGTTTTGGGCCCAAAAATTGGGCTTGTACAAAAGTCATTGTAAATCACATGCCTCACCTCTAATTGAACCAACTTAGCAACCTCTCATTCTTAACCAGTTGACGATTTTCCCTTCGACCAAAACTATAACTCAAGAAAATCCACTATCAAGATATTCACACATCCTTATTACAAATTGGAAACCAAACATGACCACAACTGCAATAAAAGCAAACAAAGATACCAAAAGAAAAATCAAGTAAAAAGAAGAAGAAATTCTCATGTTTAAGCAAGCCCTAAATAGGACCTACAGTAGCAAAGGACAAAATAAAATTAGAACAAAGATAAAATATAAAAAAAAGAGACTTAAATGTACCAAATTTGGTGAAGAGACTTCCCAACAATGGAGGCTCAATCCAAAATGCAAGGAGAAAGTCTTACTAATAAAAGGAGACTTAAATATGAGTTTTTTTTATCAAAATAATATAAAAAATACGAAAATAATTAAGTGAAAATATTATGTGTACACTTGAGGTGGTGCCGCCTATGTTAGAGGTGTGACCACCCCAAAATCTGACAAAAAAATTTGTTAAAAAATTAAAAAAAAAAGCTGTTAAAAAAATACATTTTCTCTATTATATTTTTTTCTCTTTTCTTCCTCCTTCCTTCCTTCTCTCTATTCTCTTTTTCTTTTTCTTTCTTCTTTTTCCCTCACTAGTGCCGCCCTCTCCTTCTCTTTTGCTTTCTTTTTCTCTTCTTCTCCTTACTTCTTGCTTCACCGGAGCTGCTGCTGAACTTGGGGGGGCCTTATAATAGTCCCCAAACAGAAAAAACAAAGGAGGCCGTGCATCCTTGGTGCTGCCTCTGGCACCTCCACCTTCAGTGCCGCCTCTGACATAGGCGACACCACCCCCGGTGTACCATTTTGGTACATAATATTTTCACTGTGTTATTTTCGTGTTTTTCTTTTTTTTTTTAGTACTATTTTGATAAAAAAAACCCCTTAAATGTACCAAATTTAGTGAAGAATTAGGTGGAGACTTCCCAACAATGGAGGCTCAATCCAAAATGTAAGGAGAAAGTCTTACTGAGAAGAACATGACCATCCAATGAAGGTGGCTAAAGACTAAAGAGTTTCTCCGTTAGGGCTTCTAGTTTAACTTAGTAAAGTTTCAGGCTATTTTAAAGAAAATTAAACCATAAAGTTGAAAGAGAAAGAAAAAATATGTTTCTTTCTAAGAGGAGGCCAGATGATGACAAGGTTACGAGAATATAATGGGATTTGAATATAAGAGTATTTTTATTATTTTGTATTTTATGTAAAATCTAGAAAAAATGAATATAATGGGTTTTGAACCTAAAATACTATAGTATTTAATATCTTAACTTTATTATTACAGCCAAAACCTCATTTGTCTTTTTAAATCAATTTTTTATAAACATATTTGGCACAAAATTCATTTTTACCCATATCGTAGACATGTTGTAAACTAGTTTAATTTTTTTTATGAAAAGGCTCAAAAAGAAATAACTTTAAAATGGGACTAGTGAAAGAAGTGATTATGAAGATTAGTAAGGGAAGAAGGTACATGGGCAGTTGGATGAATTAACTTAGAAATGGGAAACTTTATATTTGATATAACTGATACCATAGGAATTTGTTTTTAACGTGAAGTAGAGGGCAAAGTTAAATAACAAGAGTAGGAGCAATCTAATGTAACACTAAGGCTAAGTGCACGATTGAAGTAGGCGATCAAGAGGGCGATACTTTTGAAAGGTTATCAAGAGATGGTGGTCTAGTTGAATGATGGAATCAAACTGGTCTTTGTGGATAACTTTTATTTGCGTCACATAATTTCCCATTGAACAAGTGGAAGTGCTAGTGGTGGAAATATAGGGAGCCTTAATTATTTAATTTCCTGTCTATATAACGCCATTTATGTAGGGTTACTCGCAGTAGAGGTTCCACTTCTCTTCACTTCTTTTTCGTTTTTTAATTTGCTTTCTGTAATGGCTAAATCTTATTTACCTGCAAACTTTGGGTTTATGGCTTCAGGAATGCTGCTTTGTGGGCTGTTTATGGTATCCCTATATACCACAAGTACTCTCTCTCTCTCTCTCTCTCATTTCTTTAGCTTTCTCTCTTTTGGGGTCCAATCCGACTTAACTTTAGAGGCAAAGATAACTAAGGTCCTTTTACGTAGTTAACCATAACGGTAGAAATCATTCTTATTTTTAAGCTTTTGTTGTTACATGTGCTGCATGCAGGTGCTCAAATAGGTGTTTGCTATGGACAGCTCGGCAACAACTTACCATCAGGGCCCGAAGTTATATCCCTCTTCAACCAGAGAAACATTAGAAGAATGCGACTCTACGCGCCAGACCAACCTAGTCTCCAAGCTCTCAGAGGAACCAACATTGAGCTGATGCTCGGCGTTCCGAATTCCGATCTTCAACGTATCGCGGCTAGCCAAGCCAATGCAAACATCTGGGTCCAGAACAATGTTAGAAACTTTGGCAACGTTAAGTTCCGCTACATTGCTGTTGGAAACGAAGTCCAACCTTCCGATCCGGCGGCTAAATTTCTCGTTCCTGCCATGCAGAACATTCGCAATGCAATTGTTGCAGCTGGACTTGGTAATCAAATCATAGTTTCCACAGCGATCGACACAGGTGCACTGGGAGAATCTTACCCTCCTTCAAAAGGGTCTTTTAGGCCTCAATACCGCCCACTTCTTGATCCAATCATTCGTTTCCTGGTGAAAAATCGTGCCCCATTGCTTGCTAATGTGTACCCATATTTTAGCTACGATGCCAACTCAGTTATCAGTCTGGATTATGCTGTGTTCAGATCACAAAGCCCTGTTGTCTCAGATCCTCCTTTGCTATACCGTAACCTTTTCGATGCCCTATTGGATGCTATTTACGCAGCACTGGAGAAGGCTGGTGGGGGTTCCTTGGAGGTTGTGGTGTCGGAGAGCGGATGGCCTAGTGCGGGAGGTGGGGCAAGGGGGGCAACCAATATTGATAACGCCAGAACTTATAACCAGAACTTGATTCAGCATGTGAAAGGAGGGACTCCAAAGAGGCCTGGAAGACCTATTGAAACTTATATTTTTGCCATGTTTGATGAGAATATTAAACAGGGGAAGGAAATTGAAAGGCACTGGGGACTCTTTTTTCCTAATAAGCAGCCTAAATACCCTATCAGTTTTAACTAAATTATACATGAAGAGGTGCAGAACCTGGATTACCATTTCTGCCAAACCTTTCCCTAATGTAATTTGCCAGAATAAGAGCATGTAAGCTACTCAAAATGATTAAACATTACTTACATCGGATGATAATCCATAAGTTTAGTCTAATATTAAGAATATTATTATTTTTAAAATAAAATGAAAAAAAATAGATTGAATAAAGTTTGCACTTGATGAAAATAATACAAAACCCCTAACAATTTTCTCTACCTTTCACAATGTTTGCAGTAATACTCCTATTTTTTTACCTGCAAGTTAATAATAAAAAGGAGAATGAAAGTAATTTTTTAAATAATGAATTCAATCATAAAAAACACCTATAAGTAATGGCTTATTCAATTATAATATACAAATATACCTAATGATGTATTAAGTTTATTCAAATTTTATTTAAATATGACTATATAGTAAAAATAATAATTAATAAAATTGTAATATAATGAATTGCATGAGAATAATAGAAAATCATAAGTATAATAACATACTTATTATCACTAAATTAATATCAATAACCATTAAAAACAATTAAAGAATATTTTATTTTTTTTAATATAGTCACTTATGTATCTAAAGAAAACTCAAAAAGAGTTTGAAATTAATTTTTTAATGTAAACTTTACTAAAAAAAACTCTATAATGTATAGGTTGAATTGAATGTTAATTTTTTGATATTTTTTTGAGAGGCGATTATTTGAGGGGATGTTTAGATTTATAAAATTGACATAAGACACAATCTCGATAAAACATGTTGATAAATAGTCTTTCAGTTTCAATGTTTGAGCATTGCTTAAACTTGGTGAGTATCTTACGAAGATTCAACTAGACCTATAATAGGGCATGGTAAGGGAGGTAAGTTAAATACGAGTTAAGGTGGAGATTTATAAAGTTATGCCTCGCATTTTTGATCAAATAGTGTGCGACGTTGCAACGAGGAAGTGTTCTTCGTCCCAATGAGCTGTCGAGGTCACGACGAGAAGAGAGATTTCGTCTCGACGACGTGGCGATGTGCACCTAAGTTTTTCGATTTTCTTCTCTCCTAGTTAAACTCAGTTTCTAGTTTCCCACTTAAACTCTGTTTAACCTAGAGATATTCTAGTCATATGCTACGAATTTCAACCTATAAATAAGCCTTAGTTAATCTAGGTTTTACATAACAGCAAATTTTAGATTGAGAGAATTCTATTCTTTATTTTGAAGGGTGTTGTTTTTGGGGCTTCGAGTTTTCCTTTGATTCTCTCCATCTTTTGTACTTTCTTTTATTATAGTGAAATTTAGTTTTTTTTTATTCTCTTTTGAGGAGTTTTTCACGTAAAAATTACGTGTTCGAACTTTTTAATTTACTTGTTTGTTGCATACACAGATTAATTTCCTACACGATCCAATATCTCTATTATTTAATCTAAAATATTATATATATTAATATTTATTGAATAATTATTTTTTTAATTTACCTGAAATTTAACATGAATATAATGGTAGATTTAATTTTAGAGTGATGGAAGCATATTAGAAAATTATAAATATTGAACTAGTGGCAATCTTTTTAAGATCCATGAGTAGAGATAAACGTATAACAAAGTCAAGCCATAATTTGCGCTTCTACTTGTAACGAAGTCAAGCAAGCAGCCTATGTTTGTCCAAAGCATGAATGATGGTAGAAGACAAAATCAGTTATTGGTTGACTGTGACTCAGTTCATTTATAAAAAAATGCCTCAAAATTCTCCTTTCCTCATAATGGATCCCAACAGCAATTCTCTTTCTATACGGAATTCTATTTCAGTTAAAAGCACATGGACTCCTTTCTGAGTCATCATATTTGCTCTATTCATCTTCTAGTCCTAATCAATACTCACTTTTACGACCCTCTATTTACTCATACCTTCGTTCACTAATAATTCCATTAAATTATATACGAAAATAAAACTAGAGTTTATTGTACTAAATATCCTTATAACCCTCATTCTAATTATATCTCTAAATCTATCGAGATTTGTTGATGCAAGTTTCAATAAGAGAGGAATTAACAAGGAAAGAGGATGATGGTGCAAAGGATAGAAAGAAAAAGGGAGGAGGTAGATTGTTGTGAGGGTTAGGAAGATTGATTGTAGAGAGTAAGTGCTCAGGGTTGCTAATGTGGAAGAAGATCCTTTTCTCATCGCCTTAAAGGGTATTTTATAAGAGGTAGTCTTCTTTTTTAGAAGCGGTGTCGTGGTAGGTTGTATCAATTAAGTCATTTTGTTACTAAAATCATTAATTTAGCTATTAAATTATATGACAGATCTTATGCGACATAATTTTAAAAAAAATTAAGAAAATTGAATATTGTAAAATAGACATCTTATGAATATTAGTTTTGAGGTTTTATTTATTTAAAAACTTCATTTTAAGTTTAACTACATAAGGTTTGACGTGTCATTTTATGGTTTTAATAACAAAAGGATTTGATTGATATAACATCAATAGTTTAGGGCTATAATTAGAATATTTTAAAATTTAAAAACTAATTTAAAATGAGGGTCATAGTTTGAGGATGTTTACTACAATTAACTCTAAAAATTATTATTATCAAGAAAGGCGCCAAAGGAGTTGACAAGGGCCTCCCCTCCCAAAATGGTAAAATTTCAATTTAGCCTCTTTAAAATTCTAAAATTATAAATCAATATAAAGATAAACTTACACTTTGACCCTCTAAGATGAGAAATTTTTAGATTAATCCCTTTAAAAATTCCGATACAAGAACTTAATACAATAATAAAAATATATTTTGGTCCCTTTTATAATACAATTTATCTCCTATTTTGGCTTCATAATTTAGTATAATGACACATATCTATTTATTTGTTGAGTGAATAACTTGTAACACCAAACATCCTCAAACTATAACTCTCATTTTAAATTGGTCTCTAAACTTTAAGTCATTCTAATTACATTCCCAAATTATTGAGGTTATATCAATTAGGTCATTCCATTACTAAAACTGTTAATTTAATTACTAAATAACACATTAAATCTTATGTGAAAATAACTTAAAATTAAAATATTAAGAAAAAAATGAATATTATAGAAGATGAATGTTTTAAAAATCTTAATTTTAAGATTTTCAAAGCTTTTATAAAAGCTTTATCATTCACTCTTTATTTTATTTTTTTCAATTTTACTTTTAAAAGTTATATGTCAATGTTCTATTTTTCTTTAAAATTTTCATTTTAAATTTAGCTACATAAGATTTTACGTATCATTTAATGGTTCAATTAATGGTTTTCATAACAAAGGGACCTAATTAATATAACATCGATAATTTAGGGTGAATGTTTTGAAATTTATGGACTAATTTAGAATGAGAATCATAGTTTTGAGATGTTTGGTACAATAATTTTTTTTTTGTTTTTTTAATACACTTAAAGGACACATGTTAGCGTAGCAATCCTTTAGAGCTTTTATTTTTACCTAGCATGATTTGTGATTTTTTTTTGAAGGGAGCATTATTTGTGATATTAATCCTTATTATATATGCGTGGTAATAATATGCTTTAATATATCATTTGATATTTAAGTTTGATAATTTTTTCCAATGTGATATTTATGTTATTTTTTGGATCAATTTCGTATTTATAGTTAACAAAAGATATATATTTTGGTACCCAAAAGTAACAATGTTAATATTTTAGTGTTTAATTCGAGTTTTAAAGTTGATTTGATAAAAGTTAATTGCTAACATTATTAGGTTTGGACTTTTCATAATTTTTTAATAGAATAAATTTAGTATTAATTACGAATTTGTTTAATTTGTCAAATAAAGTTCAATGAATGTGATTTGATTTTGTTTTAGTGTTTATTTGATGAAAATTAATTGCTAATATTATTAACTAATTATGAATTTTTATCAAATCAACTTTAAAACTTGAATTAAATGCTAAAAAGTTAATATTATTATCTTTAGGCACCAAAATATATAACTTTTGTCAAATACAGATCAAGGGTGAAGCTAAAAATATTGACAATGGAGGAACATGATATTTATATAAAATAGATATGTTAAACATGGGTCGGGCATGCTTTAAAAAATGTATTTATTAAATCCGAGATAATCTTGATATTTAGAAAAAGAAAAAATAAAATGTTAAATTTGTATCAAATATTGTGATTATTTAAGGATTAATTATTTTACCAAATTTATATTTAGATACTACTTTGTATTAGTTTACAAAATTAAATAAAAATGTTACCATTTATCATAAAAAAAAAATAAATTGTATAAAAGAAATCAAATTAAAAGAAACTTAGAAAACTTTGAAGGGCCAAACATAAATTTATCATATTTTAAGCATTAATTATAAGGTCAAAATAATAAAAAAAAAAATTTTAAACTTCAAAGGCTAAACTAAAATATACAAAATTTAGGAGGTCGGGCCCTGCCAACCTCCCTAAATTAGCCCTTGATACAAGTATCATATTGGACCAAAAAATAACATAGACATCACATTAAAAGAAAATAGTGTCAAATTCCTGTTATAGAATAGTAATATTAATGTAAAGAACACAAGAATAATAGATGGAATAAGAGGGATTTTTATTACATTTTTCTTTTATTTCCATTATCTCTTTACAAGTAGTATACCCTTATATATAGAGAAATTAAACTTTACATTTTTTAATACATAAATAAGAAAATAAAGAATGAAAAGTTTAAAAATGAAATGTGAAAGTTGATAACATTTATATATATGAAATTATGCATTAAGCCTAATAATATCTATGCAATGTTATTAATATAAACCTTATAATAACTCTCATAAATTATAAGAAAATGCCTTCTAAACTAACAATAATTATTAAACTCAGATATATATATATACCACTCTTTTTTAGTTCTCTTTTTTTTTTTCCGGTTTTTATTTTTAATTAATAGAATTAATTTTTTTTCCTGACTTTAGTTTTTAATATGGAAGTGGAAAATGTAAGTAAATCTAAACTTATATTCTATCAATCAAGTTGGTATCTTTGCACTAATACTATTAATTGTGTTGATGTGTTATTTCTAGCCAATGTGGTGGTGCTATATGATATCTTCTCAGAACGTCACGTGACAATCATAATTTATATATTTAAATTAAAATTTATTTTTGTCACATAGCACATTGAGAGGCCACCACATGGCACTATCGAATTGACTAGCAATGTCATGTCAATAAAAAATAATAGATTAGTAGAGGCACCAATTTAGTTGATGAAATACAAGTTTAGGGCCAACTAAGTCCAAAAAAAAAAAATAGAGACCAACTAGATAAAAGTGAACAAGTTGAAGGATGAAATTATATATTATACCTAAATATGAATATAAATATTTAATAATATTATTAACTAGTGATATGGGTTTTTGCCATGAAAAGCTGATGTAGAAGGCTTAATTAATTATTTATGACCACGATTTTTTGTTGCCAAACTTTATGAAACTGACCTTTCACCATTCCTTTTTTTTTTCTATAGTTGAGTAGAAATAAATACAATAAAAAGAATCTGAATGAGAAAATTTTGTCTATTACGTTTGCAACACACCACCACAAATTTTTTAAAACCATCTTTTTGTTATTTATCTAATAAAAATAATCTAAATATAAGGCTATAATGTTTTGCACTTGAATTTCATCTTTTTTAATTTAATATCTAAATCTAACATTTTTTAATTTAATAATTAAATTTTTTTTTTTCAATCTGGTACTTGAATTTAATATATTTAATTTTCTTTTTCTTTTTATCAATTTGATATTAGAACTTATCAAGCCTTATATAAATTATTCTGATATAATAATACTAAAGTAACAAAATTAATTAATATAAAACTCACATATGACAAATAATATTTTAACTTCTATGAATTTGTAGTGTTATTTTTTAGCTTATTATTTAATTTAATATCAAATTAATTATTTAGGCATATTCCTGTAGATCACGTAATTTTATACATAATTCTAGAAATTAGATGTACAGGAGTGACAACCATTAGGATAAGACCAAATTAAGTTACATTTTTTCTTACTATTTTGAAATGATTTCCCATTCGTTCAAAAGAAAAAAAAAATAATTCTCCATGTTATTTAGCTTCACAATAATATTAACAACTGTTCCTTCCCAATTGCCACCATTTCCAATATCTCCATTTTAAAATAGTGGTATAATTATTTTTTATCCCTACTCTTCATTTAATTTTGCTTTTTTCTTGAATTTGTACTTTTTATTAAATCACCTCATAATGAATAAAAAAATTAATGTTTGTTAACTTTATTGACGTGATATACACATAGATTGTTGCGTGGATGATATATTAACATTTAAATTTTTTTAAAAAAATTAAAAATTTTAAAATCTATTTTTATATATTTTAAATAATTTTAATGATTTTTAATTTTTCAAATAATTTTTTTCAAATTTTTTGAATTTTTAAAAATTTTAAAAAATTTAGTTAAATGCAAATGTGTCATTCATGTATATGGCATATTAGCAAATTTAAAAAAAAAATTCATCTATTTTGAGGTAATTTAAAAAAACTTGTAAGTTTAAAATTAAAAAAAAAGTAAAAAATTAAATGAAAAGCTAAAAAAAAAAATTTAAGTTGGAAGATGAAATAAGTTGAAATTGTTGTACCAATACTTAGAAGAGTAGTAAGGAAGGAATTTCTATTGCTTAAATTATGTTAAAAAACATTGGTGTCATTTTCTGTAAACTAAGCAAAACCTTTTAACTACAGACGTGTTCTTTTAGACCAAAAAAAATAAAATAAAAATCTACATGCTAAAATGAATGGAGGGTTCAAAGGCAGTTAACCCACTGTGGTAATATTGTATCAGGTTTAGATGTGTTTCTTTTCCATGTCGAAGGTTATGTTGGGGTGTTGGTATTGTTTAGGGATATTTATCTTATGCGTGCATGGTATTTTCCAATTTTGTTACATGGGTAATAAAATTTCATCGGAGCCGAAAACCGGTTGTTTAACGTAGGAAAGGAACTAGCTGAATGAACGGCCCAAGACTTTTCAAAGGGTCTGCTGGAACTTGGATTTTTCAACCCTTCTTTTGTTTTGGATGACATAGTTTTTCCATGGAGTAATTGACTTGGGGACATTTAGCTTCCTATATAATGCACTACAGATTAAGCCTCTCATCAATCAATCGATCAAAATTTCCTTTTTTTTGTCTCCTTAATTTCTCCATATCTCCCATGGCTAAATCCATTTTAGCTTCCAACTTTGGTTTTATGGCTTCAGCAATGCTGCTCTTTGGCCTGCTATTGGCATTTTTCCATCCCACTAGTACGCTTCTATATATCTCTCATTATTACCACTTCTGATAGGAACATCTGTTATTAGAAGTGTTGCGTTTACCACTTTAATTTCATTGTCGGTCTACGTTTACAATACCCTTCATTAACTATAACTATTATTTTAACACAGGTGCCCAAATAGGTGTTTGCTATGGAATGATGGGCAACGACTTACCATCAAAACCAGATGTTGTATCTCTTTTCAAGCAGAGAAACATAAGAAGAATGCGACTCTACGATCCAAACCAACCTGCTCTCCAAGCTCTCAAAGGCTCCGACATTGAGGTAATGTTAGGGCTCCCCAACGACGATCTTCCACGTATCGCCGGCAGTCAAGCCGAAGCAAACACCTGGGTCCGGAACAACGTCAAAAACTACGGCGACGTTAAGTTCCGGTACATCGCCGTTGGGAATGAAGTCCAACCTTCGGATCCCAAGGCACGATCTCTATTCCCTGCCATGCAAAACATTCACAATGCAATCGTTGCTGCTGGGCTTAGTAACCAAATCAAAGTTTCAACCGCCATCGACACCATCACCCTTGCAGAATCTTCCCCTCCATCCAAAGGGTCATTCAAGGCTGAATCCCGAGAGGTTCTGGACCCCATCATTGGCTTCTTGGCTAACAACCAAGCCCCATTGCTTGTCAACTTGTACCCCTATTTCAGCTACGATGACAACAACGTTATCGATCTACCATACGCACTCTTCACTGCTCCAAACCCTGTAGTGGAGGATCCCCCCTTGCGGTACAGTAACCTGTTCGATGCCATCTTGGATGCAGTTTACTCCGCCCTGGAGAAGGCTGGTGGGGGTTCGTTGGAGATTGTGATATCGGAAAGTGGATGGCCTACCGCTGGAGGTAGGAAAAGGGCAGCAACAAGTATTGAAAATGCAAGAACCTATAACCAGAACTTGATCGACCACGTGAAAAAAGGGACGCCTAAGAAGCCTGGAAAGCCTATAGAAACGTATATTTTTGCCATGTTTGATGAGAATACCAAACCGGGCGAAGAAATCGAAAAACACTGGGGACTTTTTCTTCCAAATAGGCAGCCTAAATACCAAATCAATTTTAACTAAATAGCTGCACAGAATCTGTAGATGAAGGGCAATTCAACCATGCTAGCTATTCTACTTTGCCAATAAGAGCGTATCACTTCTTCCTAGGAAAGGAGGGTAAACAATGCATCTATCAATTTCAAAATACTATTCAAAATAAGATGATGAAAATCAGTCCCATATGTTAAAGTATTCAAAATAATAAGATTAACTCCTATTTAGATTACTTGCATATGTATGGTGTAACATCATCAAAATCGTTCTACTATAAAAACAGTAATAAATTTTTTATTTTTGATGAAATAAACCTAACTAAACTAACTCCCTAAAGCTAACAATTAACTATCCTATTATTCCAATAATTTCCTAATAAATGCTCATAATCTAAGTTGTGCTGGCTAATTTGATCACAGCTGTGCAGTGCGATATTGTGTTGTCCAATTTACTCATGTCTTAATAATTTCTAAAAAATTCTAAGATAGACCCTGATAGACAAAAAAAATTTTATTTTTCCATATGCGCCATACTAATAAACCAAATAGAGTAGACTAAGGAACTCCATTCCTCAACCTCTAACTTGAATTCTCTAAATTTGTCTTAACCCATTGTGAAAGATCCCCTGAGAAGAACTACCAAAGAGAGTAGACTAAGGAATCCTATTCCTCAACCTCTAGCCTGAATTCTGTAAATTTGTCTTAACCCATTGTGAGAGATCCCCTGAGAAGAACTATGATTGGTAATTCCTTTGCACAAAGTACTACAAAACCTCTTTAGCAACTGGACAATCCCTAAGTACATGCAAAATTTTGAGAAGTATGTTGTGGTATACTAAATTAAAGTAATGATTAAATCATAAAGATGTAAAAGGATTGAGATTCAAGTATAATTATTTTGAAATTTGAGGGATTGAAGTATAAACATAAGAAAAATTGAAGGACCAAAAAAAAATAACCCAGCTTCTTATACTTGAAATTGATGTGCAACACCAAATTGAAAAAGTAGAAAAATACGAGGGACTAAACCACAATTTTACCAAAAGTGAAAAGTGATTCAATGATGAAATTTGGAAGAAACATGGAATTTAAAATGGTCATTACTCAAAATAGATAGTTATATAGTGTGATAATTAAATAAAAAAAAGTGTTAAGAAATATGATTGTTTGAATATTTTATTACTATAAGATATTTTGTATTAAATTGTAAAATTTTATTGTAAAATATTTGTATGTAAACATGAAGAAAAGTCTTCATGCTACCAACGTCACTAATATATATGTGCAAGGGCATTTTCATTTCTTTACAATTTGGTCCCTTACCATAAAACTTCACTTTTTTTCTAAATTCCTTGAAAATTTCCATAGCTAGCCAAAAGGACAAATCTTTTAGAGATACTAGAGAGTTAGATGACTATCTTAGAAGCAAGAAATGAGAAATTAGAAGTGATTAAAGTTGAAAGAAAAGGCATGAGAGCGATGAAAGTGAGAAAGAAATAGAAGAGAAACAAAAAGAGGTGAAGTTCTTGCAAAAAGAGGTAAGTATTCATTTTAATTTCATTGATATGTCATAATTTGAGTGCTAAATATGTGAATTTTATTTAATTAGTAGAGATGGAAAGTATATTATAAATTGTAATTTCATAGAGAGTGATATAATTTGTGTATGAGTAGTTATGATAAAACTATATGTTCATGATATGCGAGATTAAAGGATTAAATTGAATAATAATTTAAGTGTGATGATATACATAATTAAGTGATTTTGAATAACAATATAATAGTTGATAAGTAAAATAGATGTTTAAGTATTGGTATGAGTGATATAAATCATAATAAGTGAGTATATTCATTAAAATAGTTATGGACAGCAGCAATGGTTTAACTTTGAAAATTCACCAAAAATTGTAGGAAAAAAATTAAAGGTTGAATTAAATATGAAATTAAAGCTTATCAAGTCTAGTTTTTCATAAAAGAAACAGCGTAAGTAATGGAATTGTAGAATATGAGATATTCTTAAAATATTGATGAATCTATTTTTAAGGAAAAGAAAAGGAATCATTATACGAGTTCTGTACTGAAAGATAATTAATTTTTAGTGAAGAAGGTTCAAAGTTGCCTAGTAGCATAATAGGAGAAAATTAAAACAATTTACTGTATTAATTGACTTAAGTGAAAATTCTGAAATTTTTATGGTAAAAAGTTCATTGGGTTTAGTTTCAAAAACAAAAAGCGGATTTTAATTTAGAATATTGTAGACCAAAATGTAAATAATTTAGTGATTGCTACTTAAGTGGACAACTTTACTAAAATTATGTGTAAAGAAATAAAGCAACACTAAATTGAAATTATTTAGTTTCAATTAGCCCCCTAATTTACTGAAAGCTAAACTGAAATTTGTGTAAAGAAATCTGTCGAATAGTCCCCTAACCTATTGTTCTGAGCTGATTTATATGGTAGTTATGTAGTATGACCTAATTAGATCAATTACAGATTGATTAACAAGTTAATTATTATTGTATAGACAAAAACACCGTTGCATTAATTTTGAGCCTAGTCGGACTAATGTTGCAACACCCTATAGCTGGTGTTGGGACAATGCATGCCGAATGCTCCCCCTATTACAATTTATTAATTTCATCCTTAAATACATATGATTAAATCTAAATCTAAATCTAAATTAAGGAATATTATATATTATGAAAAGTAGATGATATAATATTATTTATATATTTTGAGGAAAAAGATATATCGATTCATAACAGTCCTTTTCGAAAAATCACATCCGAACATTTCCAAAAATATTGTGTTGTGCTACGCAACTTTTAGCAAAAACTGATTATCACATGATAAATCCAAGGGACATATATTATATTATTAAACATTGCAAATTACCATCATAAACTTGCAGAGGGGCTCCCCAAATGACAACAAAGCTGCTTCATGCTGAAGCAGAAGCAAAAGCAGAAGCAGAAGCAGAGAAATAACATTCTCATCTTCAAGAAAATAAAATGATTGAACATTTTTATAGATATGAGTACACGTGAAGTTTCCCCTTTGTGATACAAGCCAAATCTTTCACTGCACATTAGTCGGCACAAAACTCCTTCAAAAACAACCCATTTTCCACAAAAAATAAAAATAGAGCAAACAAACAATTTATATATCCTTGTCAAATACGGAAAAACCTTCCTTGTAATATGAGGCTGCTGTAATTCTCGAATATATGCCATTTTATAACTGGTAAAGACGCATTGCACCTACTGAGACCAGCATTCTGATTTTCATTTTACAAATGTTATGTCATATAACCAATGTGTGGATTCATAGGAAGACAACAACTCTCATCGATGCTGAATGGCGCACCCTCATAAGTGGACCACAAAGAAAGTCCACCCTTGTATGCCCCACTATTATCAAAGCAACTATCCCAAAATCCTACCCGTTGCCTTGGCGTGCTCCTTGACCTTGCCTTTGCTTTTGCACATTCTGTTGCTCCAATATAACCAGGAAAAACTGGCGAATTGGGAATGGAACCTTCATCTCCGGCTGCACTCTGCTGCGTACGACTAAATGATCTTCTTGGAAATGAAAAGGGCGAATTCATTCCATTTAGTGTATCTTGCTGCTTTTTCAATTTTCTATGTCTAACATGAGGTGGACCATTTACTTCCCATGTACTCAAATTTGAAGGCACATCCAGTTTCGAAATCATCACTCTTTCCCTTTCATTTGCCTCAGCTTTAGCTTCTTTGACGTGCACCAATTCATCAAGCATACGAGTATTTAGCCTCTCCTGAAGGGAAAATGAGTCAATTAACTATGAATAAAAACAGGAAACATACTCAAAAGTTTGCACTCTATTTGGGAATATGTCATTAAAATGGCGACAGTTGGAATTTGTTTATTTCCTTGATAATCACCAAATATATGAGATGAAATTACCCGATGGGAGTAGGAGTATTTCTTCATACGCTCTCTTTTGGCCTTTGCCTCCTGGCTTCTTAAAAATTTGACTTCAATGTCTTGTTTAGAAAGCACACTGTCATTCCAACTCTTTTCACTATTGCATGCATACTGCCCCTGACAATATGTTTAGTTATTGAACAAAGGTCACCAATTAAGAAAACACAGTTCATACAATACACATTAAGTCTACAGCAAATGATTGATCATTGTGGCTCATTTGTTCCCTCAAATGCATTTACAAGGATAGTAAAATAAATAGTTTGAGTTGAATTATCAAACATACTTTAATGTCTTTGTCCTGCAATTCATCTTTGTTCATGAGACTCTGTTTTCTCCTGCTGTCTTGACAAATTACTTTAGATGGAGAAGTACTCTTCTCCTTCACCTTTGGGTACATATTTGTACCACACTGTAAGCACTTCCGGTTAATCAATGCCTGACGCCTCACAGCTCGGCCTCGAACAATAGCTTGGAGTTTCACTACTCCCTTCAATGCCTTCAGTGCTTTCCTTGCCTATTCCACAGTGACTTGAAATTCATATAATTCCAAATTGAACAACATGTATAAATTTGATAAATCCAAGCATCAAGGAAGCAGGCTGCTTAGATGATAAAAAGAGCAAACATTTGAAAGGTATGCATGCTCACCAGGTGTGCCCGAAAAGCAGTTTGGATTTTAAGAGCAGCCAAGTTTCTGTCGATTGTAGTGAAATGATGAGAAGGGTTAGAGGCAACTGTGAGACGCACAACCTCAGCCGCTGCTTGTGCGGCAGCAATTGCAGCCTCCGCTGCGGCAGCTGTTGCAATGGCTACGTTTAAAGCATGATTTCTTTGCTCTTCCCTTGCTTCACACAATGATTTTTCAGGAGCAGGAAGTGCAGGGTGGTATTGCTTTAGTTTCAGTCTTCTAAAAATCCATTTCCACCTCCTTGATTTCTGCAAAGTACAATCAAACTTTTTATAAACCAAAAGCTATTATTCTCAACAAAAAAAAGAGTTAAAAATGAACCTTTTCCGGTTTTGGTTTTGCATCAGAAGCGAATATCTTCTTCACCCAACTAAACCAGCACCTTTTCTTTCCCATTGAAAGTTGATGGAAAATTTCTAATCAATTAGGAAAGATGGTATGAGAACAAAAGGATAGAATATCTCAATATTGTGAAAAATTGCAGCTGAGTTGACAATTTGTATGATTCAAAGTCAGTAAAGAATCCTACTTCCCCATTTCATCAGCATTTAGAAAGAAGACGCAAGAACAGACCTGAATTCCTTGTTTCATGACATTGAAATGGCTGAATAAAATCCAAGGACACCCATCAGCAGCATGCCATTTATAATTTGGTGAATGATGATGATGATAATGATCCGAGTGGGTCAATGCTCTTTAACCCTACGAATGAATTTGAAGGTTTGAATATATATAAATTGCCTTGTTTTTTCAACAAAGATGAACCACGTGCTGTCTGGCCATGACAAAAGCTACGGAAAATGAGTGGACTTGAGAAAGAAAGTTTATGTTTTTGCATTAATTAGTGCTAGAATTTAAGGCATCCACTTTACGGTGAATATAAGTTACTCTCTCAAAACTATAATCTCTACTAATATTAGTTCTAACGAGTAAACCAAACCAAACCACAATTTAATTTTTATTTTTAAAAATAAATAGAATTTTTTTTATCATTTTATATCTTTTATATAAAAAATAAAAATAAAAATTGACATAATATGATTTAAAGTATAACTCTATCATTTTCAAGTAATTTCTTATCTCGTGTAATACATGGGCAACACTAAGTCTCAAAAGGCTAGGCCAAAGTAGACGATACAAAGCGTCGATTTATTCCACAAATAAATTCTATTTTTGAGAGAGTTTGTTTTTGGTTTTCTAGCCCATATAGAGATATTAACCTTCCCACTAAAACATCAATAAAATTTTCATTGTGATTGTCAGTTCTGAAATTTAGATCCCACATTTTAAATGGATTGAGAGTTCGAGAATAGCAAAGAAGACTATGTTGATAGAAAGCTGAGAAACAACTTAAACTGTCTATTCCAAAACACATGTACAGATTTGGTAAAGAGTCTACTCCTATAAATAACACAACAACTTAGTTTTAGAAAGTAAAACATAAATTTTCTCTATGCAACATCAACGCTTTCTAAACTGAATTTTTTCAAGAAAGGCCCTTATGTACTGGCAATGGTGTTAGGATTTGTTTTCTTAGTGTAGTGATTTCGTCATAGTTTTCTTGTAATTTTTAAATTGATTGAATAAATAAAAATTACCACATGATTATTTTTGTATGATTGCTCTCAGTGGTGCTTTTGCATATAAAGCAAAATGAATAAATAAATATTGACTCGTTGATTACCTATAATTTAACTAATATTAAGTTACATTATATGGTCGGACTATAATGCATGATGAAAACTTATAGTAGTAGGTAATTTAAATTGTTCGTAGTCCTTGGAATCAGATTGAGTTTGGTTCATATTAAGACTATTATATCATTTATAATTCCCATTGGGGAGATAACTTGTCATAGTTGTCAAAGTTAATTTGACTCCAAAAAACAGAAACATAGATGTGATTGTCCAGACTGACAATACATCAAACAATAATCAAGTTTAATTTATCCTAGATCCATTTTATGGATTTTTTTCACTTATGATATTCATAGTGTGACTTACCTAAATCATGAGTAAGTGAATAACCATGTGTGTATGACTTATGTGTTTTGGTATATTGAACACTTGTGCTCTCTAGGTAGTGGGCCGAAAGTTGGCATATTGGATACATGATTTGCGCATGACTTTACTTCATTACAATAACGGAATCATTGCTTGAAGACAAATGTAAATAGTATCCCCTTATTGACATTGTATGGATCATGGAAATGGACTTGACCTCGGGTAAATTGTTTAGGACAAATGATTAATTATTACTAGTATGAGTAATAATCATTTTCATCGTGGAAGATACAATTGTAACCATCAGATAAATTTGACTGGATTACGTGAACATATTTAATTGAAAGGGATCATGGATATTCTATTATGGTAGCACACGTATCATTGCACAGGAGCTATATATATATAGCTTTAATAATGGTATATAGTAAGGAGATCAATTAGGTACTTTTAGTAGATTGACTCGTAACTAAATAATTTTGTAATTAATAAACAAAGAGATGAAACCTAATTACAAAATTTTTAAACCCAATTATATATTTTGATCGATCCTTTTGTTAACTTAATATAACTCTTTCTGACGTGCATAATAAAAACTGTGAATGAATGAGAAATAGGTTACGTGAATTACTACCAATGGTAAATTCACTTTCTCGAGAATGCAAGAGATGACTTACAATTAACTTAATTTCTTTGGATTATTATTTAATTGGATGGATAAATTAAATAATTTAGTTCAAAGTGAAAATTAAATAATGTAGTCATTATATTTTAATTTTATTTGGATATTTAATAGAATTAGAATTGAGTTGTGTAAATTATTCAATTAAAACTAATTAAATTATTTATTTATAATAATTACGTTTTGGAGAAACATTTAATTATTGAGTTAATTAAATATATGAGTTTTGATTATTTTTTATTTAAATAAAAAGATGTAAGCTCATAAAATTGGATCGATCATGGAGCGACCCAACTATCCCACTAGGGCATGTTTGTCGCAACATGTGAGAGTATTTCTCCCCTTGAACCCGCCAACCATATGGTGTGGAAAGTTCTAAATATTGGACTTGAACTCCAATTTAATTAATTACATACTCTAAATGAGAATTAAACTTTTGTAAATCTTCATCTATAATACCCCAAAGTATTTAGAAATTATACACACCAATTTACCAGAGAAAATTGAAAAAAATTTGCGAATGTTTATTTGAGTAATTCTTTTAGTACTCAAATAAATTTCATTTTTCATGAGTTTGGATTCTAGATTAAGAATAATTATAATTGAAATTATCTAGCAATTATAATTCAAATATAGAAGTTGATTTTTTGGTTTTGGGGTCTCCATAAAGGAGTTCGCCCTAAGAATCTCTGTTTATATATTGTATTCTGTCTTTTGAATTAGAGCTCACTTCTAAGCAATTGAGAGCTCAGGAATAATGGATAAGATCAATGGGTTGAAAACTTGAAGAAGTTGAACTTCAATTCGAGTTTATTGAAAAATCCAAGCATCTTCCCAACGTCGTTTGTGATATAGGCTACCTCCCGAAACATCGAAACACTAATACTTTTAAAATTCCACAACGTCAACTCTCACATATTTTCTAGAAGTTTTTCCAACAAAAGACTCCCTTGGAGTGCTGACAAATGGCCTCTTAGTGTGTGGGCAAAGGACCCCTTGCGGTACTGGCAAAAGGTCCTCTAGTGTGCAAGTAAGGCTCCCCCTCGGTGTGCTAGCGAAGCCCCCTTGGTTATCATTATTATAAGGATAAAAAGTAGAAATTATCTAAAAAAATAAATTTAATATTGATGTAAGTAAATATTCCAACATAAGTCCTTTACCCCTTCAACATATTGTTTAGTCAACTTTTCCAGGTCAGAAGTTAATATAATGAGATATATGTTATAACAGCAATATAATAATTTAATATTTAGACTTGTATGGAATGATGGTCAAAGTTTTTGTCAGACGTTTATTTGACATGGATTTGAACTGTGTTACCCTTATTCCTTACCTATAATATTGTTGAAATATTTTTAAATATTTATAATATTTCAATAACTATAAATAAAAGGGTGTAATTAGTCAAATGTTATATCTTTTGATTATTAATCAAGAGTTATATTACTTAATTTTTGACAAAGAATTATAATTATTCAAGCAATATTACTTGAAAAGTTATGATGTATTAGTTGAATGATTATGTCTCTTTTAAAGATTGATTATTTAGAAAAGACACTTATTGAAAGTTATGTCTCTTAATGAGATTCATTCGGAAAACATATCAAAAACTTCTCAATTTTTTTTTTATCATTCCTTCATCTTCTACCATTATTAAATTATTCTATAAAGAATTATTGCAAATTTTTTTATAGAAATTGTTTTTTTTATATTTTGCTCAGTGCTTAGTGGACTATTTCCGTCAGTGCATAACACAAATAGTCACCAGGCTTCATTGTATCCTCAAGGTTCATTTGCTTGAAACTCATTTACACATCGAGTACATGTGAATGGGAATTGAACCTAAAATATTGTGTATTGATACGCACCGTAGAGCCTTGTTCTATTGCATAGTTTTTTATTTTTTGAGTTGTTGTTTGTGTCTCATCCGTGTGTTTCAGATTTTTTTCACTGAAATTCCGCACTAACAAATATTGTGTATCAAAAAGAAATAATTCAAAATTTCGACTATTTTTTTATTTTATCTTTATTCTTAACATAGAAATAATTCTTTTTAAGCTAAGCTTCTATTTTTACAAATAAATTAAATATTTGTGCATTTTAAAAATTTGTAAGTAGTTAACTAATTTGTAAAGTTTTTACTTTTATATAATATCCTTAATTAAAAAATATATGACAATTAATTAAATTTTCAGTTACAAATCTATTAAATAATGCTTATTTTTATTTTTAGAAATATAATTTAATTAATCTATGTCTTGTGAATTTTTGGGGGTGAGATTTTCTCATATAAATCATGGACTGACAAGTGATGAGACACTTAAATTTTTAACAATAGACATTTCTAAGGTTATGGAAGCAGATATTTGGTTTTGTTTTTGATAATGATGGTGTGAAGTTTATTGTGTTGTGAAATTAAGGTTAGATGGTAAGGGTAGTGGAAGCGGGTGTTTAGGATGTACACAACATTGGACCAAACCCTGGTTATGTTTCATGCCCCCTCACTTCCCCAAGTGAAATTGCAGTGGGTTGAAGTCAAACAAGGCTGCCTGACAACTCAACTTTGACCACTTTTCTGAATCAATGAGAGAGAAAAATGGTCAATTATTCTTGCATTTACATAAAATACCAAAGTAATCCTAGAAAAAAAAAGCATTAAAGCACGGGAGTTGTAGAATGACCATCAAAAAATTGTAAAACTTGCTATGCCTAATTCAGCAGCTAATGGTGGTTTTGTCGTAATTATACACATTGAAAAAAGTAACTTTTGAGCTGTTCAAATATTGCCAACACTTGGCTTAAACTTTAGATTTGGATCAAACATTGGTAGACATGATTACCATTCTCATTTCATAACTAGTTTAGTTTAACATTTAGATATTGAATGTGGCATAAAATAAGGTTGAAGTGAGCAGTCAAAGGCTAACCCATCGCAATCATTCCTCTCTTTTTCTAAATTATCAAACAAAGCAGTCCAAGAAAGAAATCATGGCATCAACATGGATCAATCAATCATATTTTAGCCCATCATTTAAACTCTTTTGAATATACAACATTATAAGACAAATAGGATATGATTAATAAATACTAAAATTCATCACATTCAGAGTGAAAAACAATTAAAATTGAATATGGTTAATTATTTATTTGTATGGATGAAATGAAAATAATAAATAATAGCTTAGTGGATAGTCTCTTTTTTTTTTTTTTAGTAAATGTCATATTTGTCCTTAATTGATAAGTTTGCTATAAACAAATTTTGGTTTTACCACATTTAACCAAATCGCATTATATTAGTATAAATAATATATTTTTCGTAATTAAAAAATCCCTTGATGGAGTGTCATAATTTTTATATTGGTTTTGTGGAATGATATACAACAATTTAGGAGAAAAGACCAAAATATTATTAACTTTAAAATGCTCATAATGCAGCTAAACAAAAATAAAGGTTGCGGAAAGAGCAATGCATGCACTTGGAACATAAAGCACTCCAATACCATCATTTATGTACATTAATCCACTGTGGCTTTTATGATGTTCACAAAAATAAATCTATCTCTCTCTCTCGAATTGTCTGCCAAGGATCAAACCCGGGTCCCCCTCATAACAGGCAGGAATATTCATCATTATTCTACAATGACAAATTAAGTCCCGACAATGATGTCAACAACTTAATTGCACCTTGACGTACGTGTGTCAGGGCTTTTAGTTATGTAATTTAGATAAAGAATTGAAGTACAGTTTATGCAAGTAAACAAATCAAATTGTAATATAGATTTTGTTTACAACGAAACACTTGGAAAGTATTTCAAGGATTATACCCAAGGGATTGTTACATTGGAGAAGATTATTACTAAATTAATTACCTGAAAATAATTACTAATCTAGACGAGTCACAATTTAGTAGTGCAAATTTTAAATTAAGATAGTAATAAAACAAATTAGATTAAACTAAACCTAGGTTAAACTGTCGAATTTCCTATTCTTAGTTTCAACGATGTGAGCTACATAGCCTAGAATCTATTGAATCACTAATTATTAACTAAGCCGATAACTACCCTTAATTGAGTTATTTACCACTCTTAACTAGGAATACCCTTTCGGTCTCATTTTCGCTAAGAGTTACTTCCTAGTATACCCTTTCAGTCTCACCTAGGTACACTGATACCCTTTCAGTCTCACTATTTAGCACAAGTCTACTAAAGGCTTACCAATAGGATATTCTTTCAGTCTCCCCTGTCTCAATATTTTACTAGGGTCGTCAATCTTAGTATACTAAGTTCTTTAGAAAACTTGAATAAATACCCAATTTTAGATAATTATTTACTTAATCAATTAATCGGTTAAACAATCGATTCATGCAACATATGTATAAAGCAAAAGTTATATTTCAATATTTATACAAACATTCAATTAATGAAATTAACAAAAGAGATATAAATAAACGAATAGGGAAAGAGAATGTTCATTGATGAATCAATTTAATAGCACAAATTTGGAACATTCTCCGCTCGCAATCGTCTCAACTTCAGAATAGAAATCTTCCGGCTAAGAAAACAAAAAAACAAAATCCCTAATTTACTGGAAGCAAAACTGAAATTTGTATAAAGAAATCTATCAAAAAGTCCCCTAATCTATTGTTTTAAGCTGATATATGTAGTAGTTGTGTAGAATGACCTAATTAGATCAGTTATAGACTAATTAACAACTTAAATATGATTGTATAGATAAAAACACCTTGCATTAATTTTGGGCCTTGTCGGACCAGTGTCGCAACACCTATAGCTGGTGTCTCTACATTGTACGCTGAATGCTCCCCCTATTGGTTCGAAGTTTGTTGTCGACATCGGTGGTTGTATTTCCCCCTCTTGGTTCGAAGTTCATTTTCGTGACATCCCCTCTAAATGTTGCGACATCTGGGATAGTCCACCGACTCCTCGACCTAAAATATCGTCCTGCGCACTCAGTCATCTTATTAGTTCTTCCTTAGGCCTGGATTGGCCTTAAAGGTCATAAAGCAACACTAAAAACTCAATTTTGTTCAGTCTAAATTAAAACTAAATAATTCTATAAATAAACATAAATGACATAAAATTACTGGAATGCAAGCTTCTTAAGTAATGAAAAGGGCTTAATTTGTCACACTAAATTGTAGCAGATTAACTTGCTAGCGCTTACGTGATGTGTTGTAATCTGGAAATTGCAGCAAAATGATTACTATCTTCTCAATTCAATCTTCAACTTACGCATAAAAAAAGCAACAAATGTGCTACGCATACAAAATGCTTGATAAGTACTTAATTGAATTCTCATAATTTACCACTTACCAATTCATATATAGATCTCATAAATTAAAACATTAAACCCCTTAGTAATATCATAAAATTAATAGACAATCTCACTTAGTTTATAAATGACTCATGGAAATTACAAATTACGTACATATCTATAATAATTTTTTTATCTCTTTTATTAACAACTTAGATTCATGTTCAAATTAATTTTTCATAATAGCCCTTTAGTAAATTGTTGGTGGATATAAGCTAAATATACAAAATCATATTCAACTAAACACGCCAATTTTACCAACGGTGCATCCATACAAAACACACCAAAGTATATGAGTGCATTGCACATAATATAATCCCTCCAACACATCATGGCACATAAGTGCAATTGGTACATCGAATACTTTGTATCCCATACACATCATATTAAGCGTGCTACTCAATTTTTATTGGCATGTCAATAAGATCTAAACTAATTCACACCATGTTTACTAATGCAATACACATATTTCCATGTCTCAATTGAATAGGCAATTCACATGTCTTTCTTATTTTTAATACTCTTCTATTCATTTAATATCATTCAAATATGTCTGAATTCTCAATAATTTCACATATGAATATCTTTATTCATATTGATATTTTCATACTACATTTCTCAATGATTAATTCTTCACTAATTCAATACATGTATAGTAATCTTTTTATTTAATAATCAATTTCATTAACTTAAATTATAAATTCCCCTAATTCACTATCAATATTATCATAACAATTTCGTTCATAATAATTTACCTTAATTCCTTTAATTCCATAAACTATTAATCATTCATTCTCTTAATGGTTATTATAATTCTTGGTTATAAATTTGATTATAAGTGTAATCAGAACTAATGTTTTTATGTGATGAACTTGACACATGTTAATGAATTAGTGTGATCATGTATATGTTTACAAGTCCTTTATTATGTATGGTAAAGTAAATAAGTACATGGTGATTCAAAAAAGGTAAGCTTAATAGGTAACTTAAGGATTCTAGCCATGTTTACCTTGCTTTGCATTATAAAATAGAATGTCATGTGTAGCATTATGAGTAAGTTGATAAGAGAAATGAGCTAAGATATTGAAATTGTATATTGAATGAATTTAGTATGTATGTTTGTAATGTGACTTGATATTTGAAAGGAGCTAATGTGAAGAGATATGTAATTTGATAAGTTAATGGTATATTGAGTTAACAATGTTGATAATAGATAAATTTGGTAAGCAACATAAGTGCATGTTCTTGAATATGAATAAAATTTATTGGTTGTATTTATAATGCTTATGAATATAAAGTGTCAAAGAAGGTAAGGAGTTAAGCTTTGTTAAATATTTGTTTTAGAATGAATGGATATGATTATGTATGAGTTATGAAATGTGAACTTGTGATTCAATAAAATGGACTATTGCAGTGTAATGTATGTATGGAATGGAATGAGAAAGTCTACGCATTGAGTAAAATAAGGAAGTGTACATATGCTCACAATATGAGATAGCCTGTGAAATGATACGAGAATAAGCTTGGTTACTAAGAATTGCATTAAAGGAAATGTAAAAAAGAATGTGACTCCATTGTAAATTTATTTTGTGTAACAAGATACATAAGTTTTCTTTTGGGTTACCCACATGATGAGTATAAGGTGTAACAAGCCAATTTTATCCGGCCCAAACCCAAACCAAAACAACAAAAATAAAAATAATAATGAAGTCCATTTACAAAAGCCCAAATACAAAAACTCTAAAACCCAAATACACCAGCCCAATAACCCAAAACCTAAAAAGAAGAAAAAAACCCTAGAACCCTAAAAATTTTGACATTGCTCCTTGCCACGTCAGCAAGTACGTCACCCGAGGTCTGCCCTCTGCCATTGTTTCATCGCAATGGCAAAAGTGTAGCTCCCCATCGTCATTGACCACCACCGCCACCTGCAAGAGGAAAAAAATAGAAATAGAAGCAGAAAAGCAAGAAAAAAAGCAATAAAATATTGTAATTGATTTGGCTATAAAAGCCTAACAAATATATTGTAATTTTTTTCATCAGATATGAAATAGAATACAACAAAAACAACAAAAAAGTTTAAAAGAAAAGGTAGTTCTTTTTATTTTTTTTTTCAAAGAATATATATAAAAATAATAATAAACAAAAGATTTATGGTTTTTTTACCTGTAATACTTGCATCGTTGTAGTGCCCCTGTCTCCGACTTGAGAAGTCTCGAAATCCCCTTAAGGTTTCTGTCAAGGGCCTCATCGGAAAAAGGGAGAAAGCGAAAGGTTTCTCTACTTTCGACCGAACTTTGACTAAGCTTTTAGGAATTTTAGCCTCAGATCCGTTTTCTACACGAAAAGGGTTTCAAAAAGGGGTCTTTTGCGATCTCCAACCATTGGAGGTTGCGGCCTCCGTCACCGATGACCGATGGCCACGGCGGAGACTCATCGGCCCTGTGACCAAAGAGGAGGGTAGCTTCAGAGAAAAAAGGGAAAAAGATTTTTTTTAAAAAAACTGATTCATAATGATTTTCTATAACACCCCTAAACCGTATCCGTCGCCGGAATAGGGTTTCAGAGCATTAATCAAAACTTTCAAAACATTTTTACAAATAATTTATATAAATTACTATGTATTTACCGAGATCATTCAAAACGTCCCTTAATTGGGCCCCGAGCTTTGGAATCGAGTCGGGACTTAATTAGAAACTCTGAGAATTTTTTGTGAAATTTTAAAAATTTTCCAAGGTGTAGGGCTCACACGCCCGTGTGGTCCAAGGGACATGCCCGTGTGACCCTCTAACTTGTGCACACGGTCATGCCACACGCCCGTGTGCCAGGCTGTGTGGTTAATTAACTCAATTAGAAATTAGGTGCAGGTTTCACACGGCTAAGACATACGCCCATGCTCTAGGTCGTGTAGCACACACGGCTGAGACTGCAACACCCCTCACCCGTATTCAATGTCGAAATAGGGTTACAGAGCGTTACCGAACTTATAAAACAATTAAACAATCATTTAACAAACATTTTCTAAATTCAAACATTTATCAATCCATTTCACTTAATTTGTCCCTAACACGAGCCTACAAGGCCCTAAACATGCTTTAGGAGTGGTTCGGGACTAAACTGATAACCCAAGAAACTTTCATGAAACTTTAAAAAATTTTCTCAAAACAGGGGACACACGCCCGTGTGGCCAGGCCGTGTGTCTCACACGGCCACCGGACACGCCCGTGTCACAAGCTGTGTGGATATTCAAAATGAAAGCACATGGCCGTGTCCAAGCCCGTGTCCAATCCTTTGTAACTCTCTGACTTGGGTCACACGGCCAACACACACGCTCATGTGGCTATCCCTTGTGCCCTAAAAATGGCCATACACACCCGTGTGTTAGGCCGTGTGCTAGGTCGTGCAAAACCTGTAGGGTATACTGACTTATGCCACACGGCCAAGTCATACCCCCACATGTGAGGCCGTGTGGAGCATACTGACTTGATTTCAAGTTCAACACCAGGGGACACACGGTCGTGTAACATGACCGTGTGTCACACACGGCTGAGACACAAGTCCGTGTGGACAAAAATAGTTTATTTACTAAGCCATTTTGCCACCCATTTTGCACATATCTATACAAGCTCAAATAGTTCCATTTCAAGACACAAATAAGCATCCAAATATCATTAACCAATATTCAATTCATACCATTTCATTATCAACAATACAAGTCACTAATATGCCACAATTTTCCATCTAATTACATACCTAATTCACATATATAATTCAATTAACTAAATCATTCCAAACATGCATTATCATGCACCAATTCACAAGCACATAGCTTCCCAAATTATCAACCTTTTTAGTAATCAAATTACTTAATATCATCAAGCATTATAAATTCAACCTCAATCACACAATATAGGTCAATTACCAAACTCAAAATAGAATCATTTGCACATTTATAAAAATCATCAAATTCATCATCACAAGCCAACTCAAATGGCCAAAATATACTTTCATCAAACATACCAAAATGACTCAAGCCTATACATGCCATATACCATATTTACACAACTTCAAAAGTACCAAAATAGATGTCTGATAGTGAGATGAAGTCTCTGACGATCCCCGAATCCGAGCTAACTTCGAAATACTATAAAACATAAAAAAATAAACAAAGTAAGCTATAAAGCTTAGTAAGTTCGTATGTAAATATGAAATAATCTCATCATTTATTAGCATTTCAAAATAGATAACATAAATTGCATTTTAAGCATCAATCAATGAGTTAACATAAAGTTTACCCACATAGTAACTCATAAATTCTCAACTTCTTTTAACTTGTTACTTGAACAGTTTTCTGTACATACCTGTATTGATACGTATCTATTTCTCATCAATTCTCTTATCAAATCACTCCAGGCTTATAAATGCTTAAGGTACGAGTACATCGATTTTTTCGATGCCATAGTCCAACTATGGTCTTACACATACATTGCCATGGCCCTGCCATGGTCTTACATTCACATGCCATAACCTGGTTATGGTCTTATTTTCTGATTGCCATAGCCCAACTATGGTCTTATTCTGCGACTCGTCCTATTTAAACCATACATTTAATTTAAGATCTTCAAATTAACTAATAAAATAAATAAAATCTCAACTCCATCCATCAATTAAATAAATACACATTTAAGTTCAATTATACGAACTTACCTCGTGTACAAAATGACGGAACGGGTCAACTATTCAATTACTTTACTTTTTCCCCAATCTAAGTCTGAATTCCTCTTTTCTTGATCTATAAGTAATGAAAATCAGCTTATTTATTCCTTTATTTATTCAATTCAATCCAAAATATGCATTTAAGTTATTTTACCATTAGCCCCTAAACTTTCACATTCTTACAATTTAGTCCTTATTACACAAAATCACAAATTCATGAAATTCAAGACTAACCCATGCTAGCCGAATTACTATTATACCCCTAACAGTTCATATTTTTCATTTATTCCACATTTCTACCACACAATTAACACATTTCTCAAATTAATCCTTATTTTGTATTTTTCTCAAAAATCACTTAACAGAACTTGTATAATTCACAACCAACATTCATAATCTATCATCAAACATCAAAACACACATATTTTCATTAATGACAACTTTCAAAATCTTTAACAATTTTGAAAAATAGTCCCTGGGCTAGCTAGTACTAGATGCAACGATCACAAAAACATAGAAATCATCAAAAACGGGACAAAAACGAACTTACAATTGAACCTTGAAGTAGTCGAATGTTTCAAGCCCTAAAATGGCTTTCTTCTTTACTATACACGGTTGAGAAAGATGAATGAAATTCATCTTTATGTTTTTGTTTCATTAATTAACCTTTATTTTATAAATTATCATTTTAACCTTATTATAAAACCATTTAAAACACCTTAATATATGTCCATATATGTCCACTCATGCTATTAATGGTCTAATTACAACATAAGGACCTTTACTTTAATGTTCTATAGCTATTAGATACTTTTAGCTAATAGAACTTCACTTTTACACTTTATGCGATTTAGTCCTTTTTTATCAAATTAAGCATTTAAACGATAAAATTTCTTAACGAAATTTTCACAAAATCACTCAATCATGTTGTAAATATTAAAAAAATAATAAACTAAATATTTTGACCCCGAATTTGTGGTTCCAAAACCACTGTTCCGATTTGGCTAAAAATAGGTTGTTATAGAGACTTACACCTGTGTCTCTACCCGTATGCTCAATTCTGAGCATTCTGTTTCTCAAAATTAAGGTGCAAGGGACATATGACCTAACTACATGCTCATGTACCCAGCCATGTGTCATACACGGTCTAGACACACGCCTGTGTGTCTGCCCGTGTGGACAAAATAAAACAATTTCCTATCTTTATTTGTCACCAAAATTTACCATTTTCCTGCACTAAAACATACTAACACATTCCAACCATTTTAGGCATTCAAATTAGGCAAATTCCATCATTCAACATGGCATATCATTGCATGCATACATATTTACAATCTTGCCTTAGTTTAAACCAGTTAAACATGATTTTGATCAACAACTTAACATATATGTAGCCACCATAGTTTGACATTACAATTATATTAAGACAAACCATTACTAGCCATTCCAATGGCTAGATTACAAGCATCATTTACATTTACATGCCAATATGACTAATATAACCTATACATGTCATTGTAACCATAATTATTTTACCATATTGTACCGACATGGGCCAATGGATAGTGTGAGTGATCTCCGTCGAGCTTCCAATCCAACGAGCTTTCGATTTACTCTAAAACAGGGAAATAAAACTAAGAAAGCATAAAATGCTTAGTAAGTTCATATAATATGGTACTTAACTTACTATTCATTCTATTTTGAGGTAACTATGTAAGGCATAATCAATCAATTTGACCTCAAGCCCTACACACATTCTTATTGCCCTTGTTAGTTATATATTCCATAATAACATCAAAACATATATGGGCTCAATAACAATCAAGTTTCCAAGCACATATGTTTTCCATAACATGTATTCATTCAACATGCATAATTCATCTCATTATTTCAAGTATAATTTCATAATAGTTCATTTCGAGTTCAGATCATTTCATATCAGAACTTTACTCATATTACTCGGAATATCAAGGTCACGATTAGTACACTCAAGGTGTACAAGTTTATAATCAAGAATGAACATATATTCATCAAATAAAGTCCATGTACAAATATCATCATCTCATGTTTTCATATATCATTTGTCATGTATCATCATTTGCTTGTATTTCAGACGGATACGTACAATAACTCATTTCTTATCCATATCTTTTTATATCAAGATTTTTACCTGTTGAATTTATCTGAAATATCGATGGTTACACAGGTAGTACACTTGAGGTGTACAAATTAGGATCCATCAATTCATATTCAATGGTACCCATAAGGTACTATTTCAGAGAGTACACTCTCGAGTAACACATGTATACAACAGGATTACCAGTACAGGCTAAATCCTTTTTATGACATATGCTCTAAGGAGCTTGATCTAGATTACCCGTCCGGGCTAAATCCAATCCATAACATATGCTCGAGAGGAATTATATCAGGATTACCTGTTCGGGCTAAATCCTTTCATAAATGAGGTCAATAGGATTACTCATCCGAGCTAAATCCTGTCAGCAACAAATGCAGGACTTCATTCATTTCAAGAAATCACATATCCATCGTTATTCATTTATTCAAACGAGATTTAACATTTTCAAGCATTTCCCAGCATGTAATTATTTCATACATCTATAACATTCATATAATTTAAATGATCACATTCCACATTCGTTCCAAGCATAAAAGTAACATTTTTATCGTTTATCATTTATCGGGCATTATCGTTAATCAGGCTTTGTCAAGTTTATTTTCAATTTCATATACATATATGATATTTATACAATTCACAAACACAACATCTAATTCAAGCATATAAAATACACAATTTAGTTACACGAACTTACCTCGACAAATGTTCGTGTACATAAATCTACTAATCCGACATTTTCCTCCTTTCCTCATTCTAGCTCCGAATTTGGTCTATCCGGATCTATACAAGTAAATTAAACATCAATTTATCATCATATTTAGGTGGACTCAATTTACGTCCTAGGTAAAATTACCAATTTGCCCCTAACTTTTCCATAAATTCTGATTTCGTCCCTAGGCTCATAAAATGAAACTTGTGCAATTTACTCCCTATTCCAAGCCTAACCAAAATCCCATTACAAAAATTACAGCACATGTATTCATAAAAATTCAGAATTTTTCATCAAATTTCACAACTTTACATTTTAGTCCCTAAATCATGTTTTCATCAAAAATCACTTTGTAAAAGTTGTTTATCTATCAACAATCTTTCATTTTCTACCACAAATTTCTAATTTTCATCATATTCATCCATGACCCAATTTTTATACTTTGATAACTTTTCAAATTGATCCCCCAAATAGATAGATTAAGTTATCCCGGTTTCAAAAATATCAAAATTACTAAAAACGGGCCAAGAAAACTTACCCAATTTGGCCATGAAAGTTTCTTCTCTCTCTCCTAGGGTTTTCATGTAATATTTTGGGGAAGAAGATGATAAAAATATTTAATAATTTTTCATCTTTTAATAATCTTTATTTCCAATTTAGGCTTTAGCCTTTTTCTAATTTTCCATGGATGAATCATCCAAAAATATCTACTAACTTTTTATTAATGGTCTAATTACCATATAAGGACCTCTAGTTTTGAATTTCATAGCTATTTGATCCTTCTAACTACTAGAATTCAACTTTTGCATTTTATGCAATTTAGTCCTTCTCGTAATTAAACACTTACTCGATAAAATTTTCTTATCAAAATTTTCACATGACATGTCTATCATAATACAGACCATATAATAAAATAAAAATAAATTTTATTTTCGGTTCGAATTTGTGGTCTCGAAACCACTTTTCTAATTTCACAGAAATTGGACTGTTACATTTTCTTTTTAGATTTTTTATCTTATATAGCCCTTCAAAATGGTGCTATTTTGGACTTGGCCTCAGATGCCCAAAAGGACGTTGTTTCTAATTCGACCTGAATATCCGACCCGACACCTCTCAAGATCCGCATGTTTTTTTAAAGAGAGGGGATATTTGCTATTTTGGCCCTTTCACCTTTTTGCTTCTTTTTTATTTTGTCTCGCATCTTTTATTTTATTTCATCTTTACCCATAATTTTAATTTCTTTGCAAGTCGGTCTTGTGACCCACTGTTGAACCAAGGAAACGACGCGGGTTTGGGATAATTTCCCCTTGTGGCTTTGTAGTTTTCCATTTTATTTTAATTCGATCCTTTATATTCTTTTTTTTGTTTTTATGATTTATACTTTAAATTTTGTTACATATTCAATTCAGTCCCTAAAATATCGACCCTTTGGGAATGACGTGTACTGGGTATGTGATTATTCACCCTTTTGGTCCCTGCATTTTATTTTTTTTATTTAACCCTTTTATTTACTATTTTTATTTATTTATACTTGAGGTTTTGTCACAGTTTCAATTTAGTCCCCTGTTCATTTAATTGAGTCCCTCTACTTGCTGTTTTTTAATTTTTTTGCCCTTGAATTTCCTGATTATTTTATTGCGGTCCTTTATTTTTTAATTATTGATACTATTAATACTATTAAGTGATAACCATTGTTAATTAATATTATTTTTGTTAAAATTCACTCAAAAATCAATATTTTATGAACGTAATTATATTATTAGCATACATTTTTATATTATTTCACCATTATTATCATTATTATAAAGTATTATTAATTGAATAATTTATTATTTATTATTTATTATTTATTATTTATTATTTATTATTTATTATTGTTGTATTCATCATATTATTGTCATTTCATTTTATTATTTATGTTGTTATTTTGTCAATATCATAATTTTGTCATCATCGTGTATTGTAAATATTGTTACATACGTTCATCTGTTTTTCTGCACAAACGAATAAGAAATGATTTAAGACCGAGGCAATATTCTTTATTTAAGGAATTCGATGGGTCGTGCTCCTAACTTACAGAGTATGAATTTCTCCTTGAACCGAAGTAATCGAATATCCTTTTTAAAATGAAAGCACATAGGATTTAGGTAATAATCAAATGGAGATTATTCTTGTTTTCGGGGATTTGAGACATCGTGCCCTAACTTACGGGGCATGATATTTCCTTCTCGATTAACTCGAGATAAGGCCTTCTCCGTAAAATTTAATTTAGTTAGCGATATTTTAATCAAGTCATGCAGGAAGGGGATCGTATTTAAATTTTTTTTGAGTTCTCAACTCTCGACACTAAGATATCAAGTAATCAATTAGGTACTAATTTTGGGCTTTATGAGGGCGCTAATCCTTCCTCATATGTAACCGACTCTCGAACCCATTTCCTGAATTTTGTAGACTGAAAATCATCAAAAGTGGTAAATCTAACATTTTATTAAAATGACCAAGTTGAGGTGATCCGATCACAACTAATTAAAAAAAAGATTGGTAGAGACTCCATTTTCGTTGTTTTTTAAATAAAAAGTCGATTTTCAAAAAGGTTTTGACATAAGGTAATATAACATATAATGAATCTGATTCAGTAAAAATGACTAGAGATTATCTACAATAGAAAAGTATTATATTCATGAAAATAGTACACACAGATATACATTTTTGGTGTGTGGGAATAAAATAAACTTATGAGAAATTAATCAAGGTTTCAAGACGTGTATCAATGCCATTTTCTTTAAAGTTCTATTCACTCCCGTCTATATTACGGTGTGCAAAAGAGTTACTAACAAATAAATCTTGAAGATACAATGAAGCCCAATAACTATCTACATTTTGTATTGACGGAAACAGTCCATTGAACACTGAGCAGAGCATAGCAAAGATATGAATTTCAGAAATTCTTTATAAAATAATCTATGAATATAAAAATGGTGGGAGAAATAGAAAAAAATTATTTCTATGTTTTTAGGTGTGTCATACAAATGAAATTTCTCTCATATTTATAAGAAGTCTCATGTCTTTTCATAGGGACATAACTACTAAATGAATAGTCATATTTTTAGCAATAAACATAATTATTCAATAGATATCTACTTGAATAATTATTACTATTTGTTAATAATTAAATGACATAACTTTTGAATTTAAGAGACATAATTTATCAATATAAATGTGACAACTTTTGATTAATAACAAAGTGACTTATAACTTTTCATTTATAACTATTGGAACATTGTATATATTTTGAAAATATTCCAACATAAATAAATGTTTTGAGATGACATTTCTGAAAGATAAAAAACAAAACATTTTTAATTGTGTTCAAAAAAGAAAAGAATCATCCATAAGTGTTCATATTATAACTTTCACATTTCTACCTCCCTATAAATTGCACAAATTTGTAACTTAAAAAGTCCCTACATTGGCTTTTTACCATCTGCAGAAGAAGAAACTAGTTGCAATAAAATGATTAGGCAGATAAATATAGCATAAACAGGACACAATACCTCGGAGACTAATAATTTGTTGAGAATTAACTCAGGATCACTTCACTATGAACTGAACCATCTTCCATCCTAATCCAAGAGCTTATAGAGAAGGGTCTCTCGTTGATTTCAAGGATTCGAGATCCTCTCGCCCAATTTCCATATCCACCGTAACCGGTATGTCTAGCAAAGCAAAGCCAAAGCTGCCCGTATGGGCAACACCAGTCCAATCCATGGTTATGCCCAACAAACACTGCCTGCCACCATGCATTCACAAAACTAACAAGTTAATATCCATTCAACCTAATTGAATCATTTCTGATTTGGTGATGAATATTACTACATACAGTTCGGGTCCATATAGCAAAATTACCAAGTATCTTACTCAAACTATTCCTCCAAGTTTCATTGCATTGGGCTCTCTTCAGTTCACCTTTTCAAATAAACATGCAAAGTTGACATTCCTAAATTTCCAGATTAATCTAATTCTGCTGCAGTAATTGGTTCATGGCATACTCCTTTAGCAATGGCTTTAGTAAGTCTAGATATTGTGATTTCTTCTAACACAAGCTAGAACAAAGAAACAATTTAAGATGTCTTATAGGAGCTCGATGTATACATTGACCAGTTGAGCTTCAGATAGATTTGAATCTTCTCTAGATGCCCAAGGACCGGATCCCAAATGAGATAGTAAGAACATTCATTCCTTTTCTATGTATTATTAGCAATCCATTAGTTCATGAATCGAAATGGAAAAGAAATATTAGGAAAAATATTAAATCTCAAAAGTAAGGATTTCCTGCCCTGCTATACAAGCAATGGAAAGGCCAACTGGTAAAGTCTGAGTTAGCCATAAATTATTTTGAGCATATTTGATAATTAATGCATATGCCAGAAACTATATCATGTTCTAGAGAAAGTTCCTTACAGATTTCCACTTAGAATACATGACGCAGGTTCTAGGAATGAGGGGAGAGCAGGAAAAGACAAACTTTAACACACACACATGTATATATATGAAAACTCCAATGAACTTTCTTGAGAAATTACTATTTTTCCCCACCCTTATGAGACCCAAATATTAGCAGTTGCCATCACTTGGCGTGTTTTTGTCTTGACCTAACTATATTTTGCATGCATATAAGTAACATAGGTATATGTGTTGCTTGTGTTCCAAAAGACAATAAACTTAGAAATTGCAACTTCCAACTTGAAAATCTTAAGTCTAGACCTTAGAAATTTGTCGCCCCCAACCCGAGAGAATAGTTCAAGAGACAATATTTATAGGACTCTAAAAAGGAAAGCATATTTATCCATGAAATCACCTTGACGGATGGCCTTTTAACAAGAATCTTCATGATACCCATTTCAGCTTCTTGAGCAGCAACCTTTTCCTTGTTAATGGAACCCACACAAGGCTTGTGTATTCTGAACTTAGGAGCCACCTTCTTATAAGCTTTACTTGGTATATGCCAAAAGATTAGTTCTGGGACCCTGTACAATAACATTTCTTTTATTGTCACAAAACATAGAGAAAATCAGATTTTTGAGACACGCTCTCTGTTTGATTGAATTGAGCATCCTTCTTTTATTCAGAAGATATCAAAACTCGAGATTAACTCATTCACAATTTAATCAAATTGGTAAAATTGATGTCTTCTTTTCCTCTTAAGGCCAAATGTCATGAGAGCAATATGTTAAATTATCCATCCATTCCACTTCATTTCCCTCCCTTGTTATCTAACCTAATGTAACACGTAAAAATCAGTAAGAATTTCAAGTATTTTTTCAAGAATCCTATCCAATAAGACACCAACAAAAACTATTTAAATAATCAAAGAGAGAAGACACCCGTTTTTGTACCCTGAATCTGGATTGATTTCTTCAGATATGCGCTTGAACCAATCAGCTTGAGCTGTTGATATAACTTCTGGATAGGTACCTCCACCAGAATCTAGAAAATAGAGATACACTAAAGGCGTATGTGGTTTCTCCATCGACAAGACTTGGAGTACGTAGTTGGATATACCTGGCCATAGATCTTGAGGTCCGCTTTTAGAAAGAGATAAGACATTATTATCCATCTCACTTTTCATCAGCTCCAATCGTGATGTTCCCCTAAAACTACATTCTTCACCTGATAAAGAAACTCTTGAATTCAGCAAACAAATAGTAATTGTTTTCTGAAAGCACCTAAGTTTCATTATCTCTTACTTGGTAGGTTTCATTGTATAGAATATTAATGGGAATTCATTTTGATCATCCAGCTGCTTACCTGAATATGATGAATTCGGCACAGGACAAACAAGCTGAGGAATTCCAGAGGCTGCAAACCACTCCATTGGCCACTCAAAGGGTGCATCATCATGGTTTCCAAACACACTAGCCCATGGAATGCCCCTGGATCTTGTTGGAGAGAGTGCCTGATCCCAATATAAGCTTGCGTTTGCAATTGGGATGTTATTTGCCGTAACAACATCTCCAAGATATACTACAAAATCTGTCAAGTATGTTGCTTCTTAATAATGAATAAATACATAAACAAGGAAGCAGGGTTTAGTAGTAGGATTTAGTTTCATTTAAAGAGGATATTGCTTCAAAAAAATTTCCAGGCATTTTCAGTGCCCTATTTTAACCAGGTATAATATCAGATAATTGTGATCAGATGTCAATTGAAAATCACAAATTTGTTTGCCCCTTAGCTGTGGATAGCAGAAAACAATAAAATATTTAGTTTGACATATTACTAACTAGTTTTAGGTGGGATGCTGGAAAAAGTTGGAAAATTCTTTAATTGATGAATTCAACTTGGTTCACGTACATAAAACACAAAAAGTATTTTTTTTAAAACAATTTTAAATATCAAATCTTTAACCCCTATTTGAGGGAAACATTTTTAATTTTATTTTTCATGCTTCTATTATAAGAAAATAAGAACTAAATACATTTCATATTTTAATTATTGAAAATTTGCTAAAATAAAAAATAACATTATTCTGCTTCTTAAAATAATAATAATAATAATAAGAGTTACATTTTCTGATGTATTCCTTTTTAGTGTAATACCACAATTATTGAAAAAAAAAAAAAAAAAAAAAAAAAAAAAAAAACCTTGTAAGATATGTTTCCTTCTTATGAATTGTTGTCACATGACATGCTTTGATGTATGTATATAAAATGATTAAGAAAATAAACCCCCTAAATATGCTGAAATGATGTTGAAAATCATTTGATGAAGATTGTACTACTTATCAATAGAAAACACCATCTTTCTATTCTATTTATTTCTTAATTTTTAAAACTTAATTAAATTATATTTCATTTATTAACTTATGTATTCTCTGTTATGTAACCATTATAATTTTGGTGTTTTCCATGTACTTGAAAATAAAATAAAATAAAAAGAGATAGATAGATAGATAGATAAAATCACCTGGAGTTTCAGTGTCCAGCACACTAGACATAACCTTGATAGAATTGAAATCCTGTTTGGGGCCCCAATCCGTCCAGGCGTTCTCCCCGAAGTGCAAGTCGGCAAATAACGCAACTTTAAAGGGTGCATCGGCCCGTGTTCGGATATGGTTCTCCGGCGTGTGATGATCAGAAGATGCAGCGATGGAGATGAAGAAAGCTTGGAAGAGCAATGCGAGACAAGAGTTGGATAAAATGGTGAAAAAGGAGGAGGTAGGCATTTTAATGGGCGATAGAGAGAGTTAAATTGTTTGAAGAGGTTAATAGTGGGAGAGGAGCTTTGGAGATGGCGCAAAACAATTGGCCTTGTATGTACAGAAGATTGGGATGGGATATTCCCGTTGGTTTGTAAATCGTAATTATCAAATGACGGATAACACCTTACCTTGTGAAAGTCAGTCCTAAAGGCACTTTTCTCAAAATGTGGTACCCCACATTTCTTTTCCATTTGGATACCCATTCACATCTAAATCTTAAATACAAACTTTAACTTAAATAATATCATCCTAATCTTATAAAACTTACTTTAAATTTTTTTAAAACCAATCCTTATTCAATTATTCCTATTTAATTCTGATGAAAAATATTTAGAAATTAAATCTTAAAAAATTAGTAGCACATTTCAACTTATTAGATTTGGATAAACAAATTTATTAAAAATATTAAAAAGAATGATCTTTTGCCATAATCTTTTAATAGAAATTTTTTGAATCTTTTAATGCACATATTTACAACATTTAACTAAAATGTAGAGTGTTGAGTAATATTTTCTCATGTTTTATTGATAGAAATATCAGGGTATTTACACATGCGGTTACAAGTACTATTCCAGTTCATAGCAAGACCCCACTACTTTGTCTTGATTCTATTGCCTTCGGCACTAACATTCTTTGCGAACTCCAAACCAACTGGACACATGTCTCCTGATATTGATATCCTAAGCAGACTTCGTACCTGTTGGACATGTTTCTAGATGGCCTACAAGGCACACGGTCCTTTCTGCGCACTCCTTGAGTGCGTGCGAACTGAGGCCGCGACTTAGCTCAATTTGCAACCTATGCTCGCCGACCTCTTTTGCAAGCCGTGTCTATGAGCTCTTCTTGGCGAACCCGCCTCACTATCCTCTCATGATTCGCTTTACCCTTAATCTTCGAGTGAGACCTATCTAGGTTGCGGATTGAAAATTCAAATCTTTTCTAAGACACGAGTCGATGGCTACTAATGTATAACAATCTAGTCCCCTAATGGGCCTAAGGAGTGCGACTTTAAAAATGGTGAAGCAAGTTTTTTTTTTTTAATCCCAATCATCGAATATCATTATTTAAAAAAGATTTGTTTGAATTGGAGAAAAGGTTCATTATTGTTTTTTTTTTTAAAATTTGTTTGAAAATATCTAATTTGATCAGTGGATTAAACTTATATCTCATCTAAAACTTGACTCGGATTGCTGTTTAGGCAAAACTCATATATATAAAAAATTGTTGAACCAAGTAACCAACTATTGTACCGTTAATAATATTTTTTTTTTTAATTTCTGTGATTGTCGAAATAATAATTGATACACAAAGTGAAACTTTTTAACAAGACGTCCATAAAACACACAATGGGCACTAAAAAAATTGCAAATTGCAGCCCTCTATCCTATTCTGAATTCCCCAATGTATAAAAAAGTAGTTAAAATTTATGTGAACCAATGTACAGTTTTAAACACGGACCTCCTAACGCAAACCAAAATACAGTATTTGAGGCTTTGGTTTCCCCATATCTAATATTCTCAAACTTTGTCTTCCACCAAATATATAAATTGTCAAAATGAAAATGGTATGTCAAGATAGTAGGTTCATTTCTCTCAGCTGAAAAAATCATTTCTCCTGTTTTACACCACAAACCCGTATAGCAAAAGTATTTTGCATTTCTTTAAAGTTGCCACCTTATTTGTACCAACCAGCCAGCAAGTATCTCAGCATGAAACAGAAGCAACATCCTAGGGCCTAATGAAAATGGGAAACCACATAAGACATTGGTCAACAAACATGGTACTCACACATCATTCAACTTTACACACTCTAACTACAACTATTTATCACAAGCCATATGTTTGCTTAAATTGGTTTATCTTCAGAGCATCCAGAACCTAGCTAACTCCTTGTTAGGATTAGATGACATAAAAACGAACGAACGCAAACATGAAAAACTCACCTGAACAAGGAGGAGGTGGATACAAAGCATCTTTTCTGATTTCGGCCCAACCATTCTCAAGTAAAAGTTTATGAGTGTACCATCACGTGTTCCAGTAAGTAATCCAGTTTCAGGATTGAATCTAGAGATACAAAAGCCATTAATGATAAAAGAGATGAGAAAAGTTTGATGCTTGCAGTCCAAGTCTGATACTGGTATCAAGAGTTACCTTGGAAGACGATGTCGGGGACATTTGACATAGCCAGAAAGCTGACGAAGAATTTATGAAAATGCAAATTAGATGTTTTGCACATTCTTTAGTCAAGTTATATATAGTAAGAGAGAGAGAGCAGTAGATCAAACCTGAGGAAGTGACAAGAGAAAGTTCAACACTTGAGGAAGAAAGAAAATCAAGAGTGTTTCACTGGAACAAGAGATTTTAAAGCAGAAAGAACAAAGAAATTTAATCAATATTTATAAGCATAGCCCCTCTACTTTAAAGCTTGCTGATGATAAGTCAAAATATTTTAGTCGCCACGAAAAGAAAATAAACAATAAACCACCAAGTACAGCAAAATAGCAGATGGCAGCATGAAGCTTATAACTCAGCGGTACCTGCTTCTAATCAATTAATATGTATTGTATTACCCAGTAATTAGGTCCCAAAAATCAACATCAAAAGAAAAAGAATAACGGTAAAATCATCAATTTTGTTTTGTTTTGTCGGGGATAGATATTCTAGGACCCAACATGCCATTAATAGAAAATAAAGTACATTTCTTAAATCATGGCCTTCAATTTGACTTGCCAGGTTACTGCATCACTATTTTCTTTTTTAATCTTAAAAATAAGACGTGTTAATTCCCGAATGTTTAGTCAGAACTCAGAAAGCACTGAGTTTACTATCATGACATTTGGGTGAAGGGACATGCCTACACATTACATATATTCATGCGTACATGTATGTAAACAAAGACCAGGCAAATGAAACCTATGGCAAGGAACACACACCTATAGTGTCCCAGAATTCCAACTACAGCCATGGTCATTCCAGCAAAGTATGTGTATGTATCCCCAACAAAAACTGAAGAAGGATACCTACAAACAAGAGTAAAAAGCCATTAGCAAGACTATTAGCTAAGAAGAAGTTGCAAACAGCCGGCAGCAAAATGCCAGGATTATTACCAGTTGTAGGAAAGTAAGGCCAAGGAAGTGGCTAGTAAGGGTTGCACAAGATAAATAGAGAAAGCATGAGCTTGTTTATACTCAGGATCTGAAGATGCTCCAATTTGCATTAAATTATGTATCAAAATCTGTAAAATTTCAAAAAGAAGTTAGAGCACTACAATGCCAGATTTACAATATCATTAGTGTTTATGCTTACAGCTGATGCAATCACAACTGTTTGCCCAACTTCAAGGCCATTCAAACCAGCATGAATGTTAATAGAATTTGTGCAGAATACTGCCAAAAGCCCCATATACAATTTGTACACCCATCCTGCCACAACAAAACTAACTATTAGTTCCTTGCAAGGATAAACAGCCCACTGACTTGATGCTCTATGTACAGAAACAAATTGAGATTTCCTTCTTTAAAGAAAAATGAACGAAAAAAGCTCTAGAAGTTCAAAATGGATTAATCCTGAAAAGGTATCTTAAAATGGGAGAGAAAATGAAGATAACACAAGATAAGGCAACTTTTATGCCCAAATTGAACTCTAAAATCAGCATAAAAAATTATAGTTATATTTGGCCCACTGTTTGTTCACGCATAGAAAGATTAATGTTGACTCCAACATTTTGGCCCTCTGTTTTTTCATACAAAAAGATTAATGTTAACTCTAACTATATCTAAGGCATATCTTAATACATTCCTTTATATCTTCACGTACCCTCCAACGTGTATGAGCATATAGACACAATTTTAACATGGTAAAAATTTGGAGAGTCATTGGTTCAAAGACGAATATTTGTCTGAAAATAAAAGGACAAAAGTACATATATTTGCATGTTAGCAAGTATTTACAGACTACTTTCTATGATGCAATTCATCATTGAAAACAAATGCTGATTGATTGCTTGGCATGGCTCAATGATACTAAGTTCATAATTAAACCATAGGTCCAGACCAAGTTTCTTCCATAATATATTATCCTAGGGTAAGTATTCAACTAACCAATTACTGTTCCTAATATCATTGTGCCACGGCAATTTTTTCCCCCTTGAAGAGAACAAAGAATGAAGTTTTAGAACTTAATCATTGTTCAGCCGTACTTTTACTTTAAAAATTAAGTGCTCAAAAGTGCATCGAGGAAGACCTAAAAAGATACACAATGTCTGCTGCTTAATCTATGAACAGAAGGGTCACCTGGTAGGGAATTAACCAAAAGGCCCCTCTATCTGGCCACAATCAACAACTTGGAACCTCAATTGAAATAATTTGAAAAGGTAAAAACCCTAAATGATTTGAACTAAAGATGACCCCACATGCCCAGTAGCCAGAACTTTGAGATCATAGCTTTTACTAGAGTTAGGTTGATGACCCTAAGGAAAAAAAAAGAGAATGGGGCATCCTACCACCAGAAAATGAGACCAACAGAATAAACACCATCAACATTACAAAAAGCTCTTATTCTTACTGCCATATTAACTTGGTACTGTTCCATACCTAGATCCAACACCTCTTGCCCAACATATGAAATAAGAGGCTTTGGAATGATGATAGTTGTATGTCCAGCATAGGCCATCAACAATGGAAGTGCAGCAATTGACGGTAGTAGTAGTTTCCTGCTCTTCACAAAAAAGAAAGTGAGGATCTTATTAAGCATTAGTTCGGAAGCCATAGACGTCCTTTCAAATAATTAACAGGCTGAAAACCAAAAGGCTAAGGATATACTCACACTCTCCAAGGGACATCCAGGACATCATCTACAAATCCAAGTAAAATCATGAAGCAGATGGATGCTAAGGCTGCATTATACTCAACGAGCCACTGAATAAACAATAGGCAATAGATTGCTCTTAAATTGCATAAAACATTAAACTCTGCACGAATAAGCTAAACATCAGACCTAATGCATTGAGAACTCGCACTAAAATTATGATACAAGAAACAAAATTTTTATTACCTTAAAGTTGGAATAATAACAGCGCTAAATGTGACAAGTACAAAAAAAAAATAAAAGAAATAAAAATTTCTTTGAATAAAGTGGAGTTATCTTAAAGTTCAACATTCCCAGCATTTTTCTCAAGTTAACTAGGCCTTAAGCCAAACCACTTGAGGTCAGGTACATAACAGTTTCTCTCTGTTCTACTAAATTACAGAACTTAACAACAGAAGAAAGATTTGAAGAAGTGAAACCATATTCTAGAATGACTTCAACTACGTAATATTTTTACATCTAACTCTACTTGAATAACAAATAACAATAATATACCAATATCCTTATCCTTGTTTCAAAACCTACCAGAAGCAGTCTATAAAAACTCAATAGCATGGTTTTCCTGAATATATGTTTGGTTTAAGGAAGGAATATGACAAGAATCCAATGAAAATACAAGAATAAGAACAAATATTACTATGAACTAGTTCAGTTGGTCATAAGGAATAACGTACGAGTTTAGAGTTTTAGTCTATTTTATGTTTGCTATAAGCCTACACCACTTTGCCTTAATTACTCATTCTAATAAAGTTCCCATTTTCAATTTTTTACTTATTTTTCCTTCTGTCGCTACCCTTTACACCCCACTTTTCACTTCCATAGAATGCACCAATAATTATACGTTAAACTGTCAACTCTCTTCCGTTAAAAATGGTACCACCCATTGCTAGTGTTTGAATTATGTCATAAACTATTTCATTGATATTGTAAAATACAACTGCAGATTGCAAAATTAAAAATTAAAAAAAAAAGTGAAAAAAGCAGCAAGAAACTTCATGGAAATATCACACTTACATTTGAATCAGCTGTGAAGTTAAAATACTGGAATAGAATAGCCAATACCAAGAAAACAATGCCTACAACAATTCCCAATGATTCGGGCCTGCAGAATCCGAAGCAGCCTTTACTAATTAGAGTGTTGCCTTTTTTTTCCCTTCATTTTTCTTATAAATTTCATGAATGGAAAAAGAAAAAACAAGCTTGAGCATATGATTCGAAAGCATGATGGTAAATAATATCAGCATTTGCAACCACTACCAACAGAATTAGGGGAGAAAAAAGAATTTAATAGTATCAAACAAAGGTTCTAAAAAGAACAGTAAACCGACGTTGAGGGTCTAAATTAAAGACAATTCAACAAGTCATTGAGTTGATAATAAAATGATAAAACAGAGACATTTATTAAACAAGTAAGTTATATATACATATATATAATAAAAATAATAAAAACAAAGATCTAGCCAGTATACTCAGCTTATGATCTTGAACAAAATCCAAACGCAATATAGCTAAACCAATCGAAATTGCAAATTAAAACATTCCTCAATCAGCAAAATTTAAAAGCAATTAAAACCCAATGTTTTATTTTCCTATAAGAAAAAAAAAAGAGAGAGAGATAGGAATTTGGACATACACTTTAACAGTGCCTTGAGGGGTACCCTTCTTGTTAATATCAAATCCAAATAAACCGCGTTTCAAAACATATCTAGAAGCAACAGGGATCATTCTCTGAGTAAGGAAGAAGCCGGTAACACAAAGGGAAGCATTGATAAGGATGGATCTCCTGAGTTCTTGCTCGATCGTGTAGTGTTGGTAAAGAAGGTAAAAGTATGGGATTGAAAAGAAAAGACAGAATTTGAAGATTAAGGCTTTCTTAGGTGGAGCGATAGGCGGGTCAATTTGGGCGGTTGTTTCCTGGGTTTGAGGAGGTGGGCTTGGCTTCGTATCTGCCGCTGAAGCTCTCTTGCGAGCTGCCATGGCTGCTGCTGTGTTTCTCTGCAAATTTTGTTTTAGTTTGTTTAAAATTTTCACTGGATCTAGTACATGGAAAGTTAGGGAAATTAAATGGAGTCGTTTTGAGGGGATTTTATTTTATGTTATTTTGATTAGAAGACTTGGACTGGGCATTTTCGGCGTCATTGAACCAACCAGATATTGCCACTAAACCCAATTTCATACTTAGGTGTCAAGTATTTTCCACGTAAGCTATCTACATGCATCCGACTGCCCTTGTTCACTTCCTCTTTAATTACTCTTGGGTTACTACAAGTTGGATTATTTTTTAGGGTAACTGATTTCAATAATTTAAAATTATATTTCAACCTTCAACTTTCAAAAGATATACAATAATTACTAATATTTTTAAATTTTTAATTTTTAATAATTGATTCGTTAATTTACCCTTGATAATAATTTTTTAAAAATTTAAATAAATATAAAATATGATAAATTTCTAAAAAATAATAAAATTCATAATTTGTTTTTAAAAATTATAAAAAAATTGAAATATAATTATAAAAAAATGGCAATAATTCATTTTCATTTAATTAAAAAATATTTTTTTATTTTAATTTTAGCATAAAAGAGAGACAACTGGCACGGTCATTATTGGTTGGTCCATTTTTTTAACACCCTTTAATTTTTAGACTAAAAACTATAATGAAGTGATAGTTTAAGTATTGATATGAGTATAAATAAATAAATGCCAAAATATAAAATGAGTATATTGTTAAAGAAAAATAATAAATTAAGCCTATAGAAAATAATAATAAGTAATAATTTGGCATAAGAAATTCCAATTTCAATTTCAGAAAGGAAAAAATTAGCTATGATAAAAGAAAAATACATTTTATCAATATAAAATACTAAGTGGGCTCTTCAATTTAGACCTATTTATGGGTCAGGTCACTTGATTCTAAGGCTCGTCCAAAAAATGAGAAGATTTGAATGAAAATATAGGCTCAAAAAATGAGTTTGGACAAAAAATAATGTTTATTTAAAAAATAAATCGAGTTTTGGATAAGGTTTTTTGGCCTTGAGCCCAACCCTACCAAAATTTCTAATAAAAAAAAAACAACATTTATTGTTTCCTTGTTGTTTTTTATTGTTTTGTTGTCTTTTTTTCTTGTTGTTTTCTCACTATTTTACTAATATTGCACTATTATGTTATTATTATTTTATTGTTATTTGTTTAGATATTGTATAATTTTTATTCTATTGTTAATTTTGTTACTATTTTAGAGACATTTATTTATTAAGAAACACATATCTTCGTGTTATTTAAATATACATATTTTTTAAAATTTATTTTCAATTTATTTTTTGATGTATTATATATTTTTTAAAAATAATATAAAAACTTTAATATGGGCGGACCAGGCCAAGCCCGAGTTTCAGCATTTTTATCTGGGCTAGGCTTGGGCAAAATCTTAAGCCTATTTTTCGAGTTGAGTCCAATAAACGGGCATAAAATTTTAGTTGGACTGATTGTGTGATTCGTGATAAGTTTTAATAAATTTATATTTGGCCGTTCTTGAAGACTAACTATTATCACGACGAAGGCAAGTGTACCTATCGAACAGTAGTATAGTTTTAGCAAGACCGGGATGTCGAACCCAAAGGAACTGAAAGTACTAGTATTAATTCTTTTCTTATTATCTAGCCTAAAAATAAAGGGTTTGTTTTATCTAAACTAATTAACTAACTAAAAATTCACAGAAAGAAAATTAGGGAAAATACTTTTAGAAAATTCGATTGATTAAGACAATACCCAAGGAAAAATCCACCTAGACTTCACTTGTTATTTGACTCTGAATCAGACGATTTATTCATTCGACTTGTTCTGTAGAAATTCCTAAGTTATATTATTATCTCTCTCGAGACTAACAACGTCTAACCCTAGGTTGACTAATTGAAATTTCTTTCTAATTAACACCCCTAGTGTTGCATTAACTCGATTTAGGGATTCTCTTATTAGGTTTCACTCTAATCCGGCAAAATCTTATCACCCTATCTCTAGGCGTGCAATCAACTCCGCTTAATTATGACAAATTTACTCTTAGACAGGGACTTTTGCTCCTCTGAATAAGCGCATCAACTCGAATCAATATCCTGAAATGTTGAAGCAAGAATTAAGAACACATAATTAAGAACAAGTCAAATATTCATCATACAATTTAGAAAATAATAATAATATTCGTCTTAGGTTCCATTCCCCTTAAGTATTTAGGGTGTTTTATTCATAATTATAAAAGACAACATCTCAGAAGAATAATGAATACAAAACATAAAGAAAACCCAAAACTCCTGAAGGGAAATTGAAGGGAGATCTTCAGTCTTGAAGGAGAATCCAGCTTCTGATATGGATCAATCGACTTTCTTCGAGTAAATCCTTGCTTCCTACTCCGTGTGTGTCTTCTAAGTGCCTCCTCTAGTGTTTAAATAGACCTTTTAATGCCTCAAAGCTCTCAAGAGTGCTCTTTTCTGAATAGAACTCAACTTGGGCTCGACAGGGACATGCCCGTGTTCGATTGCTCCAAATCGTGTTAGAGTCTGTTGAATAGACACAGCAGTGTGGTCTACTCGTGTAAGTCGTGCTGGATTCTGCTAAAAGGGCACGGGCGTGTGGTCTACCCATGTGAGGAAGTCCAGGCCGTGTTGATTTCCCATGTTGACCCATTTTCTCCGTTTTCGGCTCATTTCTCGCTCTTTTTACTCTCCTATGCTCACCTAAGTATAAAACATGAAATTAAAGGATTAGGAGCATCGAATTCACTAAATCTAAGGAGAAATCATCCATAAATGTGTTAAGCATGGGATAAAAATATGTACATATTACGATTTATCATGGACAAAGCTGAAAGAGCTTACCCAAAGCCCGTCCCATTTAAAATACAAGTATTATTTTTTTAAAATTTATTTTTAAACTTATATTTTTATCCAAACATCACATTTTTCAAGAAAGACAACAAGTCTACATTGCCTATCAACCTTTGATGAATGCATAAGGTTTACTTATTGAATCTATGATTTCTTTTTTCCAAAAAAAAAAAGTTGGAATATGGTTTAAATTTGGATTAATGTAATTTTATCTTTAAAATTTGTATTTATGTTCGTTTTAAAATTTAAACTTAACAATTAAATTTATTTTGATATTTAAACTTAAAAAAAATCAAATATTTTAAAATTATATCATGTCACTACTAGAAAAAAAGTAAACCTAATGTGGTAGTAAAATCTCAAAGAATCATAAGTCAAACTTTTATATTTTTTCAATTCAAGATAAAAAATAATCAATTTACTAAATTCAAATACCAAAATAAATAAATAAATAGTTAAATTGTTTTTAAAAAAAGTAATAATATCAAATTAAAACTGCTGGTTGCGGGGAAAAAAATATTATATTAACCCTCTACATTTTGGCCCATCGTAAGCCCTCCGGCTCGTTTTCGGTTTTGCTCTTTTGACGGTAATCTTATATGTTTTATTGGTACTCCAACTAGTTTTGTATTTTCATATGTTCTTTCTGATTTGCTCATCTCTTGATTTTTGGATTGGATAGATAATGAAAGTTGAAGTCTTTGTATCTTGAAGAAATGGCATATCTGTTATCAACAACAATGGTCAAGCTGACCCCTAAGCTCCATTACAACACCACAAGAAGTATACTGGAAACCCCACTTTGTTTCTTCTCTGGTAATTGCCTTTGCTAATTGGTATGTCTGTATTGCCTTTTACTTTCTTTCATATGCTTAGTATACAACCCAAGTTTCAAAAACACTACTTTTGCAGGAGCTGGTGACAAGAAGAATAAACGAAACAGAGTTTCTACTATTAGTTTAGCGGTAAAGGACCAAGCTTTTCATCGAACAACAGAGAAAATTCGTGGTAAAATTTCACCTAAGAGAGGAAAGAATCCGGTTTTGAGTGAGGGGAGAGATGAGGATGAGAATTATGGGCCCGTTTGCCCTGGTTGTGGAGTCTTTATGCAAGATAAAGATCCTAATCTTCCGGGGTATTATCAGAAAAGAAAGGTTGTTGAGAGGACACTAGTGGAGAATGAGAATGTAGAGGATCTGGACGAGTATTTTGAGGGTGAACTTGAAGGGTTGGATGATGATGATGATGTTGAAGAAGAAGAAGAAGAAAAAGAGGATTTTGTGGATGAAGTTGAGGGAAAATTTGAGGGAAGTGATACAGAAGAAGATAATTTGGGAAAGGGGGATGAGTTTGACTGGGATTCTGATGAATGGGAAGCTAATTTTTTAAAAGGAGAGGATGATATAGAGTTTGATGGTTTTGCTCCTGCAAGTGTTGGGTATGGTAACATTACAGAAGAGATTATGGAGAAGGGTAAAAGGAAGAGATTGTCAAAAGCAGAAAGGAAAAGGATGGCTCGGGAAGCACAGAAGGAGAAAGAAGAGGTTACTGTATGCGCGCGATGTCATTCTTTGAGGAACTATGGACAGGTGAAGAACCAATCTGCTGAAAATTTGATTCCCGATTTTGATTTTGATAGATTAATAGCAACTAGGTTGATAAAGCCTACTGGGAATGCTGGTGCTACTGTTGTCGTTATGGTTGTTGATTGTGTTGATTTTGATGGTTCCTTTCCCAAGCGGGCTGCAAAGTCGTTGTTCAAGTTGTTGGAAAATGCCCAAAATGACTCCAAACTTTCCAAAAAGTTGCCAAAACTTGTTCTAGTGGCTACAAAAGTTGACCTTCTCCCCTCACAAATCTCACCTACTAGGTTAGATAGATGGGTTAGGCACCGAGCCAAGGCTGGAGGGGCACCCAAGCTTAATGGGGTATATTTGGTTAGTTCCCGTAAGGATTTGGGTGTGAAGAATTTGTTGGCATTCATAAAGGAATTAGCAGGTCCTCGAGGTAATGTGTGGGTTATTGGGGCTCAAAATGCTGGGAAGTCTACTCTTATCAATGCATTTGCTAAGAGGGAAAAGGCAAATATAACAAGGCTTACAGAAGCTCCTGTTCCTGGGACAACTCTTGGGATTTTGCGAATTGGTGGAATTTTGTCGGCCAAGGCAAAGATGTATGATACTCCAGGGCTCCTACATCCGTATTTAATGTCTATGAGATTAAACAGGGATGAGCAGAAGATGGTTGAAATAAGGAAGGAGCTAAAACCTCGGACATATAGGGTGAAGGCAAGTTTCCTCCTTCTATCATCACTGTGCACATTTAGACCTTTTTCCCTTGATTTATTTTATTTTATTTTGTGAAGGTCTAGTTTTCAATTAAAACTGAACAGAATCCCGGTGCTTTAAACTTACTGAAGTTTTTAAAGTGAAAGTTGATTGTTGCATCTTAAGATTAGTTGTTTATGAAATATGGGAGTATGATGTACTGCACATCAGGGATATATTGCATTGAAAGAGTTCATATAATTGATCTTGAGTTTTTTATTTGGCTGTATATTCATCCTCTTCCTCTGCATCTTCATTCTGCCTTCAATTAATTGGCTTCTGGGTTCTGGATCTTTATTCTTTATATAGTGCTTGTTTACAGTAACGAGAATAACTGAGTCTCTCATCTTTATTCATAATACCGTTTGTGTTTTCAGTAACAAGAATAACAAACAGTGTCCCTTTCCACTGCATAAGGTCAGCTATGCATGGACTATGTGGCACAATTGCGTACTATTTTAGTCATTCTGTAGTAAGATTAATGAAAACAGGCCCTCTTTAATAGTACACATCCCCAATGTCTTATTTTCTCTGCCCCCTCCCTTTTTTGATGTGGCCACTCACAACCTTTTCTGAGGACATTTTCAGACATTCACTTCACATGCCTGAAGACCTGAAATGTGTCTCCATTTACCCTTTTTTTTATCATCATCTGGCACCATCCTTACCTTCTCCGATATGAGGTCATTTCTAACTTCCTTTGTGCAGGTTTACAATATGATGAAGCTTGTTTCATAATATTTGTACCTTAATCTGTTTGAGAGGCCAAACCACATATTCTATAAGGGTGTTTATCAGCATTCTCTTTCGATGTGCAAACACCTAACGTGTCTCCACACTACCTCATTTGGTAATTTCTAACTTTTTTTTTATGATGGTTAGACCAAGATGAAGTTACTTTTAAAGATGGATGTTTCAATGAGTTTGAGGGGCCCAATCCAGTGCATTAGTTTATATGCCCCTTCATGGTCAACGACAATAGCTTCGTCTATTGATATATGGTCATAAGAGAATGAAGCAGGGAAAAGTGAACCCAGATGATAATAGATTGACAAATCTTGTGTCCTTATGCTTAGTTAACATGCACCTGGACCTCCTTAGCCGAATGCTTTGTCATTCTATGCTGAAAAGTTCAATATTATATGTAAGAATAACTGGGATTTCCTTTCATTGTTTCCCTGTCACCTCTATGTTTTCCAGTGTTATCTTAGTTTCAATTGTCTGTTGTCCACAGTAATAAACCTTTACACCTTTTGTTGCTTCAAGCTTGCAATATTTTAAGGTAGCAATGCAACCAAATAGGGACATTATCAAGTCTAATGCTTAGATTTTTAAAATATGCAGGTAGGACAAGCTGTCCATGTTGGTGGCTTGATGAGACTGGATCTAAATTATGCTTCAGTAGAAACAATTTATGTTACAATTTGGGCATCGCCAAATGTTTCTCTGCACTTGGGAAAGGTTGAAAATGCTGATGAAATATGGAAGAACCATGTTGGTATCAGGTTGCAGGTATATGTATACTTTTATTTCGTTCTCTTTTGTATTTTCTGTCCATCTTATGCTAATTGGTGATTGTTTCTCACTGTGCTGGTTGCATTAACTGCTGCTCAAGGACCCTTCTAAATCAATAGGCTCTTAAACTGTTTTGAAGGGTCTCGTCTCATTTTATATGGTGTTTAAAGAACTAGAATAATATCCTCATAAAATCGAAATAGAAGAATATCGGTAAGGAAATTGTTTGGTCTTTGTTTCCACTTTTAGTGATCATTATTGCCTAAAGTTTGGTTTTTCTGCAACCAAGATTAAGCGATTTTCACTTTTAAAGAGAAGTATTTCTGGGAGGCTTGTTGTGCCTACCCAGAGAGCTTAATTGCAGTATGAGATCACTGGGAAATTTGTACCTAGTTTAAGCGATTACTCGAGTAATTATTTCCTTTATAGCTTCTTTGAGGGAAATTATTGTATCCTGAAATGAAAATACATTGCTATGGAGATGACATTGCCTTTTTTTAACTGCATTTGACTATATAACTACAGTTATGGCATAAAAGATAAAAGGCCCTAATATTACTGTTTTTGACTTCCTCTTCAGCCACCCATTGGTGAAGACCGAGCTTCTGAATTAGGGAAATGGCAAGAGAGGGAAGTTAAAGTGTCTGGAAGTAGTTGGGATGTAAACACCATAGACATTGCAGCAGCTGGGTTAGGTTGGTTCTCCTTGGGTCTCAAGGGTGAAGCAACTTTGGCATTATGGACATATGATGGTGTTGAGATAACCTTGAGAGAGCCGTTAGTCCTCGACCGGGCACCATTTCTTGAAAGACCTGGATTTTGGCTACCAAAAGCGGTATCTGATGCCATTGGCAGCCAAAGTAAATTAGAATCCCAAAAAAGGAAAAAGTTTGAGGAAAGTACAGACGACCTCTCTGAGGTTTCTGCTTGAGATGGATTAGTTATCGTAATAAGTTGCGTTTTGTGTATGTTCTTTTCGGTCACATATTATAGGCTCAGGGAATTTGATCCTTGCTTATCTCAACTGTTGAAACTGAAATCTCCAAAAGCTTAACTACAAAGGCAGTGTACATTAGAAATTTATTGATTTCCTTATTGAAAGAAGAATTTTGATGGGGTCTTCTTTTTTTATGTATGACACAATTACAACAAATGAAATATTGGTAGGTCTGCTTTTCACTTAGTACCATTTGATTGGTTTTGCATGATTAGATGGTGCACTCTCTGTATCTAACTTGTGTTTTTTTAACCCCTTGGGTTCAGGCTAATTTAAAGTGAGTTGAATCCCGAATAAGAGAAAAGCCCTTTCAATCTTTATTTTTCCCATTCACAATATTTAAAACAAATTTTATTTAAAGAGCACCTAATTTCTTAGCACTTGCCAACAGGCATAGGAGGTTTTGAGCAGTTTTGATCCTTGGAAAATGAAAGGGGGAAGTGAGAAGGGCGTATGGCATGGATGATTGCCTTGTACTCTGTATAGTTTCCCTTTAAGCAAGAATCATCTAAGCATTCTTTGATATTAAAAATAAAAATAAAAAATATTAGGCATTATTTGGGGAATAATAGTAATGTCAATTTATCTATCTATTTATAAAAGAATGAGTTTGGAGATATAGCCTTTATTATTTATTGTATTATTGAATTTGTTATTTTAAATCTTTTTTATTATTATTTATAACATTCATCATATTTATGAATAAGAATTTCGGTTTTATTAAATATATTTATATAATAAATAACAATTTTATATTAGTTAAAATTTATCTATAAATTATAATCTTTTTAACTATATATAAAAGCACGAGTTTGGAAGATAAAAATATCTTTTATCTTTTACTATATTACTAAATTGACATTTAATTTAGAATTATTAGTTATAAGTTATAACTCTATTTAAAAATAAGTTACGATAATTTTGTTCACTCTATAATATAGTTATAACATGAATAAAAGTCTAAGTATACTCGCTACCAATTAGAGGTGCCCGGCCCGAAATATGAGAGGGTTTGGACAAAAATATAAGTCCGAAAAATAGGTCTGAGTAAAAAAAATAAGGCCCGTTTAAAAAATGGGCCGGGCCTCGGATAAGGTATTTTTGGCCCGAGCCCGGCCCGGCTCGAATTCACTAAATTCCAAAAAAAATCTATTTTTTAAAATATTATTTTCTTATTGTTTTCTCCCTATTTTGCTACTATTTTACTATTTTGTTGCTACTGTTTTGTTGTTATTGTTTGGATATTGTATAAAACTTATTTTATTGTTAATTTTTTTATTATTTTAAAGACATTTGTTAATTTTGTTATTATTTTAGAGGCATTTGCTCGTTAAGTTGCATCTATTTTAGTGTTATTTAAGTATATATATTTTTAAAATTTATTTTCAATTTGTTGAGAAATATTTATTTTGATATTTTTAGTATTTTTTATGGTTTATATATATTTTAAAATTATATAAAAAAATAATATAAAAATTAATATGGGCGGGCCGGGTCGGGTTCGAGTTTTAACATTTTTATTCAGGCCGGGCTTGGGCAAAATTTTAAGCCTATTTTTCAGGCCAGGCAGGGCCCGAGCCTAGCAAACAGGCCTAAATTTTTAGTTGGGCCCGACCTAAACCCGGTCCGGCCCAGCCCATGCACACCTCTACTACCAATAGATCAAAATAACTAATAATTAATGTTAAAATATTATTTTAAATATTCTGATATTTTTATTTTCGTATTTATTACTGTAATAAAATAAAGTTATATCTTAAATAAATGTCTAAGTAAATAAATAGAGATTGAAGTTATATATCAAATAAAATTTAAGTTTAGATCTATACAAGCTAGATTTCTATCGTAATGGGTATTGAGAGGGACAAGCACGCTGTAGCTATTCACGTGAATAGAGGGGCACTCATGGAGGCATCACCTCAGGGTTTAAGTTGTATAAGTGCATTATCGAGTCTATGACCATAGTTTTTACTGGACCATTGAGAACAAAAATTTAATATTCCATTATTAGGTTAATACGAATTCTAATTTCTATTGGGTTTCAAATTCAAGTTGTTTCAGAAAATTTAAGTAAGCCACTTTCGTTGCATAGCACCTGATACCCGGACCTGGTGACCCGGCCAGGTAAGGGGTATTACAAGCTTGATTCATTAAATCTACTTAAGCTCGTTGTGCATTGTTATAGTAATGAATTCAAATATTTTCCCATATGTGATAAAAAAGCACAATTGAATCAATCATATATATTTTTTCCAATTACTAAAGCCATTATGAGTAAATGTAGTTGATCCAAAATGACTACTTGGATTGCTATTAAAAAGAAAACAAAACAAACAAAATACTGTATCTTTAGAAGGTGAATATTCTAATTAAGAAAATTGTTTAAACCATGATAGTTGAAAATAACAAAAAGGCTTTTTTGAATTAGAAGCAAGATATTCTAAAAGAATAAGTTGATGTGGTCCAGCCTTAATTTAAGCTCTTCGAATTTCATCCCGCATATTAATCGGAAACTCATATATTTGCTTATATAACCCTAGTTTACGTTATAAGTTAGACAAATTAAGTGCCTCATCTTCAACTCTAAAAATTTTAAAAGGATGAGAATCAGAGTTTAAAGGAGCAAACGATGAAGGTGATACTTCTATTTGTGATGCTTCTAAGATGATTGTGTTGTATTTGTACTTTTCTTTTTTAAAAAACGAATCAATTGTTTTCAACTTTATAACTACAATATCTTAAAAGATAAAATAAAATTAATAACTATAAAATAAAATTAAACTATAAACTTTAAAACACAATAAAAACAATAATAAAATTATAAAAAGATGAAAAAAACCTTAGAAGATAAACTCGATGCCACGTTTGGAAGAAAAATATTGATAACAGTAGTCGTTAATAGCAATAGGAAAAGAGACTTATTTTTAATTAGTTAACAAATTGAGTCTTAACTCGATTGACAAGAATATTATTACTAATGCAGAAAGACGTGAGTTTAAATGCGTTGAAGCGTATTATAAACAATTGATTTAATAATAAATGCTTTGCGCCAAAGGTTACCTCAGTTGTTGTTTCTACCCTAACTTGATTCGTACAACTGGAATACCCCGTTGTTCCATTTTAGAATCTCCTCAATTGAAGTTGAACCTATGATCATTTTTGGAAGCATAGGCCACTGAATAAGAGAGTCTGGGCAAAGAAGTAGACCCTGAACACCATTACCATTACCTTTCATCTTTTTACTGTTTCTCTCCGTATGCTCTTTCTCTTCAGACGAAATTCGTGACTTCCATGACTTTTTTTCCCCTTTTTTTAGCGTCTAATTTATTAAATTTATATAAAGTTTATGTAATTTATAATACATAAAAAATAAATGGGTAAAATTTAGAAATGGTCACTAAATCATTGATTTTGTTCTATTTGGTCACTCAATTATTAAAATTTGAAATTAAATATTTTAGTCAATCTTTCATTAGTTACCGAGTGACAAAAAGTCGACATGAATTTTTTTATTGGTCTAGTAAAAAATTTAATTCTTTAATATTTACATATTCTATCGTTTTGATCCTAAATATAAAAAATTTAACAAATTTAACCTTTAATATTTACAAAATTTATCTTTTAAATTCAATATCAAAAAAGCAAAATACTAAACTTATTTCATAAAAAAAGCTTTAATATAATAAAGATATTAATTTATTTATGTAATAATTAAAAACTCATTAATCAAATCACTAAATAATTACAGTTTTTTCTTGATAAATTTTGATTTAAAACATTTTAAAATTAAATCAAATTAAAAAAACAATTCTAGCATTTTCGTTTTAATTTTGTTAAATTTAATAATCACAATTTAATCTTAAATTAAAATGTGGTAATACTTTTTAACTCTGTTAGGAGTAAACATAATGGAATCTTAAATATTTTTCAAATTAGTTCCACGATTGTTATCTTCAGTTTGTTTGACAAAGGGCTCAGTAAATCCGTGGAGACGAACACAAAACTAATCTAACAAATGTGGTCCAATCACACTTTCATAAACCCAAAAAATAAAGTGGAATGTAACTAGATAAATAATAATTTTAAATTTTTTAAAAAATAAATTATTTAAAAGAATAAAACAAAAGTACCACATTAGATGATTAAAAAAACTAAATCACTACACATAACTTATTTTAAAATTTTCAATCATTTATGAAAGCTTAACTTAGAATATAGTAAAAAAAAAAAAAAACCCAACATGTTAACATTGCGTTCACCTCTTCCTCTAGTTCACAGTCATTGTCTTCTCTTACATCTCTTTCTCACTTTCACCCATAACAAAATTGAAGTAAGTATTTTATTAATCAAATAAATATATTTATAATTTTTCTTATAAATGAAATAAAATTTTATACATTTATTCTAATGGTTACCCACTTTTATAATAATAAAATATTTATAATTTTTTTTTCTAAAGGTTGATATATGTTTTTTGAGCTATAATAACTTAAATATAAACATTGGATTTTGGTGGTCCGTTTTTGATTCCATAGTCTCTTTCTTAATCCGTAAATAAGAAGATAATGCGCTTCAGCACACTTGAATCTATATCCTTCTCTATTGGCAATAAATAATACTCATGCCAATCGAATTAAGATTTAATTGATATTTTTATTACTTGTTATATAACTATACTTGTTGTAAAAGCTTTTGATTGGTGAGTTAATGTTACGAGTTAATGAGTATCAATTCAGTTAGGAAAAAATTAATATACCATTTCTATTATTGCGATGACAAATTTATCTTTACATATTTTTATATAAAATTTAAATAAAAAATTTTAAAATTAACATATTCATTGAACACATGTTTAAACATTTTTGTATCATTACACTAATAATCATTATTAAATAAATTTAAAAAAATATTTTTAACTCACCTATCTATTTTAATTATAGAGAGAATAGGCAAATCCCCCACTCTCATAAAAAAGAAAAAAGAAAAAGGAAATGTAGGAGTAGTAGAAATGGCAGCAGCCCAGCCCATAATTAAAACCTCCAAAACCCTAACCCTATAAATCCTTTCCATTTCCTTTCTCCTTCCTTCCCGTCACTTCCTCTCTCCTTCACCCTCCCTAAAACCCACTCAAAAACCCTAATACACATTCACACACACACACTAAGGCAACCATGTCTGAGGTTGAGCTCTCTCGCTCGGAAAAGAAAAAGCACAAGAAAAAAACCGCGGCTGATGCTGACGCCAAAGAGTACGACCAAGATTTCATGATCAAACCCCAGACCACCACTCCTTCCATCGACACTTCCCAGTGGCCTATTCTTCTCAAAAACTACGACCGCCTCAACGTTCGAACTGGCCACTACACTCCTCTTTCCTCCGGTTTCTCTCCCCTCAAGCGTCCCCTTGCTGAGTACATCAGGTACGGTATTTTGAACCTTGATAAACCTTCTAATCCTTCCTCTCATGAAGTGGTTGCTTGGATTAAGCGTATTTTGAGGGTCGAAAAGACTGGCCATAGTGGAACTTTGGACCCCAAAGTCACTGGGAATCTTATTGTATGTATCGATAGAGCCACTCGGCTTGTTAAATCCCAGCAGGGTGCAGGCAAAGAGTATGTCTGTGTTGCTCGCTTGCATTCCAAAGTGCCCGACGTGGCCAAGGTTGCTAGGGCTCTTGAAAGTTTGACTGGAGCTGTTTTTCAGAGGCCGCCCTTGATTTCGGCCGTTAAAAGACAGCTTAGGATTCGAACTATTTACGAAAGTAAGCTTCTTGAGTATGATGTGGATAGGCATTTGGTTGTTTTCTGGATTTCTTGCGAGGCGGGTACTTATGTTAGGACTATGTGTGTTCATTTGGGATTAATTCTTGGGGTTGGTGGGCATATGCAGGAACTTAGGAGGGTTAGGTCTGGGATTTTAGGTGAGAAAGATAATATGGTGACCATGCATGATGTTATGGATGCTCAATGGGTTTATGATAATTATAGAGATGAGACTTATTTGAGGAGGGTGATTATGCCTCTTGAAGTCCTTTTGACTAGTTATAAGAGGCTGGTTGTGAAGGACTCTGCTGTTAATGCTATTTGTTACGGGGCGAAGTTGATGATTCCTGGATTACTGAGGTTTGAGAATGACATTGAGGTTGGGGAGGAAGTTGTGTTAATGACAACGAAAGGAGAGGCAATTGCTCTGGGAATTGCTGAAATGACCACTGCGGTTATGGCTACTTGTGATCATGGTGTGGTGGCAAAGATTAAGAGGGTAGTTATGGACAGGGATACTTATCCGAGGAAGTGGGGCTTGGGGCCAACTGCATCCATGAAGAGGAAATTGATTGCAGAAGGCAAATTGGATAAGCATGGAAAGCCAAATGACAGCACTCCTAAAGAGTGGTTAAGAAATGTCGCGTTGCCAACTGGTGGGGATTCTATGGTTGCCAGCCTAGCAGCTTCTGCTGAACCTGCGGTGGTGGAAAAGGAAAAGGAAGATGGAGAGGGGCGCAAGCGCAAATTGGATGACAGCAGTGATAGCCCTGCTCCGGTTGTTGCTAAGAAAGCCAAGGTTGAGGAAGGTGAAGCTGAAGTTGAGAAGAAAGAGAAAAAGAAGAAGAAACATAAGAAGAGTGAAGAGGATGATGATGCTGAAACTGAAGAGAAGGTTGAGAAGGAAAAAAAGAAGAAGAACAAGGATAAGGTTGAAGCTTCTTCACCAGATACAGAGAAGTCTGAGAAGAAGAAGAAGAAGAAGAGCAAGGAGAGCGAGGAGACTCCTGTTGCTGTTAATGGTGCAGGGGATGATAAAAGCGAAAAGAAAAAAAAGAAGAAAAAAAGCAAAGATGCAGTAGCGGAGTAGGTGATGAGGTTTTAAAACATTTCCTTTTAGTAGGAAATCAAATTGTTTTGCAGTTGTATGTTTGGTGCCTACATTAACCTTTTTAAGAAGTGTTTTGCAGTTTCTCAATGTAGTTTTTGGCATAAACAATTTTATGATTTACTTTTATGTAATGGAATGCGTTCATTATCTGCAATGTTTTTCTTTTATTCCACATCATTATTTGTTTGCCTATCATCTCCACCTGTCTTTATCTAACCATTTTCAGGAGATTTGTTCATTGGATGAAGAGAAAAGATTAAGTTATGAAGTAAATGCTTTGACATGGCTTTGCTGTATAGATGAATATGTGCCTTCATTTGTGATGAAAACATGGTCTCCATTACTAATTATGATTTAACTTGTGAATATGCTGCGCATGTCTGCTTATGGGTTTTGCTGCTATTGTTATCTTGATCTTTTGAGTAAAGCTTATTAATGATAGTAATCAGGGTATCCATCAAATAGCAAATGTATTTTATTTTCATGAGCAGAGGTCTTCAACTGCATGGTTAAAGGATGAGATGAGTAACTTATTGCAGTATAAGAGAAACATATTTTGATATATAACTAAATAAGAAAGACCAACTAATAAATATAAGTTCTGTTCCTTTTACTCAATGCTGCTCCTAAAACGGGGTGGGCGACGTAAGTAATTTTTACGTACTTCCAAAGTGCTGCAGGAAGATTCCGACCAAATATGTTGCCATTTCGTTTGATTGTAATTTAATTTAATGTTGTTTAATGTTGTTGGATATCAAGTGATGAAACCAAATCTCACATCGCCACGGGTGTGGCTACAGTTTTTGGGCTGAGCTCAATCTACTACTAGGGGAAACAATTTCTTAGCTTTCTTTTTCTTTGCCCCATTAATCCTACGAAAAATGAAAAGCTGTATTTGATTAGCTTTCCAAAAGAATTGAAGCGCCATGGGTATCATATTATAACTCCGCTCTATTACGGGGTAAAACTAAAATTAGGAAACTAAAATAATGACTAAACGATGTGTTTAGTATGTAGGGTGTTAATGAAAACGATACATATCAGTTTAATGAAACAGTGCACTTAGAAAGAAATTAAAGAAACAATGCGCTTAGGGAGTAACGGTCTTAACTGTTAAAGGGCTAACGAACTTTTGTAACGGTCATTTCCTTTCCTCTTTAAACAACTGCTATAGGTGGGAGAATTGATTTACCAGGTGAAGTAGAGTGAGAAGGCACAGGCAGAGATCTTCCTCTTCTGAGAATGGAGAAGGATAGTCTCCACTTGTCTCGCGATCTGGAAGCCCTCAACTAAGGATTGAGGCTTAAACAACTGTAGATACTGGCCAATTTCCAATTTCAGATTGCTGGGCAGTTGCAGCTGATTCAACAAACTGAGAAATGCATCATGATATCGCTCCACGGTTCCTTGCTGCTTCAAGGTGACTAACTCAGCCATTGGATCTAGAAAGAGGCTGGATCCAAACCTCTCCTGCAGGCTACGAGCATAACAGGTCCAGTTCAGCTTGTGCAACCCCCCTGTAAGTGTAAAAATGATGCCAGTCCAATGCCCTTTCCTCAAGGTGAAGCATTACTGTGCGAACTTTAACATTGTCTGCCACTCCCTCTACTTCAAAATACTGTTCAAGTTTAGACCATCAACCTCGAAAATCTGTCCCATCGAATCGAGGGCAATGAAGCTTATGAGATCTACCAAGACCATCAAATGGACCCAATCGAGACTGCATAGTCGCACTCCCCATATCTGGCAAGGGATCATGAGATAGGTCACCAGTGGGGGCTTCCAGTGGATTTTTTGGAGTAAATTCAGGTGGATCCTCTCCCAAAATCCCCTTGCCCTTAGTTGGAGCAACTGCATTACTAGCAGCAGGGGTCGGATTCCCCAAATATTGCCCAAACAAATTATGAAGTTCAAATCTCTTGGGTCCTTGAATTTGGTCTCCAACTTAGAATCCCATTGTGCGAGTTCACCTCTGAGTTTAGTGACCTCCTGTTGTACTAGACCAACATCCTTTTGCACCTGAGTGGTGACCCCATAGCCAATCATGGAGGATCATTTGAGCTCTGATACTTTTGTTGCAGGTTGAAATCGAAAGAGAAGAAAAGAGGAAGATAGGAGAATCAAGAGAGATGAAAACTGAATTGTCAACCAAATTCATAGCTGTTTTCCCCCTCCTACAGCAGTTGTTTAAAGAGGGAAGGAAATGACCATTACAAAAGTTCGTTAGCCCTTTAACAATTAAGGCTTAATTTGGATGGGCAATTGGGTGCGGTGCGGTGCGTTTAACTTACTTTTTGTCTCACGCTACAGTATCGCTATAGTATCTAATCTCACCACCACCGCTATTTTTACACTAACTGCAACTAAACGCGCCATCCATCTAAACTTACCCTAAGACCATTACTCTCTAAGCGCACCGATTCATTAATTCCTTACTAAGGGCACCTTTTCATTAAATCGATACGGACTATTTTCATTAACACCCTCCATACTAAACGCACCGTTTAATCCTTAATTATTTTATTTTTCTATTTCAGTTTTACCCTGAAACACGCTCACCTCTTTCCTTTTCCTTAGATTGCAATCAATTTGTTTCGAAAGTAAAGCTCTGGGACTGGGACTGGGACTGGGACCACTAGGATACAGCTTTAAGTTTTACTTGAATTCTCCGACCTTCATGAATTCTTTTTCCCAATAATATTGTTGTTTGATTAATATGATTGATATCTTTGGATTTATAACCCTGCAAACATGAATTCCCTACACTATAGCTTGATCACCTCTGTTCGAATTCCCAACATTTAGATTCTACTTGATTTTTCTTTTTGTTTTTCCTATTTCTCTGTATGCGTTGTTCCATCTGGAAGTTGTTTATTGACTAGATCAGTTTCTGCTGCCTGCCACCATGCAGTCTTCAAACCGTATCGCATTCTTGGATTAACTTGAAAATGAATTATCCTACATGGATTTGGTCAGGGACTGAATCAGGCATCTGCTATCGTACTACACATGGCATGCCTTCTCTTTTTCACATACACAAAAATCCTATTAACTTATCAAAGTATTTTGATTGTTACTGAATCCTTAATTTGGTTTAATTTTTTCATATCATCAAAGGGAACTCATCTCCTCTTGTTCAACTCAAAATTCTCTTTTTAAGTATTTTGTCAAGTTTTTGTTTCCTATCTAATTCTCTGTGGACTCACTATATGGTGCTGCTGCTAGACTTGTAATGTTTAGGGCGTTCATTAACACTTAAAATGTATTAGGACGACAGTGCAAGGGTGTGATATTTTGGTTCACTTAGTAAATGATTCTTCAATGACATCTTCTATAACTTATGCAAAAAAAGCAGCTACCAGGTAGATTTCCATTCAACTCTTACTGCAGGTGGTAAAGATCCTCATTCAGACAGGCATGATGTTATCCCTGACATCCATAACCATTTATCAGAACAATTGCTCTAGTTTTCAGAAAGGACTAACAACACCATACTTATACAATTACACATATGGTATTTTTATTTTTTTTCCCATCATAAGCATGCTCAAAATATACTTTGAGGTTTCAGAAAAAATATGGAACTTGCAACTCCTCAGACTCTTAACTGCTACCTCCTAATTTCTGTTCTTTTCCTACTGTGATGTTTCACCCGAACGAATTGATGCTTCTGTTTCATTCAGATTGACCGTATGAAATGGCCACTTCTTTTGGTCTTACCTGCAAGATTATTCGGCAGGAAAAGATAATGAAGTTTCACCATCATTGCAAAGAGTTCAAATTTTCACTTGAATAAAAGATAATAGCAGGCCCCTTTTATCCCATATCAATGAAATTTCCTTATGAATGCTCTACCAAGTGAGGTTCTAAACTTTCAAAGACTTACTCTGAGATTTCATAACAATATCATTTTAGTTTAAACAAAATCATGTATAAAAATGGTAGGCTCGTTTGTGTGCTTTGTACTTATGAGTTCCTTGTATTAAAAAGTGCTTAGCTTCTTTTTCTGTTGCTATACAGATTCCCTATTGTTAACATTATCTTTCCCAGAAATGATGAAGAAATTCAGGGTTCTTGGTGCTTACCTTGTGAACTGACACCAATTTGACTGGTTGTTGCTGGAGGAGGTATATCAGCACTTAGGATGATTTCAACTTATAGCCGGAATGACGGCCTCAAATGCTTCGACAAGCAGCCCTACTCGCCTCTTCCTTTCTGGAGTTAGTTTAGCAACCACTTGTTGAAGTGCATAATCTAACATCCATTCTTCAGCATTTTTTCTGTCTTCCATATTCTGATGCCTTAGGAGAACTTTCTCTGATTCTGCTACAGGATCTACGGGCAGGTATCGAGGTCCCCTTGGGTTAAATTCTCTGACTTTTTCCAATGCCTTGACAAATCTCCTGAGGAGGATTAATTTTTTCAGATTGCTCCAATTTCTCTGCACTCTCTTCTTCGATTTATTTCCCTCATCTGGCCCTCCTTTTGCTTCCATTTTGGTGTTGACATTTTCAGAACTGCATGTTTTCTCTTTAGAATTCAAGGTTGAACAAAGTTCTGTTCTTATGGTTTTAGCTTCTTCAGAAGTCTCTTTAGCAGAACCAGTAGAACTGGAGATGATTTTTACCTCCTCTTGACCATGTTTCTTCTCAGGAAGTTTTTGATCCGGAACTACATCACCAATAACTGATTGATTATCTGATGTGCCTTGTTGAAATTCTGGGAGAGGTATCTCATCAATGGCTTCTTCTACCAGCTTTATAATCTCATTGTTGCAGCCTGGTGAGTAATTCTCAATCATGTCCTGACCTACTGCAAATGAACTGTGACCATTAGTGTCGTTCTCTCTAGAATGTTTGCTGGCATCATCGCCTTGTACTTCCTCATCTGATAAACTCTGAAGCCGTTGTGATCCATTTTCCGTGGCACCGCCTGACACCATGTGCTTATATATTAAGTACCAAAGCCTCGTGTATTTTTGTCTTTCCGACTTAGAAATATCAGCTGCGAAATTTGACTCGGGTTGTTCAAGTGGTGAGTGGAGGAATTTATATTTTGGCCGAGCTCCTTCACCAATTTCTGTTGGCCATCCAGGTGTACCAGGTTGCTGATCAGGTGAATTACTTGAGTCACCAGATTCCAAATCCATCTCCTTTATATCAAATTCAGAACCCGAATTGCAGACTTCTGAGCTATGAGCTGAAATTTTTTCCTTTGGGATAACTTCTTCATTTACAGTGAAAATTTTGTCATGAGAAGTCCTTATTGCATCCTCATCAGTTAAGGACTTATCAGCTGGTCTGAGTTTTTCAAGTTCTGACAAAGAGAGGTCGACAATCGAAACTTCATTCCCATTATTTTCACCAATTGCATTAGTATCTTCTTTGTTCATGTCTGTACTGCTCATTTCTGAGCCTGCTACACACAACGGTTGTTCTTTGCTGCTACATAGAAAACTTGTTTCTTTAGAATCCGGAGATGATTTTGTCAATTTCTTGTATGCTATATTGGATTCAGTGACTTGGCCACGATCATCTGTGGAATTCATTTCAGACTGCAATAGTTTTCCCGGGGAGATTTCTGAACTATTTTCATTTGGCGTGCCAGCACCATTGTCAACTGAGAACTCATTATAGGCTTGAACAGAAGTTGTAGGAGAAGAAGCTGCTGCATTGGACCTCACATCATCTCCATTTTCTGCTGGGATGACGGTTTCAAAAGCTTGTACCAACATAGCAACTTTTCTTTTCTGAGATGGAGCCAGTGTTGAAATCACTTGACGAAGTGCATGGTCAAGCATCCATTCCTCGGCGTTTTTCCTCTCTTTCTCACTTTGATGCCTCAGTTGAATTTTTTCTGCTTCTGGGTCTTTGGCTGTAGGAAGATAACGTATTGTTTTTGGCTTTAAGTTCCTCACCTTCTCTAATGACTTGACAAATCTCCTGAGGATTATGATCTTTTTCAGATTGCTCCAGCTGCTTGGCATTTGCTTGTCAGACATTTTTCCTTCCTTTGGGGCTGCTTTCACTTCTTCAGATGCAATTTCTTTATCACCTTTAATCTTCATTTCTTCTTGATTCTGTACCATACACTCTTCAATGGAATTAGAGGAAGTTGAGATGTTCTCTTTGCCTTCATCTTGCTTCTGATACAAGAGCTCCTGGTCTGAAGTTTTCTCACTAACAATTGTTTGATCATCCGATGGATGGTCTGGAATTTCAGAGAGGATCTTATCAAATGCTTGCTGTACCAGCTTAATGGCATCACTTTGGCTGAACTCAAGCTTCCGGTTGCTTGCATCATGGTCATTGATGCTCGTGGCCTTATCTGCCAGTGAAATTTCCTGACAAGAGTCATTCTTTCCATGTGTATGATGCAGATCGTCTACTTGTTCTTCTGCATTCGTTCCAGGACGAGGAGTTTGAATTTCAGGTTCAGCATCAAGACCTGTGACCATATGCCGGTATATTAATTTCCAAAATGTGAAATTCTTCTGATTTTCCATCTCTGTTTTGCGTGCCACGTCAGTACTACTAGTAGAAGCCATAGGATCTCTAGGTTGCAGGATTCCACTATCAAGGTCCGAATCTTCTTTCTTATCGATGGTTGAAGCTGGTTCTTCCATCATCCCAGTAACAGGAGCATCATTAATATCTTTGTGAGATTCTTTGCCCATTGGAACACAGGCATTGCAGGTGTCATCTGGCTTCAAGGACAGATTGGCAAACTGTGATGGGTCTCCAAACTCTTGTGAAGTAACATCTCCACCTTCGGGACGGCCTGGAGCGTGAATGGACTTACGGTCTCCATTGTTGATTCTTTTAGTCTCTTCAATATTGGTGCCAAGGGTATCACATTTTGCCTTTTCTTGTTCTCCAATTCCACTGCAATCAACATCAATGTGTTTGAATGCTTGAAATGTCCCTGGACTTTGCTGTCCTACTTTAAGCGGGTTATTACTTTGCTGCAGATGCTCTTCATGACTTGGACATGATGATTCACCAGGCACACTCTCGGCCAAATCTACAAAATCACTGCCCTCCATTCCCTCCGTTGCTGGTATGGAAGGGATCTCTCTGATATCAACAGTTTGTTGAAATGCAACCCCAAGATCCCGATCAGGGACTCTTTTCTCTGTCTGGGCTCCTTTCTTTCTATTACCAGAGGTTTGACGGTGGTCTGGTTTCAAGCTTTTCTGGCTCTTGGCGGTCCGCCTCCTCATCGAGACAAACCTCCTCAATGGAGGTTTGTCACCATGGTGATGACCATGAAGAGAGCAATAACTGTATCGGCAGACATTCAAGACTGCAGTTCCATCAGATTCATTTCCTCCTGGTTTAATCTCAAAATGATCTGGAAATTTGGAAGCTTTGAGTGTGGAGGAACAGGTAGCTCTCTCTACGTTTGGGTCTGAAATGGAAGAGCATTTCTTTGTCCTCTTAGATCTTAAACTTGCCATTTTAGTTAACTTCTTCATAGGTCCTAAACTAGATGTTCTTACAACTCTAACGGACTTATTACTACCAGGATAAGCTAACTGTTTTGCATTTGCAGAAATGTTGTTATCCTGATCACTGCTATCGAAACTAGATCCAGAATAACAGGAACTCGCTTGTAACTGCTCCTTCTTCATATCAGAACTAGTTTCATTCAAGTAATGAGTTGATGAATCTTGAGAATTTACCTCTCTCCTAGATGATTTCTTCCCTTTCTTCTTCAACTCGGTTCCGCCAGAAAATTTCTTCATCTGTGGCTTTCTGAATTTCATGCTGGACTTTCTGGTTACACTTCTAAGAAGCTTAAAACCCGATTCTGCTGTCGGTAATGCCTGTCCATACGAAGCAAGTTTGGCTTATCAACAACTTGAATTTTCACAACAATTAATAAATAGCATGAAAACTTTGTCTACTTGCCTGAAAATTCTCCGACTTTGTGGCATGGATATGATTTGGTGACGCATCAGACATGTCTATAGGAGTAGATTGTTCCGAGCTTGCTGCATATCCTGATAACTTGGCTCGAAATTGATTTCCCTTTCTTGTTGATGGAACTCTTGAGAGTTTGATTGATCTCAGTTTCTTCATCTTCTTCTCTACTTGTATTTTGTCTTTGTTTCTGCCACCCTGATTGTCCAAAGATGATTGAGTTGTAGTGGACATCGTTTCTGATTCCATGGAATAATCAAGATCTGCTTCAGCTTGAAGCTTGCCACCCATCGTCCTTGGAATCTCTAAAAACAAACAGCTAGAGATAGATTGAATGGGAAAATTGATGTTTACAAGGAAGATTCTTGTTTATTACCTGGTATTCAGGTGCACTGCATTCAAAGTGTGGAGGATGTCTTAAAACCAGACAACTTTAGGAGGTTGAGTTTTGGCTGTGGATGTGTTTTTTGAATATGACTTGTGAAATTGGAGGAGATTAGATGCCTTGACTTGTACAAAGGTGGAGACTATTGACTTGATCTTTGTTGACCCCATCAATGCCTTTGGTTGGTGGACCCTTTTATTCCTTTACATAAATCAATTCATTATAATTTAATATTGTCTGGCAATGTTGCAGGAAAGGAAATAAACTTATTATCATGTTCAAAAAGTCTATAAACCATGTGGACCAACACTATTATTGCTTTTACCATATCTTACCAGGTGGCAGAGTGTTGCTGCTCCATAATTTCATTTTTACCACTTTCTTTATTCTCTATTTGTCCGATTGAGCTACATGAATATGTATTTTTGTGTAATTAGAAAATTTCGACCTAAATCTGTAATTTGTACCAATCATCATCAAATAAAATGAAAGAAATTCAGCATTAAAAAAAAGAAAGACAAGGAAAACTAGGAGAAAAGTATGCCTTCTTAAATAACTATTCTTCTGACTTTTATTGCTGATTGATAGATTGAATGAAATAAGAGGTTGAGATTTGAGGGGTATCTAACATTGTAATGGTGCCCACAGCACAGCTGACAAACGGAGTAAAGAAAACCGTGTGGGGTCTCTCGCTACAACTTTTATTGGGTGCTGATTACGACTGGGAGCACCACCCCTCTATCTCTTTCATCATTCTACATTTTCAGGGATTAACTACAATATTATAATTATTTAAATTTTAGATTACAGTGATGTTTAAAACTGTTTCGTATAAAAGAAAATTTGAACTATAGAAGATAAGAGAAATGAGAGCTTTCAATTAGTACAATCGGTGTGAACAGAGAATGCTATATAGTAGCGATTTTTACAATTCAATAACTTAAATCAAAACTTTCAAATATTTTAATGATCATTTTATAATTTTTTAAAGTTGAGTGACAAAAATATAAATTTACTATTAATTTAATGATCTAATATGTAATTTATCTTAATTTTTTTTATTATAAATAAGAGAGGAGAACCACAATAATAAAATTTAAATCTTGATTTCGGAATTGTATTAATTATTGAAATGATACGAATGAAATTTTGTCAAAAAGTGTTGACCATTTAATTGCGAACTTTTTGTTAGAGATGTCAACACAACTTTTTTTTTTTTTTTTGAATTTCTCAATGTATTGGAATGAGTCCAATAACTAATCTTCCATATTCTGTAGGCCCATTAAAGGGTAGACACTGGCCACAAATTCTAAAGTTACTCCATATCAAGGATGAAGATTAAACCCTCGACCATTAGTTAAGGTAGGAGAGACCTTATCATCTCACCTAACTCCCATGATTATGCCAATGTAACTTTGATACTCTTTCCACGTGAAAACGTATTCATTTTTCTTGGTGAAGTGAGTTTTATTCCATAGTTAAATAATTAATAATAAAGAAAGGAAAAAAATGAAAGAAAATATTAAACAAAGAGTTAATTGCACCGATATCCTTATTTTATGATTTTACTTTAAATTGGTCTCTAAATTTTAAAATATTTTAATTACATCCTCAAATTGCAAAACATTTTAATTGCATCTTTAAACTATCAATGTTATATCAATTAGGTCCTTTTATTAATGAAATAGTTAATTTGACCAATAAAAGTCATGTAAAATCTTATATGACATAATTTAAAAAGAAAATTAAAAAAATAAAATATTGCCACATAAATTTTAAAATTAAAAACTAAAAATAAAGTAAAACCGAAAAAGAAAGAGTGAATGACAGTTATTTACAAGCTTTGAAAACCTCAAAACAAAAAGTCCTACAACATCCATTTTTACAATATTAATTTTTCTTTAAAATTTTTATTTTAAATTATATTACATAATATTTAACATCTCGTTTAATGGTTAAATTAACAATTTTAATAATGGGAGGACTTTAATGATATGAGATCAATATTTAAGAATGTAATTAGAATATTTTAAAATTAAGAACCAACTTAAAATAAAGGTGATAGTTTGATTAACTCTTAAACAACTTAAGGAAATATTTGATTTTTATTTAGCTAATTAAAATTAGTAAAGAAAAGATAAATGGATTTTAATATTTCTTTTATTTGGTTAGTACGTGGAAAGGAAAGTAAATGGTTTGCTTAAATAATTTTTTAATTATGACCTTATTTAAATATCATATAATAATTAAATTAAACTAAAAATTATAAAAAAATATAAATGTTTTTCATAAAACAATAATTACAAGTGTTAATAAAAAAAAGTATAAATTAATTTCATACATTTGTTAAATAGTCTTAATAATTCAAAAATGTAGAAAACAATTTTGATAGTAAAATTAAAAAATAATAAAAATATTCTTAATCTTAATATTCTTAAAAAAGAAAAATTAAAAAATAATTAGAACCATTTATAAACAAAATAAGAAACTAAAAAAAAAAAAAATCAACTCCCTTCACTTTTCGGCCTATGTAAAATATTATATATTATCCAAATAAGAAAAAGAATAATCCTTTCCCTTAAGTTACTTAAATTTCCCTCTCCTACCCCAATCTTGGTTTTGGGCTTTTTCTATTTTCTATTTTAAAGAAAAAATATTTTTCATTTCATATTTTTTGAAAAATATGAAATTCAATAATAGTATTTTATTTAGTGAATTTTTCATTATATTAGAACAACATAGTGATGCCAATTGAATTCAAAATTCAGACCAGACAAAATTCACTAGTGGTTGGTCTTATATCATGGAGATCAACCAAATAAACAATTATAGCAAAATTTATTGATCTAGAATTGAGTGGTAATGAGGCTGAGTGATTGAAAAACTTCTTAGCAAGTATATCATTAGGCAAAAATCTAACAACTTTTGTGTTCGTGCATTGTGATTGCCATCAAACATAATAAAATTTTCAATGATAAAAATAAACATATTTGTTTAACACATGATGTGATAAAGTAACTAAAAAGGATGGAGTTGTAATCCATGGATTATATTAGAAGTGAATATGGTTAATTCTCTTGCTAAAACCCTTAAGGTAAGAAACTAGTAAATGAAACATAGAGGGGAATGAGACTATTGCGAAATGGTGATATCAACAACAATAGAAAACTCAACATATGTGATGGGAGATCCCATGAAATAAGTCCATATGGGTAAAAATGAAATGAGGTTATTTGTTAAACACTTTAAAGATTATATCCCTACTACGGTGTAAATAGTTTTAAAATTGCAAAGAAAATGAGGATAAGTAAAGCTCTTAATCGAATCTATTTCTTTTATAGGTAGGGCATGAATATGCATAATACATTTGATGGATTGATTGACATGAGTGTGAAAGGGAACTATTTCTATAAGATTTATGGTAGAGTCTCTAGAGCACTCATGAAAGCCAAGCTTGAGCACGATCTATTAGTGCACAACTGCTTCGAACAACAATAGTATATGTATAAATGTGATTGATGAAAATTTTAATTTACATTAAGAATTCTTGATTCATAGAAAATTTGTATTTCACTAATTATTTTGTAAATTATGTCTCACTTTTTCTAGTTCTGGTTCATAGTTAAAAAGACACTAGAATCATACATTATATCTAAATAAAAGTACTAAGCAAAATTTTATCGTTAGTTTTTTTGAAATATTGAGGGTTGAAAAAATTAAAATATTTTAAAAGAACCAAATCTCACTATCCTTAAAAAAAAAAAAATTCTTAACACCATTGTTTAAAAGCCATTATATTTTATTGAGTTAAGAAGAAGTAAGTTGAAAGTATGGACTCATGAGCATGAGAAGCAAGCTTAAAAGGCAACTGTAGTGTAAATTGATGGATTTCTCCTATGCCTAATATGTTGGATTTACTTTTTACTTAATTTTTGAGAGTCTAAAAAAAGTAAATTATTTAACAATAAACTATTTAACTGGTAATACTTATATTTAGTTAAGTTAAAAATAGTTTAATTGATTGAAGCCACATTTGAATTATTTTTAAACTACTTTCAGTTAAGTCAAATTCATTTTTTATTGAAATTTTTAGCGTACAACAAAAGTAAATTACCTAACCAGTAACATCTATATTTAGCAAGCTAAAAATAGTTTAACAGATTGAAACCATATTTAGTTAAATCTAAATTTGTTGAATCTTTTTTAAAACTATTTTAACTAAGCCAAACCCACTTTTTACTCAATTTATCTTTACTATTTTTAGTTATTTTAACCGGTAAAAATCCTATAAATACCTTAGTTCAATTTCATAATACACACACATTAAAAAAAAAAAAAAGTTTTCCTCATTCCACTTTCCCTTTTTGTTTTTTTGAGATTATTGAGTATTTTTCTATTATGATCTATTTATTCTTGTTCTTGTTTTATAAGGAAATTATATTGTTGAATCTTGAGAATATGCTATACATAGTACCTAATACGTCTTAAGATATTCAACTTATATTTTTAATTTATTAATTTGGTGTAATATTTGCCAAGAGAAAAGATACATTGTCTTGTATTAAATTAGCTCAAGATGCAAATGTACGAGACTTATGGGATGAAGGAAGGGCGAAGCCAAAAATTTTTTTTATGGAATTGAAATTAAATTGTAATTTTTATAATGGTAAAAATGTAATTTTTAAAAGGTTAAATTAAAATTTTATCACTTTTAAAGAGGTCAAAGTATAATTTTATCTTTACTATTAAAAAATTTAAAGGGTCAAAATAAAATAAAAAAAATTCCATTTTAAAGAGGGCCGGGCTCCCTGCCAGCCCCTCTAGATTCGCCCCTAGTGGCATGTTGAGAAAGTTTGAGCAGCTTTGGAGAGGAGAGAAATCGAGGCAATATCGAGAATCTCATTGCTTCCTTATCACCCATGGGATACTCTCATTTTGAAGCATACACCTTCAAGTATTTGTGCCATGAAAATCGATTACAGTTGGCTACTTTTGAATAGTATAGGTTTTGGACCTAATAGATTTTCATGGAGAGCTATTTGGAAAATTCGCACTCTCCCAAGATTAGATTATTTGCTTGGAGATTGGGACATGAAATTTTACTACGGCTGCTAGGATTGCACAAACTGATCTTTCTAATGAAGCTAGTTGCAAAAGGTGTGGTGGCCCATATTGAAATGTTATCCATGCTGTAAGAGATTGGCCACAGTCAAGGGAAGTTTTATAGTTGAAAGGGCTAAATGAGGGGCTGTTAAGAGGAGAAAAGAGAGAGTCGATTGTGTCGAAGGAGCTCTAAGGCCTATGGATTTAGATGCTTCTTGTTATGGCAAATTCGGACTGCCCAGGTTGAGGATGTTGTGCAGGTATGCAACTCCTATACTTTTTGAGAGGGCTACAAGTATCAACGAGGAAATTCGCCTGCTTAATTATACTAGTCTTGAGAGAAAAGTCGGTTGGACGGAACCCTCCGTATCAGAACTTGTCGAAGCTGAAGCAGTACAGGGAACATTGCATATTTTCATGACTCCAGGATATGCGAATGTGTGGTAGATCGCGACGCCAATGCAGTAATTTCCATGTTGCAACATGGCTAGATGGACATTTTCTTTACTTGGACAGTACCTCAGATGTTGGACCCCAGTTTCACACATCTCTCTTTTCTAGTAGCTCATATGATTATCCTTTACGCATTTTGTGGGGTTAAATGTATATCTTGCTATGTCATACTCATGATTAAGGGATCTCTTCTATAAATATCCTAGAAAAAAAATTAGAGAAGGAATTGATTCCCTAGCACCTTAAAATTACTCTGAGGAATCATATATTTGGTCAGCCTATTCTGTTGTCTTTGTCTAAGTTCTTGATTTATTTACGTGAACAGACTTTTATCGCACCACCATGATCTTTTTCTCATCAACCTCCCTTATATATATATATTTGAAATAACTTGTATAAATACAAATAATTGGGTTTGCATTAATGAAAAATAAAACCAAAAATCTAGAAATGATCATCATTCAATAAAATGCAAAAATTTTCCCTCAAATTGATTAACTTTGGTGGGTATCTATCTTTTGCTAATTGACTAGTCAACACTAGCATGAATATTAAGTATATTGAATGGAGATAATGGTGTCCATGTTTTGTTTAGTTTAAGGCGGGTTCCAGAATCAAGACCCTGAAACCTTGCGTTTTGGGGGCATGCATGCATTATGTTATTGGATTACCCAATCTTTAATTAGCTGAATTGTACTAATAATCCAAGGCTATTATTAGACTCCACATGATTCGAACTCTACCTCTACCTAACATATATTTTTATTACAACATCTTCCATACCTCCTGTTTTATGTTTAAAAAAGAAGACAAATATGTTTGCAAGTCAGATGATTAAAATGAGGGCTTAGAAGTATATACATGCCAATGTGTTTTCATATATTGCTTTAGATTTATCAAAAAAATTCAATTTTTTTTTTATGTCACACATGAATATATAAATAATTATTTTGTTTTTAAAAAATATATAAAAATAAAAATGTTGCAAATTTATATTTTATACTTTTTCAATTTTTATTATTTTGATATATGAAAATTCGATGTAAATACATTAGTATTATTACAAACATTAAATAATAGTAATGTTATTTCGAGTTCTAAAATTATAATAAAAACAATAAAGCATAAAAAAAAATCTTTTTTTTAGAGGAATTTGATGGATTTTCAAAAATAATTTAGAAAATAGACTAAATTGATAATTCATACCAAGTAAACATTTTGAAAGTAATTTTGATAAAATTAAATTTAAAATACAAATATCATAATATTACCTCTTCTTTTAATCAAATAATAATGAAAATCGGAACTTGTTTGATGTTAAAACAAAACTATCAAATAATATTAAAAAAATAATTAATATAAAATAATAAGTTTAATTTTAAATTAAATTAATATTTTAATTTTTTATTAGTTAATAATTTAATCAATTATATTTCAAGATTTTATAGATTTAAAACAATGAGTTTTGACTGAATAGTATTGAATGATATAACTTTTTTGTGATTTTAAAACGATGTCTTGTCTCTAGTTTGCATTTTGAGTGTAGGTTTTTCTTGCTTGAATGTATGTTTCGTCTTGCCTAGTCAAAGATTTTTTTTTTCTTGTTTCGATTCTTATTTAGGTTTGTGTCTTTATTGATTTGTGCACATGGAGACTGATTTTCGATCGCTATTAATTCATAAGAAGGAAGAATTCGAGTTAGTTCTAGATTCGGAGGCAGTGGTAATCGATGAAATAGACTACGATTTATGATTGGTTGGAAAATTTTTGGGCGAGAGGATCATTAATTTTGGGGGCATGGAACAAACAATCTTAGCTTTATGGAGGCCAATTCAAGGCATCATCGAACCGGTAGGGGATATGGGTTTATATTTAATTTGGTTCTTTCATATTGTGGATCTGAAGAGGATGGTTTCATAGCTCATGGTCCTTTAACAATTGTCTTCTCCTTATTCATCAACTAGCAAAGGGAGAGAAACTGGAGGAAACCAAGTTTTTATACGCTGATTTTTGGGTTCAAGTTTATGATTTGTCCTCGTGTTTTGTGTCGAAGACACTTGCTAAAAGTATTGGGAATCTCATGGATCAGTTCCTTAAGTATGATGTGAGTAGTCAGAGGGAATTTTCTAAATAATTTTATGAAGACCTGTGTTCGTTTGGATATTTGTGTGCCACATATGCGTAAAAAGAATATTCGAGCACGGGGAGGTAAGTTATTTAATATCTATTTTGGTTATGAATGTATACCTGTATGCTACTTGTGTGGAATTATTGTTCATAGTGAATCCCATTACCAAAAGCTGTAGGATTCTCTTGAAGGAGGACTAGTTTAGGAATGGCCCCAAGAAATTCGGGCTGAGGCACGTCAGCTATCCAGATCCTCAAATGTGTAGTTCCGACGTGAAGGAAGTTCCCATGAATTTCGAGATTTTGATGCTATTTCTAAGGAGAATTCAATTTCAAAGTTGGCAAGAATGGATTTGAAGATAATTAATAGTTGTGCATATTTCCCAAAATCTCGTTTCTTTAATGCCTTGGTCAATAAATCAACAGGGGTAGACTAGGGGTCTAAAAATTTGCATGAGCCATGCAAAGCGCATGCTACTTCCCATTAAGTTCTAAAGAAATGGTGATGGAAGTCGATGAGCTTAAAAAATGGCCTCACAATGAGTCATTTTTATCTCCCAACTCGTTGGCTGGCTTCTCAAAGGGTGATGGGGTAGAGTCAGCTACGGGTGAATCAGCAACTTTTGTTTTTGTATCGGTCGGCCGTTGGACACCATGAATGTTTTAGCTTGGAAATGCCAAGGTTTGGGCAATCCTCGTGCAATCACTTCTCTTAGGGGTCTTGTAATTTGTAATAAGCCCGGTTTTCTTTTTCTTATGGAGACTCTTATTTCGTCTAATACATTTGAAGAATTACATGTCCTCTTGAAATTTGATTCATGTTTGTGCGTTGATAGATTAGGTAGGAGCATTGCTTTGACTATGTTTTGGAATAATACTTTTAATGCCAATGTGTTGAGTTACTCAAGGAGCCACGATAATTTGATTATTGAAGATAGTTCATATGGCTCTTGGAGATTAACAGGTTTCTCAGATTTTCAGGAGCCCTCTCGTAAGCCGACTAGTTGGGATCTTCTTCGCTCTCTTTCACAAACTTATAACTTGTGGCAGTGTCTAAGGGACTTCAACAATCTTCTTTTGGTAAATGATAAATGGGGTGACACGCCTTACCTTTAGGCACGGTTAGAAGGTTTTCGTAATTGAATTTTTTAGTGTGGACTGACGAAGGTGCCATTGACGGGGTTCAAATATACTTGGGAACGAGGTAGGGGTATGGATACTTTTGTAATGGAAAGACTTGATAGAGCTTTCTTCAATCAAGAATAGGCATAGATATTTCCTTTTTACAACCTATTCAATCTTATAAGTTGTGTTTCTAATCACAATCCTATCAAGCTTGTGGCTACCATTACAATTCCACTAAGAGAAAGCGTCGCTTTAGGTTTCAAAATCACTGGCTAACCCAAGAAGGTTTCTTTGATATTGTTATTTTAGCTAGTTGGTCAAGTTTTGTCCAACTTAATATATTTGAGCAAATTTGTTATTGTAGTACTTAGTTAGTGCAATGGTATAGTTCGAAGATAGTTTTGTTCATAAATCCAAATAGTTGAAGGAGATGTTAGACATTTTGTGGTGAATGTAACACCCTTACCCAACTCGTTCGCCGAATTCGGGTATGAAGTGTCACAACTTAACTGGATTTGTCCTAACCACAAATTTAAAATTAGCTAATTTTAGAGACAAACTTTATTGCTCATTAATAAATAATCTTACAACGGAAATCCTAAATTTAAATTTAAATTAGCTACCAGGGACGAAACAGAGATGACGTCGCAACGAGGGGTTCTTTGACGTTGTGATGACACAATGAAAACCTGGACAAGAGCGGCCCTGTTTTTGACAACTAATTAGGGTTTTGTTTCCTAATTAAACCGAACTTGCTTCAAGGGTATTTTAGGCACCTAATACCTTGAATGTAGCCTATATAAGTCACATTATAACCACATTAGAGGAAGTCGACCTAGACAGACATATTTCTTTACATTGTTTTCTTTAGTTTTTAATTTACTTTTCATTATTTTCACTTAATTGGAAGATCCTATTTCAAAGTTAGACAATCGTGTGCGGAGGATGTTCCAGAATCGCATTATTTCATTGATTGATTCATGAGCATTCTCTTATCCTTATTCTTCTATTTATATTTCGTTCATTAAATGTTTTAATTGAATGTTTGTTGAATATTTGAATACATTTTGTGTTTAATATTAATCTCACATGATTTGGTTGTTTCGTTAATTCATTGATTGAGTAAATAATAACCTAAAAATAAGTGTTTATTCATGGGACTTAGTATACTAAGAAGTAACACCCCTAGTAGAAAATTTAGACAAGTGAGACCAAAAAGGTATCCTGTTGAGTAGAACTTGTGCCAACGGTAAGACCAAAAGGGTATTCGTATGCCTAGGTGAGACCGAGAGGGTATTCTAGCTAAGGTTGGTAAATACTTAATTAAGGGTAATTATTGACTTAATTAATAATTAAGGTTGCAATTGATTCTAGGCTAAGGGGGCTTTCATAGTCGAAACCAATAGTTAACTTAGGGTTAGTTTTAGTTTTAAGTTAAATTAATTTATTATTTTTATTATTTTTTTGGATTTGCACTACTAATTCGTAACTTGACTTGATTAGTACTTATTTGCTGTGATTAATTTAATAGTGATTTTCTCCATTTTGCAATCTCTTGGGTACAATCCTCGGAATACTTCTCTAAGTGTTTCATTGTAAACAAATTATATTACAATTTGACCCGTATACTTGTGGACACCGCTACCTATTTTATATCTTTTTGTTGCAGTATTTCCAGTCCAGGCACTCGTACTTCTAGCGACAATTAGTCAATAACGAAAGGTAAACATAAGCTCTTTTTATTGTCAGAATATCAAATTTAGCCTTTAGTGTTTACACATTCTATCAATTTGGTCTTAGTTTTTGCAAAATACAACAAATTTAACCATTAATATTTAAAAAAAAAACATTTTACTCCTAATTATAAAAATAATAAAAGAACCAAAAAACCTAACAGCACGTTTGGTTGGCTGTAATAGCCAACTGGTTTCGTGTCTATTCTGAGTGCAATGGTTCTCCGTTAGTTTGGTTGGTCAAGTGTTATTCAACAAAATAGCTCATTACAAGACTATTCCTCAAAGTCCCTGAATAGCCATTCTTTACTTCATCCTCTAAATAGCTATTCCAAGCAACTCAGAATATATATTTTTCTATTATTTCCATTTTAACCCAACCAAAAACCAAAAAGGAAAAAAATGGTAAAAACAAAAATCATTCAACATAGCCCTAAGAGGGAAACTTGCAGCAAATTGAAGAGAAACTCTGATTGAGTCAATTCACAGTCATTGTAGATAGAAGTTCTTTAAATTTCTAGGTATTCAATTGGTGGTGAATGGTGGGTGGAAACGATGGGCATAGTGGTTAAAGACCAGAAACTGAAAAAAGGATTTCTAATTTCTGGGTTTTCGAGAGAATGAAACACAAGAGAGGAGAGTGAACATCGACAATTGATGGCAACAAATGACAACATGCAAGCAACAGATGACGACAAAAACAGTTGTGAAAGCCACAAGTAATTTCTCTAGATCTGAACTTTTGTGATGAATTTTTTTTTTAAAAAAAAACGAAGATGGGAAAGAAAAAGAGGATAATCAAATGATTCTTCTGGGTTGGTCACAATCGAGGGTGCGACAGAGGCGGTGATGATCGTTGCCAGAATCTGGACTTTAATAAAAGGTTTTTTGCCAAACAATGAACATTCCTATAACGTCCCAAAATTTGAGAACTTAATTGTGAGATTCTATAGTAATTAATTTCTATATCTATGACTCTGTGTTCTGCTATCGTGTTTAAGGTCTAGAGTTTGAGTCGCATCGTTAATATTTTTGTTATTTTAAAAGCAACCATTAATCATGCATTATATAGTTAAGTTCAATTCAATGCAAACTTATGTCAAAAATGAGCCTATTAGTTCACTAGTTAAGTATTTATATTCTATTAGGTCTTATGTTCAAATCCCAGAGTATGCAATAGAGAACATTTTTGCTAAGTGTCAGAAGTATGATGGGAAGTTATTAGAATCTTAATTTGCCATCTTCTTATTATTCTTCTTTTTTTCTATGGTTCTTCCTTTCTTTTTTTTTTCTTCTTTTTCTTTTTCAATTCTTTTATTTTTGCTTCATTCTAATTGTGGTCATAAGCAAATACGGCCTATTCGAAGTTCTACATAGTAAATCGCATCTGTCGAAACCATTTTTATTTCGAAAAATAGAGGTCGACTTTAAAACGAACATGGAGTCGCCACCAATCTTTTTTGTTTAGGTGTGATCGGGTCACCCTGTGGTTGATCATTTTAATAAAACATTTTGGTTTATTAAAACAACATTTTTTGGTCTACGAAAAACTAGAAGACGGATTCGGGAGTCGGTTACGCGTGAGGAAGGATTAGCACCCTCACGACGCCCAAAATCGGTACCGTATTGATCGATTAATGTCCTAATGTTGAAAATTTGAAAAGATTTTAAAATACAATCTTTAAAACGTTTGGATAACTTGAATCGGATGTTGAGATTCTCTCGCTTAGAAGGAATAAAACATTACGTCCAGCACGATTGGATACAATACTTTGAACCCTCGACACAAGATCACCTCAGGATTTCCAAAACACATGCACTTAAACCCCCCTTTTTTTAAAGAGGATATTTGACTATTCGGCCCAAACGGTAAATTGAAACCCAGCACGATTGGGCACGATTTATCAAATTTTCGAATACGAAACATTGCCTCGTTTTAATTTGAGAAAACATGGATGAAGCCTCAAAAGGATATTTTGTATTTTAGTCGAATGGAAAATTGAATCCCAGCACGATTGGGCACGACTCCCCAAACTCCCAAGCACGAAATATTGCCTCGTTTTATTTTAAGAAAACGTGGATGAAAATTTCAAAATAAATAAATAAATAAATAAATAAATAAAAATATTCCATATTTTAGTTGAACGAAAAAACGAAACCCAGCACGATTGGGCACGATTTTTCAAACTCCCCAAATACGAAATATTTTATTATGTTGAAAGGATTCCTTTGAAACACGAGTGGTTATAAAAGCAGTGGAGCTCATTTATACGATTTATTTGAAAATAGGAAAAAATGAAATTAACAATTTGAAACGAACAATAAATATCATAGCTCACCGTTCATCGACTGTAGTATAAGGGTATAAATATAAATATAAAAATGCATAAAAACAACAATAGGCAAACAGGCAATATATAAACATTAATGCCTAAATATAAAACTTAATATAAATGAATTCCAAAACAAATATTGTGAGTTGAAATTTAACATAAATGCTGTACAAAACAATTTACAACTAAAATTAGCAAAAATGTGACATCAATTATGTACATAAAAATTGCAACGTATGCTCGGCCAAATTTTAAAACAAATAATATACATACCAGACAATATAAATAAACTATTTGTATCATTATATAAAAAAAATATGCTAACGAATATATATGAATTACAATCTTTATAATATAAAACCAATAATCATAAAAAATGTTTGTTAACAACTTGCAATGCACATAAAGCAGAAACTTAATGAGTATAAAATATAAAAATAATGAATCATAGTGTTTTTTTTAAATATATATATGTAGTAAAATAAGATTTTTAGAATAAGTAAATTGAATATAAGAATATTTAAAATAAACAAACTACAAAATAAAACAATTTTTTTAAAACGTAAAATATTAAAATAGATAAAAAATAAAAAAAAGAAGAATTTAAAAACTAAGAAAGAACTCCATTGGAACAAAAACAAAATCTAGAGGATAGTTTTAAACAAGTCGAATTATTAAAACAAGATCCAGGACTTGAACTAGATAAGCACTAACAAGCAGGAACTAAAAATGCAAATTTCCCAAGTCCCAAAATGCTGCACCTTAACGCGGACTAAACTGGAATGACACGCAAATTTTAGGGATAAATTTAAAGAATCCAAGAAAACACAAGCAAGGCCCAATTAATCACTATCTCAAAGGGGGGGACTTAACACCTAAATTACCCATTTTGGGTCAATCATGTGGGCCAAAGACCAAATGGTGCTTTGCTTTAAACGTATGGTAAAAGCTAAAAAGAAAGAACCCCCAAAACAAGCAACCCAGCAGATTATCTTCAAGAAAATTCAAAACCCATTTCACCTCTACTAGGATTTGCCTCACTTTGAGATGTCACAGCGTCAGAGGTCATCGGCGCTCGCGCCTCCACCTCGATGTTGAACCACGGGGTAAGGCTGTAAGCCTTTTCTTCCCGATTTTGATGTAAAAACAGTTTGCAAGGAAAAGAAAGCAAGAAAAAAATACGAAATGGAAAAGAAAGAAGAACAACCTTCTAGGCCTTCAATCTGATTTTTATTGATATCAATTACTCTTGCATGTTCTCGCTATTATGTATATCCAAAAATCGGGAGCCAAAAAAGATCCTCTCCTCTTGATTCAATTTGGCTTTTATAGCCAATTTTTCAACTTCTTTTGCTTGTTTGCAGTGCACGTGCTAGGTGTGGACTCGACGTGGAGGTGGAGTGGTGCACGATGCGTAAGAGTCGCGTGACATGCGGTGCTTGGGGACCGCCGGGTGCAAATGATGGCTCCTAGATTTTTGCAACTGCTTGTGTTTTTTTTTTTTTTTGTTTTTTTTGGGCTGTTTGGGCCATGTTTGTAAATGGGCATTTAAGTTTGGGTCTGCTTAGCTCCTAGTGGTTTGGGCCGGGCAAATTTTGGGCCCTACAGCTGCCCCTCTTTGCTTGTTGTCGTATAACGATAACGGAGCAAATACTTCAAAAGGGAACAAAATTGCCTGGACTTGTCGAGTCTTGGTGCCCCTCTTATTCAAGTAGCAACTTCCAAAAGATAATGTTTATAACTTCGACCTGCTCCATTGCAACTTCAGAGAGATAAGGTTGGTAGTTAAAATCTGCTCCATAGTCGATACATAGAGATAAGATCTGTAATTTTCAGTCTGCTTCCTGCAGCTTCAGGAAGATAAGACTAGTAGCTGAGATCTGCTCCATAGCTGCTTTCTGTGAAGATGAGGGAGATGATTGGAATCGCTCCATCGCCGGACGTGGAGATAAGATTCTCCATAATTCGATCTGCTTCACTCCTACTCGGTGAAGATAAGATCCGTATTTAGCCCGCCCCACTCCTCGCCGGTGAATATAAGATCGATGATTGGAATCGCTCCATCGCCATGACGTGGAGATAAGATTCCCAAAATTCGACCGCTTCACTCCCGCCGGTGAAGATAAGATCTCGTATTTAGCCTACTCCACTCCCGCTTAGTGAAGATAAAGGTCGATGGTTGGAATCGCTCCATCGCTTCGTGACGCGTGGAGATAAGATTCCCAAAATTCGACCGCTTCACTCACCTGCTCGGTGAAGATAAGATCTAGTATTTAGCCCGCTCCACTCCCCGCCAGTGAAGATAAGGGTGATGGTTGGAATCGCTCCATCGTCAGACGTGGAGATAAGATTCCCAAAATTCGACCGCTTCACTCTGCTTTCGGTGAAGATAAGATCTAGTATTTAGCCCGCTCCACTCTCGCCGCCGTGAAGGTAAGGCTAATGATATCCGTAATCTTGCTACATTGTCCATTGGGAATCCATCCGTCAAGATCGATATGCTTATGCCAAATGATTAGGATGCCATGATCAAATGTTCCTAACTAGATGTCTTATGGATGTTAAATGCATAAATGCAAAATGAGAATGATTTATTTTAATCGCTCGCTGGTAACATTCCTGACGTGTGTCTTCTTGTTCAGCTTGATAACAGAGGACCTGAAGATGCGGTTAATTCATTATCCCTCACACGTTTCTAGCCATTTTAAGCTCGGTGCGTTCTAAATAATTGTCCTGTTTTAAGTTCTTGTATTATTTAGAAACCTTTCAGAGTAATACGTAAAACTCCTTTTGTGAGTACGATGTTAGCTCATTAATCATTATTTTAATACAAAATACTTGAAAAAGATTGTAAGGGTAGGTAAATCTGAAATTTATTCGAGTAAGAATTCGCGAAAGATGTACTAAATAAAGAAAGCATTCATTATTTAGAGTACGAGAATGGATGAAAGGAACAAATAGGTGCCCCAGATTTCGCAATTTGAGCTTCTCTGCACGATCTCTTCGAGGACCTTTTTAAGCTTGGCATGTGCTTAATGGATTTATAGCATTTTGTTGATGCCCCAAGATGTAGCTTATCTCCTCTTTGTCGATTCAAGTGTAGTGAGACTATCGCTTGCCCCAGTTTGGACCGAAATTTGAATTGCTCTTTGCGGGTTTTCGATTCAAAGCCCCTTTGGTCTCAATGTGCCATTTTACGAGTTTTTACCTTGGCCTCTTTTTTTTTTTTTGCCCTTTACGGGTTTTCACCTCAACTGCTTTAAGCAAAATATCTTTTGACAGAATCCGAATTTATCGGGTTAGACAAGCTCTTGCCATCCATCTCTGCTAGTATCAATGCCCCTCCAGAGAAAGCCTTTTTTACCACATAGGGACCTTCCCAATTTGGCATCCATTTCCCCCTGAAATCTTTTTGCATAGGGAGAATCTTTTTCAATACTAAGTCCCCTTCATGGAACACCCTGGGGCGAACTTTTTTGTTGTAAGCTCGCATCATTCTCCTCTGGTACATTTGACCATGACGAATAGCCTTCAGCCTCCTCTCTTCAATCAAGTTTAGTTGATCGTAACGAGATTGGATCTATTCGCCGTCTAACTTTAGCTCGATAAAACTCGGAGAGAAGGGATTTCGACCTCAATAGGTAGAACCGCTCCATCCCATAAACCAATGAGAAAGGTGTTGCCTCTGGTAGAGGTTCGATGGATGTCCGATAAGCATAAAAGGGCAAATGGGAGCTTTTCATGCCAATCTTTGTAGGTCTCGCCATCTTCCCCACAATCTTCTTGATATTCTTATTAGCTGCCTCAACTGCCCCGTTCATTTTCGGGCGGTATGGTGACGAGTTGTGATGCTTAATGTTGAACCGACTGCAGACTTCTGCTATTGCACTATTGTTCAGATTCAACGCGTTGTCAGATACGATTCTTTCTGGCATACCATAACGACATATGATCTCTTTCTTCAGGAACTTACTGACCGCCGACTTTGTGACATTGGCGTATGAAGTAGCCTCTACCCATTTGGTAAAGTAGTCAATGACCACAAAGATAAAACGATGCCCATTAGAAGCCTTCGGTGAAATCGGCCCAATAACGTCCATGCCCCACATTGAAAAAGGCCACGGAAAAGTCATAACATGAAGGGGTGAATGAGGCACATGGATCTTGTCTCCATAAATTTGACACTTATGGCACTTCTTAGCGCAATTGATGCAATCTCCTTCTATTGTAGACCAGTAATATCCGAATCTCATAATTTGTCGAGCCATTGTGAAACCATTGGCATGTGTCCCACAGACACCATCATGGACTTCCTCTAGAATTTTCTTTGACTCAACAGCGTCAACACATCTTAACAATACCTGATCCTTTCTCTTCTTATATAGGACCTCACCATCTAGGACGTAGTCATTGGCTAACCTCCTCAATGTTCTTTTATCATTTTCGGTTGCTTGATCTGGGTACGCACGGCTCTTCACATATTGTAAGATATCCTGATACCAAGGATGATCATCTCTCTCTTCCTCTTCATCGACATTACAGCAGTGAGCTGGAGCCTCACAAATACTCATCTGAATTGGCTTCATATTCTTCTGTTCATTTGCTTTGATCATGGAAGCTAGTGTAGCCAAAGCATCAGCCATCTGATTCTCGTCTCGCGGAAGGTAATGAAAGGTAATATCATCAAACTCTCCAATTAACTCCGGGATTAACTTTTGATGAATCGATCAATTTGGGATCTCTCGTTTCCCATTCGCCTTTAAGTCGATAAATTACTAATGCAGGATCTCCATATACTTCTAATACTTTGATTTCGCATGTCTATAGCCTGCTCGAATTCCCATGATACATGCCTCATATTCTGCCATGTTATTTGTGCAGTCAAAATCCAGCTTGCAAGTGAACGGATAATGATCTCCGTTTGGGGATATCAGTACTGCCCCAACTCCATTTCCAATAGCATTTGATGCTCCGTCAAAATTTAATTTCCAAGAATGATCTTCAGACATGTCTCCTTCGGCTATTGCTACATACATTAGATCTTCATTAGGGAAGCTGAAATTCAAAGGTTCATAGTCCTCCAAAGCTCATCTGGCTAGGGAAATCGCTATTGCACTCCCTTCACAGACTTTTGGTTTACATAGACTATGTCAAATTCGGAGAGCAGAATCTGCCATCGGGCTATCCTCCCATTTAAAATGGTTGACTCCATCATGTATTTGAGAGGGTCTAACTTTGAGATTAGCCAAGTTGTATGGTACAACATGTATTGCCTCAACCTTCGTGTTGTCCAAACCAAAGCACAGCATAGCTTCTCAATTGGCGGATACCTAATTTCACACTCAGTGAATTTTTTACTGAGGTAATATATCGCTCTTTCTTTTCTCCCAGTATCATCGTGTTGGCCGAGCACACACCCCATCGAATTATCAAATCTTTGTTAAATACAAGATCAATGGTCTACTGTGGTTTAGTGGTGTTAAGATCGGGGACTAGACAAATATTGCTTAACCTTTTCAAAGGTTTTTTTGGCATTCATCATCCCATACCCCAGGATTGTGCTTTTTAAGAAAACGAAATATGGGGTCACACTTCTCCGTCAATTGTGAAATAAACCGTGCGATGTAGTTTAGTCTCCCTAGGAAACCTCGGACTTCTTTCTGAGTTCGTGGTGGAGGCAGCTCCTGTATAGCCTTGACTTTATCAGGGTCGACTTCTATTCCCTTCTTACTGACTACGAAGCCGAGTAACTTTCCGGACCTAGCTCCGAAGGTGCATTTTGACGGATTGAGCTTTAATTGGAATTTTCTCAACCTTAGGAACAATTTTCTCAACACTCGCACATGCTCCTCTTCAGTTCGGGATTTTGCAATCATGTCGTCAACGTAAACCTCAATTTCTTTGTACATCATATCATGGAACAAGGTTACCATGGCTCTTTGGTATGTGGCTCCTGCATTTTTCAACCCGGGGCATCACCTTGTAGCAAAACGTTCCCCATAAAGTTATGAACGTGGTTTTTCCATGTCCTCGTGGATGCATCTTGATCTCGATTGTACCGGAGAACCCATCCATGAAGGAGAACGATGAATAGCTCGCGTATTATCCACTCAGAGTGTCTATGTGCGGCAATAGAAAGTTATCCTTTCAATGGCCTTGTTTAAATCTCTGTAATCTACACACATCCGCATTTTCTCATCTTTCTTAAGGACGGGGACGACGTTGGCCACCCATTCCGAGTAATTAACCACTGTAAAAGCGGCATCAAAGCGCTTTTGACTTCTTCCTTTATTTTCATTGCTACATCGGGTCTCATTCTTCGGAGCTTTTGCTGAATTGGCTTGCACCCTTCTTTTGTAGGGACACGGTGCACTGCGATATCGGTACTTAGACCAGGCATATCCTGGTATGACCATGCAAAGACGTCCTTAAATTCTTGCAACAGCTCAATGAAATTTTGTCTTGTTTTCTCGTTAACGCAAGTGCCAATTTTAACTTCCTTCCCCTCTTCCAGGGCCACAAACTCAATAGTCTCTTGGTGTGGCAAGATCTGTTCCTCTTCTCGCTCCACTTTCCTTAACAAATCGGGAGATAAACCACGATCCTCGTCCTCTTTAAAATCCTAAAATCCCTCAAAGCACATGTCTCGCTCAAAAGGAGATTCCGGGCTCGTATCAGCATTACTCATGACGTTGACATCTGGGGGCCTATTATGAGTATAAGAGAATACCCAAAGAAAACGAAATGAATAATTCCGTTGTATGGTATGGATGTGTATGAAATGAAAAAGAAGACAGAATAATTGCTCAAACCGATATATGAAAATGCATTTTTTATTGAAAATAATAATGTTTGAATATGAGCCTATTTCACAAAAGATTCTTATTGTCCCTAGGCTAGAAGACAACAAGTGGGTTTTGAATATTACTCTGTGTTAGCTCTAAAGATTACAGGAATTTCTTCCTCAGTCCAGTTATCCAAAACACTCCCAGGCTCATACGGGCAAACGTCTGATAAATTTCTTTCCATTGCTTCCTCTTCAAACGTGGCGTTGATGTTCCAAATTCCCATCACATCCTCGACCATTCCTTCTTTTATCCTCTCCCGTGCAGAATGAATAAACCTTCCAGATACAAATGTTTGGGAAATGTGGGGGAAGCTCATCAGTTCCCACCTGACTTTTGTCCCACTCAATCTCGCTCTCCGCTGTTCTTGTTTCCTTTCAAACTCCTTCTTCACTTGGCTTGCATCTGGCCTGAATCCCAAACTGAAGCAATCCCATTTGCCAACCAAGACCGGTACTCTAACTTGTCCATGGAGGTACCTCCCAAGTCCTCTTCCAGGTAACGCCCCTTTCTCAACTGTCAACTGCAGGCTCATTTTTGTAGCCCCCGATATCTCAGGTATCGGAATCCTGCTTCTTTCAGCTATAAATGTTGCATTTACAAACTCTAACGATCGAAATGAACATTCAATCGCTTCGTTGTCATTCTCTACGTAAGGTGCATCACTGGTAACTGACGCAATAATGTCCTCCTCCGCTTTTATTGTTATTAGCCGACCCTCAGTAACCATCTTTAGCTTCGTGTAGCGAGGATGGCATCGCCTCACCAGTGAGTGAATCCAAGGTCTTCCTAATAGACAGTTATAGGATGGTTTAATATCCATCACGAGGAAATCTACCTCGTACACGTTTGGGCCAATATGGAGAGGTATTTCTATCCTTCCCATCACTTTCCTTTCTGTGCCGTCAAATGCTCTTACTATGTTCTGACATGTCCTCATATGAGAGCTGTCTATAGGTAAATGGTTTAACGTAGACCAAGGCAATACACTTAATGCAGACCCATTATCGACCAGTACTCCAGGTAGTGTATACCCCTTGCAATGTGTAGTGATATGTAGAGCTTTAGTAGACCCCCTACCCCCTGGCGGTATCTCATCATTGCTGAAGGAGATGAAATTGTCAGCACTTATTTTGCCGACAAGACGATCCAATTTTTTAACCGAAATGTCATCCGCAACATAGGTTTCGTTCAACACTTTCATCAATGCGTTGCGGTGGACCTCTGAATTTAACAGCAGAGCCAATACCGATATGCGATCTGGTTGTTGGTGTAATTGTTCCACAACATTATACTCGCTGTGTCTTAGGAACTTCAAGAACTCATTGGCTTCATTTTCCATTACTGGCTCATTAACCAGTGGTTCTAATCTCTCGACTTCTTGCTTGAGCATGACGGGTTTCCCTTTTGCTTGTTCGGCTTCTGTGTTTAGTGTGTCAATCGAACCCTCCTTCTCTGAAACTGCTATATTACAGTTATAATTCCAAGGCACCCTACGACTATCTTTGTAAGGGGGAGCCGTTGGCTCCTGGATTACAACTCTTGGTGTGACTCTTGTTTTTACTCCACTAACTCTAGGCTTCGAAATAATTATCACTGGACAGTCGGTTCTGTAGCCTTCTTCACTTGACTCTCCTCCTAGAGAACATACATCCTCCTCTTCGACAGACTCGAGGAACTCGAATTCCTTATTATCCATTAGACCTTGTATTAGGGCCCTGAACTCAATACAATTCTGGATTTAGTGGTCTTTCTTATAATGGAACTCACAGTAGTTCCGTGTGTCTTGGATTTTATTCCCCAACCCCTGCGGGACTAAACCTCTCTTCTACATTTCTTTCCAAACTAGCTTCAATGGGGTTCTCACATCTGCGATATTCAGCTTAGCTTTCCTCCTCACATTCTCAATTATCGCGTTTTTACCCTTTATCAAGTGGATGGGCAACGGATTTCCTGTACTAGGCATATCATCGAATTTTACAACACCTGCTTTAATAAGCCTTTCTACGCACCTTTTGAACGAGGTACAGTTCTCTATGTGCCCTGTAATCCCTGCGTGGTATTCGCACTGAGCATTTGCATCATACCATTTAGGGTATGGGGGTTGTAACGGTTCTAAGTGGAAAGGGGCCACTACGTGTGCATCGAACAACTTTTTGTACAGCTCCCTATACGTCACTGGTATAGGAGTGAACTGAAACCTCTCTGTATTCTGCCTTGTGTTAGGCTCTCGCCTTGGTATGGCCTGCTAGCCTGTGACTATCGTTCTCGATTGATTAACGGTGACAGGTTTTGAATAGCCTGAGCTCACGTTGCTTACCTCATTTTCCTGTTTCTTCGGGGCTGACCTTCTCGTGTTTTCCCCTATTCCTATCTTTTCCGCACCTTATTGCATTTTCTATCATTTTGCCAGACATCACTATGTCTGCGAAACTCTTAGTTGCGCTCCCTAACATATGATTAATAAAAGGTGCCTTCAAGGTATTAATAAATAGCATAGTCGTTTCTTTTCCAAGAGTGGTGGTTGGACTTGCGTGAGCGACTTCCTCCACCCTGGGCGTATTTCCTGAAGCTTTCACCTGACCTTTTCTCCATGTTCTGTAATGTAATCCTATCAGGTGCTATATCAGTCACATGGCCATACTGTTTCATGAAGGCCTGTGCTAGGTCTCTCCACGATTTAATTTGGGTACGACTCAGCTGATTGTACCATTTAGCCGCAGCCCCACTCAGACTATCCTGGAAACAGTGAACAAGCAATTGATCATTATTGATATGACCAGTCATCCTCCGACAAAACATCGTAATATGGGTCTCGTGTAAAATTGGTTCCATTGTATTTCTCAAACTCGCATCTTGAACTTGGAGGAGCACTAGATCGGAACCAAACTCAACTCTTTAGCATCCATACCGCATTGATAATCTGCATTTTCCAGCGCTTTGAATTTTTCTTCCAGCCATTTGTATCGGACTTCAAATTGCTGCGGGAGTTCGCTGCTTTTGCCTTCTACCTCCTACCGCCATCTCATCAAAGTCGGGGACCGAAGGATTTACTTGATTGTCCTCGGGTTTAGAACACGAGCCCATCGGAAAATTCATTGGTGCCGAAATATCGGCTTGATACTGGGGCTTGACATTAACAGACACCCTTTGAGGTGGTACTGGGGTATGCACTCGGGTGAAACCTGGAGGGTAAGTAAGGATCTTGCTATCGCCATCTGGGTTGACTATAGGGTTCTTCCCTTTCCCTGGCCCTCCGAGCAACAACTGAGTTAGCTGATTCATCATGTCCTTCGCGATTCTTGCATCGATTTTTATATCTTATCGAATCTTGGCGATTGCTCTTGCATCTCGTGCTTGCGATCGTTCTCGCATTTCACTGCATTTGTTCCAATTTTTCCAACCTTTGATCCATAGCTTTAGTTTTTTTATGCGTGTAGTATTGATGTTCAGGTAACTTCTTCTTTTTTTCTTCTTCTTCTTCTTCTTCTTCTTCTTCTTCTTCTTCTTCTTCTTCTTCTTCTTCTTCTATATAATTTTAAATCAATTAAAAGTTTTTTTAAAACTTAATGCACGTGATGCGATGAAAATGCAAATGTATGAAATGAATGCAAAACTAAAAAATGCGTCGATTCTGATCCAATTCCATTTAGAAACTTTCTTAGAAAATAAAATCCTTTACATAAAATAGACTATATATACGACTTTGCCCTAATACTCAAAGTTTTAACTTTCTCAAGAAGGCAAGCCAACTCACGACCCCGGTCTGACTCTAGTTCATACTTCACACTTAGCACATCAGCTTGAACCGCTAAAGTCTGTAAATAATCAGCCACTAATCGAATCTGTACCACGGCTTCGCTCATGACATGATCTCTATCCCTGACCTGGTCCTGCGAACGACAAAGTTGTTCCTTCAATTGCTCATTATTTGATTCGAGAAACTCAATTCGATGCTCACAGTTCTGTAATGCGGCCTTAAGCTCTTCTACCCTTCCTTTCAAATCGTCGACCCTATTTAAGCTTGCCTTTAGTTCAATGTCCAAGTTATGACCACGACTCTGATGCAACGCCTTTTCTAATTCCTCTATCCGAACTGCTAATAATTACCTCTCATCTTGGCCTTCGATCAAATTCTTTCTCAAGGTACTTTCCCGTGCTCGAGCATCGTGGAACCTCCTCTCCCACTGATCAGCTCTGGCCTTTTCCTCTTGAACTTCTCGTTGCCACTGCTCCGATGTCTTCCCCAATCCAGCTGTTCTCATTGACATATGCAGCTTTTTGTAATCAGCCTTCAAACCATCCAAGTCCTCTTCGGCTTTTCTCTTTCCCTTTCTTAACTTCTCAGCCTCGAGTTTTTGAACATCGACATCTAACCTCAAATGCACCTTTTCTTCTTCCAACTGCTCTATCTTCTTCCTTAACTCCGAATTTCTCTCATTGAAGTCTTGCTTGATGATTTCTAGCTCGGAAGGAATTACTTTTAGGTATTCATCCACCGATTTGACGTCCCCTAAACTTGGCTGAGGGATATTATCATTGGTCCTTCTATGCAACCACCCCTCATATTCTGGGGTTGTCATCGAACCTACCTCTAACCTCTTCATCTGATGTACCTGTCTCCAGGCATTGGCAATCTCTTGAATTCTCTTCTTATAATGGCTCCCCTTATATGAGAACTCACTCTGAGCTAACCCATGCGTTACTGGTACAAACTGTCTCGATCTATATTGCCTTAACACGAGCAAAGGGGCATATCCAATGGCTCCCCAAATTCCAGGCAGAGGTACCCAATCAAAACTCCCACACCTATAGAGGATCTCATCAGGAACTAACCAAGGAGCTTTCCACTCGACGCTTTCCTCCTGGAGATTTCGAAGGAGCGCGATCCAATTCTCCTCTGATATATCGTCTCTCCTAGGCGTGACTGTTATCTCCTTTAGTGGGGAATAATTCTTGGAGAAAACCCGATAAGAAACTTTATCCACCTTCCAGAAATGGCTATGGAACCATACTGACAATAACTGCGCGCACCCTATAAATCTGCCCGCGCCTGCCTTCCGACATGCACTCAAGGACCTAAACGTCTTAGCTAGAATTGCCGGAACTGGTGTGGTACCTTTGCCAAGCCGATCAAATAAATTAGCTACTGCTTCGTCTATATGCCTTAGAGTCTTAGGAAAAATTACCAAACCATAGATACTCAAGGCGAAGATGTCAACCCTCTTCTTTATGTCTGACTGTGCTACGATCAGATCCCTCAAACACACCCAGAGAATATATTTACCCTCACCTTTTTGCTGTATTCGGGCAGTAACCCACTGTTCACTCTTTCCGGTGATGCTTATCAATTTCTTTACAAAAGGTTGGGCATTAGCAGCCCTAAAATACACTCTATCGATTTGAACCTTTGGACAACGAAGTAAAGCTGTATACTCCTCCACAGTAGGCACCAAGTCTACCTTCCCAAAAGTGAAACAACTATACGCAGGATTCCAAAACTGAGTTATGGCCCGGAACAAGTTCTTATCTACCTTAATGTCAAGCAGGTAAGGTAGGTCACCGAAATTTTGGTGAAACAGTTGCTTAGTCTCATCGCCTCAACTATTCCACATATCCCTTAATTCTTGGAACTCATTCTGTGTCACACTGATCCGGGTGAAGTCCCATAACTCTGATGTATACCCTTCAGCCAGGCTATCCCCTTTCTCAAGTTGCTTATTCTCTGACCATATGCGGACGACACCGTGTATTATCTTCTACTTTATCAAGGAATTCGTTCTCCATAGCAAGCTTTCTAACTTAGTAATTGAATAGGAATCGACACCTCCCTAATGATGGAATGATATGCAATCAAAACATAACGAGTTAGTACCAAATAATAAAATCCAAAACAAATAGAAAATAATTAAACACTTATATGGGTACCACTAAAAGTTTAACATAGCTATATCTAGGATAGATCCCTAAGGTTCACTATATGTGGCTCAGTTCTAAAGAAAAGAGTACCCGAACCAGCAGATTCCTCAACCCTCACCCATTATAGGCTCATACGGATCGAGTTCGGTTCAGGGGAATACATTTCCCTATGGCCATGCGGAGGTGAAAACCTCACGAAGACTTAGGTACGGATGTATCCCGGAAGCAGTCCACTAGCCCATGAGGAGGTGAAAACCTCACGAAGGCATAGCTTCTCACTCCCACTTAAAGGGTATAACCACGGCGATCACGTAAGATGCAATGCGAGGGAACAAACAAAAAAAAAAGTAATAAGATGAAGACCATAAAACCCACGAGATGCAATGAAATGATCATATGTTAAAAACCCAAAATTTAAATTTTTGACAAAAGGACAAAAAAACCAATTTTACGGCTTGACTCTCTTATTGTCCCCAGTGGAGTCGCCAAGCTGTCGAAACCATTTTTATTTCGAAAAATAGAGGTCGACTTTAAAACGAATATGGAGTCGCCACCAATCTTTTTTGTTTAGGTGTGATCGGGTCACCCTGTGGTTGATCATTTTAATAAAACATTTTGGTTTATTAAAACAACATTTTTTGGTCTACGAAAAACTAGAAGACGGATTCGGGAGTCGGTTCATGCGTGAGGAAGGATTAGCACCTCACGACGCCCAAAATCGGTACCGTATTGATCGATTAATGTCCTAATGTTGAAAATTTGAAAAGATTTTAAAATACAATCTTTAAAACGCGTTTGGATAACTTGAATCGGATGTTGAGATTCTCTCGCTTAGAAGGAATAAAACATTACGCCCAAAGCACGATTGGATACAATACTTTGAACCTCGACACAAGATCACTCTCAGATTTCCAAAACACATGCACTTAAACCCCCTTTTTTTAAAGAGGATATTTGACTATTCGGCCCAAACGGTAAATTGAAACCCAGCACGATTGGGCACGATTTATCAAATTTTCGAATACGAAACATTGCCTCGTTTTAATTTGAGAAAACATGGATGAAGCCTCAAAAGGATATTTTGTATTTTAGTCGAATGGAAAATTGAATCCCAGCACGATTGGGCACGACTTCCCAAACTCCCAAGCACGAAATATTGCCTCGTTTTATTTTAAGAAAACGTGGATGAAAATTTCAAAATAAATAAATAAATAAATAAATAAAAATATTCCATATTTTAGTTGAACGAAAAACGAAAACCAAAGACGATTGGGCACGATTTTTCAAACTCCCCAAATACGAAATATTTTATTATGTTGAAAGGATTCCTTTGAAACACGAGTGGTTATAAAAGCAGTGGAGCTCATTTATACGATTTATTTGAAAATAGGAAAAAATGAAATTAACAATTTGAAACGAACAATAAATATCATAGCTCACCGTTCATCGACTATAGTATAAGGGTATAAATATAAATATAAAAATGCATAAAAACAACAATAGGCAAACAGGCAATATATAAACATTAATGCCTAAATATAAAACTTAATATAAATGAATTCCAAAACAAATATTGTGAGTTGAAATTTAACATAAATGCTGTACAAAACAATTTACAACTAAAATTAGCAAAAATGTGACATCAATTATGTACATAAAAATTGCAACGTATGCTCAGCCAAATTTTAAAACAAATAATATACATACCAGACAATATAAATAAACTATTTGTATCATTATATAAAAAAAATATGCTAACGAATATATATGAATTACAATCTTTATAATATAAAACCAATAATCATAAAAAATGTTTGTTAACAACTTGCAATGCACATAAAGCAGAAACTTAATGAGTATAAAATATAAAAATAATGAATCATAGTGTTTTTTTTTAAATATATATATGTAGTAAAATAAGATTTTTAGAAGAAGTAAATTGAATATAAGAATATTTAAAATAAATAAACTACAAAATAAAACAATTTTTTTTAAAACGTAAAATATTAAAATAGATAAAAAATAAAAAAAAGAATAATTTAAAAACTAAGAAAGAACTTCATTGGAACAAAAACAAAATCTAGAGGATAGTTTTAAACAAGTCGAATTATTAAAACAAGATCCAGGACTTGAACTAGATAAGCACTAACAAGCAGGAACTAAAAATGCAAATTTCCCAAGTCCCAAAATGCTGCACCTTAACGCGGACTAAACTGGAATGACACGCAAATTTTAGGGATAAATTTAAAGAATCCAAGAAAACACAAGCAAGGCCCAATTAATCACTATCTCAAAGGGGACTTAACACCTAAATTACCCATTTTGGGTCAATCATGTGGGCCCAAAGACCCCAAATGGTGCCGCTTTTTAAACGTATGGTAAAAGCTAAAAAGAAAGAAACCCCCCAAAACAAAGCAAACCTAACAGATTATCTTCAAGAAAATTCAAAACCCATTTCACCCTCTACTGTGGATTTGCCTCACTTTGAGATTCTGCAGACGAGGGTCATCGCGCGCTCTGCGCCTCCACCTCTGACGTTGAACCACGGGGTAAGGCGGGTAAGCCTTTTCTTCCCGATTTTGATGTAAAAACAGTTTGCAAGGAAAAGAAAGCAAGAAAAATAAAAAGAAAAAGAAATACGAAATGGAAAAGAAAGAAGAACAACCTTCTAGGCCTTCAATCTGATTTTTATTGATATCAATTACTCTTGCATGTTCTCGCTATTGTGTATATCCAAAAATCGGGAGCCAAAAAAGATCCTCTCCTCTTGATTCAATTTGGCTTTTATAGCCAATTTTTCAACTTCTTTTGCTTGTTTGCAGTACGTGCTAGGTGTGGACTCGACGTGGAGGTGAGTGGTGCACGATGCGAAGAGTCGCGTGACATGCGGTGCACAGGGGGGCCCGCCGGTGCAAATGATGGCTCCTAGATTTTTGCAATCTGTTTGTGTTTTGTTTTTTTTTTGGGCTGTTCGGGCCATGTTTGTAAATGGGCATTTAAGTTTGGGTCTGCTTAGCTCCTAGTGGTTTGGGCCGGGCAAATTTTGGGCCCTACAGCATCAATCGAAAGGCTATTGAGTAAGTCATTGTCAATTCATTTGTTTTCACGATTTTCTCCTTTGTTCTTCGTAACTTGCTCTGAATCGAGTGTTTGAATGTATTATGAGAATCTTTGATTGATGATGGTTTGTTTTACTATTAGGCGGAAATATTGGGGGTAGTGAACAGCGACATGCCAATTCCAACCATCACTGTTGAGATTTTGGTAAGTATTAGTTTCGTTGAAGGTTTCATTTCGAAACCTTTGACATAGCGTAATTGGGAATTATTGTCAATTAATTGGTTTAATTGTGTAATTGGATGGTTGTGTTGGGCTTTTAAAGTCCCGTACGTTGTTTCTGCATCAAAACTACTTCAGGTGCATATCGAAAACCCTTAATTTCGTGAATTTTAGACTCCGAAAAACGTGGTTGTTGATACCACACGGCCAGAGACATGGGCGTGTGCCCAAGCCGTGTATGGCCATGTTAGTGCAGGGTTCACAAGGGCAACGGACACGAGCGTCTGTCTAGGCCGTGTAACTCACTGTTTGTGATTTAAGACCACACGGTTAGGGACATGGGCATGTGCCCAAGCCGTGTGAGGCACATGGGCAAGGACATGGGCGTGTATCTAGGTCGTGTAACTCACTATTTACGTTTTAGAACCACAAGGGCAGAAGACATGGGCATGTGTCCAAGTCGTGTGAGGCACACGGGCAAGGACATGGGCGTGGGTCTAGGCCGTGTGGCATATAAATAGGGTCCGAATCTTGTTTTTGAGGCCATGAATGCTGTCTAACACTAACACTAACCTCCCCAATGTATGAATTATCTGAATTTGATTGTGTGGAGACTCTCTAATGCTCTATGACTGTCATATGGATAACATAACTGTATGTGTACTGTGATGGCTATTTCTGACACTGAATTGCATTATCTATTTGTGAAATGAATTAGAATGATTGAACACATGTTGTATAGGTTAGAGTATTGTGAAGAAGGAAGTAATTTATTCTGAATTAGTGGCTAAGCCACGATGCATATAAATATGATTATGGTGCTTTGTTGCATTTTTTATCTAGCAGCTAAGCTACGTCTCTGTAAATGTGACAGACAGGCACTCTATGGTGTGTAGGGTTGGTTGGGCATTGAACACCCTTAACGGTGTGCTGGGATGACCGAAGATGTTGTGTAGCGGATGGAGGTAGGAATAACTGCATTTGAATCTGAGTTGTTTTGTATATGAAACTGAAATTGCTTCTGCATATATAGATGATTTGTTCTGTATGTGAACTGAAATTGCTTCTGTTACTTAACTAAATCTTGGGATTCGAGAATTATCTTATAAATGTGTTCCAATTGAATAAACGTCTTTTACGTCCTAAGTTCACAGCTCATTTTGTTACTGATTGGATTTTAGGTGGTTCTCAGACTTGAACAGGTCGGCGCTGCAAAAGCTCGATTAAACTTTTATCTTTCCTTTAAATACTACTATTAAGAATTTCAATATTCTAAGATATTATGATGTTTGCGAAGATCATATACTTAGTTAATTGCTGTGATGGATATTATATGATGAATGGTTCTTTTTTACTACATTATAAATGTGGTATTCCTAATATCAATGATGTAACTGTCAAGACTTGGGCTAGTCTTCCAAGCCGAATTTAAGTTGTTACAATTCCGTTTGATTTAAAAAAGGAAACTAAAAGAGATGATTTTATGAAAAAAAAGATGAATGGTTCATCTTTCAAAGGGAAAAGGAGAGTTTGAATTAAAAAAGGAAACAAGATAATTTTCTAAAAAAAAATGAACAAATCATCTTTCAAAGTGAGAGGGAGAGAGCATTTGAGGGAGAGGATAAATTAGAAAAAGAGAAAAAGTCAAAAATAACTTATATATTAATTAAAAATTACTATCTTTATTAAATATTTTACTGTTTTATTGAAGTAATATGAATATACATATTACATATTGAATAATAATTATATTAAATTATGATTTATTTATTTATTTATTTTTATTAAGTTATATTTAATAATAATTTTATTAAGATTTAATAATAACAACAATAATTATCTAACTAATTTTTTTTATAAAGGTACTTTGATCCTTTTAATTTTTTTCTTTATGTTATTACAAATCTATTCCATTCAACTAAATACAAAAATATTATTACAACTTTATTCTATTTCATTCAATCAAATAATTGAATTACTGATTACAATTCTATTCTATTATAACCCTATTCCATTCACCCCAAACAAACGTGCTGTAAATGTAACTTTAATATTTTAATTAAAGTAAAAAGAAATAGTTTAAAAATTAAATAAAAGTAAAAATCTAAAACCATTCAAACAATTTCCAATGAGATTTAAAAAAAAAAATACAAAACATCCAAATCTAATTCCTATCCAATAATTAATTCGATATCAAGAAAATCGTATTCAATTGATAACACAAATCCTCAAATTTTATCAGCATCTAAAATGTGTTTTATATAAGAGCCTCAACTTTTTTATCTTCAATAATAATTGAGATAGGAGATCTGTCAATTCCATGGTGGGTGGCGGATGGAATTTCTTTCAACTATGATTTTGTAGAAGCTAACTCTTTGGCAAAACGGAGAGCACTAGGCACAACCATTAATGGTGAGAATTGGTGTGACAAACCTCCACTTTTACGCTTGAGAAATTGAGAAATAAATCTAGATTAATTACAACAAATAAACGAATATAGAATTTAGATGGAAAACTTTTTCATCGAAGAAAACCATAATCATTATAAAAAATAACTAAAGAAATCACTATGTGAAAATTGTTACAGCTTACATGCTATTCTCTTAATCCAAAGGTCCAAATACAATGGAAGATACACAAAAAAAAAAAAAAAGGAAGAAAGAGAAATCAAATACAATGGTAGATATGTAGTTGAGGTCCAGTTGAAAATCTTTACCCTTTGCTTATCTGCAAATATGGTAAGATGATAGTTATATGTGTGAGAATTGTCACATTTTGATTGACTATAGTAATAGTTTCCATATCTATAAGAAATGCATAGATAATTTCCATATTTAATTCGGTAAATGTGTGTTTTTTTTTTTAAATGATATAGTATTTCAACTTTAAATATAACAATTTTGTCCTTTAAACACGGGATGATGTTTTTATATATGAATCAATAATATTTTATTTCCCAATTACAATTTTATCATAATTTTCGGGAATTACACATATTAGAACTGAATAAAACCCAGTTTCTAAATTTTAAAAGGGATTACTACTTCCAAATATCTCATTTATGTACTATGGTTTTATCCCTTTCTTACATTACATCTCTTGTTGTCAACACATCATGTTTATTGGTATAACTGAAATCCTGTATGTTTGGTAAAAGCATGCTTTATTATTTACCACTGAATATATATATTCTTACTTTTCATGATCCATGTCTTGATTCTTCCTCTAAGAGGATACTGCACTCAACACTTATTTTAATTTGTATATACAATTTAGTTTAATAATATGTAAGGTTAAACATCTTTCCTCATTTTCTAACTAATTTAGCCAATATTTTCAATCAATCTCAACAAGGATGCAAGTTGGATATTCCTTGTTAAAGATGTTAAGACTTTACCCAACCTGCTACAATATCCGTACTATTATTCTTTGAGTTGGGAAAATGCATGGAAGATAGAAAATTCACAAGAAAAAGAAACCTTTTTTGAAACACAAATATAAAAATCATGTAAAAAGAAAGTCTTGTTTTTGTTCTCGAGCAGCAGTAGACACGACAAAATCAGGCACTTTCAAACCAAACCAAAATTAAGAGAAGAGGTAGTTTATTTGATGGTGATATGAGAAATGACGGAAAAAAAATTTGTTTGGTTTCTACGAAAACATGAGAAAAGTTGGAAAGTTTTGGAGAAAATTGGTAAATTTTAATTTTAGGTAAGATTTTCTTCTTCTTTTTTTTTTTTTTGGAAGAAAAATTGAGAATGAATTTTTTTTTATTTTTACTAACAGTGAAAGCAACTCAAGAATTTAGACATAAGTTTAATAAATTTATAGAAAAATGATTTTTTCAATATTTCTTTTTTGAAAATTTTTAAAATATAAATTAAATTGATAAAATATATAAAGGTTAAATTTAGTGAGTAAAATAAAATAGAATTAAAAAGAAAAACAAAAGAGAAAAGAGGGAAGTTGGAAAAGACATGTGGTGCAAGTTGAATGGAGTAGGAGTAGGAGTAGAGGTAAAAAAACAAAAATTCTTTTAAGTAGGAAAATTAGAATAAAAAATAAAAAATAAAACATTGAATGTTGGGTTATGTTGGGTTGGGTGTAATTAAAAAATTCTGACTCTACTAACAGTGAAAGGAAGGAAAAGTCGTATTAATAAAAATATATAAATGTTCATAAAATTTCTCATCACACGAAACTTCCTGGAAGCTGCAATGGAGAAGCTCAGCACAGCACTTCTCCAAGCATTTAAGCACCCCCACCTCTTCCCCTCTTTCTCCTCAATTTCTTTCTTCTTCTTGCTTCCCTTCCACCCACCTCCTTTGTTTCACCTCTTTCTTTCTTTTTCTCCAAACCCATCATGAATCTCATTAATAGGCTCAGCCCCAAGCGTCTCTTTCGATCTAATAAAAAAGATAGATCCATCGTCTCCAAGTTCGACCCCTCCTCCTATAGTTCCGGTTCCGCCGTTTCCTCCTCTTCCTCCTCCGAATCCGTCTCTTCCACCCTCAAAGGACATCAGTACCCTTCCACGGCTACCGCTGGCTTCGTAACGCCCACCAGTGTTTTGCCCCAAACATCAGGTGACTGGTCCGATTTTCCCGCTAATTTTTATCTAGAACTTTGCCAGGCGTTTAAAATGTTAGACAAAGATAACGACGGGATTATATCGAGAAGCGAGCTCGAGGCTTTGCTTGGCAAGGTCGCAAGGCAGCCGCCCAGCCGGGACGAGGTTTCCTTGATGTTGAGCGAAGTGGACGGTGACGGCGACGGCTACATCAACCTGGAAACGTTGATGAACCAGGTGGTTGGACCGGCTTGCGACGAACCCGCCTGCGAACCGGAACTGAGGGAGACTTTTGATATATTTGACACAGATCATGACGGGAAGATCACGGCGGAGGAGTTGATGGCGTTTTTTAAGGACAAAATAGGGGATCAGCGGTGCACGTTGGAGGATTGTCGGCGCATGATAGCGAGTGTCGATAAGAACGAAGATGGATTTGTCTGCTTCGAGGACTTCTCCAGAATGATGGAGCTGCAGCGATGATCATATGATTATGGGTTTTTATCCGTTTGTGTTTGATAATCATGTGATAAGAGATGCACTTGATTTGAGGAAATACAGAAATGAAAATTTGTCTTGGTTTTTTTTTTTTTTTGTCCTTTATTAAATCTATTTTAAGAAGCGCCTGAATTGAAGTCAATTAATCCGACGGTTTAGATTGATTGATCTGAAGAAAAATGTTGTCCACCTGTCGTATGGTGTATATTAATATATAAGACGGGTAGAGAGAAAAAAAAAACACATGTTCTTATTACCAGCTAGTGCGCTATTGCTGGAATTTTATTTTATTTTTAATTTAAAAGTATTAGGGAAATTCGAATTCATGGCATGTGAATAAAAATACAGGACAAGAAAGCAATTGATGGGAAAGTGTTGAATAGTGATCATCATATTAATTAAATATTTTTATTCTATTCTTTTTTCATCAGTCTTGTTTTTTTTTTTAATTAGAAAATTAATGAAATTAAAATCATAATAAATTCAATAACCAACATATGTAATACTGGATTATCACAATAAGCATCACAATGCCTCAATTCTTTTGATTTATCATATGTATTTAAAGTTTTAACTTGATTGATATTAATACTTTTATCAACACAAGAGGACATTAGTTTTAATGCGTTAAAATACATTATTTTCTTATTTAAGAGTTTTACGAAGACTTATGAGTAATTTTAAATGATATATAAAAGAAAAGGACAAATATATTCAATAATGAGATAGTTAACATGGATCTAAATTCGGTTCTATTAAAGGGGTAATTATTTTATGATAGACTAGGCTTACTTCACGCCCATTTTCTTATATAAATATTTCATCTTTCAACTGTCAGAAACTATTTTAAATTTAAAGAACGGGGATCGACTTTAAAATAAAATATGGAGTCGTCACTGATTTTTTTTCAATGTGTGATCGGATCACCTTTAGATTGATTATTTTAATAAAACATTTTGATTTATTAAAATAATGATTTTGGGTTTACGAAATTTGAGAAAAAGGGTTCGGGAGTCGGTCATGCACGAGGAAGAGTCAGCACCCTCATAACGCCCAAAAATTGGTACCTAATTGATTAATTAATATCTTAATGTCAAAATTTTGAAAAGATTTTAGAATACGATCCCATTCAAAAATATTTTTATACTCGAATTGGATATTAAAATTCTCTTGCTCCGAAGGAATAAAATATCACATCCAGTACGTTAGGATACGACAATTCAAACTCTCAAAACCAAGATCATCTTATGATTTCCAAAATTCATGCATTGGAATTTCAAAAGGATATTTAGTTATTTGGTCAAACAGTAAATCGAAATCCAGCACATTAGGGCACGATTTTTCGAATTTCTAAACATGAAATATTGTCTTATTTTCGAAAACTTTTAAATAATAATATCAAGTGCTTTGCTTTAAAGAGGCGTATTCTTTACTTTGAAACCATGATATGCGAATGCAATTGACACGTAAACAAGATCGAATGCACTAATAAAATAATTTGTGATGGTCACCTAATATACATTATTTACAAACTAACATGACAATCAAAGACAAATGAATTAAAAGACATATATAACAAATTAAAAATATAAGCAAATCGAAATTGAGTGTAAAAACAATTTGAAAATGATAATAAATGAGTTCAAAATAATAATGTGAGAAAAGAATCTGAAAATCAATAATATACAAAATGATTTTTTTAAAAATAATAATATATGACAAAATCTAAAATAAGTAATGTATATACATATATAAAAAAGCAAAATAAATCACATGAAGAAAAAATTCAAAATAAACAATAAATATATTTAAAATAAATAATATGTATAAGAGTTGGGAATAAATATTATGTAAAAGCTTGAAATAAACAAATAAAATAGAAAAAAAATGAAAAAAAATGAATTTATATATAAAAATAATAAGTAAATAAACAAACGAATAAATACTAAGTATTTAACTAATTAATTTAATAGTATGATAATAATAATAATGGTGGTAATAATACTAATAATAATAACAATACTAATTAAAATAATAGTAATAGTAATAATAGAAATAATAATACCAAATTTACTAATAAACATAATAATAAATATAAAACCCAAATTAATTAATTTAACAATAAAAGTTTTGGGGCCAAATTTGAAATAAAAGATAGGGGAAGGACCGAATTAAAACATGCGCGAAACAGGGAGGGTCCAAAAAGCAAATATCCTTTTCCCCTAAAAGCATCGTTGTCAGGGGGACCAATTTGTAATTACAGTAGATCCATGGGGTAAATTTAAAAATAAAAATAATTTTAATTGTAAAATCATAAAAAAGCGGAGGGACCAAACTGGCAATTGGACTATCACTTAAAAAACAAAACACTCGGATCTTCTAGCGGGTTGGGTCTGTCGGACGAGCAAGGCTCAGAACGGCGCCATTTTGGCCTATATGCATTAGCACCAAAACGGTACCGTGTGGAGACACTATAAAAGCCAATTTTTTAGTCAAAAACCTCATTTCCCTTCTTCAATCTAAAAAAAACAAAACCTTTCCCTATAAAAACTTCTTAAGCCATTCCCCTTCGGTCCAAAGCTCCGGCGCTGGACCACCGTAACGGCCACCGATCGTCGGCGACGGCGCCGCCGTCCACTATGGTCGGAGGTAAAAAAATTGGCCATTTTTTACCTTTTTAACCCCCGATCCCGAAAATGCCATCTTTCATCGGAGATGGCGGCCTCAATCTTCCCTACAACGGCGCGAAAGCAAAGAAAGGTAAGATTTTTACCCTCTTTTCATTTATTTCTTTTTTAAAAACAAGTAAAGGAAAAAGAAATAAATAAATAAAAGCAAAATGAACAACCTTTTCGAAATCTCTTTTCTATTGAATATTGTGTTTTCTCTTGTATTTCGATTTATGCCCGTGTATTCATGTTTCGTATTTTCGTAAAAAACAAAAGTACATTAGGGTTTTCTTTTATAGCCGAAAATAAAAGATAAAATACAACATTTATCCATTTACTGTTTTCTGTTGCTATTTTCTCGCCAGGTATCCTGGTGGTGCGAGCGTGTTAACATGGGCACTGACGTGGCGCGATGGAGTAGCGCACGACGCGGAGGGGCGCGCAACATGCGGAGCTTGAAGGCTCTGCGCAAAGGTTTGCTAGGGTTTCAAATTTACTGAAACTATTTTAAGTTTGTGGGCCAATTGGGCCGTAAGTTTTTAATTTGGGTCTAGGTCTGTTTTTGGTATTTGGGCTGTTTGTAAAAAATAGACTATTTTATTTTGGTTTTTGGTTTATGGGCCCCGGGCTAAATTGGACCATAACAGCTGCCCCTCTTTGCTTATTTTCGTGTAACAAGAATAGAGCAAAGACTTTAAAAAGGGCCAATTTTGCCCGGTCTTGCTGAGTCCTAACTTCTTGATGCTTCATTTCTTCAGGTAGCCTCGCTTTAACCCCATGCATCTTTAGGGGTATAGGAATTTTCTTTTCAATCTACTCCACTACTGTTTAGGGAGATATGATCCATAACATTCAGCCTGCTCTACTGCTGCTCAAGGAGATAAGGCTCACCGTCTTTGATCTGCTTTACTACTGCCTAAGGAGATAAGATCTGCAATCTTCAGCCTGCTCCACTGCTGTTCAGGGAGATGAGGTTAGTGGCTTAAATCTGCCTCCCTACTACCTTAGGAAGATAAGATCCCCCGTCTTCAATCTACGCCACTACTGCCTAGGGAGATAAGATCTGTAATCATCAGCTCGCTCCACTACTGCTTAGAGAGATAAGACTAGTGGCTTAAATCTACTCCATTGTCGCTACATGGAGATAAGATTAGCCGTCTTCGATCTGCTTCACTACTGTTTAGGGAGATAAGATCTGTAACCATCAGCCCGCTCTACTACTGTTTAGGGAGAAAATGCTAGTGGCATAAATCTGCTCCATTGCTGCTACATGGAGATAAGATTCACTGTCTTCGATCTGCTCTACTACTGCCTAGGGAGATAAGATCTGCAACTTTCAGCCTGCTCCACTACTGCTTAGGAAGATAAGGCTAGTGGCTTGAATCTGCTCCATTTCTGCTACATGGAGATAAGATTCATTGTCTTCGATCTGCTCCACTACTGCTTAGGGAGATAAGATCTGCAACTTTTAGTCTGTTCCACTACTGCTTGGGGAGATAAGGTTAGTGGCTTGAATCTGCTCTATTTATGCTACATGGAGATAAGATTCGTCGTCTTCGATCTGCTCCACTACTGCTTAGGGAGATAAGATCTGCAAGTTTCAGCTTGCTCCACTACTGCTTAGAGAGATAAGGGTGGTCGAAATCGATAGCTTCAAATCATCTTGCTACATTGTCCTCTAGGAAAAAAACCTGTAGGATCAATTTCATAGGCCTATGCTTATGCCTAATAATTAGGATGCAATGATCAGAATGAGTCAAATGCTCATAACTAAATGTATTATGAATGAAATTTGTATGAATGTAGAATGTCATGAGAATGCCCTTTTTATCGCTTGAGCTATTATTACTTGCTGTTTGTCTAGATTATATCACTGACGTATGTCCTCTTGTTCAACTGATATCTTTAACCGAAACTCTGAAGAAATAGTCATAATTTAGACTTTACTTCTCAAGCATTTTCAACCCTTAAGCTTGGTGAGTTCTAAATAATTGTCCTGTTTCAGGTTCTTGTACAATTTAGAAGCCTCCAGAGTAATGTGCAGAACTCCTTTTGTGAAAGTATTATTAGTCCATTAATTATTATTTTAATACGAAATGCTTGAAAAAGATTATAAAAATGGATAAATTTGAAATTTATTAGGCACAAAATCTGAAAAGAACAAATTAATCAGAGAAAGCAAAAATTACCGGGATACAAAAATAGGTAAGGGAAAAAGAATAAGAGACCCAAACATCGCAGCCTGATTTTCCCCGTACGAACTCTTCGAGGGACCACTTTGAGCTTAACATGTGCCTAGGAGATCTAGAGTACTTTGTTGATGCCCCAAGACGTAGCATACTTCCTCTTTGTTAATTCAAGCATAGCAGACTATCACATCTCATCTTCAATCGAAATTTGAATTGCCCTTTCTGGGTTTTTAATTCAAAACCCAATTGGTCTCGAGGCGCCCTTTGCGGATTTTCACCTTTGCCTCCTTTTAAATGAAGTACTTCTTAACTGAATTTGAATTTACTGGGTTAGGCAAGCTCTCATCGTCCATCTCCGCTAATATCAGTGCTCTTCTAGAAAAAACCTTCTTTACCACATAAGGTTCTTCCCAATTTGGCATCCATTTCCCTCTGAAATCTTTCTGCATAGGGAGAATCTTTTTTAATACTAAGTCCCCTTCATGGAATACCCTGGGGCAAACCTTTTTGTTGTATGCTTGCATCATTCACTTCTGGTACATTTAACCATGACGGATAGCCTTCAGCTTATTTTCTTCAATCAAGTTCAGCTGATCATACCGGGATTGGATCCATTCTGCTTCGTCCAGCTTTAATTTTGATAAAACCCGGAGAGAAGAAATTTCGAATTCAATGGGTAAAACTGCCTCCATCCCATAAACCAAAGAGTAAAGTGTTGCCCAGTAGAAGTTTTGACAGATGTTCAATAGGCATAAAGAGTAAATGGTAACTTTTTATGCCAATCTTAGTCATTTTTTCCACAATTTTCTTGATATTTTTATTAGCTGTCTCAACTGCCCCATTCATTTTTGGGCGATATGGTGACGAGTTGTGGTACTTAATTTTGAACTGACTGCAGACATCCACTAGCACGCTGTTATTTAAATTTAACGCGTTGTCAGATATGATCCTTTTTGGCATGCCATATCGACATATGATCTCCTTCTTGAAGAACTTACTGACCGCCGACTTTGTGACATTGGCGTATGAAGCAGCCTCTACTCACTTGTTGAAATAATCGATGACCACAAAGATGAATCGATGTTCGTTAGAAGCCTTTGGCGAGATCGGCCCAATAACGTCCATGCCCCACATTGAGAAAGGCCATGGAGAGGTCATAACATGAAGAGGTGAATGAGGCACATGGATCTTGTCTTCATAAATTTGACACTTATGGAATTTCTTGGCGTAACTGATGCAATCTCCTTCCATCCTAGACCAGTAATACCCAAATCTCATGATTTGTTTGGCCATTGTGAACTCATTGGCATGCGTCCTGCAGACACCTTCATGGACTTCTTCCAGGATTTTCTTTGCTTCAATAGCATTAACACATCTTAGTAGCACCTGATCTTTCCTCCTTTTATACAGGATTTCTCGATCTAAGACATAGTCATTGGCTAGCCTCCTTAACGTTTTCCTATCATTTTCAATTGCCTGATCAGGGTATTCACGGTTCTTCACATATCATAGAATATCACGATACCAAGAATAATCATCTCCGTCCTCTTCTTTGTCGATATTGCAGCAATGAGCTGGAGCTGCACAAATACTCATCTGGATCGACTTCATATCCTCTCGTTTATTTACTCTGATCATAGAAGCTAACGTAGCCAAGGCATCAGCCATTTGGTTTTCATCTCGCGGGAGATAATGAAAAGTGATATCATCAAAACCCTCAATTAACTCCAAGACTAGCTTCCGGTAACTAATCAGCACGGGTCCCTTGTTTCTCATTCACCCTTAAGCTGATAGATCACTAGCGCAGAATCCCCATATACTTTTAGCACTTTGACTTTTTGTTCGATGGTTGCACAATTCCCATAATACATGATTCGTGTTCTGCCATATTGTTTGTGCAATCAAAATCCAATTTGCAACTGAATAGATAATGATCTCCACTTGGGGATATCAGGACTGCCTCAATCCCATTACCAACGGCGTTTGATGCTCCGTCAAAATTCAATTTCCAAGGATGATATTCTTGAGTGTCTTCTTCGGTAATTGCCACATATATTAGATCTTCATTAGGGAAATCAAAGTTCAAAGGCTTGTAATCTTCTAGAGCTCTACTGGCTAGAAAATCTACTATTGCGCTCCCTTTCACAGCCTTTTGGTTCACATAAATTATGTTGAATTTAGATAAAAAAAATTTCCATCGGGCCATCCTTCCATTCAGAGCGGCCAACTCTATCATGTACTTAAGAAGGTCTAATTTCGAGATTAACCAAGTCATATGATACAACATTTACTGCCTTAATCTCCAAGTTGTCCAAACCAAACCACAACATAGTTTCTCAATTGGTGAGTATCTCATTTCACACTCAGTGAATTTCTTACTGATGTAGTATATCGCCTTTTCTTTCTTTCTTGTCTCATCGTGTTGACCAAGCACACATCCCATTAAATTGTCAAATACTATCAAATACAGTATCAATGGCCTACCCGGACTAGGTGGCGTTAACACTAGGGATTGGACAAATATGTTTTAACCTTGTTAAAGGTCTTCTGGCACTCATCATCCCACACACCTAGGTTGTGTTTCTTGAGAAAACGAAATATGGGGTCACATTTCTCAATTAGTTGCGAAATGAATCGGGCGATGTAATTTAGTCTTCCTAAGAATCCTCGAACTTCCTTATGAGTGCGCGGTGGGGGCAATTTTTGTATAGACTTCACTTTGTCGAGGTCGACCTCAATTCTCTTTTTGCTAACTACGAAACCGAGCAGATTTTCTGACCTAACCCGGAAAGTACATTTTATTGGATTAAACTTTAGCTGAAACTTTCTCAACCTCAAGAACAATTTCCTCAAAACCTGTATGTGCTCTTTTTCTGTTCGAGATTTTACGATCATATCGTCAACGTAAACTTTAATCTCCTTGTGCATCATATCATGAAACAAGGTTACCATGGCTCTTTGATACGTTGCTCTCGTATTTTTTAACCCGAATGGCATCACCTTATAGTAAAATGTTCCCCACAAGGTTATGAATGTAGTCTTTTCCATGTCTTCAGGATGCATCTTTATCTGATTGTATCCGGAGAAACCATCCATGAAGGAGAACAGTGAGTAACATGTTGTATTATCCACTAACGTGTTGATATGAGGCAGCAGGAAGTTGTCCTTTGGGCCAACTTTGTTTAAGTCTCTGTAATCTATACACATCCACATTTTTCCATCTTTCTTAGGGATGGGGACGACATTGACTATCCATTCTGAGTAATTCACCAGTTGTAAGAACCCAGCATTAAATTGCTTCTTGACCTCTTCCCTTATTTTTACTGCGACATCGGGTCTTATCATTCAGAGCTTCTATTGAACTGGCTTGCACTCTTCTTTTACGGGGATGCGATGCACTGCAATATCAGCGCTGAACACAGGCATGTCTTGATATAACCATGCAAAGACATCTTTGAACTCTTGCAGTAGTTTAACGAGGTCCTGTCTTGTTTCCTCGGTTATGTAAGTTCCAATTTTCACCTCTTTCCCTTCTTTCAAAGTCAAATTCTTGATTATCTCTTTATGGGGTAGAATATATTTCTTTTCCCGTTTTACCATCCTTAACAAATTCGAAGATGACCTACAGTCTTTGTCATCTTCAAAATCCTAAGATCCCTCTAAACACATATCTCGCTAAAAAGGATATTCTGGGTCTGTAGCAGCGTCGCTCGTATCGTTGATATCGGGAGACCTATTGTAAGCATGAAAGAATATCCAAAGAATGAATCTAAGAGTGGTTTTTTTGTATAGCATGATTATGAATGAAATGAGAGAATAAAAAAAATATTTGCCCAGAATGAGTCACAAAAGTGCATTTTTATTGAAAATAAAGATGTTTGAACATGAGCCCATTTCACTGAAGATTCTTATTGTTTCTAGGCTTAAAACAACAAGTGTGTTTTGAACATTACTCGATATTAGATCTAAAAACTATAAGAATTTATTTCGTAGTCTAGTTATTCAGAACACTTCTAAGCTCATAAGAGCGAATGCCTGATAAGTTTCCTTCCATCACCCCCTCTTTAGATATGGCGTTGATGCTCAAATTTTCCATCATATCTTCTACTGTTCCCTCTCTTGTCATCTTCGGTTCAGGATGGATTATTTCTCCTGATACGAATGTACTGGATATATGGGGAAAAGTCATTGATTCCCACTTGACCTTATCCCCACTCAACCGTGCCCTTCGTCTCTATTGCCTCCTTCTCAGCTCTTCCTTCCTTTGTTTGGCGTTTAACTTATGCCCCAAGCCAAAACGATCCCGCTTGTCAGCCAAGCTTGGCACTTCGACCCGTCCATGGCGGTATTTTTTGAGTTCCCTTCCAGGCAATGCTCCTTTTCCTATCATCAGTCGTAGGCTCATCTTCGTAACTTCGGATATTTTTGGCATTAGAACCTTGCCTCCTTCGACGATGAAAGTTGTATTTTACGAACTCTAATAATCGAAAGGAACATTCTATTACCTCACTATCATTTTCTATATACGATGCATCACTGGTAACGGATGCGATAATGTCCTCGTCTGCGTTTATCCTTATCAACCGGCCCTCATTCACCAACTTTAGCTTTTGGTGCAATGATGATGGTACTGCCCATGCTGAGTAAATCCAAGGCCTCCCCAACAAACAATTATAAGAAGGCTTGATGTCCATCACTAGGAAGTTCATTTCGTATGTGTTTGGTTCGATCAACAGAGGTACCTCAATCCTTCCCATTACTTTCCTTTTGGTGTCATCGAATACTCTCACTAAATTCTGGCATGTCTTCATATGAAAGCTGTCTATAGGCAACCTATTTAATGTGGACGGAAGTAAGACAGTGCCGATCCATTGTCAATTAATACCCCTGGTAGTGTATACCCTTTGCAGTAGGTAGTGATGTGCAGAGCCTTGGTGGATCCCATGCCCCCTGGCGGTATCTCATCATCACTGAAAGAAATGAAATTGTCGGCGTTTATGTTACTGACAAGACAGTCTAGCTTGTTTAACAAAATGTCACCAGCGACATAGGTTTTGTTCAATACCTTCATTAGCAAGTTACGATGTACCTCTGAGTTTAGGAGCAAAGTCAGTATCGATATACATGCCAATTGCTTGTGTAATTGTTCCACAACACTATACTCGCTGTGTTTTAAGAATTTCAAAAACTCCTTGGCTTCATTCTCAATTATCGATTCATTAACCAGTGGTTCTGACTTTTCTCCTCCTGTTCAATCATCAAGGACTTCACTTTTTTAGGCTCGACCTTTGTGTTTGGCATGTTGATCAGCCTCTCCTTTCCTGGATATGACATATTACAGCTATAATTCCAAGGCACCTTTTTACTATCCTTATAAGGAAAAGTCACGGGTTTCTAAATTACAATTCTCGGTGCCATTTTTACTCTGGCTTCATTGATCTTCGATCATGTGATGATCACCACCGAGTGATTAACCTAAGAGACCTTCTCTACTGACTCTTCCTCCAAGGTAAATACATCTCCTCCTTTGATAAATTCAAAGAACTTCAGCCCTTTGTTATCCATCAAACTCTGTACCAGAGCTCTAAATTCATTACATGTTTCAATCTCATGGTCCTCCTCATCGTGAAACTCACAATAGTTCCTTGCTTCTCGGGATTTGCTCCCTGAGTCTTGTATGATTAAACCTCTTTCCACCATTTTCCTCCAAACCTCTCTCAACGGGGTTCTTACTTCTGCAACATTCAACTTGATTCTTTTCCCCGTATTCTCGATTATCGTGTTCACCCCATTATCAGTATTATTGGGTAACAAATTTCCTACACCAGGTGCATCATCGAACTTCACAATGCCCATTTTGATGAGCCTTTCGACTAGCCTCTTGAAAGAAAGGCAGTTATCTATCGAGTGTCCCGTAATTCCCGCATGGTATTCACATTGAGTACTTGCGTCATACCACTTAGGATATGGGGGTTGCATCAATTTTAAGTAGACAGGGGATACAATGTGTGCATCAAATAGACTTTTGTACAGCTCCCAGTACGTTATTGGAATGAGAGTAAACTGGAGCTTCTTCGTGTTTTGCTTTGTATTGGGCTCTTGTCTTGGTGAAGCTTGCTAGCCCATGGCTACCATTCTCGGTTGACTTATCGTGATCGGTTTTACATAACTCATGCTCACATTTCTGACCTCATTTTCTCTTTTCTTTCGAGGCCGACCTATTGGTCCTTTCCCCAGCCTCTATCTTTCTACACCTTATTATGTTCTCTATCATTTCACCCGACATCACTATATTCGCAAAACTCTTAGTTGTGCTTCCCAACATGTGATTAATAAAAGGTGCTTTCAAGGTATTAATGAAGAGCATGGTTATTTCTTTTTCTAGCAGTAGCGGTTAGACTTATGTAGTGACTTCCCTCCACCTCTGAGCATATTGCCTAAAACTTTCACTCGACTTTTTCTTCATATTCTGTAACGTGATCCTGTCAAGCGCAATGTCCATCACATGACCATACTGCTTCATGAAGACCTGTGCTAAGTCCTTCCAAGATTTGACTTGGGTGCTATTCAGCTGGTTGTACCATTTGGTCGCAGCCCCAGTCAAATTATCTTGGAAAGAGTGAATTAACAACTGATCATTATTGATATAACTAGTCATCCTCTGACAAAACATCGTGATGTAGGCTTCAGGGCAGCTGGTTTCATTGTATTTTTCAAACTCCAACATTTTGAACTTCGGAGGGAGCACTAGATCTGGAACCAAACTTAACTCCTTAACATCCATTCCACAATGGTAATCAGCGCTTTTCAGCGCCTTGAATTTCTTCTCTAGCCATTTGTATCAGTCTTCCATTTGCTTTGGGAGTTCTCCTTTTGCCTTTTCTACCTCTGCCATGTCATCCAGATCAAGGGCACTGGGATTTTTCGAATTGTCTCCGGTGCCTGAGCCTGTCGAGAAGTGTGTTAATGCCGAAATGCCGACCTGATTTTAAGGACTGATATTGACGGACACCCTAGGTGGATATACATTGGGTTGCGCTGGGGTATTTGTTGAGGCGAAACTCGGTGGATAGACAAGGTCCTCACTGTCATCCCCGGGGTGGACCATAGGGTTCTTTTCTTTTCCTGGCCCTCTAAGCAGTAACTGGGTTAATTGATTCATCATGTTCTTTTACGATTCTAACATCTGATCCTTCATATCTTACTGAATCTTGGCCAGTTGCTCTTGCATCTGTGTTTGCAGCCGATCCTGCATTTTCTTTTGCATTTGTTCCAGTTTTTCCAACCTTTGATCCATAACTTTAGTTTTTCTCTGTGTGTAGTAGTGATGTTCTAAGGTAACTATAACACGATTTCTAATTAATTAGGGTTCTTTTGTGAAATTTAATGTACATGATGCGATGTAATGCAAATGCATGAGATGAATGTAAAACTAAAGAGGCGTCGATTCTGATCCAATTCCATTTAGAATAACTTTATTAGAAAACAAAATCCTTTACATAAAATAGATCATATATACGGCTTTGCCTTGATGCTCAAAGTTTTAACCCTCTTAAGAAGCCAAGCCAGCTCACGACCCCAATTTGACTCTAACTCATATTTTACTCTTAGCACGTCAACCTGAACCACTAAGGTCTGTAAATGATCAGCCACTTCTCGTACCTGAGCCACGGCTTCGCCCATGATGTAATCCCTATCCCTGACCTGGTCATGCGATCGATGAAGCTGCTCCTTCCACTGCTCATTATTCGACTCAAGAAATTTAATTCGAAGTTTACAGTTCTGTAATGCAATCTCGAGTTATTCTACCTTTCCTTTCAAATCCTCGATCCTGCTCAGGCTAGCCCTTAATTCAATGTCAGAGTTACGATCACGACGTTGATGTAGTGCATTTTCTAACTCTGCTACCCGAGCTACTAACATCTCTTTCTCATTTTGGCTCTCAACCAAGCTCTTTTTAAAGTGTTTTCTCGCGCTCGAGTATCATGAAACCTTTTCGGCAGTTCTCATCGACATACTCTACTTCTTGTAATCAGTCTTCAAACTATGCAAGTCCTATTCGGCCTTCCTTTTTCCTTTTCTCAACTTCTTGGGCTCTAATTTCTGAACATCGACATCTAGCCTCAAATGCATCTTTTCTTCCTCCAGTTGCTCAATTTTCTTTCATAGCTCTACATTTCGTTTCTCAAAGTTCTGCTTTATGATCTCTAGCTCGGATGGGACCACTTGCAGATATTCCTCCATCGGTCGCGTGCCTCCTTAGCTTGGTCCGAGGATATTGTCATTGACCCTTTTACTCCACCACTCATTATATTCAGGGGTCGTAATCGAACCTACAGCAAATCTTTTCATCTGGCGAGTCTGTTTTCAAGCATTAGACATTTCTCGGACCTTTTTCCTGTAATTATCCCTATTATATAAAAACTCACACTGAGCTAGCCCCTAGGTTGCCGATATGAATTATCTTAATCTGTACTACCTCAAAACCAGTAAAGAAGCATACCGACGGCCCCCCAAATCCCAAACAGAGGAACCTAGTCAAAATCCCCATACCGGTATAGAATCTCATCAGGGACCATCCAAGGGGCTCTCCATTCGACGTCCTCTTCTTGAATATTTTGGAAAATTGCTATATATTTTTCTTCCGATATGTTGTCCTGTCTCGGTGTAGCCACTATTTCTTTCAGTGGAGAATAATTCTCGGAGAATACCCAATAAGAAACTTTGTCTATTTTCCAAAAATGAATGTGAAACCAAGCTAGCAACATTTGCGCACATCCAATGAATCTTCCTTCACCTGCTCTCCGACACGCGCTCAAAGATCTAAATGTTTCGGCCAAGATTGCAGGAACTGGCGTGACCCCCTTATCAAGTCTATTAAACAGGTCAGAAACCGCTTCATCTATGTACCCTAGTGCTATCGGGAAAACAATCAACCCGTAAATACTCAAAGTAAACACATCAACCCTTTTCTTCACATCTGGGTGTGCCAAAATCAGATCTTGTAAACTTTTTCAGGGAATACATTTACTTCCTCTTTTTTGCTTGATACGAGCCGTAACCCACTCTTCACTCATTCCCGTGATATTCATCAACTTCTTCACAAAAGTCAGGACGTTAGTGGCTCTAGAATAGGCCTTGTCAACTTGAAACTTTAGACATCGAAGAAAGGCTGTATACTCTTCTACTGTAGGCCACAAATCCACATTCCCAAAGGTAAAGTAACTGTAGGTAAGATTCTAAAATTGAATCAAAGCTCAAAGCAGGTACTTATCCACCTTAATGTCGAGTAGATAGGGCATGTCACCATAATTACTATAAAATAGTTGTTTGACTTCATTGTCCCAATTGACCCATATATCTTTCAATTCCCGGAGATCATTTTGTGTCATGCTAATACGGGTGAAGTCCCATAATTCTGACGTGTACCCCTCTGCTAAGCTATCACCCTTTTCTAATTATGTTTTCTCTGACCATACATGGACAACTGTATCATCCTCCACTTTATCAAGAAAATCGTTCTCCATCGCAAGCTCTCTAGTTAGTAACTGAACGTGAATCGACACCTTTTTTTTATGATGAAAATGTCATGCAATCAAAGCAAACAAAACAAGTCAGTATACAAACTAGAATTCAAAGTAAACAAAGAGTAGTAGAGCATCTATTCGGATGACCACTAATTGTTCGACATGGCTATACCTAGGGCGGGCCTTTATGACTCACTATATGCGGTTTGGTTCTAAAGAAATGGGACCTGAACCAGCAGATTCATCGGTCCTCACTCATTATATGCTCATATGGACCGAGTTCAGTTCAGGGAAATACATTTCCTTATGGCTGCACGGAGGTGAAAACCTCATGAAAACATAGGTACGAATGTATCCTGAAAGCGATCCACTATCTTGCACGGAGGTGGAAACCTCACGAAGGAAATATGTAATGACCCAAAATTCACGGGCACCAAAAAAGTGAGTTATAGAGCCTTCGTCTTAGTGAAATAAGTTTGAAAATAATTATTAGAAATATTTATGAGTTTAGTAGTGTGCCTAATTAGGTTTTAATTAGGTGAATTTAGCTTAATTTAGAGTAATTTGTAAAAAGAACTAAATCGAATAAGGGGTAAAAGTTTAATTCTAAAGTAATAGAAAATAAAAATGATTAAAATGGTAATTAAACTATTTACAAAAGTTGAGGCGGCATATATGTATTAAAATCTAAAATTTTATTTAGGTTATATATAATTATTATATAATTATTATATAATTATAAACTATCATTATATTTTTATATTATTATTATTATTATTATTATTATTATTATTATTATTATTATTATTATTATTATTATTATTAGTATTAGTATTGTTATTATTATTATTAAATGAAGTAAATAGTAGACAATTGTATGGTTTAATTAAATACATGTGTAATAATATGTATAATACAATTGTAATACAAGTATTATTTATTAAGTAGATATTTATTATTTATTATTAATAAGTAAAAGATATTTATTAGATAAATAATTAAAACAAGATTTTATGGTATGAAAAACAAATTAGATAATGACATTTGTAATAATATAAATATGTACACTTGTAATAAAATAACTAATTTACTTAATATTAAAGTAAAAGATATTTGTTAATTAAATAATTAAATTATTAGATTTTTTGTGTGAAAAATAAAATAAATGGTAACAAATGTATGGTATTGATGGTGTACACTTGTGTGTATATGATTAAATACTTAATAAATATTTAAAATAAATATATTATAATATATGTTAATTGAATCAACAAAGTAAATAAAAGAATAAAAGAACGAAATAAAAAGAAACAAAGAAAAGAAAGAAATAGACATTCAAAACAGAGCAGGAAGAAAAGGGGAAAGAAAAAGAAGAAGGAAAAACTAAGAGTTTAAGGTTTAAAGCTTTGATTGGTAAGTCATTTAAGTCCTTTCTATTTAATTTTGATGTTTTAGAAGCTTTAAAACAAGGTTTTGATGAAATTAAGTTGATAGTTCAAGAGTTCACATGTTTTCAAATAGGGTTTATGTTGGACAAATTATGGAATTAGGGATTTAATTGAATGAATTCTAAGTTAGAATCGATTAAGGGATTAAATTGAAAACTAGGCTATAAGTTTTATGTTGTAGGGACTAAATTAAAGAAATTTCAAAATTAAGAAAATATGCTGGAAATTTTATAGTTAAATATGAGTTTAGACAAAATTTGAATAGAAAAAGAGAGTGAATTGGATTAAGAAAGTAAGTAAGTTTACTTAGGATTAAATTGGGAATAAGGTAGGAATTGTTTAGAAATTTAATTATTTATTTTAACTAATGCTGTAAATAATAATGTAAATTACTATTATTTTCGTAGCCAACAAAGAACCTAAAGCATTGGCACGAAAAGGAAAGGAGAAAGTTATCGAGGAGTAATCGCAAAATTCGGGTTTGTATTACTATAATTCAAATTATTTATTTATTCATTAAATGTTTAATTTAATTTATGTATATGGTAAGTAAATTATAAGGTAAGTATATTTGTTGAATTGTATAAAAATTTAATTGAATGATGAATATGTATTGAAATTGAATTGCTTATGGATTGAAATAAAAAAAGTGTATTGAATTGAATTGAAATTGAAATTGAAAAGTGATATGGAATACCCTATTAACTAGTCGAAATTTGAGTCGGATATAATTGGCATGCCATAGGATTTGGAAGAGTGCTGGAAATTGCGGCTTTATCGATCGGGCACTTTATGTGTCGTATTTTAGGCACCTCGTGTGTCGTTTTAGGCACTTTATGTGTCGTATTCTGATCAGGTACTATGTACCGTTTTAGGCACAATGTGCCGTACCGGTGTGTCTGGGTTAGAATCCGTGTATCCGTCAAAGTCCGGGACTGTTAATAGGGTAAACATGTAAAATGAGAAATTTAAAATAAATTGATTGATTATATTATTGAAACATTGAAAGAAATGAGAAAGTTGAATTATGAATTGAAATGAAGATTAAGAATGAAAGGCATGAATTTAATATTCATGTAGTGATTGAAATTGTTACATGTGATATATGATGGAAATTGAAGAATAGTTAAAAATTGTATTGTTATTATTAATGAATGAAGTTTAAGAATGAATTGATATTTGAGAAATTGGATAGTTACATGTTCGGTAATTATAATTCTTTATTGCTATTATAATTTGAATTATGGTAATACCACTGAGTATATTCATACTCTCGTATGGTTGTTTCCGTATGTGAGTTAGTAGAAGTCAATTGTCCCGGCTCAGCATCCAGAACATTCCCGACTCCAACACAAACTTGGTGATGAATTTTTCTTTTGGGTAAAAGTGGCATGTACATAGATGTTGTGTGATCACTTAAATATGTATATTATTTGGGTCGCGAAGGATGAATTATAAGGTTTAAATGGTTAAATGAAATGGTAAGAAAGGTATATGATATTTTGACACATGAACATTAAGTTGATAAATGAATGAAGTTTTCAATCAAATTTTGAATGATGCTATGATAATTATTTAAGTTAAAACTATTTTAATGATATAAATATCAGTTAGGTGAATTTGAAACATTGATATTAGTTGTTTTGGTTTGAAATTTGCAGGGGGTTTTAAGTAAAAATAAGCAGAAATACTGCCGAAATTTTTATATAAAAAAATTAAAAAATTAAAAATTACAAAAAAAAAAATCGAAATACTCGAACAAGTCCCGTTCTACTTTTAATACGTGTTTTGGACTTTGAGAGTCCAACATAGGGACTTAATTATTTGTTTTACTAGGAATGTTATATTAATTGTGAATTATTCGTAAGCTGTCTGATATGTCCGGTAATGCCTCGTAACCCTGTTTCAGTGACAGTTTAGGGTTAGGGGGTGTTACAAAATAGTTTCTCACTCCCACTTAAAAAGGGTAATCACAACGGTCATGCAAGATGATGCAGGAATATCCTACGAGACTCAAATCACAACAAACATATGACTTGACACAAAATGAGTACGACAAAAGAACCATGATTTTTTAAATCAAATTTTCGATTTTCGACAAAAGGACAGAAAACAATTAATTTTACGGCTTGACTCTCTTATTTTCCCCAGTGAAGTCGTCACTATTTTTATTTTGAAGAACGGGGATCGATTTTAAAATAAAATATGAAGTCACCACCGATCTTTTTCGAGATGTGATCGGATCACCTTGAGATTGATCATTTTAATAAAACATTTTGATTTATTAAAACAATGATTTTGGATTTACGAAATTCGAGAAAAAGAGTTTGGGAGTCGGTTATGCACGAGGAAGAGTTAGCACCCTCATAACGCCCAAAAATTTGTACCTAATTGATTAATTAATGTCTTAATGTCGAAAATTTGAAAAGATTTTAGAATACGATCCCATTTAAAAATGTTTTTATACTCGAATTGGATATTAAGATTCCCTTGTTCCGAAGTAATAAAATATCACATCCAGTACGTTAGGATACGACAATTCAAACCCTCGAAACCAAGATCATCTTATGATTTCCAAAATTCATGCGTTGGAATTTCAAAAGGATATCCAGTTATTTGGTCAAACGGTAAATTGAAACCTAGCACGTTAGGGCACGATTTCTCGAATTTCCAAACACGAAATATTGCCTTATTTTCGAAAACTTTTGAATAATAATATCAAGTGCTTTGCTTTAAATAGATGTATTCTTTACTTTGAAACCATGATATGCGAATGCAATTGACATGTAAACAAGATCGAATGCACTAATAAAATAATTTGTGATGGTCACGTAATATACCTTATATACAAACTAACATGATAATCAAAGACAAATGAATTAAAAGATATATATAACAAATTAAAAATATATGCAAATAGAAATTGAGTGTAAAAACAATTTGAAAATGATAATAAATGAGTTCAAAATAATAATGTGAGAAAAGAATCTGAAAATCAATAATATACAAAATGATTTTTTTTAAATAATAATATATGACAAAATCTAAAATACGTAATGTATATACATATATAAAAAAGCAAAATAAATCACATAAAGAAAAAGTTCAAAATAAACAATAAATATATTTAAAATAAATAATATATATAAGAGTTGGGAATAAATATTATGTAAAAACTTGAAATAAACAAATAAACTAAAAAAATGAAAATAAAATGAATTTATATATAAAAATAATAAGTAAATAAACAAACGAATAAATGCTAAGTATTTAGCTAACTAATTTAATAGTATGGTAATAATAATAATGGTGGTAATAATACTAATAATAATAACAATACTAATTAAAATAATAGTAATAGTAATAATAGAAATAATAATACCAAAAATACTAATAAACATAATAATAAATATAAAAACCAAATTAATTAATTTAACAATAAAAGTTTTAGGGCCAAATTTGAAATAAAAGATAGGGGAAGGACCGAATTAAAACATGCGCGAAACAGGGAGGGTCCAAAAAGCAAATATCCTTTTCCCCTAAACGTGTCGTTGCTAGGGGGACCAATTTGTAATTGCAGTAGATCCGTGGGGCAAATTTAGAAATAAAAATAATTTTAATTGTAAAATCATAAAAAAGCGGAGGGACCAAACTGGCAATTAGACCGTCACTTAAAAAACACGCGGATCTCCTAGCAGGTCGGATCGGTCGGACGGGGAAGGCTCAGAACGGCGTCGTTTTGGCCTATATGCATTGGCACCAAAACGGCGCCGTATGGGGACACTATAAAAGCCCATTTTTTAGTCAAAAACCTCATTTCCCTTATTCAATCTAAAAAAAAAATAAAAACCTTTCCCCACAAAAACTTCTCAAGCGATTCCCCTCTGGTCCAAAGCTCCGGCGCTGGACCACCGTGACAGCCACCGGTCACCGGTGACTGCGTCGCCGTCCACGGTGGTCGGAGGTAAAAAGATTGGCCATTTTTGGCCTTTTTAACCCCCGATCCTAAAAATGCCATCTTTCATCAGAGATGGCGGCCTCAATCTTCCCCACGACGGCGCAAAAGCAAAGAAAGGTAAGATTTTTACCCTCTTTTCGTTTATTTCTTTTTTAAAAACAAGTAAAGGAAAATGAAATAAATAAATAAAAGCAAAATGAACAACCTTTTCGAAATCTCTTTTCTATTGAATTTGTGTTTTCTCTTGTATTTCGATCTCTATCTGTGTATTCTTGTTTCATGTATTCGTAAAAAACAAAAGTACATTAGGGTTTTCTTTTATATTGAAAATAAAAGATAAAATACAACATTTATCCATTTGATGTTTTCTGTTGCTATTTTCTCACCAGGTATTGCGGTGGTGCGGGCATGTTTACATGGGCACTGACGTGGCGCGATGGAGCAGCGCACGACACGGAAGGGCGCGCGACTGCGGCGCTTGGAGGCTCGGCGGAAGGGTTTGCTAGGGTTTCAAACTTGCTGAAACTATTTTAAGTTTATGGGCCACTTGGGCCATAAGTTTTTAATTTGGGTCTAGGTCTGTTTTTGGTATTTGGGCTATTTGTAAAAAATAGACTATTTTATTTTGGTTTCTGGTTTATGGGCCCCGGGCTAAATTGGACCATAACATCAACTGTGAGCCATCACTTCGTTAAAGTATTATCCTAAAACTTTCTTGTTTAGTGACCCTTTGCACCATCTTCTAGTTGAATCATCACAATAAATCATCTCAACCCATTATATAACTTAACTATTATGAAAATTGATTACAACATAAAACCCTTTTTTTTTCACTAATGCTATAAAAATATAAATTACAACATAAAACCCATGTTTTTTTTTTAATTGGATAGGTGATCAAATTGATCAAGCTATCGGTTCGTCGGTTCGATTAAAATCTTATTAAAAATTTTAAAAAAATCCTATTCAATCTATTCAACCGCCTAATTTAATTAATATTTTTTCTAATTCAATTGGTCTATATCGATTTTTGGGTCAATTGGTCCAAAGCCTAATAACATACTCGGTCCAGTTCAAACAACATTGCATAAAACTATATAAGTTAAATATAAGAAAGACAACATTTGTTTAATAGTAAAGTATCGCATGAAATTTTTGAGGTTTAATGTGAGTCCCACTCTATGTAAAATCATGTAAGTCTTCCCTCGATTTTATTTTAGTTTAAACCAATGATGTATTAATTTTGTTCAAATTTATTATTATTTTATGTTTGAATATATTTTGGTTACCAATCCATTTGTGCATTGTTATGTATATTACAAAAACGTATGACATGATTATAATGTAGTTAATATCACACTGGTGGACATATATTTTTGTTCTAGTATTGGTGTGAATTGGTGTGAGTGTATTTAGGTGTATCATTTCGGGTTTTCTGATGTTTTAAAATATGTTCTTATATATTATTTATACATTCAAAAATACTTCAATTACATTCATATAAATATATTTAGATGCAAGTATAAATTTTAAAATTATCAATTAAGTTTAATAATTTAATTAAATGATTATATTTTATTTTTCAATACAATTATATAAAAAAAAGTAGTTAAAATAAGAATATTAAAATCTTATACCAATCAATATAAGTTAATGAAAGTCGATATTAGACGAATCAAATCAAAACAAACCAAAATGGTAGATCACACAAAAATTTGATAAAAATGAAGTTTAGACTAGTTGATAATTGTGATTATTACAAATCATGTGATGTCATCATTTCAGCCGATCACAATTTCAACTCAACCCATCATAAATTCAACTTGAGATATAACACTTTATGATTGGTCCGAAAATTTACGTAGTCTATTCTGAATTTTGTGAGTGCTAACCCATTTATTCATTGTTGTTTGATATAAGGAAGTGAACTGTCAAGCTGATTAAACAGTTGCATGTTGTATGCCCCCTTATTGGGATGAACATTTTCCTGAATTGCTGTTATCAGGTTTCCAATGAAAGGAAAAACAATTTCGTTGGTACTATTAGCGTCAGAAATGTTGGCACATAATATCCACCGGAGTACAATTGTGCAAAATAATGCTTTGGTAAACAATACGTCCATCGCGGGCGCACAAGTTTTTAGCTGAAAAAGTTGTTGGGCCTAATGCTTTTCACCCGTTGATTCTTTGGTGGAAACTATTTAAAACATAAATTGGGATAATATAACTTTTGAACCTTGAACTCGGTAATTATGTTTATTTTGGTACTTATAAATTTTTTTTGTTTACTTTAGTACCTAAATTTGACAATTAGATTTATTTTGATCCTTAAATTTGAATTTCATCAAGATCTGACAATGTGACTAGTGTTACTAAAATAGAATTGGATTAGTCTATCAGTCTGACTAGATCGAGAATCAATTAGTATAACAATTCAAACAAAAGAGTTGAACCAATCAAATTGATTATCAGGAACCGATGTTCTGACCATTTCAACTATCAATCTAGTTATTAAAAACATTGGATGTAACACTTTAAGATTGTATTACATCACCATCTAAAAATGTATATAATTTTATTTAATTTTCAAGTGATAATGTAGCAAAATCTCAAAGTACTACATCATCAAAAAATTTTAATTTTCAAGTTTAGGGACCAGATAAACCGAGTTGTCAAGTTCAAGCGGCAAAGTGGACTAAAATGATACAAATACCAAAATGAACCTAATTACCAAGTTGAGGGTCAAAAATTATATTATCCCATAAATAAAGGAGACATCTATCTATCCTTTCGGCTTTGGGCTCAAAATGGATAGAATAGACTGGATTAAGCAGAGATGAAAGTGACTATTTAGTAGCCCATTGTATTTACATCCAAACAGCACTTGACTTATCCAAAAGGGATACCAATAGTGTTAGTTCATCTTTTTCCTATCCAAAAACAAGAAAACACCATTTCTATTTGTAAGAAGAAATTGTATGAAACTACGATTTCATATTATTTTTATCTCTTTTTATTGGGAAAATGATAAATTAAATTTTTACTTCTGATTTTCAGCAATTCTTTCTCTCGTTTTGCATTGGCAACTACATTTATGATGCAAATAAAAACACTATTCTATTATTTAAAAATAATGTTTTTTATAATAAGAATAAATTAATTTTAAATAAATTTAAAATAAAAATTCATAATTTTTATTTATAAATTACGTAAATAGTACTACAAAATTAGTTTGTATATACCAAATAAAATTGTAATAAATCAATATGAGAAACAAGATTTTAAACCAAATAAACAAAAATAAATTATAATAAAGTCTACAAATTTTGGCTTTATCTATCTAAAATAATAAAACAAAATGCAAATAAAAAAATTGCCCAACGTAAATGTGTGGGTTCTCCCTCAATTAATTAATTATTTAATTCAATGTTTATAATGATTTAGTCTGCACCATCAACATTATATGTTAAATACCCAAAACGGTGAATAAAAAGATAATATTTTACTGTAAATGAAAAAAATATTTATAATATGATTTTATAATAAATTTATATATATCAAAATTATTTTTATATTTAGGTTATAAAACGTGTAAATATTAGAAAGTTAAAATTGTTATTAGATCAATAAAAAAACTCACTTCAACACTTTTTGTCAAATTTTAAATGGTTGTTAATATTTGGTGACAAAAAAAAAATTGATTTCAAATAATTTAGTGACTAAATAAAAAAAATTAAAAGTTCAATGGCCAAAATAGAATACAAACCATAGTTTAGTGATCATTTCTATACTTTATTCTAAATAATATATATAATATAAGTGGAAAATATTATGCATAAAATAATAAATAAAGTAAAACATAAAAATAAATAATTGATAATAAAATATAATTGAAACTTTTATAATTAAAATTTTAAAATTATTATACAACTTATTAACTAAGGTAAAAAAAAGAAGAAAGAAGAAGCATATATTTATATAAATATCATAATTGGTATAATATCTAATTGAAAATATATAATTATGTTAAAAATTAAGTTAGAAATAAACTAAAATAAGTTTTAAAATTATTTTATTATAATTTTCAAGATTTTAAAAAATTCAAATTTAAATGCATATAGAAAAATAAAATAAAGAAAGGTTACTTATTTATTTGTATTGATATAATGCTTTAAATTTTAATAAAATTTAGTTAATATAATGGCTATTATTTTAATTATATTATGAAATGATAATATGACGAAATTAGTAAATATGAACACACTAAATCATAGGGAGGTTATTGGACAAAATTTAAAAAAGATATGAAATCAAAACCAACATTTAAGGATGGGACGTGTCACAAAATCAATAGACCTAAAACGCACGTCCAAAGGCAAACAATCTATCGATGCTCTCCTCAACCATTCATTGGTGGGTTGTTAACCACCAAAGAATGGTGGCTAATGTCAATCAGACTCTCAATCCAAAGCGAGTAGATTTAGAAAGACAAATAGCTCCGCGCGATATATATAAATATATTTAGGTTGCGCAAGTATTAAGAAATAGTCGCGCCATCGCCACGCTTTTGGGTGCCAACACTTCATGGCCGTCCTTTTCTGTTTGACCGCCACTTTGGAATCAATGATTTTGCATGTGCCGTTAACACCCATATTTCATTCTTTTTAACTTTAACCACACCATTTTTCCAATCCCCAATTTAGTTCAACTTATCACGATTTAACTTTAGGATAAATCCCTGAACTATAGTTTACTGTATAATTAGAGTTTTACGCATGCAATTACAAATTAAATAAAAAAATTATATAAAATTTTGAGATTTATTCCATTAACTTTTTATCATTTTAAATATGAAAACAAAATTTTTACATCTTTTTAATTTAGTTCAAATTATCAGAAATCATATTTTGATAATTTTAAATCTTAGTGCTATATGATTCAAACCTAAATTAATGGGTAGAAGAAAAGAAGACATGAATGGGGATGGCGATAAGTAGGTTGACTGGAATATAAATTATTGTTTGTTAAAATATAAATCCTTGATTTCAGTCACTCCAGCAGAGCAGAGTAGAGTAGTTGAATTCAGTCCCGTTGTATGGACAAAGTGCGTGGATTGACATCATCAGTATTGTGTTCAACTTTTAATTATAGCCGTTTCAAAATCGCGCGATCCCTAGCTGTTGTTTATCTGTACAATGTATCGCCAAATCGTACCCTTTGCCTCCAACTTTCATTGCCCCTTAATGATGAGACGCTGGACATCTTTTCTATTTTTTAAAAATAAATTACATGCATTCAGCTATAATAAATTACAAAATATTATTTAATTAATTATGGTTTGACTTTTTTATAATTTTATTAAAACTCATCAATTTTTTTTATTTGATATAATAATAAATTTAATTTTAATATTTATATGTCATGTCAGTTTAGTTATACTTTTTTAAAATGAATCTTCAATATTTATATATTGTTTCAGTTTAATCTTAATTCTAAAATATAAAAAAAATTTAGAAGAATACATTAATAATTTTTAAAAAATACAATAAATATAAAAACATTATTAAAAAAAGGGAAGAGGAACCTTTAGTTGATTTGCTAAAACCTTAGAAGTAATTTTATAAATTACCCTACACAAGCTAATAGGTCAAAAGTTAGTAATATCATTAAGGTCCTTTTATCCTAGGAATGAGGACGATCATCGTATCATTAAGACTTGAAATGTCCTTATTACTGTCTAAAATACCACGACAAAAAGTAAGAACGTCTTTACCCACCACATCCCAATTTTCTTTAAAAAAAATACCCGAAGCCCGTCAATACCAGGAGCTTTACGGGGGTCCATTTGATTGAAGGCTTCAAGGATCTCGTCATCCATAATTTGCCTAGCCAACATGTTGTTAAAATTCTGAGTGACACTCCTTTGAATGTAATTCAAGTAATTATCATCATGATTGGAAGCCTCCGATTTAAAAAGATTGTGAAAATAGTTCCAAGCAACCCTACAAATGTTATTCGTATCACTCACCCAATTACCATTTGAATCCTTCAACCCCTCAATTTTATTTTTCTTTAACTTACTAGTGGCCCGAACGTGGAAAAACGTGTATTTCTATCACCCTCTTTAAGCCATTGAATGTGCGATATTTGAGCCTACTAGCTTTCCTCTTTAGCATAAAGATGCCCCAGCTTGATACGAGAAATTTTCAGCATATCGACATTAAACTCTATATAAGGACCATCAATGAGCTTGTCGATCCCAGCAACTAGCTGACGAATACAATTTTTCATTCTTCTATACCATCGATGTTGCCAAGGGCCAAGCATCTTACATGTAACAGCCTGTTTTCAATGAAATCGAAACAGTGGTTTCAGGACCTCAAATCCGAGTCAGCAAGAAATTTTATTTTAATATTATTTCATGATCTGAATTATGATTAAAATATTACATGAAAATTTCATAAATAAATTTTACTGATTTTATGTCTAATTCGATAAAAAGGACCAAATTGCATAAAATGCAAAAGTTGAGTTCTAGTAGCTAAATGGATAAAATAGCTACAAAATTCAAAATTAGAGATATTTTTATGATAATTAGACCATTAAGTGGAGTTAGTAGATAAATATGATGATTCATCCATGAAAAATCTAATAAAGAAAAGGACTAAATTGGAAAGAAAAAGATGAAAAGATGATAAATTAATAAAATAAGAAAATATCATTATATTATCATCTTTCCCAAATTATTTTTACATGGAAACCCTAGTTAGAATAGCTTGAAGGTAGCAAGCTTATTTGGCTCAATTAGGTGAGTATTCAAGCCCCGTTTTTAGTGATTTTTATGTTTCCAATATCGTAAAAAGCTTAATTTAGCTATCTTGGGAATTAATTGGTAAAGTTATCAAGGTACTAGGGTTTTTCCATGGATGAATATAGATGAATTATGAAATTAATGGTATAAAATGAAAGGTTGTTGATAGATAAATAACTTTTGTAAAGGAAATTTTGATGAAAACATGATTTAGGGACTAAATTGAAAAGATGTAAAATTCATGGAAAAATTCTAAATTTTGTGAAATACATGGGCTGTAAGTGTTATATATAAAAATCAAATAGGCTTGGAATAAGGATTAAATTGCATGAATTTCATTTTCCGAGCCTAGGGACGAAATCGTAATTAATCAAAAGTATATGGGCAAAATGGTAATTTTGCCTAAGATGTGAATTGAATGGAATTGAATGTGAATTGTATTAAATTGAGTTAAATTTACTCGTATAGATTCGGATAGACCTAGTTTGGAAGTGGATCAACAAAAACAAAAAGCATTGGATTAGTAGCCTACGAACACAAACATTGTCAAGGTAAGTTCGTGTAACTAAATTTATACATTTTATATGCTTGAATTGAATGCTGTGTATGAGAATTATGTAATTTTCATGCATATGAAATTGGTTACATGTCCAACAATGATCGAAAAGTATTAAATCCCGTTTAAATAAATGAAATTTGATTGGATACAAGGTTCCCGTATTGGTTGTGGTCTTGCATATGTTGAAGACACACCACAGCTCGAAAGAGCATCCTGTTATTAACCTATTGAGCTTCCTGTTATATGGTTTTTGCAAGCTTTCCATTAATCGTTCTTCGAAGCATCCTGATCGGTTGTGATCCTACATGTGTTTTAGACACACCGCAACTCTTTGGGAGCTTCCCTTTTAAAGGCTCTTCCATTAGCTTTTTGATTAATGGCTCTTTGTGAGCTTCTTGATATGGCTCGCTTGAACTTCTCGATATATGGCTATTTAGAGCTTCCTGATTAATGGCTCTTCGGGAGCTACCTGTTACTGGCTCTTATGAGTTTCCTAAATATAGCTCTTATGAGCTTCCCGTTATACAGCCTGGATAAGCTTCCCGTTATACATCTCAGATGAGCTTCTCGTTATATGGCTCGAGAGAGTGCTTCCCGTTTATGTACTCGTATGAGCATTTTCGAATATGAAGTGACGGATTACAGTTTTGTACATTTCGAGTGCACTACCTATGTATCCATCGATATTTCAAATAAATTCAATGGGCAAAGTTTCGATATAGGATAATCTAAACTTAAGATGAATTATTATGGAAATGTACATGTTATATAAATACATGATGTGGAAAGTATATGTACATGGAAATTTGATTGATGAGCTCATCCTTGTTTCTTGATATTCACATAAAGTACATGACTAACATATTTCTTCAGGTTATATGTGTTTAGGTTAATTGCCAAATTTCTTTGGATGAATTTTGTGTGCTTACCTTAAATGTAAATAAATGGTAAGTTAATTTTCCGTTATATGAACTTGCTAAGCATTAAATGCTTACTCTGTTTTAATTCCTCTGTTTTTATAGTACTCGGAAGCTCATAAAGGTTAGATGCTGGTTAGAGCTAGGGGTGTTCAGTCGGTTAACCGACCCGAAATAACATTAACCGAATTAACCGACCCTTCAAAATTTTTAATAGTTAATTGAACCAAAATTTTTTCAAAAAATTAACCAAACCGAAATTTTTTCTGTTAATTCGGTCGATTAACCGAATTAACCAAAAATTATATGCTTTTTTATTTTTGGTTAAAATAAGTATAAAATTAACCGAATTAACCGAATTAATCGAATTACTCAAATTACCCAAATTAACCGAATTAACCGAATTAACCGAATTATTTGTATAAAATTATATGTTTTTTATTTTTATTTTTATTTTTAGAATTTTATTTTTATTTATTAAATTATTTGTAATTTTTATGATTGAGTTGGGTAATTGGGTTGGGTTGGGTTGGGTACTTGGGTTAATATATATTAGATTGGGTATTTGGGTTTATGTTGGATTGGGTTTGAGTAAATAGTGGGCTATTTATATATTATAATTTTATTTATTAATTTTTCAGTTAAACCGAAAAAATTTGGTTAACCGATCGGTTTCGAACCTAATTAACCGTTAACTAAAAACTCAAAAAATTATTAACCGACCTCCGATCGAATTAATTCGGTTAACCGATCGATTAACCAAATTCGGTCGGTTAACTGAATTTTTCGGTTTTACCCGAATTTTGCACACCCCTAGTCAGAGCCACATCACATTATCCATCGGACTTTTCGATATATAAAGCAAGCTCATTTTAGTTATAATGGCATGTATAGGTTAAATTGGCCAAATGATGGCATATAAATACTTGGTTGAATATAGTCATTGGTATGGCTTGTAAAGAATATATCTTGATGTATATATATATATATGTGTGTGTAGCCTTATCATGCTTGGAATGTGTTTGAAGTGGTTAAATGATAGAAAGCATATAGACATATTGATGGTTAGGTTGAGTTAGCAACATATGCATATATGTGAAATTAGTTACTTTAGTAAACTTGAATACTTAGTTATTTGTGATAATATGTCATGCTTAAGACATGAATTTGGCTTGATTTGAATGATTTGTATTGGCTTGAGAATATATTTAAGTGTTATGTAGGTTGAAAGAAAATTTGGGTGAGAAATATGGCTTAGAAATGGCCTTATTTCATCCACACGAGCAGAGACATGGATGTGTGTCTCAGCCGTGTATGACACACGACTTAGCACATGGGCATGTGATTTGGCTGTGTGTCATCTGCATCTTTAAAATTCAAAACAGAATGCTCAGGTATTTTCACACGGCCTAGCACACGAGCGTGTGGCTTGGTCGTGTGACCCCTGCACATTATTTATACAAGTCAGTATGCTTACACGGTCTAGCACACGGGCGTGTGGCTTGGCCGTATGACCCAAGTCAGTAGGCACCCTAATTTGGATATGGGCTAGGACACAGCCGTGCGTCCCTATTTCGAATGTCTATATAGCCTAAGACACGAGTGTGTCTCTTAATTTTGTGAACCACACGGCTTGGCCACACGAGCGTGCATCCCCTACACCTAGGAAAAATTTTGAGATTTTGCGAAAAATTCTCTGAGTCCTCGGTTTAGTCCCGACTCGTTTCTAATGCATATTTTTGGCCTCAATGGCTCATAAGAGGGACAATATGATTGGTTATGAATAGATTCTGGTATGTTTGATAAATTATATGAAATGTCTATTATACGTTCTATAAATTTTGATAATGTTCTGTAGCCTTATTCCGACGACGGATACGAGTTAGGTGTGTTACATCACTCACCTTCTCAAATTTCTCGATAATGTTAATCTTATTACTGCTCCAAGCTTGCTTAATAATATCCTTGGCTTCTTTCTCTTTCCCCAGCACGCATCAAATTTAAAAAATAGTCTCGAGTCTTTAATGTCTTCTCTAGGCTTTCGACCCATAGTGTCCAACAATATAGCATCGTGATCAGAGTTTGCTTGTCTCACCACATTTGTCGCAAGGAAATGGAAATTATCAATAGCATTAGCAGAGATTAAAAATCTATCCAACCTCTCTTTTGTCATATTAACACCTTCTTGATTATTAACCCACGTAAACTAGCCCTTGTCAGTTTTGATGTCAACAAGAGCCAACTCCTCCATTACTTCTCTAAACTCATCAATTGTCACCTTGGATTTCCTTCTACCCCCATCTTTTTCAGCATTGTTGATGATAGCATTAAAGTTGCCACTTACGATCCAATCCTTCCTAACTGAGCTTCCCACCATTCTAAGGATATCCCAAGAGTGATTTCTTAAGTTCGGATCAGCATTGCCATAAAACCTCGTGAACCTAAATCTGTTATGCCCTTCCATTTTAACAAAAGAATCAATATGGTGACAGGAGTAATTTTGTATAGCCATATCAACACCTTCCTTCCACATCAACGCCAAACTTCCACGTCGACTTTCCGAATTCACAGCCAAGCAACCTAGCATCCTACAAATATTACGAACACGAGTAAAGTTTATAGAATGCATTTTTGTTTCACATAAAAAGACAACATCATGATTATTTGCAATAAGGAGTTGCTTGAGTTCTCGAACTGTCACAGGGTTCCCAAGCACAGGACAGTTCCAACAAAAAAACTTCATTGCTCTTGGCGGGGCTGGTCACCAACCACTGTCTTACATGGTGAATGACTGTTCATTAATTTCCTTCGAACCATTCTATTATGACTCTCCTCGTTGTTTTCCCCATTACTCCATTTTGTTCTTTTTTGTTTACACTTCATTTCGCCTCATCTATCACGTGTTGATCGTGTTGGACACTTTTCCATATGATAGCAAGATTTTGACTCATCTTTCTCGACTCTTAACTTTTTCTTTTTCCTTTAGAATCGTTATATTATTTTCAACCTCGTTCCCAGCTTTGTTTCCATTATTCTCTTCACTCGAGTTTTTTTTTTCTCTAAGATTTCAATCCCGTTTCGCCAGTTACCTCTATTTTGAGTTGACCCCCTAGTTGAGCTCTTAGCCAGCTACCATATTGAAAACTTAGGTTACTCGTTTCAAGGTGTTCCTCTCTTCTAATACATCTCTATGTAGTATGTCCAATGAGACCATACATGTAGTAGAAAATGTGAAGCCTTTCATACTTGATGGCACGTATAGTCTCGGTCCCCTAATGTCCAACCAAGGGAACAACCCATCGAAGGGGCCGTAAAACATCAATTTTAACCCTAATCCTTATGTATTTAGTCCAACCTCCATTTATATCCCGTCAGTCAATCGCCACAACTTCTCCTATTGCCTCTCCAACATCAATGGCAACCTGTCTATCCATTTGCTCAAAGGGGATATTGTAAATCCTAATCCAAAATGGAGTAATATTAAACGCATAGTCGTCCATCTTTTGACCTTTAACAAACAATAGCATTGCGAACAGGCATGGATAAAAAATCCATGGAGTCAGGTTTAGGATTCTTGTTCTGTCATCAATATTCCCAAATTTCACAAGTATCACTCCCTCATTTAAAGCCACAAAATTGACTGCTCCCTTGGTAGATTCCTGTTCGTACTGATCACCATTTTTTATTCTTCTTTAGAGAAGTTTAGCCTTTCCAGCAAATCATTGATATCCTCAGCCATACGTGAAGCTAGAGAATCGAGTAGTAAAATACACCACGGCCGGGAGAAAAACAGACCCACTTCACTTAAAGAAACCTAAGGCTAGAGGGAAACCACAAGGAACACAAAGAAAAAAACAACTCCAAAAAAGAACAAGCAAGGAGCAGATAAAAGAAAGCAAAACCAGCAAGATCGCCAATCTGTAAGAAAAAAAACCTTAAGATCGTTAAACGAGACCGTCCCACAAGACTAAAGAAATCGGGTAAGAAACCTTAAAAAAACCAGGAGCAGTTAAACATAAAAGATCCAGAAAAAAATCAAAACTGAGAGAAAAAAAACCACCTGCGTTGCAGCCCCTCGGAACAGAAAATCTCAAAAAGAAAAGCAAGTAGCTCTTAATGATAGGAAAACTTATGAAAAGGAAAACATAAAAACCGTTTAACCAGCCAAAGAGAAAAAGAAAAGAAAGAAAAAAAAATAAAAAAGGAAAACTGACAAAACTCTAAGAAAAAACTACATACAATAGAAACACAGAAACATGAGAAAATTTAATGAGTAAACTCTACATAATAAAAGAAGATTAAAGAAAACCGAAAAGACGTATGTATGCAATAAAGAGAAACAGAAGAAAAGTCAAAGCATAAGGCCAAAAAAACATGCAAAATACGATGGATTCATATTAGAAAAGTAAATACATGCAAGAAAAGAGAACATGCACAGAGAAATGACAGAAATAACCAATCAAGAAGATTACCATCCCCTTTTTCACCCCAGGGCAAGGTGTTCGCTTCTGCACTTTCCACATAATAGCACTGTACTAGTCTCGAAAAACCCTCATTTGAAGTCTTTGAAAACCCCACAAAATAGGGACGCACAAAACACCGCACTCACTGTCCAATTATTCTTTTAAAACGAACAAAGACGGACACCAAAAGCAAAATCGAAACAAGAAAGAAAATCGCAAAAATCCTGGACCGTTTTATCATGCTACCAGTAGAGGTTCATGCTACCATTCGCTACCAGTCAACATTCATTGATTATTGTTATTCCCATTAAATTTTAATAGGATTATTATTAAAAATAATTTAATAATAAATAATTTAATCATGTTTTAATATAATTATTATTAAATATAATTTAATAAAATAAAAATATATAATTTAATAATATTTTTATTTAATAAAAATATTATTAAATTATATTAAAATATTTCAAATATTTTATTTTTATATTTTTTAAGTAGAAGTTTTAAAGGATTAATCTAAAATTTTTTATTCTTATTCAATGTTACATGGAAGTGATATCAAAGAATAACTATTACAGAAAGATAAGTAATAGCGAAGTAATGATCACTCTATTAGATGAGTATTATATTTAACCAAATAAAGGAATGGTTTACCATTCAATGAATAAATAGGAATGCTACTCCATTCCTCCCAACCAAATATGGTGTTAGTCAATGACCAACACATGATAATAAGGACCATATGTTAAATATTAGAGAGAGAATAACCCAACAAATATAAACTAGAACAATTAGATAAAATTGCATATGATGTTTATTTTTCTTTCTACTTTTATTAGTAATCATATTATCAACTACTTGTTTAGACTAACATAATATATATGATTATTTTATTTTAATTTTTGTTACTTGTTTAGAAATTATTTTGATCATACTAATAATTTTTATAGTAATTAATATTTTAAAAAAATATAAATTGTGTAACTACAATTTGTACTACCAAACATTCATAAAAAATTAAATTATACTTTTATTCAATTATTTTGTGATGTCCAAACAAACCTTTAGCATAATTCAAATTAGTCTAATGTAAGCTTGAAAATTTAAATCAAATTAGTGTAATTAGATTAATGGCATTAAGTAAGGTTAATTTTAGGTCAATTAAGTTTGTTTAATTTGTGTAAGGTAAACTAAGATTATCAGTTTAGATTAAACCAGTAGTATGGAATTATTTTTACTTTGGGGTAAAAATTTGAGTTGGGACTTAGATTATATTAAAACTAATGGAAGTTTAGATCAAAATTTGATTAAGTTGAATTTTAGGGTTAATTATGTTGGAGTTGTGATTAATTTAAGTTTAAATAAATTAAAATATGGTTAAATTAGGTTAACTTAGAATTTAGTTTTAAGGACACGTAACACTTGTTTTTTTTCATTGGTCTATTTTTTAATAAATTCATGTGTTATTTTTACACTGAAGCAAAAGAGGCTAACTGTGGAATTGACCGAACACTTAGAATCATGGTTTGTGATTCCTACATTTTAAATTATTTAATGTTGTAGTTAAATTATTAGCTTAGTGATTGTGATATTAAATTTCCTTTGAAATTTATTATAATTGTCTTGAAATCTTTTGGATATAGTTGGCATGCCTTGGAGTATAGGGATCTCACATTGTTATATTATGCAAATGGCTTTGTGTTTTCAAGAGTATTGCTATTGTTGCACTTTGTGCATTGGTGTTCAGTTGGTTATTGATGAAATCACATATAACATACAATATTGCTATTGTTTATTGATCGTTTGGTGTTCAAATAGAAAATCGAGTGCTTGAATGACTTTCCACGTAATGTTACTTGGGCAAATTAATTAATATATGATTGCATTGTTTCTTTGAAAATTATTGTTGAATGTCACTTTCACTTGTTGAATTTTTGCATAAATATATATTTCAATGTGATTAGAATGCTTTTAATTTTAATTACATCCATTGGTAGTTTAAAATGTATTGGATCACTGTTGAGCTATGAAAAGCTCAATGTTTGGATTTTTAATTATGTGCGTAGGTTATAGATAGTTTGTGAGCTCGTAATTGAAAAGCATTGTGTAATACCCTGAAAATATTTACAGTAAGATATTATCCTTGATATAGTAAAATAAGGAAATAAAGTGAAAAAAAAAAGGAAATTTTGAGATATGTCAATATTGAGAAGTATATTATGATATATTAATTCAAGAAAGGACTAAATTGTAAAAGTGAGAAAAGTTTTGTTGCACAAGAGTAAATACTCAAAATTTGAGGGGTTAAAGTGTAAATATGAAAAATTTGAAGGACCAATAGTGTAAATATTTTAAGAGTGGAATAATCTAGAAACTAAGGAAAATGGATGAATTAGGACCAAATTGAATAGATGAAGAAATTATGAGGGACTAAATTGCAATTTTACCAAATTAAATGATGACTTAAGGATGGAATTTTAAAAGATAATGAAGGGCAAAATGGTCAATTGGAAGAGAGAGAAATCTAGAAAGTAATAATGATGCTAGAGATATTTTGATATTTTATAATTATTTAATTAGATAAATATTATTTTATTAATATTTTAATAAGATATTTTATTATTATTTTATTAGTATATAAAGAAAGAAAGATGAGAAATTCTCATCCATATTTCCCATGCACTAACGTGAGAGAAAGAGAGGAAAAAGAAAGTTTTGCTTTCTTTACAATTTAGTCCTTTTACCAAAAATTCACCATTTTCACCCAAAAATCAAATGAATTTCCATAGCTACCAAGAGAGAAAAATGTTAAGGAGACCATGGGGAGTTAGAATATCAAGTTGGATTCAAGAAATAGAAGCTGGAGGAGAGAGAAAATCAAGTTAAAGATTAGTATCAATAGAACAAGGTAAGTATATCAAGATTTCAATATGTTTTTAAGTTTGTTATTATTGACAAAGCATGGAAATAATGTTATAGTAGAGTTTTCTTACATAAGGTCCTATGTTCATGATATGTTAGTGAAGAGAAAATAAGAGACAGTGATGAGAAATGGTGTAGAAAAAGAAAATAAGGGTGTTATAACATGGTAATTAATATTTTGTACTAAAACAGTTTTGGACAGCAGCAGTAGTCTAACTTTGAAAAATCATCAAAAATTGTAGAAATCTAATTATAGGATGAATAAAATATGAAATTAAATCTTATTAAGTCTAGTTTCTTATAGAAGAAATTATGTAAGCAATGGAATTGTAAATCATGAGATATGATGAATTTTGTGAGACAAGGTCAGAATGATTTCGGGTTCCCCTGTTTTGACTTTGTAAAATCATAAAAATTTGGATAAAAATAATTAGGGGTTTAAATTTATATTTTTAGAATCCTGAATGAGTCTATTTTCAATATAAACAAACGGGAACATCATTTGAATTCTGTACAAGGAGATAATTAATTTTTAGTGAAGAAGGGTCAGAACTGTTAGACAGCAGAACAGGGGTAATTTTAAAGAATAAACTGTACTTATTGGATAAACTAAAAATTCTGAAAATTTTATGGTAAGAAGATATATGAGTCTAGTTTCAGGGAAAATTAGCGGATCTTAATTTTGAGTTCTATAGCTCCAGATATAAATAATTTAGTGACCATGATGCAGATAGACAGCTTGAATATTCATAAAAGTAAATAATAAAAATTATGGATAATGTTACTTACAAGTGTATTATCTACATTAAGGATGTGGAATGGAGAGGAGGAGGAGGAAAAATATGTATGAATATTCATCTAGCATGGCTAATTTGCATATTCTAGGCTCAAGGACTAAATTGAATAAAAGTAAAATTTTATGGGCAATTTTGTAAAAATGTAAAAAAATGATCAAATTGCATGAAATGGATTATTTTATTATTTAAATTACAAAATTGAATGAAATTATTAATTTAGTTCAAGATCAGGGGAAAACATGTTTTAGGGATTAAATTGAAAAGTGTTGAAAGAATAAATTGAAAAGTGTTGAAATTATAGAAAATTCTGATATTTTATAGAATTCATGGACTGTTATAAATATATATAAGAATAATAGCTGGAAATAAGGATTAAACTGCAAGAATTTTATTTTCCTGACCCTAAGGATGAAATCGTCATTAATTAAGAGTTCAGGGGCAAAATGTTAAATTTTGCCTAAAGCATTAATTAAATGCATTAGTATATGAAATGAATGAAAATGATGATCAAATTTATTTATAAAGATTCGAACGACTCAAATATGAGACTCGATCGTGAAAAAGAAAAGATATCGGATTAATGAAATTATAAACACAAACAAGCAATGAGGTAAGTTCATGTAACTTGAATTATATTCTTAAATGCTTTAAATGCATTTTTTTTTTATGAATATGATTTGAATGTTCATTATATGAAATTTTATGAAACATTGATATATTTGATAAAAAAAAGGAAAGAAATCTCAGTTGAATGAAAGGAAAATTCGATGGATCTCTGGAAAAGGAATTGGCGGTAAAAGGATCAAGCCGGACGGGTGATCCTATCTCGATATAGCCCTCCCGAAGAATATGTGGAAAATGGATTTAGCCCGGACGGGTAATCCGAACTAGGGTCTCGAATTTAGCTTTGGGTGGTAATTCGAGATCCAAGCTCATTAGAGTAATTGTCGTTGCTGAGGGGATTTAGCTCGGGTGGTAATCCCGACAATACTGCGTGAGTTTATATTACTGAGGATTTAGCTGGGTGGTAATCCCACTCGTAAGGATGAGGTTCGCGCGGAGTGTGCTCTCGATATGAAACGTGTAAGACCATGGTTGAAAGATACCATGGCAACTGATATGAAAGCGTGAAAGACCATGGTTGAAAGATACCATGGCAACTTTGATATGAAATGTGTAAGACCATGGTTGAAAGATACCATGGCAACCTGATATGAAATGTGTAAGACCATGGTTGAAAGATACCATGGCAACGTGATATGAAATGAACAAGACCATGGTTGAAAGATATCATGGCAACATGACAGAAAATGAGTAAGACCATAGTTGAAAGATACTATGGCATCATGTCAAAGATGAATAAGACCGTGGATGGGAGATGCTATGACATCCGTTGAACAATTGATATCCAGGTAATATGTATCAGATGACGAATGGTTATATGAAATGGTTGTGTGTAATGTTTACAAGAACTGGTCATATGGAAATATATATGTACAAAATAGTTGTATGAAATAATTATGAAGATAGATAAACGAAATAAGTATGAGTACGTGGAATATAAATTATGTTAGGTTTGATATAAGCTATTATCGGAATAAATATACATAAAATATATGGAAATGATGGAGTATGAAATATTAATATAATGAAATGAATCATATATGCTTATGAAGAAACGGTAAGAGCATGATATGTTTCATGACATGTACATATATGATTATCTTTGATATGTTGATACAAGAAAATTATGTAAGTTGAGACTATTATTGAACTCAAGTACGATATGTCGAGAAAATAGTTATATCAATGTTGAATTTATATGAGATATGTGCAAGTACACTAACAATATTACTATTTGATGCTTATACAAGTACTAATCTGTTGATTGAATGGTAATATATTTATTTACATGATGCATTGAATCGGTAAGCATTTAATTTTTTTTTAAGTAATCTACAAATGGTAGTAATGCTCCGAAACCCTGTTCTGGCAACGGATACGGGTTAGGGGTGTTACACATTGCCAAAGAGTCTCCACAATCCTTAGTTCATAAAGACGTTACACATTGTTTTAGCCTTGACATGTACCTAAGATTTAGTTATTTTATATCGATTAAATGTTGAGAGGATGTTGAAGGAAAATGGGGAATCTGTGGGAATGTTGGAGGAGATGGAGGTGGAGTCAACAATGGTACTAACAGTAGGGAAGCGGTGGAGAAAAATGTAAAATTTTAAAATATTTTTATGGGTAAAGTACACTAACAGTCACTCAACTTTGACTTCAATAATAAAACAGTCACTCAACTTTCAAAAAATAATAAATTTGTCACTAACATTATCGAAAAGTAGCAAATCAGTCATCCACTAACATTTTTTGTGGCCAAACAAGACAGGTGACTTGGCCAATTAACTAGCTAGCGTGGCCAATTAACTTACCACAGTAGAAACCCAATTTAAGAACCAAACAAAACAGTAAAAAAAGAATAAATGAAGAAAAAGAAGAATAAGAAAAAGAAAAAGAAGAGAAGAAATGGAGATGCTGAAACAAGAAAAACCATCAGAGATCCAAACTTTTCCTTCCTCACCGTTTATTCACCCCCTCCAACTTCCTGTCACTTAACCCAGTGAAGAAGAGCTTCCAATCGATCTATAAATTTCTTTAATGATTTTATAGATTTCCTTAATGATGTTTCGTCTGTGAATCAACCTTAATTTTATAGATTTTTCATAACGATTTCTAGATCTAGGGTTAGGTTTTGTTAGGAATTGGGGCTTTTATAGATTTCCACTCTCTGTTTTTGGGTTGAGTCGTTTCAATCAGTTGAAAAAGGGTGGAGATGAAGAGGTAGGGACCTTTGTTTTTGTGTGGACGAACCCTAGTTATTATAGAAGAAGAAGGCCTAAACATCTCTCTTTCCTTTTTACTTTCTCTTCTTTCTTGTGCTTTCATATTGGCTCATCACTGCTTTAGCTTTTCTTTTGATTTCTCTCATCTCTATAAGTTCTTCTTTTTCCTTTCCCGAGTTTCGATTAGTTGCCTCTGTTTTTTTTTCTCTCTTTTTCTGCGTCTTGGCTTCTCTTATATATTTTTTAGTATATTCTTTTGGTGTATAAAATGACGACCTTGCTGGTGATATGGATGTAAATGCTTCTCTTTGTTCTTCAATCTTTAATGGTTAGTAGTCAATACTATTTTTTTTCCTTTTTTGCACCATCTTGGTATAATCGAATGGCCTTGCATATAAGGAAATTGGCTTCTGTTCTTCTTCTTCTTCTCCTACTGCCCAACTAGGGTTCTTAAATAAGGATGTTTGAATGATAGCAAACCTTCAAACGTGGCCAGTTAAATGACAGCCAAGGACTCCAATGTGGCTGGTTAAATGACATGTCACTTTTCTGTTATGTCTATAACGGAAAATAGTTAGTAAGACTGATTTGTTATTTTTTGAAAGTTGAGTGTCTGAATGTACTTTACGCTATTTTTATATTTATTATATATTTAAAATATTAATGTATTTTTTATTTTAAAAAATACTTTTTTGGATGTTAAAGGTTATTTCTTTTTTAAGTCATGATAAAATTAACACAATATCAAAACTTAAGAACTAATATTATACCCATTTTTGAGAAAAAAAAAAACAATTAGATCACCATTTGATAACTCGGTGATAAAAAGAAATTAAGGGTCTACTTGTTTACATTTAAAAGGTTTTACTGAAAATATTTTTTGTATTTTCCTGTGTTTGTTTCACAGAAAATAGTTTGGTCAACGGAAAATGGCTTACAGGTCAAAATAAAATAAGCCATTTTTCCTGTAAAATGACTTACCATTTTGAAAAATATAAGTTATTTTCTGAAAAAGAGCTCATCTATAGATAATTTTATTTTAATATAAAAATTAACTTAAATCAAGCTTAATATTATTATATTGATAATAAATTTTATTTTTATTTTTAAAAATATTTAAAATATTATATTTTTCAATATTATTAAACATACATATTTAATTATTTATATTTAGTCATTTAATAAATTATTAATATAATAAATATAATTTATTATTTTAATAAATTATTTAATATTTCAATTTTATTTTAATAATAAATTTTAAAAATAATAATTTTAAATAATATTATTTAGATATTATTGAAAATATTCAATAATAATATTTTAATAATAAATATTTATTATAATTATAAATATATTAATAATAAATATTTTGTAGTATAAAGGTTAAAATATGTCATAAGTCTATGTACACTTCACATATTTGTAATTTAGCCTTTGTACTTTTATTTTCAAGAATTTAGTCCTTTCACTTTTCAAATTTAAAAATCAAGTCAATTGTTGACATCGATAAATTTTTTTATCAATTTTGTTTATGTCACATTTTTAAATAAAAAAATACTCAATTAATAGTCATATAATTAAAAAATAGTGTTGTAATGAATCTGAATTTAATATAATATTTTTAATATATGAAAAAATAATGTAAAATATAAAATTATAGATAAAAATAAAATCAATTAAACAATAAAAAAAATCTTAAATATATATTTATTTAATAGAAAACCAACTTTTATAAAATATATTTAAAAATTCTATCAAATAATAACAAATATTTTACATAAATCATTTTCTACAAATTATTTTTCGAAAGTGATTTTCGGGTAAACAAACTGCCTAAGTATAACTCATTTTACCCTTTCTTTTGTCTAATATGTCTTCTCTGTGTCGCACGCTTTAGTATATCTTTTCTCTCTCCATGTGTCGCGCGTCGTCAAAAATCTCATTATAAATGGAGATATAGAGTAGCAGCAATTTGCCATTTCTTTGTTGCTAAAACGATACAATACATGGACTTGTGGATGGATGATCCCCTCACCGGGAAGCGCTTCAGCTCGACTGACGATGATGAAGAAGTTGTAAGATTTTTTTTTTTGTCTTAATCTTTTTCTTTTTAAGTTTTAGCTTGTGCCATTGACTTGGTAAATAACAGATTAAATTCTTATTTTTTCTGTTTGATTTCTCTTCTTTTTTTTTTTTTTTTTTTTTTTTAAGCATAGATCTGTAAACTTAATATCTTCAACTTGCCAGATAACCCAAGTTATCCCAGCGATTTGTGGCTCTGGGTGAAGTTTTTGGTTAAATTCTGCTATCAGTCCCTCTGAAAGTTGTTGATTTAATTTTGTATTTTAATTTGATCAGTTTTAGTACTTTTCAATTTGGGAACCAATTATTTTTAAAAATTTTAAATTTTAATCTTGCCCTAGTTAAATCCATTTGGTTAAATTCAATTACTAGCCTTGTATCATGTTGGATCATTCTAAGTCCTTAAATGGCAGTTGTTAATCTATTTATTGGATTTTTAGTGAATAATAAATAATAATATGTTTGTAGCATCAAATTTTGGAAGTTAAAGAATTTAACTCTTATCGGATTGAGATTTTAAAATTTGAAAAAGTACAATAACTTAAAAGGACTAAATTAAAGTACATGGATTGCAGAAAGTACAAGACTAATAGCAGAATTTTAATCAATTTTTGTTGCAGTTGTATTTCAATTTGATTTGATGGAAACTTGTTTTCCCCTTCTTTCAGCTACAGCAATGGGATCCAGGATCTTTAATGTACTCCGGTTGGGCAGAAAATCAATCTGGAATCAGCAATGAGATTATCCAAAGCCAGGCTAATGGAAGCACGGTCCAAGCCTCTCAATCCCCAAACATTTCCAATGCTCCTGTTTTGAGAAAATGCCATTCTAATTTATCTCAAGCTGAACGAGCTCTGAGGAAAAGGATGACTGATCAGGCATATCGAGGAAGAGTTAAGGTTAGAATACTATCTCATCTCTCATCTCATTTCTCTTGAATGAATTTGGATACGGTGGAATATGCCTTTGGAACAGGATGCAATATTTCATCCAATTTTCATTCTGTGTTTTTATTTCTTTCTGAAAATAGAATATGAATCAGGAGTTTAACTTGATTGTCTGAATTTACAACAGAAACTACTCTTCTTGTTAACAAAACTTAACTTTGATTTTCTCCTAATTTATCTGAAAATAAGCAGGTCTAACGACTTGTTCGCGAATTTGAAAATGTTGTTTTAAAATAAGAAAAAAAAGTAATTAGTAAGTGAATTAAATCAAACCCGTAAATATACTAGTTGATTTCTTTGAGTTTTGGCTTTTGTCATTGCAAAATCAAATCTTGTAATATATCTATCATTTTAGTCCAACCTTTATTGTAGCTTAGTTTAGCATTACGGCTGCAGTTGTAAAAAGTTTGGTCTGAAAAAAGAAAGTGCATTTGGAAAATGTTGCTTTGAAAAATTATGGTTTGGGAATTTTAAACTTTTAGCATTGCTGTTAACTATTGCTATGAAAAGTTAAAATGTCAATTTTAAAAACATGATGTTAGAAGATAGACGAGACAAATGAGGTTTTTTTGCATTTTTCTTTTTCAAAATCATATTTTCCAACAGCAAAAGCATTAAAGTGCATATTCTTGGTTTGGTTCAAAATGTATTTTGTCGAAAAGCTTTGGCTACTAAAATCGTTTTAGCAATGATTTGACCATCAAAAAGTGCTTTTTGATAGCTTGAAGCATTGCTAAACAAGCACTTGTTTTCCTTCCAAAGTGGGTCAATGAAGAAGCATTAGACTTTAGAGATGTTAGTGGGAAATTATAAAGGAAGATTTAAGAGCAGAATTCCCAATGTACATAAAGATTTTGTTCCAATTGATGGGTAGTCTGAGTCTTGAGTGACAAGTCTTTTTCCTCTGGAAACAGTTACACAAAGAGCTAATGAAATCAAATTTGGAGAGCCTTACTGGAGAAAACGAATCACTGAAGAAAGAAAATCAATCCTTAAAAGCGGCTAATGCTTCCATGAACCAAACCTTGACGGATCAAGCAAAAGAGATTAATCAGTTGAGGAGTGATCTTTTGCAGCTGAAGAACGACCATGAGAAGCAAAATATTCTTTTGGAAACACTCTCAGGGCTTCTAGTAAGTCTCTTTTGTCTCTCTCTTCATATACATGTAGTTTTTCTTTCCTTTTTTGCTTGAAGAAAATAATGGATAGGCTCCTAATTGGTTATAATAGTGAGAAAGGAAATTGGCTTAAAATGCTTGTATGGTTGCTACAACTTTTCATTTTTAATCAAGTACTTTGTGCAACACATGTCGGGCAAATATAGAGAGGTAGTTTTATCATCCAAATATGTGAAGAAAACTAGTAATGATTTGAACTTGCCTCTGTAGGAGATATGTCTATATCCAACACTCACCAACCATGTCCAAGGAACATAGGATCTTATACATTTCATTTGTTTAACAATTAAAAAGATTTTATGGTTTTTAAGCCCAAAAAGCCTGGTCTCTTAATTTCTTTTGTTTATGAATTTTCATATTTCTGGCAACTGCTTGTACCTCTGTTTCTTTCTTTTTCGGCAACCTTTTTTTTGTTAGGACAAAATGTAATAAGAACAGAACATCAAGCTAAACCGATTAGGCGTAGGTGAAAAGATTCAAGTTGAATGTAAATACTACAGGCTATCTAAGATTTAACTAATTTGGAGGGAAACCACTTTTAACATTTTCTTATTCCTTTGTGTTCTGAATTTCATTGCTGTGCATCCATGTTTTTGAACCTTAACTCTGCCTGTTTCTACTGCTACTGCTGCTGTGTGCAATGAATATCACTCATACGGATCCCATACTTGTGTCAACATTGGTGTATGGGCAAAATAATGAATTCCAAGCAACAGGGGTCATTAGTTTAACTTTAAATTTGATTATATCAATTTGTGATGGTATCTTAGAGGCCCAACCTTACTTGAACAAAATCTGACCTTGGCTCAGTTGATAGTATTTTAGAAGCAATCAATCACATAGTCTAACTTTTTTGTTATGTCCTAAATTTGTCAAGATAGTGTAAGTAGTAAAGTTTTTAGACTTTGTTCGATAAAAGAGCATGAAAATGGAAAAAATAGGAAGTTGAAGGTGTAAGTAAAACAAGATCGCACTAAAACATTTGCACGAGGTTATCCAACAGAAAAGAATAAATTGCAAATAGCACATTAGTTACTTGGCATTTCTACTACTGTATGCATAGAAACTGAGAAAGTCTGAGTAGGTGACCAGCAAAATAATAATTTCCAATTATATGTGTCTGGCTTACAAGTTAATCAAATATAAGGTAAAAGAATTACACCAAACTTGTTCTTGCAGATGAATTAGTATAATTTTTTAAACTCAGTTTGTCAATATTGTGTTTGCCCTGAACAATTTTCCACTTCTACACTTTTTAATCTGTTGTAATTACTTTTTTACACTCATGCAGGTGTTAAACAAAATCATATTAGTATTATTAACCCCAGACTTTCATAATAGTTTTTTACTGGTTTCCTATGAGTTTTGCTAATAAGCGTTGTTGCTAAAAGTTGTCATTCTAAAACCTTGGTTGCTCATTTTAGAGCTCACATATGATGGTATAGATTTTTTAACTCAGTGGTTTTGATTGTAGTCTGATCCATTGAAGCTCGAAAATGAGAAACTGAAGGAAGAAAATGCGATGTTAAGGAAGTATGCCAATCTTAATAGTCGCATACCGCAGATTTTGGAGGAGAATGCGAAGCTAAAAATTGAAAATAAGGTACTCAAGGTTCAGAATGATGCTTTATGTGGGAAGATTATTGCTGACAATGACAGGAAGTGTGAGCAAGAACCATAAGCTGAAATACTTTTTGATGATATGCCTGCAGTATGTGTTCTTTCTTTCTATTTGTGTACAGCTTGTTTTTGCTCTTTGTCCATGGCTACTTTTGGCATTCCTTCTAAATGCTGTGTAGCTTCTCGGTTGAATTCGCATCTTTTCTGGACCATTTAGTTAGATCATCCTTGACAACTATTCTTCCTTAGTCTCATTTATCTTCTTGCTTCACGCTTCATTTCCACGTAACTCTCTCGAATTTCACACTTACTTGCAAGATTCTAGTGTAGCTATCAATATATAGTAGTGTGGGTGGTCATTAATCCGCGGTTGTGGTTTGACTCCAGTTGATTTATCCATGGAGGTGGTCTGGCCATCACGATGTTATTCACTTCGGGTTCTACTTAATTCCTTCATCAGTTATGGTCTTTGAATTTTATGTTGTATTCGTCTTTTGTTTTCTTCTTTTTTTGTACATATACTGAATCCTCTTTCATAGTATGTATGTATGTATATCTATGAGCAGGCCTCTTTCTATCTGTATGACCTCAATGTTCTAATTAAAATATTTAATATTTTTTCATCGAAATATGAAATGTATGATTGAGAATCTGTTTTGGTTTGAATATTATTGCTTCTCTTTTTCAAAAATAAAGTTTACAAAGAAAAAGGGAATAGGTCAGATCAGATTTTTAGTGATGATTTACGCCATAAATTTCTAAGTTATTAAAAGATGAAGATGGCTATTTCTTAGACGAGTAAAACTTGAATTGGTATTGGTGTTTCTAGGAGTGAGTATTTGATCGAGTCGAATTAAGTGATAAAATTTTAAGTTAATTGAGTCTTATTTTGTTATCCCAATTTAATTTGAAAATTATTTTAATGTAGTTTTTTTTTATGTTTTCCCTCTACGTGTTTACATTTCATTGGCTTAAACCATCATATCTGATTTTTTTTAATAGAAATGGTCAAGGGACGAAAGTGATGGATGAACTACATAGATAGTCACCCAACTAAAAAAATTATCATTTTAGGCACTCAAAATAAAAGTTTGCAATTTAAGCACACTCACGTTACATAATTCGGTCATTTTGGTCATTCTCGTTAAAATCACAAAATGACAAGCTGATATGATAGTTAAAAAATCAGTATAATAATAAATTTAGCTCTCAACTTTTACATATTATTTCGATTTAGTCATAATTTTTAAAAATTAATTCTTAAAATTTTAAAATGTTCTCAATTTGATCTTAATTCTAAAAAAATCAAAGAAATATATAAATATTTTCAAAAAATATAATAAAAAATTTAAAATTTATATTAATATTAAATAAAATAAAATATTAATATTTATTATCGATTTTGAAAATATTTATGTATTTTTATATATTTCTTTGATTTTTTAGAATTAGGATTAAATTAAGAACATTTAAAAATATTGAAAGAGAATTTTTAAAAATTATGACTAAATTAATATAATATGTAAAAGTTGAGAGCTAAATTTGTTATCATACTAATTTTTTTAATTATGATATCAGCTTTGAATGGAGTGACCAAAATGATGATAATATAAAATATGTATATATATATTATTTGAGTTGAGTACCCTAATACTGAGAAAATAATTTGGATCCTTGCATTTTGGCACTAGTGGGTCTTTTTCATTTATCCAAAGGCAGGGAAGGGAAAGTTCTGTGCAATCTATTATCGATCTTTTTATTTTCAATGCTCAAGACCCTCAAAACAATCACAGGACTTAACCATCCTTGCTCAATCCCCTTCAGACCATTGTCCTCCCATACTTTGACAGATTCCCACCTCAAATCCTTAGTTCTCAGCCAATACTCTAATGGAACTTTCTCCAATCTCCTCCAGAACGTCGTCGCTTTACCCTCTGTTCTTCTCACCGCCTGCCAAAACCTCTCCAACTCCCCCCATTTATCAACAACAACAACGACGGCGCTTCCCACCTCTGTTTCCAACCACTTCTCCATTTATCAAATGGGTCATGAAATTTCTCAGAACAAGTTCGATGTTTCCTCTTGCCGTGTCAAAATGGACCCGCCCAGTCCTTCAGGTGAGCCTTTGATTTTACCAAACTTGAAACTAAAGGTCTTGATTGAAGCCATTAGGATGGTCCTGGAAATTGTTTATGATGAAAAGTTTGTGACATTTTCTTATGGTGGACGTGTTGGAATGGGCAGACACACTGCCATTAGGTACTTAAAGAACAATGTAACAAACCCAAGTTGGTGGTTTAATGTTTCCTTTTGTTCTGGCAAGTTTGATGAGTTTAATGTTGATAAGTTGTGTTGGTTTATTGGAGAGAAAATTAAAGATGCTATGTTGATTGATGTGATAAAGAAGTTGTTTGAATGTGATGTGGTTAGAGTTGAATTTGGTGGTTGCTATTTAGGGAGAGGGCTTCCTCAAGAAAGTGCCTTGTGTTCGATTTTGATTAATGTTTATTTTGATGGTTTTGATAGAGAAATTCAAGAAATGAGGCTTCGAATGAATAAAAAGACCTTTAAATTTGAGTTAACTGAGCCTGATTTGAATAATTCTAATATTTTCTATAAGCCGGTGAAACTTTATGCTGTTAGGTACTTGGATGAGATATTGGTAATTACATCCGGGTCAAAGATGTTAGTAAGGGAGTTGAAGGACCATGTTTTGGATTTTTTGGAACGAAATTTGGGGTTGAAGGTGGATAGAGTTAAAACAGCCATCCATAGTGCTGTATCAGAGAAGATTATGTTTTTGGGGATGGAGCTGCAGGCTGTTCCTCCTTCTGTTTTGCACCCCCCTATGTCGGAGAAGGCAATTAGAGCGAGGAAGAAGTATGATAGACAGAAGGAAGTTAAAGCTTTAGAATTGAGGAATGCTCGGGAGAGGAATAGGAAAAAGTTAGGTCTGAAAATATTAAGTCATGTTTTTAAGAAGTTGAAGCAGAGTAACAATGGTTTTAGATATGAATATCAAATTGAGAGTGAAGTCAGAGAAATCTTTAGGACTTGGGCTGATGAAGTAGTCGTAGAGTTCATGGGGTCCTTGGAAGAACGATGGAACTGGCATCGGCTGCTCTCTAGAGGTGATTTTTTATCTTTAAGACATGTTAGAGATCAGTTGCCACAAGATCTTGTTGACGCTTATGACAAATTCCAAGAACAAGTAGACAAGCATTTGGCACCTACCAAAGCTAGAATGGCATTGGAGGAAGAAGAAAAGAGGGTAAGAGAAGAAGAAGAACAGAAATATTCTGAGCGCACAGTAGAGGATCTGACCAAGTTGTGTATGAAGGTTTCTGCACCCATAGAACTTGTTAGGAAGGCTGTTAGAATGGTTGGTTTTACGAATAATATGGGTCGTCCCAGGCCAATCAGCGTACTATTTGCATTAGAAGATGCTGATATTGTTAGGTGGTATGCTGGTGTTGGAAGAAGATGGCTGGATTTCTTCTGCTGCTGTCACAACTTCAGAATGGTGAAAACTATTGTTTCTTATCATCTTAGGTTCTCTTGTATTTTAACACTGGCACACAAGCATGAATCCACCAAACTTGAAGCAATTAAACATTACAGTAAAGATTTGAAGGTCTCAGATATGAATGGATATGAAGAAATTTACTTCCCAACTGAGAGGGATGTTAAGATGATGGGTGATAAAAATCTTTCAGACCCGAAACCCGTGGATGGAGCTATATCTTTGGCTTTGATTAGATTGGCTTCTGAGGAGTCATCACGTTCTTGTATTGCTCATTTCTGTGGTAGAATTGATACAACCATGTATAGGGTCAGGTTACTGCAAAATCATCTGAATTTGAACCCCCTGGATGAAGCTCAGTGGGTCAAGGGTATGGGTGCTATTCATGAAACTTTGAATAAAAAATGCCTGCCACTCTGTCCTGATCACATAAATGATTTACACATGGGTAAAATTACCCTTCAGGATATTGACTGCACTTCATTTGTGGAGGTGGACTGAGTCATTACTCTAATGGCTTTGCATGGGAACTGCTGCAGAAGGGCCGACTTTGATTTGAAGCAGAAAAAAGGACAAGATTGTAGTAAGACAAGTAAGTTCAATTTGGTTGATGGATGCCTGAGGGTTTAAGCTAAGCATATTCTTCATCGTTATTATAGTTAATGAAGTTTTGAAAATTTGGCAGAGTTATAGACAATGAAAGTTATTGTTATTTTCTGATCAGCTGAAACAGAGGGGAGGAGATTTACGGCCAAGAGGTCATTGATAATCATCAGCATTTACCAGAATGTTCACCTGAGCTCTTGAAGAATTGTATTTGTGTCTGATGCTCAAGATGTATTGTGGTTTCCATCGCCTGTGTGTTAAGAGCATATACTTACTTTATGCCTCTAAACCTTGTGCATATACATTCTAAGCGTTAAACACACCACTCCCTAATGATCCCATTGGTCTCCTAGGTGTTGGCCATGTAGCCGTAGGACATAAGTGTTAAACGCATTATCATCTAATACAAGTAGATGAGAATATATCCAAAATAGAAGCCCAATCCACCAAAATTAGAATAGATGTTTATGACTATAATGGCCCACTCTAGGATACTATACTTTTTCTCCACAGTATCATGGCAGTTTTCTTTTTTTATGTGCAAGAGGTGTCATGAGTTAATTGAATATCAAATTAAATATAAATATTTTAAAGACTATTCTTTAAAAAATGACAAATATTGTTACATCTATCTTATTTATATTTTCATAAACCAATAAAAAAGATATCTATAATGAGATTTGAACTAGGGATATTATGTATATAAAATTTTTACTTACCATTTGAACTAAAATAATTTTTATATTTATTTGAGACTAAGACAATAATGTTGTTGATTGAGTTAATGTAAAAAATGAACACATTATTACTTAAGCTCCTTACTCAACCGACCACCAACTCGGTTGGGGAAATTATAAAAATATTCTTCCTTAATTAAAATAATTTTTTTTATTATTTGATGGGTACTTTTAGTATTGATGACAACATCACGATATACAATTATAGTGCTTTTAATATCGTTATTACAATTTAATCTACTTTTTTATTTATTTTAATATCATACATATTTAATGTGTTATTATGATTATATAATTAGCTTCAGACTGTACCTTTCATTATTTATTGTATGTTTTCTTTAAATACACATCTGTATTTTAAATTCGTAATTTCCAAACTTCTAGTATATATTTATTTCTTTTAATAATTTATTTAAAAACAAAATATAAAAGTTTGGACATAAGACGCGAAAGTGCCAACTTACTTCAAGGTGTGTTGACAATTTTAATATTAAAAATAAATATTCTTTTTCGTTTTTCTACCCACAATTTAGTAGTTTTACTATGAGAGAGATTCTAATTGAATTACTCAATAAATTAAAAGATTAATCTAGAAAATTAATTCAGTTGGAAAATGATTAAAAATCCATTCCTTCTACAAAATAACAGTTATTATTGTGAGGATTTTTTTTCTTTTTATATTTTTATATAAAATTTACAAAAAATAATTTAAATCTAGAATAAATAATTGTAAAACACATGATGATACTCAACTTAGGACATTATAGTTTCCAAAGCCTCAATTTAACCATTTCAACTAAAGTCTTATTTTTATTTTAAATAACCTTTTATAAATAAAATTTTTATAATGAATGTGGCATAATCTAGAAAACATTAAAATGCTTCTAGGCTCTATTAATATATGTTCAATAGTTGATATAATGATTACATTTTATTAATTATCAATAATACATATATAATAGATTATAATATGACAATATAGTATTGCATAATATATAAATACACATTACAATATTAATAGATATGTGTAATTTAGTATATTATAATACATGTTTACAACTCGTAATACATAAAATATTATTAAAATTTTAATATCTTAAAAAATATTATTTTTGTTAAATTAAATTTTGAATTGGATTTTAATTTTTGCAAAATTATATTTGGATGTTGGGTTTAATTTGTATTTATTTTGGAGTTGAGGTTTTGGATATAATTAGTTTATTTTGGGTTAATGTGTATATTATTTCGGTTTGGGCTTAGTATAATATATATGGATTTTGGAATAAATATTTTAGAATATGAGTATTAGGTTTATACATTTAATAATAAAAATAAAAGTTTTTCAATTTCCAATTACTATAGTAATAAACAATAAAACATATTTTCGTCGATTCATATACATATCATATAATAATAAATTTTACATGCAATAAGCACTTTAACTATTTTATGTAAAAAATCTCTATTAAATATATACATATAATTTATACTTTTTATAAGGCAAATTTAAATTGCATTGTCATCGTATAAAAATAAAATATTTATAACTTAGAAACTATAAAATTATTTGAATCTATTAGAGCCCGCCTAACTCTATCCAAGCCTGAATTTAAAAAAATTCGAGTTTAAAAAAGCCTAAGCCCGAACAAATCTAAAAAAAGCTTGATCTAAGTTAGGATCTGATTAATAAGTAATTAAAGATAATTTTATCTTACTTCACATTTCTTTAAATTAAATCAAGAAGAATAAATGAATTATTTTAAGATAATTTTAAGTGGGGTGAAATTTTTTCTTAGAAATTTGAATTTAGTTTAAATACTAAAATCATCATTATTAAAAAAAATATTTAAATACCGAATAAAATTGATTTCTACACTAAAATGAAAAAAGACAGCCATAAATGAAAGAAAAAAAGTGTAAAAAGGAAAGGTATTGGGGTCACTCAAAAATAAAAAGAATATGATCCCCTCCGAATCCCTTACACCAACCACGCCCATTCTTCGCACAGTCTGACACTGGCTCAACAGTTTACTCCTAGTTTCACGTCAAAAACATTAATATATGATACATATATTCGAATATAACATATTTAAAGCCCAGAAGTTGAGTCTTTTTTTCTCTTCTTTCCCGGCCAAGGTAAAGAGAAAGATTATCAGTGACTTCCATTTTTTCTTTTTTATTGGGAAGAGAAAGGGAATTGAGGTATAAATGCTGTGGAGTTTGAGAATTGAACATCCAAAGGGCAAAAAGAATGAGAGAGGATTGAAAGAGATGTGATTGTTTTTTAACATCAAGCAGTCATCCAAGGCTCTACATTAAACCCAAACACTACATTTAAAAAAACAAAAACAAAAGGAGAAACAAATAGTTTTACCGAGTTATGTGTGTCAGATGTTCATCGTTGGCACGTGGGAATCAGTGTCCCCAGTGGCCACTCGTGGAGCATGCCATTGTCTTTGCAAAACAGTTCGAAGGTCAGTAAAAATACCTAAAAGATTAGACAAGAACTGATAAATTTGATACACGTTTTGAGCAGATAAGGGTAGTAGGGGGCCATGTGGACCGTTTTCTTCCGCGGTCGTACGGGTTTTAGCCATTTTCTTGGTAAAAGGGTCTCTCTCTCTCTACTCTCGTCTGCCCCTGCCTTTGCCTGCTTCTGGTGCTGTGTTAGGGCTTTTGCTGAGCTGAGAGGCTGAGACTGGGACTGGCTTGAAGAGTCAGATCATTTGTCTACATCACATCACCTCTCACATGCAACCCTTGTTTGTCAAATCATGTGGAATCAACAAAATAATACCCATCACATCTCACTTTCTCCCTACGTATTTCAATACCTTATTATTATTTACCATGACTATTAAATGTTTAACCTTTTCTTTTATTAATTTGCATGGCTAGATCCATTATTATTATTTTTTAAAAAGACAAATTTGATTGGTCTTTTTTATTAGTCAAAACTTTATTTGCAGGTCTTAACAACTGTATAAATATTTATGTAATGGACAGAAGGAGAGACTTTTCAACTTTCATTTTCTAAGATTTTGCACCTAAAAGAAAGCTTTAAGTAAGTGTTCCGGTTTTAAACCGAAGTTTTAGCCATCTGTTTCGTAAATTTCGTTGAATATTTAGTAGTAGCAGAAGAGAAATGAATGTAGGTGTAGGAATGTTTGGCCTGTTGGGTTTTGTAGGTTTTGATTAACAACTTTGCTTATTTGACTGATAAACATGGAGGGGAATCATGCAAGCTTTTTATTTGTTGTTTTCCATTTTGTTGACGACTGACTTTTCCGCATATTACGTGCAAAGCTATGATTGGAGAAATGTGTTCATATTTTTCGATTTGGCGACAGGTAAAAAATTAGAGCAAGGAAAACGATATTTGACGAAAGCGGAGTGCTTGCTTTTTTTAGACTTTATTTTTTCTTTTCTTTTTTTTCCAACCAATAATACAGAAAAGAAGAAAAGAGAGCTGTTGAGTTGATTGATCCCAACTTAAAAACTGAAAGTCTGACTTGATGCATTGATGCGATACGAAAAGAATTACAGACCTTTTAGAAGCTGGGATAGCAAGAATTTCCAACATCAAATCACTATCATTTTGAATGTGTTGAATTTAAATTATTTTGGGTTTAAATATTTTTAGGTTTGAATCACTTTTAAGTTAAGATTTTTTTGGATTAAGATGATTTTGGATTGGGTATTTTATTTGAGTCTTTTTTGGTTTAGCAATGTTGAGGCGGTTGTAAGAGCAATGTCACAATGTGTTCACTTGTGACTTGTATGTTAGCAAATTGAAGAAAAATATATATACTTGAGATTTGTATAGGTAAGAGATTGGAGTTTTAGTGCTCATTTGGAACTTTTTTGTGAGTGCATTTTGTATTTAGAGGAGAGTGATTTATGTCATAGGTGCAATGTGTAGTTGTTTTTCTCGAGGTGCGTTAGGATTTAAATTACTATTGTACGAGGTTAAAAGATAGTGGATTATCTCTTTAGGTAAGGCTCCACACATATAGAAAAATCAAACTGCGTAAACAACTCTTTGGTGTTCATCTTTGTTCTATAGTAGTTCTAATAATAGTTGCCACTGCTCTTAGCACTTCTCAAGTGCTCTAGCATTTATTTATTGACTATGTTCCTCAAATTGGCATTAAAACCTCCCACTTAAACGAATCTAGTGAAATTTATGGTGTCAATATTTTCTTGAAATGGACATATCATCTGTGTCTCGTCCCCTAATGTTGGATGGTTCCAACTATGCCTACTAGAAGGTTAGAATGAATGAATTCATCAAGTTGATGGATGAAAAAGCTTGGCGTACTATTCTTGCTAGTTGGGGGTCTCTTGTTCCCGAGACATTTGGAGTGAAAATACCCAAGTTTGAATTAACATAGACCATAGAAGAGGAGAAGCTTGCAAATGCTAACTCAAAAGCACTAAATACAATCTTTTGTGGTCTGGATGGATAATAATTAGAGATGAAAATGGAGTGGGGTAAGGGGCAGATGTTGCTAAATCTATCATCGCTCCACAATTAGCACTCTTTGCACCATTACCTGCCCCGCTCCACTATGGACGTATAATTTTGAAAACCACTACTACCTCCATGGATGTTTGATGCATCCATCATTGCCTTACCCCGCTCCACTTAAATTTATTTATTTTTCTACTTATCTTTAATGTTTTCCATCATTTTAAATGTTTTTTTAAACGTAAACCTTGAAAAAATATATATTTAAACATAAAACATATGAATTTTTTATACCACATTATTTCATTTTTACCCTTTTAATAATTATATATATACAAGGATAAAATGATAATTTCATATAGTGGAGTGAGGGGAAACAAAGCAAGCAATTGCCATAACCACTCCATACCCATTATAAAAAAAAATCACCCTTCCTTACCCCACGTCCACTTTTTTAAAAGAAAAATCCACTTAATTCGAAGTAGATCGGTTCGAAATCCATTGAGCAATTCGAATTTTTCCATCCCTAAAAAGAGTTTAAAAGGATATCCAAGTGTGGAAATGGGTATTCAAATTCCAAACTTGTGAGGAATGTGCTTAGATCTCTACTTGAAAGATTTGCAATAAAAGTAACTATCATTGAGAAAGCAAAGGGCATCAATAACATGAGAATTGATGAGCTTATTGGATACCTTTTGACTTTTGAGATCAACCTAGATGAGTCCAAGAGAAGTAGATCTAAAGGAGAGAAGTGCTGAGATCTAGTGCTCTTAGTGTAGTGATTTCGTCTATGTGTACTAGTAATTGTTGTGCGGAAACGTGTAAAAAAGTAAAATTATTATACTAAAAAATCACACTAAGTTCAATTCCCAAAAAAGAGAGGTGGATCACAAGGACCGCTTAAGTACCAAGTCTTTCCTAGTCAGAATATCCCTCTATCGTAATTTAATAGCAGAATAAATCACTACAATCACACTCACAAAATATGAAAAATAATACAATAAAGAACACTAGAATTTTAACGAGGTTTAGCAAATTTTGCCTACGTCCACGGGCACTACCAAATATATTTCACTCCAAAATACAAGTGAAGATTTACAAAGAGAGAGAATAATGCCTTAAGTAGAGAAAGGGACCAAAAATTGCAATTATCTCATGCCAAATCTCAATCCCACTTTTGGTTCCTTAAATCTCAGATTTCTAGTGCCAACATTTTGATACCCATATCTTTGACTTTCCAAAGTATGGATGATTGCCAATAATCTCCACAGTGAAGATTTGATTAGGATAATCTTATCTTCACTCAATTCTTTCTGCCTTTGTCAACAATACTTGATAGTACCTTCTTCAACTGTTAAACTTGCAGGATATTGATCAAGTTCAAACGATGTTCGAACTTGGTTGTTGTTACCACCTTTGTCATCATATCAGCGGGATTATCTGCAGTCTTAATCTTCTGAAGATGAATTTTCCCCTCATCAATAATTTCCCGCATAAACTGGAATCGTACGTCGATATGCTTTGTACGTGTATGATAGACTTGATTCTTTGCTAAATGAATAGCACTTTGACTATCACAAGACACGTTAATATGCTCCTAAACCAATCCCAAGGTTTTAACCATACCTTGTAACCAAATAGCTTCCTTTACAGCTTCTGTTACAGCCATGTATTCGGCTTCTATGGTTGACAACGCAACTGTAGATTGCAGTGTAGACTTCCAACTTATTGGTCCTCCAACAAGTGTAAACACATAACTGGTGGTTGATATTTGTTTGTCCAAATCATCAGCATAGTTAGAATCAACGTACCCAATAACAACTTTACCAAGTGTAATATCTTGCTTGAACAGTAATCCAACATCCATGGTCTTTTACATATACCATAGAATCCATTTCACAGCTTGCCAATGTCCTTTTCCAGGATTATGCATATACCTGCTCACTATACTAACTGCTTGTAAAATGTCAGGTCTTGTACACACCATTGCATACATCAAGCTACCTACTGCATTAGAATACGAAACTTGTAACATGTATTCTTGTTCCGTATTCGTCAAAGGAGATAGTTGTGTAGCTTGAAATGAGAAGCCAACGGGGTACTTTACTCTTAGATGCTATCAACATATCATCAATATATAAGAGCAAGTATATAAAAATTCTTTCTTGTAGCTTTTGAAAATACACGCAATGATCAAATTTACTTCTTATGTACCTTTGCCCTTTCATGAACTGATCAAATTGCTTGTACCACTACCTCGGAGATTGTTTCAATCCATAAAGCGACTTTGTCAGTTTGCAAACCCAATTTTCTTTATCAACAACCTTGAATCCATCTAGCTAATTCATATAGATTTCCTCTTTCAAATTACCGTGTAAAAATGCGGTCTTCATATCGAGCTGAACTAGTTCAAGATCATATTGCACAACTAAGGCTAGCAAAATCTGAATAGACGAATGCTTCACAACTGGAGAAAACACTTCATTGTAGTCTATTCCTTCTTTCTGAGCGTAACCCTTTGCTACTAATCTAGCCTTTATCTAGGAAATCATTCCTTCTTTGTATATACCATTTGCATCTAATTACCTTCTTTCCTTTGGACAGTGTCACCAACTCCCAAGTCCTATTTTTATAAAGAGACTGTATTTCTTCATTCATTGCTTGCTTCCACTTTTCACCATCAGGGTTACCTCTTGCTTCTGTGTAAGTAGAAAGAACATCATCATCTACAATTGGAAGTGCATAGGTCACCATATCATCAAAGCGAGTAGGCATACGAATCTCTCTTCTTGGCCTCCTATATGTAATTGAATCTTGTTGCTGTAGAAGTTTTTGGGTCGAAACTTCTTCATCATTTGTTCCTTCAATATTAGCTGAATCATCGTTAACCTTTTCAAGCTCCACTTGCTGCAAAGTATTACTGGTTTTGTCATCTTTTTGTGAATCATTGTTCTTCATCATGGTTGATTCATTAAAAGTCACATCAAAAGTCACACTAGAGACGATATCCTTTTACTCCACCAATTATACCTACGAATAATCCTTTTTTTACTCTTGGGTCTAACTTAGACTCTTTTACATGATAATATGCCGTGGAACCAAAAACATGTAAAGAATCATAATCAGTAGCAGGTTTACTAGTCCACATCTCCATAGAAGTTTTTCCATTTATTGCAGCTGATGGAAACTGGTTAATTAGATGGCACACATATGTAATTATTTCAGCCCAAAATTTCTTGCCTAATCCAGCATTGGACAACATACATCGAACTTTCTCCAATATAGTCTGATTCATACATTTTGCCACCCCATTTTGTTGTGATGTATCTCGAACAGTGAAGTGTCGCACAATGCCCTCATCTTAACATACTTGTAGAAATGGATCATTATTGTACTAGTACCATTGTCTGATCGAATTCGTTTGACCTTTCGACTAGTTTGAGTTTCCACCATCTTCTTCCTTTTTAGAAATGCATCCAAAACTTCACTTTTTATTTTCATTTGATACACCCATATTTTTCTTGAAAACAAAAGTAACAAAATAATGCATACATCCCAAAGAAGCCACTTTGGTAGGTCCCCACACATCACTATGAACGTAGTCCAAAATTCCTTTTGTATTGTGAATTGCTGAACCAAATTTTACCCTTGCCTACTTTCCCAGAACACAATGTTCACAAAATTCTAATTTGTAAGAATTTGCACCTTTCAACAAGCCTTGCTTCGCCAAATTCTGCAAAGGTTTTTCACCGGCATGTCTCAATCGTATATGCCATAACCTGGTAGCTTCTAAATCTATATCTTTTACAAAAGCTGTTGATGTTGATCCAATAATTGTACTTCTATTTAAATAGTACAAATTATTCCTTCTTGTGCCTTTTATCACCGTCAATACCCCAGCTACTACCTTTAGTAATCCATCTCTCAAAGTGATTGTGAGCCATTTAGATTCTAGGACCCCTAATGATATGAGATTTTTCTTCAAGCTAGGTATGTAGCAAACATCTGTCAAGACTTGGATTGAGCCGTCGTGATTCTTCAATTGGGTTGTACCTACTCCTATTGTCTTACAAGCGCTATCATTGCCCATAAAAATAACTCCATCTTCTAGTTCTTTAAGACTAGAAAACTAGTCTTTATTAAGACATATAAGGTGAGTACATCCCGAATCCAAAATCCACTCATCTGTATGACATGCCATTGCCATGCCAACCAAGCTAAAGTCTGACTCCTCATCATGCTCCACTACACATGCATCAGAAATATCCTTGCCCTTTTGTAACTTAGGACAATTCTTTTTCCAATGCCTTTTTCCCACGACAAAAAGCACATTCATCTTTGGCAGGTCTTCCTTTGAACTTACTCTTTCTACTAGATTTATTGCTGTGCGAATGGCCTCTTACTGTTAAGACTTCAACAGTTATATCTCTATGATCTCTTTTATTTTTCTTTCGAGTCTCAGATCTATACAATGCACTACAGACTGTATCAAATGTGATCGTATCTTTCCCATGAAGCAATGTGGTGGTAAGATGATCATATTCATCAGGAAGAGAATTCAACAACAATAATGCCTTGTCTTCATCTTCAAATTTCTCATCCAAATTTAGCAAGTCTGCTAAAATTTTATTGAATGAGTTCACATGGTCATTCATCGACATACCAGATGCATACGTGAATCGATAAAATTTCTTTTTCATATAAAGTCTATTTTCAAGACTTTTCTTTAAAAACTTTTCTTCCAGTGTATCCCACAACTTCTTTGCCGATGTCTCCCTCATGACAGAGTACTTTTGCTCTTTGGCCAAACATAGGCGAATCCCACTCCTTGTCATCCATCTTGTCGGGTTTTTCTTCAAGGGCTATATCCAGCTCTTGCTGACATAAGACATCTAGGATCTCACATTGCCACATACCAAATTATTGGTACCATCAAATTTCTCTACTTCAAATTTTGCGTTGGTCACAGTAATCTTTGCTGATGATGATGCCTTTGCCTTTTTTCTCCTCAATCCCAACTATTGTATATGTGAACAGTACCGTCAACATGAATAGTGCCGTGGATGAATAATACCATATATGTAAATAGTATCGTAAACGATCATATTCCCTAAGTTCGAATTTAGCTCTGATGCCAATTATTGTGCGGAAGCATGTAAAAGAGTAAAATTATTATACTAAAAAATCACACTAAGTTCAATTCCCAGGAAAGAGAGGTGGATCACAAGGATAGCTTAAGTACCAGGTCTTTCCTAGTCAGAATATCCCTTTATCGTAATTTTATAGCACAATAAATCACTACAATCACACTCACAAAATATGCAAAATAATACAATAAAGAACACTAGAATTGTAACGAGGTTTAGCAAATTTTGCCTACGTCCTCAAGCACTACCAAATATATTTCACTCCAAAATACAAGTGAAGATTTACAAAGAGAGAGAACAATGCCTTAAGTAGAGAATGGTAAATGTGGGTTGATAAAATGAGAAATGGTTAGACCTATTTATAGTTGAGGTTCAGGTATCAACTTGCAAAGTCACTATACAATTAGGGACCAAAAATTGAAATTATCTCATGGCAAATCTCAATCCTACTTTTAGTGCCTTAAATCTCAGATTTCTAGTGCCAACATTTTGATACCCATATCTTTGACTTTCCAAAGTATGGATGATTGCCAATAGTAATTGTTCGAACAAATTGGTTTAATAAAATATCCATCAGTATCGTTAATATCTTTGTATATTGTCCTCAATGGTTTTTACACGCAAAGCAAAATGAAAGCAAATATTGACTTATTGATTATTTAATGTTTAACTAATGCTAAACGATATTACATGGTCAGATCGTAATACAAAAAAATAACTTATATTAGTAGATAATCTAAATGTGTCCTTAGTTTAATTGGAATTGGGGAAATTGATTGAAAGAATAATATGTCATATATCAAGTCCAATTGGGGAGATACCTTGTCTTGCTTATTGGAACATATGACTCCTATAAGATAGAGACATAGATATTATTATCTGGACTGACAATATATCAGACATGACCCAAATTAAATTAATCTTAGATTCATTTATGGATTCATTAACTTGTGAAGTCTATAATATGACATACCATAATCCTCAATGGATGATGGACTATGTATGTATGACTCGTATACTTGAATGTAAATGAAAGTCTAAGTTCAAATAGACAAGGAACCAAAAGCTGATGCATTAGGTATACAACTTTTACATGATGTAGCATCTCTCCACAACAATAGAATTCATAGCCCAATAAAGGATAAACTATATTCTATCATTGGCATTACATGATTGATGAAAAAGGAACGTGAGCATTGGTCATTTGTCATAAGATAAATGATTTAATTATTATGTGTTAGTAATTAACTTTTTCATATTTGAAGTCCTAATGGAAACCATGAGATAAAATAGGATCGTCTCTGGGGAATGAATTTTATCCCAAAGAGATTAATAATATCCTATGAGGGCAGCACACTTTTGGCAAGGTCATTGGATGAACACTTAATAAAGTAGCTTTTGTAGTGATATATAATAATAGAGAGTTCACTCATGGTACTCTAGTGGAATGGCTCCATGATTGAATAAGTTGTGATTAATAAGCGAAGAATTTAAAAATATTTGAGCCCTAATTATATATGTCTAATCGATCCTTTTGCTAGCTAAAGATAACCCAAAATGAATTGTATTTAGAATCAATAGATTGTGGAATGAATGAAAACGACAAGGAAGAGAAATAGATTGCATGCATCATTATCCGCAATGAATGTGTTTTCTCACTAAGTACAAAAAATGACTTAGAAATTAATTTCAAACCTTCAAAGTATTATTTAATTGATTTTAATTAAATAATTAAAGTTCAAAATGAAAATTAAATTAATTAGTCATCATAGATTCGTTGAATAAGATAATTAAATTAATTTTCTCATAGATTCTAATACAATAAACTCACCATGACTTTAACGGAATCAAAATTGGGTTAAGAAAATAATTTAATTGAGAAATTAATTTAGTTAAGTAAATTAATTAAATAAATAATATTTTGGGAAATAGAAAATAATTATTGGGTTGGATAAATTATAAGTGTTGGATAAAAGTCTAGGAAACACATGTAATTGAACTCAAGACATGAAAGACCCAATTAGGCCTCGTCACATGATAAAGGAAGCAAATTGCAGTATTTTACAAGTGGTGCCGCCACCCTTGTATTCTAGATATACCAGAATACTAAAATTTCCATTAAAATTTTATTATTTAATTAAACCTTATTTAAACATAACTCTTGTACCAATTCTCTACAAATAGGAGCTATGAGTTAACCTATTAATATAAATTTTTTAGCATAGACATTCTGCTGAAAAATAATGGAAATTTATTTTAAAGAATAAATTCTATTTTTTGCATGAATACTCGTAGTTTTCAATTTGTTGAGAGAATTAACTTTCCTACTGAAAGCTAAATGAAGTTTTCACTATGTGCATTGGTTCGATTCGTTTGAGCCCACACTCAAAGTGATTCAGGATTCAAGGATAGTGGAGAAGATCGATTGGTTGAAAGTCAGGAAATGACCCAGACTGCCTTCGTACAAAGCAGAAGTATAATTTTGGTTAAAGCTTATTACTATAAATATCACAATGACTTAGTTTTTTAAAAAAAAAATAAACTTCCGCTGTTTCTAAAAACATTTTTTTCTAAATCAATTTTTCTAACAAGTAGAATATTCTTTGACAAGTGACAAGAGTAATTCTAATTGACAGTACCACTACCATTGAAGAATTGCAATAGTTGATAGCTATGGTGGCTTAGAACCTTAAAAAGCATTCAAAAACCATTCCAGGAAAAATAAAAAGTTTGATGCTGTAAAAAATTTCCCCAAAGTAAAAAGGCAAAGGTGTTATGATCAATGAGGAGATTACCAAGGAGAAGAAAAAGAGTATTCAATGTCATGACTGTCATAGTTTTGGCCATATATAGGTTGAGTGTGGTAACACCTGTAACAGCCCGATTTAGACCCTATTCGGAATAGTGATTTCGTAACCACAAATTCGAGTCAGAAAAATATATTTTCTGTGTTATTAATGTGTGAATTAAAGTGTGTGAAAATCTCATTTGAAAATTTTACTGTTTGGATGTCCGATTAAATAAAAGGGCTTAATCGCGTAAAATAAAAAAGTTGATAGTTAAATGTGAAAGTGCCTAATTGTTGTTTATAATATGAAGTATTTATGTTGCAATTAGACCATAATTATAAATGATGGACGGTTAAGGACATGAATATAATGTTTGTATAATTATTTCGTTAATGATATATTAGTAATTAAAGTAATAATATATGATAAATAAAACATAAAATTTAAAAGCCATGCATTCATCTTTTTACAAGGGCCGAATATTGTGAGAAAAGAAAAGAAATTAAGCTTTAAAGTTTCGGCCATATGCATGCTTGATTAAGGTATGTAATTAGTGTAACACCCCAAACCCGGCCTAGACGTTATGGCCGAATCTGCGATGTCACATGGAAGGATGCTTTGAAAAGCACCGTTTTGTTCGAAAAGTCCGTACAATATAATAACCTTTGTAGTGATCATTTACAAAGCTTTTAAATATCATGTTTGTTGATGAAAAGACTCGAGCAGGTTTAGCAATTGTTTATTTATTTTAGGTTATTATTACGCTTTAAAAACATTGTTTGTAGCGGGAGCTTTTGAAATAGTTTGTGATGACGTGTTGTTTTGAAAACGTTTATATTTTTGAAAGTTCACGTCCTACTACTAGCAGTTATAAAGCAGAGAAATTGACAACCCCAAATTAAAAATAAAACTTTAAGAGGCCTTATTACATAACCAATACCCAAATTAAATAACTTAAAGAATAAAATTTGAGACAGTAGTCAAAATCAGTCATGTAGCCCTCATCGTGTCCTTTGCAGCACCGTCCCACCTAAGGATTACTTGCACAAGAAAGCAGAAGGGTGAGTTTATGAAAACTCAGTGTGTAATCCCATTACAATAATCAGACTATCCGTAGGCAAAACAGTTTGGGCTTAAGCCTGTTTCAGTAACTGTCCAGTATCAGTGTGGGCCTTAGCCCATTAAAGTAACAGTAACATAAATGCAAACAAAGGTCCTACCCATCCATCCACTACACTCCACTCCGTCCAGCCCTACACTCCATGTGGGGATAAAAATGACCCACCCATCCCTACACTTCAAGTATAGCACCGGTTGCGGCACTAATCAGTATTTGCAACAGTGCTGCCAGTAATTGCAGCATAGCTGCCCGTACAGTACTCTTCCTCCAAATATGCCAAACCCACCCCCATGCAACATGTCATGTCATATTATAATCCGTATATGCAAAATGTCATGCTCAAATACAGTCAAACATATCGTAGGGGTATATTAGTCATTTTACCTCTTAAGGTATACCAGTCATTTCATCAGTATGGGGTTTAAGGGTACTTACCGACCCAGCAGTAAGTCTACAGTTGTCTTGAGCGACCCGTGCAACCTTAACAATCAAACAGTGGAAATGAGCCCAAAAGCCTATAACACAGCCCAAGTGGGCCCATACGTCCGTGTAGCCCATAGAGCCCAACATGACCTTGGCTGTGTGAACTACATAGCTTGGCCCAAAAATCTCTACACATCCATGTGGTTTACCCTTGTAAGGCCCACGAGTCCGTGGGGTTCACACGGCCCATTTCGGCCCAACGTAGCCCAAAGCTACCAAAGCCTACGAAATTGCTCGTGATGGTCTCTACGATCAAATGCTCGCGCTTATGCATTCAGAAGACCACACGAACGAACACACGCTCGTTTAGCATTAATGGTAACAATTTTTGGCTTTTGCCGATTTACGATTGAAGCAGTGTGATTACACACCTGATTGCGAAATTGCCCTACTGGCCCACGAGTACTCCAATCTGTTACAAGCAGGAGTTTCGGTTAATAGCCTAATATCAATTAAAGCAACCCTAATCGAAACACTTTTTCATATCGTTACCTATCCCTCGTTTTGACTGATCTAATAACCATTGCAAGCAATCGTTTCCAATCCTTAGAGACTGCCTGCAACCCATACATCCCTTGTAAACTATAACCACACTCAATCCATTATACCAAGTGTATAGCAACTTACTAAAAGCGTATACTAAGAGTGGGAGACAACAGTATTCGGCCAATACCCCAAAGCACACCTTAATTTTGAGGTATGAGATACGAAAATCTCGCTTCCTAGAAGAAAACATCATAAATGAGAGATATTAAATGCGGTTATTTCGACCAAAACCAAAGAGGGAGGGAAAGAAATAAAGTGATGGAAAGGGAGAAAGAACCTTACACTGACCCTAACCAATTGCTCAAGGAACCACTTCAAAAGCCAAAACACAATAGGGGTAGAGAGAGATGCAGGGAGATTCGACTTCAAGAAAGAATGGTATTGGCTCAGAACCAAAAGAAGGAGAGCTAACAGAGATTCGGAAGAGTTAAAGAGGTAGAAGAAGAAAAAGAGAATATTCGGCTAATGACCCAAAGAGAAGGAAAAAGTTAATGACCGATTGGGAGAGAGAGAATGAAAGTTCCGCAAGTGGTGAAGAAAGTTAAGGGAAGGAGAAAATCGATTACTCAAGTACAAAATTAGAGAACAAAACCACACTAGGCTAGTACAAAGAGTACTCGAGTGATCACAAGAATATTCGGCTACCAAGCAAAACAATAACTGAAAGAGTGAAAAAGAATGCAAAAGTAACAGAGGAATATTGATTATCGAAATGGAGAGCAACTAGATTACACTTTCGGCATTAAGAGCATGGCCGTATGACTAGGTACACCAATTCAAACCGAAAGGTTGAAGAGAATCCTAATTCGGCACTACACTCCCACTCTTCCCAAATCCCTTATTTTTCTCCTCCAAATCCTTCCCATATCTCTCAACTGATAACTCCCCTATCCAGTCCCACCATTCTCTCCTCAAATTCGGCTATTCACCCCCACTCAACCACTTCACCATCAGAGTTTCGGTCAACCCCAACTTCCTACGTTGCAAGAGCAGTAAAATAGAACACCTTTGTGCACAGGAGGACTCGAACTCAAGACCCTTCAACATCCTAGCACGTCACTTACCACTGAACTAGTTGGCTTTTTATGCCATGCAAACCTCACATTAATTTAAAAGTATACTAGGTAGAGGGAATAGTTTATTCAAATAGAAGCAAAATTTTGCTCAAGCCAAGGCTTGAACCCATGACTTCGCAGACACTCCCAAAGCACTAAACCACTAAGGCAGACATACAACCACATCACAGACACACAAAAATAATTTTAACAGGGATTTTGGGATTTGGGGTGTTACAATTCTACCTTCCTTAAAGAAAATTTCAGCCTCGAAATTTACCTGATCAAAACAAAAGAGGGTATTGTTGTTGCATTGCCTCATCGGGTTTCCACGTGGCTTCTTCAGAATTGTGATTACGCCACAGTACCTTAACTAGTGGAACAAACTTTCTTCTTAAAACCTTCACATCACGATCTAAAATTTGGACTGGCTCCTCCTCAAAGGTTAGATCTGGCCTAACCTCAATTTTTTCAGTCAAAACGATGTGTGCAGGATTAGACTGATATTGCCTCAACATAGAGACGTGGAATACATCATGAATCCGGTCCAACTCTGGGGGTAACTCAAGTTGATAAGCAACCGGTCCCACACGTTTTAGTATGCGATAGGGCCCAATGAACCTAGGGCTTAGCTTGCCCTTCCGACCAAACCCCAGTACCTTCTTCTATGGCGAGACCTTGAGAAAAACTAAGTCTCCCACATAATACTCAATCTCCTTACGTTTCAGATCCGCAAACGACTTTTGTCTATCTATTGCTGCCTTCAGTCTGTCTCGAATTAATATGACTTTATCTTCAGTATCAGAAACCAACTCAGGGCCCAAAACATGCCCTTCACCTAACTCAGTCCAATAAGAAGGAGTACGACACCTACGACCATATAATGCCTCGTAAGGTGCCATCTGTATGCTAGACTGGTAGCTATTGTTGTACGCAAACTCTGCCAACGGTAAGTAACCTTCCCAATTACCTTGGAAGTCAATCACACAACTCCTTAACATGTCCTCCAGTATCTGAATTACCCTCTCCGACTTTCCATCTGTCTGAGGATGGAATGCAGTACTGAAGTCCAACCTTGTACCCAATGCCTCATGTAACTTCTTCCAGAATCGAGATGTGAAGTGAGGATCTCTATAAGATATTATAGAAACCAGTACCCCATGCAGTCGCACTATCTCAGACACATACAATTTATCCAATTTCTGCAACGAATAATCTGTGCGAATCGGTATAAAATAGGCAGTTTTGGTCAACCGATCCATGATGACCCACACTGAATCTTTCTTAGAAAGCGTTAGGGGTAGCCCACTCACAAAGTCCATAGTTACTCTTTCCCACTTCCACAGTGGAATTTTAACTAGCTGAAGCAACCCAGAAGGCAACTGATATTTTTCTTTAAGCTATTGGCAAGTCAGAAATTTTCCCACAAAGTCGGTCACTTCACGCTTAAGACCTGGCCACCAATATATCTCACGAAGATCTCTGTACATCTTATTTCCACCTGGGTGCATAGTATAGTAGCTACTATGCGCCTCTCGCAGTATAGACTGCATCAACTCAGTATACTTAAGTACACAAATTCTGCCTCAGAAACAGAGTACTCCTTCACTATTCAACCCAAAATCCACAGTATTACCATTTTCAACTTGATGGAACCGAAGACCCAATGACTCATCCTCCAACTGTTTATTCTTAATCTGCTCAGTCCACACTGGTTTAACTTGGAGCTCAGCCAACAAGCTACCATCATCAAATAAGCTAAGACGAGCAAACATTGCTCTCAGATCAGTCATAACCTTACGACTCAATGTGTCAGCCACTACATTAGCTTTTCCAGGGTGGTATTCGATCAAATAGTCATAATCCTTAAGTAATTCGATCCATCTACGCTGCCTAAGGTTCAACTCCTTTTGAGTGAGGAGGTACTTGATGCTCTTGTGATCTGTGTAAATGATACAGTTCTCACCATATAAGTAATGCCTCCAAATTTTCAGTGCGAATACCACTGCAGCCAACTCTAAGTCATGCATCGGATCGTTCGCCTCATGCGTCTTAAACTGATGTGACGTATAAGCCACCACCTTACCCTCTTGCATCAAAACACATCCTAAACCAACTTGTGATGTATCACTATAGATAGTGAATTCTTTTCCGGACTCTGGCTGTATCAAGACAGGGGCCACAGTCAGAACCTTTTTAAGTCTCTCAAAACTTTCCTACTGTTTACAAGTCCAGTTAAATGACACCCATTTACGCAACAACTTAGTCAAAGGTGTAGCGATCAATGAGAACCCTTCTACAAAGCGTCTATAATACCCTGCCACACCTAGAAAACTTCAAATCTCCGATACCGACTTAGGCTGTTTCCAATCTAAAATAGCTTCAATTTTTTAAGGATCAACCCTAATCCCCTCAGCAGATACCACATTACCCAGAAATGCCACCTCTCGTAGCCAAAATTAACACTTAATGAACTTGGTTTACAATTGCTTCTCTCTCAAAATCTGCAGAACCACTCGGAGATGTTCATCATGCTCAACCTTGGTCTTCGAATACACCGGAATATCATCTATAAACACCACTATGAATCGATCCAGATAGGGCTGGAACACTTGATTTATCAAATCCATAAAAGTTGCTGGTGTATTTGTCAGTCCAAACGGCATCACTAAGAACTCATAATGACCACATCGAGTCCTAAAAGCCGTCTTATGCACATCTGTCTCTTTGACCCCCAATTGATGGTACCCGGATCGAAGGTCAATTTTTGAGGAAACTGACACTCCGTGAAACTGGTCGAATAGATCATCAATCCTCGATAGAGGGTACTTGTTCTTAACAGTCAGTTTATTTAGTTGCCGATAGTCGATGCACATTCGCATGGATTCATTCTTCTTTTTCACAAACAATACCGATGCTCCCCACGGAGACATATTAGGGTGGATGAACCCTCTATTCAATAACTCTTGGATTTGAGTTTTGTGTTCTACAAGCTCCTTCGGTGCCATTCTATAAGGAAAGATGGACACCGGAGCTATACTAGGCAGGAGCTCAATGCCAAATTCGACTTCACGATTTAGAGGTAACCCAGGTAACTCATCTGGAAAGACGTCTAGAAAATCTTTGACTGTTCTGATATCCTTAGCAGAAGAACCCTCAAATTCAGAACACTAATGTAGGCTAGATACGCTTCACAACCCTTACGAACCAATTTCTTAGCCCTTAGTGCAGAAATTACATTACTCAAGTAATTCCGTCGATCCTTAATTACCACTACCTCCTCGTCCTCCTCAGTTCTCAGTACTACCCGTTTAGTGGCACAGTCTAAACTTACTCGGTGTTTAACTACCCAATCCATGCCCCGTATCAAATCAAATTCTCTAAAAGGGAGTTCCATCAGATATGCTGGAAAGATAACCCCTTGTACCTCTAAGGGGACGTCTCTAAAAAATTTATTATCTCTGACGGACTACCTCAACAGACTCAATATAGTAATTCCACTTGAAGTATTTTCAACCAGAATCCTCAAGTTCTCAGCAACAGTACAGTCAACATAGGAATGGGTAGATCCTACGTCTATCAATGCAGTATAAGGTACACTAAAAATTAAAGCATACGCGTAATAATGTTTGGGGTATCTCCGTCCTCTAGGTGACGAGCAGCATAAACCAAGGCTTGCTGCCACGCCTCAGTATAACCAGCATCTCTGCCTAGTGCTCCACGGCCACAGCCTATACCATTACCACCCCTGGCTTGACAACGGCCTCTTGGAGGCTTCTGAACATCTCTCGGCGGCTGAACCGTACCCATACTAGTAGCTTGCATCTGATCGGGCCTACGTGAACAATCTCTGATGCGATGCTCCAGAGATTCGCACCTCAAACATGTCCCTACCCTTTTCCAGCACTCGCCCTGATGGCGTTTCCCACAAATAGTACAAGACTGCAGCCCAAAAGCAGCAACAAGAGGCCCAACTCTAACTAGCCCATCAACTCTGGCCTTTTTCTTAGGCCTCCCAATAGAATTTGAGGGCTCTCAAACCCTCTTATTCCTTCTACTATCTGACTCACGATTTTGGCACTTAGCGCGCTTCACATCTTCGACGATCTTCGCCTTTTCGACTAACATAGTAAAATCTCCCTCCCTCTGTAGAGCTATTAGAACTCGTAAATTACCCCTGAGGTTGTCCTCAAAACGAACACAGTGTTCATACTCCGTTGCCACAATGCCTCGCGTATAGTGGCTCAATCGCAGAAATTTCGCCTCATATTTAGCCACAGACTTATCTCCTTGAGTTAAATTAAGGAACTCTCTCCTCCGGGCATTCACATAACTAGCGCCCACGTATTTTCCTTGAAAGGCAGCCTTGAAAAAGTCCCAAGTTAATCGGTCAGGCTGAGTTCCCTCTTTAATAGTAAGCCAGGCTGAGTTCCCTCTTTAATAGTAAGCCACCATTGATAGGCTTCATCTCGCAACAAAGACACTGCACCTTTCAATTTCTTGTCAAGGGTGCAGTCGAGGTTGTCCATGATCCTCTCAGTGGCCTCAATCTAATATTCAGCCACATTAAGGGCAACTCCAGCAATACCCTTGAAAATCTCAGCCCCATTGGACCGGAGTCATTCCGTAACCGACCCGTGGCCCATAATACCAGTATTTGGCCCAACGACCCTTTCTAGAATTTTCAACATGGCCTGGGACAGTCTGTCGTCCCCAGCCACTCGATTGTGAGACCCAGTCTCAATCTCAAGTGAAGCCGGTGCCTCTCTAGTTTCAATGTTAGGCATGTGGCCCGATGTGAAGACTCAGCCCGAGCACTTCTACATCCTCTGTCGCGACCACTTGTACCTCTTCCACGAGTACCTCTAGTGCTAATCTCGATTCACATTTTTATCTTTATTAACAGTTTTATGTATCAGTTTATAGTTCCAGTGTGTAGAAGGCCCATTTTGTCCGGGACTTTGAATTTATTTGCAAAAACAAATAAATAAACCAAATGAAAATAAAATACAGTCAATGTTCATAATACAAAAAGCAATAAAACCAAGGCCAAATAAATAAACCAAATAAAAATAAAATACAGTCCATGTTCAATGGCCTAAACCCTGAACCTAGTGAGCCCAATATCGAAAAGGCACCAGAAACCCTAGAGGTTTTTAGAACACCAGTGCCGCAGCTAGCCAGAAATGGGCTCACACAAACGGCCTCCTCATGAGTGGTTTCTCCTCCACAGAACCTGCGAGAAGGAAAAAGGAAAGCACGAGAAAGAATAGAATAATAGAATACACAACTGACAGCAGAAATATATTTTTATTTTTTCACTATTTATTCTGTAAATTTGGGCTATAAAAAGCCCTCGTTTGTACTTAGCACACAGAATAGAGAAAAAAGCAATCGAATAGCAAAGGTGATTTCAAAATCTACTTTTTTTTTCTTCTTTTTGTTTCCTTCATTTTTTCTGCGATTTGTTTGCAACATTAGCATAGGAAAAATGAAAAAAAGACTTGAATCGACGCCGATGAAAGCCCAAATGTCTTGGAAGTGAGGAGGTTCGGGCGAGGGTCGAATGCTTTTTTTCTTTCAAATTTTTGCTTGGTTTTTCGAAAGAATAATATATGATTTGAAGTCTTTTTTAAAAAAAGAGAAGGAGAAAGAGTAGCTTACCAGATCTCCATGGGCATGGCCTTCAGTGGCAAGATCAAGTCGTTGCTCGTGCGCCATCGACCATCAAATTGAATGGTGGTTCGGCGGCTGCTGAAATGAAACCCTAGCAAAATAATATTAAGGCTGTAGTTCTTTTAATTAAATGATTTGCTGTGCTTAAAGAAGAAAAAGAGTGAAAATAAGGCTTTAGTAGCTGATTTAAAAACGACGTCGTTTAAGGAAGGGGGATCTGCGCGTTGACCCGATCTGAAGGCCGGATCCGCACCCTTTTGCTTTAGATGGGTAATTTGCGTGGTTAATCCCTCCCCTTTGCGCCGTATTTCGATTGGCTCCTATTTGTGTCTCATTTGTTTTTTTGAATTTTTTCCCAAAATTTGTATGCTTTTGTATTTTAGCCCGCGTCTCAAAGCAGTGTTTCAGGATCGGGGATATTTTCAGCTTTGATCCCTGTGAATTCGCGCGTGTTGTGCATGGGTCCTTATTTTAATATCATTTGTTTATTTTATTTATAAATTATCCCTGTTACTTTAAATTTATTTTAATTAAGTTTTCTATCAACACCATGCATTATTTTTTAGATAATTCGTTTTTTATTTTTTTTATTTGGTTGAGATTACCTTAATAATTTTACTTTGTTTAAAAAATCATTATTTTAAAATCTTCATATTATATTATTTTAACATTATCTATAGAATTTTATTTAAACATTTATATATGTACATACTTATGCACAAATAATTTTTTTATTAAGCTTTCTGTTTGAAATAATTATTATTTTAAAATACATTTAATATTTTTATCTATTTTATTAATTTTGCCTTGTTTTTTATTTGTATAAATATTTTGAAAGTTGGTTATATCATATTATAAAGTGTCTCATTTAAATATTTTTTGTGCATATTTGTACATATAATATTTTAATTGTTAAATCATTGTTCTAAAATTCATATTTTTTTGTTTATAAAATTATTGTTTTGAAATTCTTTATATCATATTCTTTTAATATATTATATAGTATCTCATTTAAATATTTTTTATATATATATGTATCTGTACATGTATAGCAAAATTAATTTAATCTTGTATGCATTTTTATGTTATTTTTATAAACAATTATTTCTATTCATATATGCATGTTTTGTGAATCTATTATGTGTATTATATCTTATCATGTATTTTGATTTTTTTTTATATTTTATATATTATTTAAGTTATCGTGTATATTGTCAATTTTTAAATGAATTTATGTTTAAAATATTTTGCATATTATTTGATTCAAACGTTTTATTCTATAATATTTATTTCAATAATTATATATCCCTAGTTTTTATGTAAACTTATCAACTCATATATTATGTACATTAAGTGTTCACTAATTTATTATTTTAAAATTGTCTTATACTACATTGTTTTCTAATTTCCATTTTGTTTTGTACATGTTTTGTTGATTGTTTTATATTGTGTCATATTTATTGTTGTTGTATATTATTTATTCATTGTTTTAGTTGCTGTATCAATTGTTCTCCATCCATGATTAAGAATTTGGTTACATTTTATAGTCATATTTAATTGTTGAATTTACTAATCGTGGTTTATTGTACTTTATGTGTGCATATTATTTCATGTTCATTAGTCATTTTCTATACCAATGTTTCTTTGCAATTTGTTTAGTATTCCATCTTATTTTAAAACAAATAAATGTGTTTTAAGATAATTTTCAATTGTCCTTATTATTCAAAGATTTTAAAATAAGCCAATATTCAATATTTGGGAAGTCGGGAAATCGTGCCCTATCGTGCTGGGTATGATTTTCTGTCGGACCAAATATTTGGATATCCTTTTATAATTTTGGAATATGAGCTTTTGAAGGTAAAAAAATCAATCGTATTTTTGAAGGTATAAAGGATCGTGTCCAATCATGCTGGATATGATGCTGCATACCTTTGAAACGAGGGGATTTTAATAACCAATTTAAACTACCCAAATGTTTTAAAAGGAATCAAAATTTCAAAAATTCTTTCAAAAATTTTAGATGTGAGGACAACACTTAGTTAATCTGGTACCAATTTTTGGGCGTAATGAGGGTGCTAACCTTTCCTCATACGTAACCGACTCCCGAACCCGTTTTTGGAAATTGTGTAGACCAAAATTGATTTAAAATGTTTTATTAGGTGATCCAATCACACCTAAACAAAAGATTGGTGGCAACTCCACATTTCATTTTTAAAAGTCGTTCCTCGTTTTTTCCCTAAAAAATGGTTTCGACACAGTGTTTATTACAGGATATTTTATGGAGAATACTATCAGTAATTCAAAGTTTTGTTTTCAGAGATCACAGTCGTACTATAGTTTTAGGTTACCCTAAATAGAGTATTTCAGTACAGTCTATTGCCTACAGTAATCTCAGTCTTTCATGTAACAGTCCAGTTTATACCCTAGTGAAATAGTGGTTTTGGGACCATGTATCTGAGTCAGAAAAATATTTAAATATTATTTTCCGTGCTTATGATGTGTGAATTAGCATGTGTGAAAGTCTTGTATAAAAATTTGAATGTTTGTGTGCTTAATTTTGAAAAAGGACCTAATCGCGTAAAATGTAAAATTTGCATGCTATTTGTTAAAAGTGTATTTGATTTGGTTTATTAATTGTGAGGTCCTTATTATTTTATTTTACCATTGAAATCATGAGTGGTCATAAATGTCCTTAATGAATATGAAATATATGTTAATTAGCAAGGGTAAAATTGGAATTCGGTAAATTCAGTCATATTAATAAAATAAAAAGCATGAAATTAGCCATTTATTCATGCTATTCCACCGAAAATACAAAGAAAAGAAAAGAAAAAGAAAAAGATTCATCTAGGTTTCGGCTAAGATTTTGCTCAACTAAGGTATGTGTTGAGCTCTTTTTTGATAATTTCTACGTTTTTGTAATCGTTGCTTCGTATACTATCAAGCCCATGCCTCAATTTATGATTTTGATAATAATTTTGAAATGTGCCATCGATGAATTCATGAGCTTTATGTTGTTAATTGATGAAATATGAAAGTTTGATGTTGGGTTTATATGTTTTGTCTTTGGATTTTTGATGATTTTGAGTAAAATAGGCTAAATTATAAAAATTTTATTTTGAGGAACTAAAATGTGAAATAAATGAAATTTATAGACTTGTATGAGAGCTATGGAAATTTGGCTAAGCTTGTGTACAAGCAAATTTTGTGTATTTTGTGATTTTGTGTGATTTAGGGACTAAAGTGTCGAAATGTGAAAATATGAGGGCTAATTTGTAAAAGGCCCTAAATATGTGTCTATGGATTGTTTTGAATGATTTGGTGAATAAATGAGTTAATTTTTTATAAATATAGATCAAGAAAAGAGGAATTCAGACTTAGACCGAGGGAAGTCGAAGATTATAGAGTAAACAGTTCGAGTTAATAATTCCAAGAACGAGGTAAGTTCGTACGCAAAATATGATGTTATAAGTATGTTTTAATGCTTTGATTATACATGGATTGTATATATATTTAGTTCGATGAATACAATGATAAATCAAGGATATTTGGCACTAAGTGTACGATTTGAATTAGCTTCGGCTATATGAGGCACTAAGTGTGCGATTCCGATATAACTTCGATTAATTGAGATGGCACTAAGTGTGTGGAATCATTCTAGCTTCGGCTAACCTTTAATGCACTAAGTGTGCGGATGTTTAAAGCACGAATAATTTACAGAAAGTCGTAAAATATCTTTACGGAAGGTGAGAATGAAAATGAATATGTACTGGAAAATTCAGGTATGAATGATACCTATGTGGTAGACTATATATGATGCTAATGTGTTATGTTTTAGTAAGACATAAGGAATGATAAATGTTGGTAAGATTTGGTGAGTTTTAGCGTGTGATTAAATAATGTATGGAAAGAAATGCTTGATAAGCTTTTGAATTGTGCTTTGACATAGATTAGTAAGGTTTATGAGTATGGATTTGGGTGACTATTATATGACATGAATGGCTTATGTTTTTGTATTGAATTTGGTCGAATTGGTTGAGCATATATGCTTGTTCCTTTTCTTGTAGGTTACCTAAATTAGGGTGGCAAATTGGCTATTCAAATGGCCTATTTTTGTCCACACGGGCAGAGACACGGACGTGTGTCTCAGCCATGTGTGACACACAGTCATGTTGCACGGCCATCTGTCCTCTAGGGTACCCTACAATTGTAAGTCAGTCTTAGGCACGGCCAAGGCGAACGAGCGTGCGACTATCTGTGTGACCCAAGGCAGTTTCGACCACGGCTAAGGTACACGGATGTGTCTTGTGTACATGTGAGCAAGTCAGTAAGTATACCCTGTTTTAACATGGCTTAGACACACGTGCGTGTCTAATACCGTGTAAGGCACACAACCTGTTCACATGGGCGTGTGACCTGTACCACTTTGAGAAATGTTTAAGTTTTGGAAAATTTTGTATGAGCTCGGGTTTAGTCTTGACCCTTTTCTAATGTATGTTTAAGGTCTCGATGACCTATATAAGGGACTCTATGTTGATGTTTGATCTATAATGCTATGATGTTTATGAAATGAATATTAAATGTTTCAATTTGTCCGGTAATGCCTTTAACCCTAGCCCTGCGACGGAGATGGGTTAGGGGTATTAAATTTTAACTTAATCAAGTATTAGTTTTAGAGAACTTACAGAATCGGCGCCGGAGACTCGGTGTACCACACTTTTTGGTAAAACATTTCCAAGGATTTCAAATCAATTGAAATAGTTCTTTTTCAGAATTTTAAGTTTTAAAGAAAACCCAAATCCACAGCCGAGTTTTGTAACCTGGCTCTGATACCACTAAATGTAACACACCAAACCTGGCCTAGACGTTATGGCTGAATCTGCGACGTCATGTGGAAGTGTGTTCTGAAAAGCAACGCTTTGTTCGAAAAGCCCGTACAATATAATAACCTTTGTAGTGATCATTTACAAAACTTTTAAATATCATGTTTGTTGATGAAAAGACTCGAGCAGGTTTAGTAATTGTTTATTTATTTTAGGTTATTATTACGCTTTAAAAACATTGTTTGTGGCGGGAGCTTTTGAAATAGTTTGTAATGACATGCTGTTTGGAAAACATTTATATTTTTGAAAGCTCAGGTGCTACTACTAGCAGTTATGAAACAGAGCAATTGACAATCCCAAATTAAAAACAAAACTCTAAGAGGCCTTATTACATAACCAATAACCAAATTCAATAACTTAAAGAATAAAAGTTGAGACAGTAGTCAAAACCAGTCGTGTGGCCTCCATCGAGTCCCTCGCAGCACCGACCCACTTAAGGATTACCCGGACAGGAAAGCAGAAGGGTGAGTTCATGAAAACTCAGTGTGTAATCCCATTATAATAATCAGACTATCCGTAGGCAAAACAGTTTGGGCTAAATCTCGTTTTAGTAACTGTCCAGTATCAGTGTGGGCCTTAGCCCATTACAGTAACTGTTTTAGTGTGGGCCTTGGCCCATTACAGTAATAGTAACAAAAATGCAAACAGAGTTCCTACCCATCCATCCTCTACACTCCACTCCGTCTAGCCTTACACTCTATGTGGGGATAAAATTGACCCACCCATCCCTACACTCCAAGTATAGCATCAAGTTGCAAGTACTAATCGATGTTTTGCCAGATTTGCCGATGAATGCTGATATAGCGCCGCACAATACACTTCCTCCAAATATGCCAAACCCACCCCATGCAACATATCATGTCATAATATAATTCGTGTATGCAAAATGTCATGCTCGAATACAGTCAAACAAATCGTAGGGGTATATTAGTCATTTTACCTCTTAGGGGTATAACAGTCATTTCATCAGTATAGGTTCTAAAGGTACTTATCGACCCAACAGTAGGTCCACAGTCATCTTGGGCGACTCGTGCGACCTTAACAATCAAACAATAGAAATGGGCCCAAAAGCCCATAACATAGCCCAAGTGGGCCCACACGCCCGTGTGGCCCATAGAGCCCAACATTACCTTGGTCGTGTGAACTACACAACCTAGCCTAAAAATCTCCACACGTCTGTGTGGTTTACCCGTGTGGGGCACACGAGTCTGTGGGGTCCATATATCCCATTTCAGCCCAACGTGGCCAAAAGCGACCAAAGCCTACGAAATCACTTGTGGTGGTCTCTACGATCAAATGCTCACGCTTATATGTTCATACAACCACACGAGTGAACGAACGCTCGTGTAGCATCAATGGTAACAGTTTTTGACTTTTACCGATTTACGATTGAAGCAGTGTGATTACACACTTGATTGTAAAATTGCCCTACTGGCCCACGAGTACTCCAATCTGTTACAAGCAGAAGTTTCAGTTAATAGCCTAATATCGAATTAAAGCAATCCTAATCGAAACACTTTTTCATATTGTTACCTATCCCTCGCTTTACTAATCCAAGAATCGTTGCAAGCAGTCATTTCCAATCCTTAGAGACTACCTGCAACCCATACATCCCTTGTAAACTATAACCACGCTCAATCCATTATACCAAGTGTAAAGCAACTTACCAAAAGCGTAGACTAAGAGTGGGAGACAGCAGTATTCGGCCAACACCCCAAAGCATACCTTAATTCCGAGGCACGAGATACAACAATCTCACTTCCTAGAAGAAAACATCAGAAAGGAGAGTTATTAAACGCGGTTATTTCGACCTGAAACAAAGAGGGAAGGAGAGAAATAAAGTGATAGAAATGGGAGAAAGAACCTTACACTAACCTCTAACCGATTGCTCAAGGAACCACTTCAAAAGTTGAAACATAATAGGGGTAGAGAGAGATGCAGGGAGATTCGGCTTCAAGAGAGAATGGTGTCGACTCAGAACCAAAAGAAAGAGAGTTAATAGAGATTCGGAAGAGTTAAAAAGGTAGAAGAAGAAGAAGAGAATATTCGGATAATGACCCAAAGAGAAGGAAAAAGTTGATGACCGATTGGGAGGGAGAGAATGAAGGTTCGACAAGTGGTGAAGAAAGTTAAGGGAAGGAGAAAATTGATTACTCAAGTGCAAAATTGGAGAACAAAACCACACTAGGCCAGCACGAAGAGTACTCGAGTGGTCACAAGAATATTCAGCTACCAAGCAAAACAATAACCGAAAGAGCGAAAAAGAATACAAAAGCAACAGAGGAATAATGATCATTGAAATGGAGAACAACTAGATTACATTTTCGACATTAAGATCATGGCCGAATGATTAGGTACACCAATTCAAACCGAAAGGTTGAGGAGAATCCTAATTCGGCACTACACTTCCACTCTTTTCAAATCCCTTATTTTCCTCCTCCAAATCCTCCCGATATCTCTCAACCGATAACTCCCCTATCCACTCCCACCATTCTCTCCTTAAATTTGACTATTCACCCCTATTCAACCACTCCACCATCAGAGTTTCGGTCAACCCCAACTTCCTACGTTACAAGAGCAGCAAAATAGAACACCTTTGCGTACAGGAGGACTTGAACTCAGGACCCTTCAGCATCTTAGCACACCACTTACCACTGAACTAGCAGGCTTTTTATGCCATGCAAACCTCACATTAATTTAAAAGTCTACTAGTTGGAGACAAGGGGTTATTCAATTAGAAGCAAAATTTTGCTCAAGCCAAAGGCTTGAACCCATGACCTCCCAGGGCACTAAACCACTAAGGCAAACATACAACCACGTTTTTGAGATCGTTGCAGTGAAATGTACAAAGCCCATACTTTAATTTTTGATTTTGGTGAATATTTTGAGTTATGCCATTGATGAATAATTGAGTTTTGTGATGTTAGTTGATGAATTATGAAAGATATGTTTTGGATTAATATGGTTTGTATTGGAATTTTTTATGAATTTGAGTAATTAGGGCTAAATTGTAAAGATAATAAATTGAGGGACTAAAATGTAAAATAAATGAAATGTATGGACTTGTATGAGTATAAGGAAGATTTGGCCTAAGTATGATGTATTCAAATTTTGTATATTTTGTGTTTTGTGCAATAGGGACTAATTTGTAAAAAGTGTGAAATGTAAGGGGAAAAATGATAATTTGCCCATTTATGTTTTTTTTGATTAAATTGAATGGAATTATGTTTGAATGATTTTAATTTGAATATGTTTAGATCAAGAACTAAAGAAATCGAATTTGGATCGGGGGGAAACCAAAGTTGTCGAATAATCGTCCTGTTCCGATTATCGTTGTCCGAGGTAAGTTTATAAGCAAATAGATGTTGTTAATTTTGAATAAATAGGAGTTTTATTTGCTGAAATGAACTATGTGAAAGTATATATGTGGTAGCCGAATATGAATATGCTTGGGGAGCTATGTTTACGAATTCGATTCGACTGAGTTACGACGTCCGAAAGCCCCGTATGAACCTTAGGAATAGCTAGAATACATATGTCATGACATAGGATTTTTTATATGCGTTTGTGTGTAAGACCAAGTCTGGGACATTGGCATCGATATGTGATTACGTGTAAGACCATGTCTGGGACATCAACATCGTATTTGATTCATGTAAGACCCTATCTGGGACAGTGGCATCGATATGTGATTACATGTAAGACCACATCTAGGACGTTGGCAGTGTATGATATGTGTGATTATCCGAGTATCCTATTTAATTCTGAATGGTTCAACGGGCAATGATAAGTTATGATCGAATGTGTAATCGAGCTAAAGTGATCAGGTATGTGATAGTTAAATTGCCTATCTGAAAATAAGGTAAGTTGACTATTTGATATGTGATACAAATTATATATGATGTAAATGAAAATATATGTGTATATGAAAAGTATATTCGGCCAAATGTTATGTATAAGTGGTATCATATTTGTGATCAATGTGCAAACATATATGAATGGTTATATTCGGCCTTATGACTACAAATTATAAATATACATGAGATGATTCATGAGATACAATCTTGATTATGTATATTTGATTGAGTATAGGTTGTTTCGGCCTAATGATATATGTCTAAAATAATAAAAGTGTGAAATACATGTTTATACTAAAAGTTAATTGTGCATTCGATTATATGATAATTAAATGCAAATGATATTTTAATGAAATGCGAAATTATATATAAGACATGTATAATTTAGTAATTTATTTGCTTATGACTTACTAAGCTATGATAGCTTACTGTGTGTGGATGTTTGCCTCTATTTTATAGATTTTGGAGACTAGTTACGAGCTCGGGGATCGTCAGCAAAGTCTAACACACTATCAACTGCTTTCGGTATTTTTATAAGCTGAATTTCAAACCTATGAAATGTATATGCTAGATCATATTTGGTTAAGTTTGAAGTTGTGTATATATTAAGCCATGCGAAAATGGCTAATATGTTATGTAAGTATATGAAATTTTAGTAAAGTTTATATGTGTCGCATGCATTGAAAATGGTTGGTGATTTTTGATGTGGTTTGGTTGATTCGGCTAAAGTATATATATATGTATGTATTATGTTTGGCTTGTTTTATTAAGGCTAGGTATGTGTTTCGATCATAAGGTAAATTTGTATGATAGTTGAGTTAGGTTATCTCATATGTTAGTTGAATGATACGCATATTATATTTATGTGAGGTATTGGATATGTACATGGTGATATGGTTAAATTATTTCGGAAAATTGATATTATAAGTGAAGAATTCATAACCATTTTTATCATGGATATTAATTGTGATTAGTAATTTGCTATAAGGCTTTATTGTATGTTTAGAAATGAAAGCTGAATGTATACAAGTAGTTAAATTTATTTGTTTGGTTAGTTTTGGATATATGATTTAAGTGAAAGTTATCAACGGTTATTAATGTCTATAAATAAGTACTTTGGTTGATGTGTAATGAATTGTATATGATGACAAATATAATAATATTATTCGGCTAATGATAGTGAAAATGAAAAGGAGTATATACTTGGAAAATGATTGTATTTGATTTGGTTAATGGTATATTATTCGGTTATTTATGCGCATATTTAGGATAGTGAATGAATAAATATATTATGTCATTGTATATTGATATATGTTTATATTGAAAATAGATGTATAGTTGAAAGTGATGTCATGATAATTTCGACAAAATTTAGATAAATTGAGAAGTATTTATATATGTGCTTAAGTCATGGTTGTAAATGTTTGAATTGGATTTTTATTTCATGGTTTATTTGTTAGTCAATTTGATGATAGGGGAACGGTAATGTTCAGACATGCTTTAAACTTGGTTTGTTAACCATTTAGGTCATAAACCAACTTAATCATAGAATGAAAATGCATATTGTGCCGATTATGATATGGTCAAAATGATATGTGTCTTGATTTGTTTAATTTATATGATTCGTGTATGAAATAATGGAATGAAATAATTATATTAGCTTGGATATGTGCACATGCTTGTGGTAAAATGATATAATTGATATTTTTGCTTATGAATTATGTGACTACATATATGTTTGTTATATGATATGAAATGATTTGTAAAGAGATTATGTTAGCTATAAGGTTTTAAAATTGAATGGCTTGAGTGATTTGATAGGAATAATATATTAAGTATGAAATGAAATGCATGTAAATTTCAAGTTGTGTTTTGTCAGGTAATACCTCATAACCCCATTCCGGCGACGGATACGGGTTAAGGGTGTTACAACACCTTAAAGTAAAAGAAGAAATCACAGTGTGTAACTTGGAGTAATTAGGATTCTTTAAGAAGCTAAGATTCCAATTAAGAGCATGCTAGCAATTATGTGGCCTCCACAACAAAAATCACCACTCCTATTTCAATTGACTCTAAAAGTGATAATGATTTTAAAAAAGAGTTAGGTGCTGAGATTTATAAGACAATGTTGGAAAAATGAAAGTAGGTTTGCAATGTCAATGCTAAACTTGTATTGATAACACAAATTTAAAGGAAAGAAATCTAAAACTGACCAAGTTGATGGGGAAAAATTCACTTCTTGATGATAAAATTGATCAACTAGAGGCTTTGGAAAAAGATCTTATTTCAATACAGTCCATGCTTGAAAAGTTTAATACAAGTAGTGGAAATTTAGATGAATTTCTTGTTGTTGGTAGAAGAAGTCCTTGAAAAGGTGGCTTGGGAAGAATTGAGAAGAAAATAAAAGCTATGGTTGGGAGTCCAATTGTTCTTGTTAAAGATACAAACATAGTAGATCATAGTAAATGTTCAAGGAAAGCTTGTTTTGATCTATGTTGAGAAAAAGATGAATTCCAATCACATGATTATTTTTCATTATTGTAGACTACCTTGCCACTTTAAGCCAATATGCTACATGATTTGAGGTTGAAACAAGTAATTCCAAGACTACTGCCAACTATTGTAGACATTTCTCGAGGCCAAAGACAAAAATTATTTGGAGAAAAAAAGACTAGAGGTTTATGCTCGTAGCTTATCAAAACCTGAAGACCATTGTGGATCATGTTTGGCACTTTGATTATGGATGCTCTTACCACATAATTGGTAACAAATCTTATTTGAATTTAAAGAAAATCATGAAGGCTAGGTTACTTTTAGAGATAGGAATGAAAGTTAGATATTAAGAAAATGAATTCTCAATGTTCCAAGAATGCCAAGTTGAAGATGTTTTCTTGGTTGATAGTCTAAAAGCCAATTTGTTGAGTACTAACCAATTGTGTGGTTAAGGCATGCTTGCCAATTTTACTAACGGCAAGTGTCTGGTAACTAAAAAACTAAATGATTATGTGATGGAAGAGGTACAAACCTTTGATAACTATTGTAGGGTAATACAACCTTCTTAATGTAAAAAAAAATATCAAAACTTGAACTTTGGCATGAGAGGTTGAGGCATATCCCTTACAAAGGCCTTCAACACCTTATTTGTTATAATGTCCGGAGGGGAATACCTAAGTTAAAAGTAGCCATCCTCAAAGTGTATTGTGTCTGTTTAAAAGGAAAACAATAGCAGGAGTCTCATTCACAATTAAAACTTATTTAAACCATCATTCTATAAGACTTACTTCATATAAACTTGAATGGTATAATGAAGATAAAGAGTTTGGGGGCAAGCGTTATATACTAGTGTGTGAGGATAATTACTCAATAAATATATAGGTAAGATTCCTTAGAGAAAAATTTGAAACTTTTGGTTAGTTTAGAAAGCTATACAAAAAGCTTATGAATGAAAAGGGGTAGCTGATTGAGAAGATTGTAAGCATAACTGGTCAAGGCAAAGAGTTTTAGAATAAGGATTTCTCAACTTTTTATAATGAAGAGGGTATGAGACATGAGTTTTTAGCTCTTGAGACACACTAATAGAATGGTCTAGTGGAAAGAAAGAATAAATCCATTTAAGAAATGGCTCGTGTAACATCCAGATTTCTAAATACCCGAAAAATTGAGATAATAGGAGGGCTAAATTGGAAGAGACCACAAGTTGGATTACCTGGATCATGATCGGTTTAATTTCAAAGTTATTTATCATTATGGTTGACCTTGCAATATTGCACTATACCTTGTCTAGGTTTGGTAGCGCATAGTCTCTTAATTTCCTTTCTTCCCGTGCTATTGATGGGTTTAACAGTAATTTTGATGGTGGTGGTGGCAAATCTTGTATGTTAACTTCGTCAAGTTCGTCGGACAACAAGTTTTCTTATGGTGGGTTGCTCGCAGCAGGTGGGTTATTTTACATTTGTTGTTGTTGTTGTTGTTGTTGTTGTTGTTGTTGTTGTTGTTGTTGTTGTTGTTGCTGTCGATAGTTTCTATGAATTATTCTTTTTGGATTAGTGGGCGACTCTATAAGTGTGCCCCTATTGCGAGTCAAATACTGAAATATCAAAGAAAAATAAAAACGTTAGTAAAGAAAAATAAAACCTATGTCTATAATTTAAAATTTTCCTAATTATTCTATTAGACACAAAAATTAAAACTAATTCAGTAACGTTGCCTGCCCAGCAACGACGCCAACAACTTGGCTGCCTTCGGCCGTCCTAATGTTTAGAGTAAGTTTCTTGCAACCAAATATGAAAGTTAGACGGTTTCTACAAGGATATGGGTTAGGTTGTAACATAGTTTTTACAACAAAGTAAGTAAGTACTCCGAGGATCATACCCAAGGGAGGCGAGTACTAAATTAATAATAACTTAAACGTTAATATATCTAATTAGTATTTTAATTAAATTTTATTATGATAGAACATAAATTGAAGAGAAATTACTTTATAAAGAAAATAAACAAACTGCATAAAAGAATAAAAACGAAAAACTAAATTATCAATTCAATCAAATCTAAGCATAAGAGACTAACTAGCTTTGATGGTCATAACTAATTCCTATGTCGGGTTCTATTCAACCAACTAGTCACTAACCTAGTAGGATATCTCGATCTTCCACTAAACTAATGAGTCAAAAAGAACTATTTATCTCTCAACCTCACAGTCCAGACCGGATTGGGGTAAAGGGTTCACAGATAGACAATTCCAATTTTGGGTTAATTCCTATCTAGATGACTTCTTAAGGTTGTCAGGCCTTAAGGTTTACATTCTTCCTATCTCAACCAGCCGATCTACTAAGAATCTCTACATAAAAATTAAATACTCCCACATCCATTTGCTAATCCCCAATAAGAGGATTAGTTCTTAATGGATCTCATAAATGATATAAACTTTATAAAGAAAATAAACATGAAGAATAAATCAAGAGTAAAAGTTTAAGACTAATCTTGAATTGTATTGATATTGAAGTGCATAAATCCACAAAGAATTTGTTGAATCCACAATTCAAATTCTCCGAATAACACGAATGAAAATAAAATTGAAAAGAAATCTTAAGTACAAAAGAAACTAAAAACTAAAACCTAAACTGAAAGAAAAGTTCTAAGATACAAAAGAGATGATTTTGAAGTGTTTAATGAGGCCTATTTATAGCTTTAGGGTTGGCCGTCGTCCCTAGCCCTAGTTCGGTTGACGTTTTTACATTAAAGTTCATTGTGCAGACCAAAACACCCTCAGCTCTTTAATTCTTCACGTATAGGGTCAGTATCATGACATCCTTTGTCTTGTGTCGCGACATTGAAGGCAGTTTACTTGGCTCAAGCTCAAATCAAGGCTGTGTCGTAACATCTATGTCGCGACACCGAAGGCAGTCTTGCTATTTTGGTATTCTGCTCACTATGTTGCTATGTCGAACCTCCTTGTTACAACATGGCGACCAATCTCGGGTTTTCATGCCTCCGAGTGTTGTCATGCACACTCACCAAACATGTTAGCCTTCCCTTAGGCCTACTTTGGCCCTTAAGGTAATATAAACGACTCAAATCACACTTTTTATAAATCGAAAACTATAATTGAAAAACTATGTTAAACATAATAAAATTGCCTATATTCAAGCTCCTTAAGTACGAAAACTCGCTTAATCTGCTACAACGAATTGTGACAGTTAACCTTATCTTATGTGACCCACTCTGAATGGGAAAGTTCTCCTTCCAATATTTCTTCTATTTTAAACCATGATGCTATGTTCAATCTTGCCAATGAAAGTAGAGGATGTTAGGACCAGGTGTATGAGGTAAAGCCTGTTGACTTGAGACTTAGTTTTTGTTCTTTTCTATTGGTATGTGTTCATAGTTTGACATAGTGAAATTATTTTTTCATAAAAAGAAAACAAGTACAGTCATAAATGCAATTACAAAGAATGTATCTAAATAACTACAATTAGAATTAATTATTATAAAGCATGATTAGATTGATAATCGAAATATCTCCATACCTAAACCAATATACATATGGGCTAAATATGGTTTACGCATGTGAAACTTGAATATGAGATGTTATAAAATTCTCGGTGCCTTAACATTATGAAGCTAAGGAGATTAGGTTTGAGATGAATTCTTTTGTTTTATTTCTTCCATTAATTTTTTCACTTTTTATATTTTAATCAAATACATTTTTTATTATTAAAACCTTCCAAATGATAGTAATTAATTTATTTTACATAAATATAATTTAATAAATTTGTATGAATGTTAATATATAACTAAATTAAATATAAATTTTTATAAAATATATTTAATATTAGAATAATTGAATATGTAGCTAAACTTTGATTATTTTGTAATTAAAAAAAAAAAGAAGGAGAAATGAATAGAAGACATAAATAATAAGGGTAGAATTATGTAAAAATTGAAAATTTGGTTAGTAGATAGATTTGAAATTTGAGAGGATAAATGGATATTGTTGGATTTTGTATAATGAAAAACAAAACAGAAGAATAAAAGAAATAAAGAAATGGGCGGAGCAGAGTTTGGGTTGCAAGGCGAATTTGGAGTATTTTAATGGTCCAATAGCCACCAATTGAACCCTTTCGTTTTTGAAACACCAATCTTTTCTTTTCCTCGTCACCTTTTTCCTTTTTCTTATTACCAGCCAACACTTGGAACAAATAAAACTATACACCAACATCTTACTACTTACTTGGGTTAATATCATGTTTCATAACTCACTTTAATTACTTTTTTTTTTTTATTATTTCATACCTTGGTCCTAAACAAGTGGTAAAAAAGTTTTTAGCTTTTTCTATAAAAAAAATATATGAAAATTAACAACTAAATCTAGATGTTATTTATTTATTTTAATATTATAAATGACTACATTTAAAATGGACATTTATCAAATCATTTTAATTATATTCCTTATTTAATTTTAAGTAATATTCTAAACATTTTAATTTTTTTTTTTTTAGTTCAGAAGGGGCGAGTTTAAGATTATTGTGTAGTTGTTTTGGTGTCTTCCACGTTGAAACTTATTCTAAAATTTTTAAAAAATATAGTTATAAAATTGTATTATCTTTAATTTCTACCCATCTCATTATTATAATTATTAGAATCTTATATTTTATGTCATCACAAAATATTATTTTTTTATGAAAATAAATATCATTTTGCTTGCAAATTAATTCCTCCCACTTCAAATATTTGGTAATATAAAGAATTGAAGAAATGCATTAGATTAAGTGGTACTCAAATAATTATCCTAAATAATATATATTTACCTTTAAAATTAACATCACATTCAGTTTAAAATAAAAATAAAAATGAACTTCGCATTCCTCAAACATTGATGTTGCATTTTCAACTAGTTTCTTTTAGCGGTTTTATATAAATTATTAAAAAAAAAAGACTGTAATAATATTTGTTATTTTTAAAAAAACATAATTTTTTAATTTTTTTTCAGTTATGTTGATATTTAGTTAACTCATTAAAAAAACTTAAATATTAATATATAGATATAGATAATTGACTATATAAATTTGTATTGTTGGCATCCTTACTTTGCAACAACCAATAATACGTGGATTCAAGCGTACTTAAATATTTTCTTTCGACTTAAGGGTTTGAAAAAATCTATGGATAGAAGTAGGCTTTTTATAAATAAAAAAATATATTTTTTTGTGTGTAAGTGTACTATAGAAACCCCTATACTATACCCCAAATTACATTTTAATCCCTCTTTTTATAAAAAAGGAGCAAATTAATTTTTATACATTAAATGAAAGATAAAAATAATGAAAGATAAAAATAGCTCCTTCGTTAAATTGCATGGGTAAATCCCTATTTTGGTGTTTTATGTATGACATAATAATAATAATGCCTTTCAACTTTACATATTTATTCAATTTGGCTCATTTTTTTTTTACTTGAAGTAAATTGACCCTTGATTTTTTATTTTTGATATGACATTAGTTTATTTTAAACATCATGTCAAAAAATAATTTAATTTTTTTAAAAAAAGTAACAAGAAAATTTATAATTTCAAAAATTATGAAAAAAAAAGCTGTTGAAAATTAAAAGGAAATTAGCAAATGTAAAATTCAGAATAATTAAAAAAAGTAAAGAAGCTTCCAATATTTAAATATTACTTTAGAAATCCAAAAGAATTTAATTCTTTTTAAAATTTAAAAAAAAAATCAAAAATTAAAGAAATTTAAAGGTTGCCTTGTACTGAATTTGAACTAGTATGAAGCAATTAAGAGTTCGTATAGGCTGTGATGAAGTCAGTCGGCACTTGAAGTTTTGTGTTGGAATACAATTTATATTTTTCCCAGGGAAAATGGAAGAAAAACATCTTCTTCAACAACTGCAGCGTGGCGAAGCTTACAATATATGCCAATGCTTCTAATATTAAAGTTGTGTTGATTTGTCACTCCAGCTTTAATAATGGTGGCGTTTTGGGTTCTGTAACTTTAAATTTGTATTAATAAATGACTTTGCCGAATAATAATAATAATAATAATAATAATAATAATAATAATAATTGTTGTTGTTGTTGAGATATTTTTCTCTCTATCCCTTTTTTTGGTGATGTTTGTCTATTTATAATATATGAGTACTGTTCATTGAGATGACATGCTAAGTAGGCTCCATGCATACAGACACGTACTCTACTCCAGATTTAACACGTGTTCTTGTGGGTTTGGGCCAATTCCGACCCAAACCCAAGTAGATTTTGGACCAATTGTGGTAACTATCTTAACAGATGATAACTATCCTAACAATTTGTCCCCCATTTGATTAAAAGGGAGAGTCATAAAGTGACTCTGGTCGAGATAAATAGAACTTACCAATCACGTTTTATGCTTCATCGAATGTTATGGGGTTAGGAGAGGATATAATTATTTGTTATTTATGCTTTTATTCCTGGGTACTTGAACTACTTAAACCTGTAGAGAAACCCTTTAAAAGAGGTTAACAAAGCCCTAGAAATCGCAGTATTTTGATTCAAAAGTTTCAAAGAAGAGTAACGGACAAGAAGCACAATTTTAGAGGTAATCTTTTGAAATTTCTTTCACTTTCTAATTTTTTTTTCTATTTTCGTTGGTAAATCATGGCAAGAACCAGAGACAGTGATTGTTTTATCTCAGGGAACGTGGTAGAAGCTCAAGAGTATGTTTGTATGACAAAACTAGAAGAGATGAATAGAATTTTAGTTGTGTGAGGGATTTGAACTTCGAATTTCGTGTATGATTTCTCAATTCCCGAAGGGGCATATCGCCTAAGCGACACCAGCGACAACAGTTTCCTACTTCCTCTGTACATACTTAAAGGGGGTTCCATTAGCCCTCCATCCCTTCTTTTGTCATCTCTTTGATGACTATAGGATAGCTCTCGACCAACTATCTGACTTTTCTTGGTGGCTAGCCATGGCGTACTTCATTGAGGCTAGCTGACATAATGAAGTACTATTGCTCGCCGTGTTTCAGAGTTTATTTCTATTAAAGGCTCACAATCGAAGGGGCTCAATAGGTCTTTATTTCTTTACACCTTGCAAGAGTGTGAAATCCATTGTCTCTAATAAGTGTACCAACCTCCGTCTTAATCGGTGTAAATATATACAAGTTAAATACAAGCTTAATGGTGGTTTCGATTTCCCCACTCAGTGGTCACTACCAAATACTAATATATGTATGAGGAGGCAAGGCATAATAATAGAGGAAGGCTGAGGGCAGCATTACAGGCTTCACCAGGGTGGTATGCTTGATTTAGAGGAGATATTGACTCTGAGGAATATCTTCTGATATTGCCTATTGAGTTTGAGTTCTAGTGGATGGAGACAAGCTGGTGCGGGTACTGGGGCAAATACCATTAGCCTTGTTCCTGTATAGTTCGCATGGCCAAACAAAGAAATTGATGAGTTGGCTCTTATACTGCAGGGGAAAAAAGATGAGCATAAGAGATTTCTATTTGCTTTTTGTAAACTAAAGCCTCGTTCATGGTCTTCGCAACCTCCACCAAACATCGAGTGTTGTGCGAACCCCATTATGCCAACTATTGGTGTTGACATACAAATTTTTGGTGGAGTAGGCACAACTCAAAATACTGAAGTGTAACACCCCTAACCTAAATCCGTTGCCGGAATAGGGTTACAGAATTTTAGTGGAGTTTACAAAAAAATTGCAGATAATTCATGCAATTTAGTATTCATATTCGAAACTAATCATATCGTCCTTTAAATGGACTCTCGAGGCCCAATTTAAGCATTAGAAACAAGTCGGGACTAAATTGAGATCTTAGAGAATTTTTCATAAAATTTCAAATTTTTCACATATACAAGGGTCACACGCCCGTGTGAGTAGGCCATGTGAGCCACACGGCCAAGTGACATGCCTATGTCTTAGGCCGTGTGGGCATTCAATGTGAGGTACACGGTTGTGTCCCAGCCCGTGTCCTTACCCGTGTAACTCTCTGACTTGGATCACACGGCCAACCATAAGCCCGTGTACTAGGCCGTGTGCTCAATTTAATTTTCGAAAATTAAGTGCAGGATTCACACGGCTAAGACAGATGTCCGTGTTCTAGGCTATGTCTCACACATGGTTGAGACACACGCCCGTGTCTCTACTCGTGTGCCCAATTCTGAGTATTCTGTTTCTCAATTTTAAGATGCAGGGGACACACGGCCAAACCACAGGCTCATGTGTCAGGCCATGTGTCACACACGGTCAAGACACATGCTCGTGTTCTACTCGTGTGGACAAAATAAAGTCATTTCCTAGCTTTATTTCTCACCCAAATTTTCCAACAACCTACACCAATACTTGCAAACATATACCAACCAATTCAAGCAATATAACCAAGCCAACTCTAACATTTAACTTGATATATCATCACATGCATTCATGTTTATAATCTTACCTTTTATAAACATTCATGTTTAACATAATTCAATCAAACCATACTAAACACATATGTAATTACCATGATATATCCTTATAAATATACCAAATCAAACCATCATTAGCTATTCCAATGGCTAGATTACAAACTATCATTTATACGCTAACAATTTTTCAAGTTAACTTATGCATGCTATTATACCAAAATAAGTTTACTATTTATACCAAAGTGAGCTAGTGGATAGTGTGATGATACTTCGACTGATCTCCAACCTTTGCGAGCTTCTGAACACGATAAAACAGAGAAAAGAAAACCTAGTAAGCACCTAATGCTTAGTAAGTTCGTATAATAGGAATTAAACTTACCAATCATATTCAATTAAATAAGCATAACGATAACATGTTTCCCAACAAATTGGCAATTTGCCTAATCCCATACACTCAATTAAGCAAGTTAGTCACATAATTCACATGTACATCAAATAAACATGGATGAGCTCATCATGTTTCACACTTTTAGGTATTTCAGAAGTATTAAAGACATAATTCTTTTAATCTCATAATTTCTCATGTCAGGAGTTTTATCCGTTGAATTATTGAAATAACGATGGATACTTGGGTAGTACACACAAGGTGTACAAAACTGTAAACTGTTAGCTCATAATCAGATGTACCCATTAGGGCACATAATCAGAGAGCACACTCTCAACCTACATATTAGGATGCTCAAATAAGCCATGTAACAGGACACTTATCCGGGCTAAACAAGAAACTCATAAGAGTTTTAATCAGGCAGCTCATATAGCTTTACAGGTAACTCCGAAGAGTTATTATCAAGGAACATCGGATAAGGTAACAGAGAGTTCAAGTGAGCCATGGCAGGAAGCTCATAAGAGCCTATATCAGGATGCTCACATAGAGCTGCGTTTGTGTCCGCAATATATGTTGGATCACAACTGATCGAGTCATGTAACAGGATGCTCACAAAGAGCTGCGGTAATGCGTAAAACATGCAGAATTAATATCGATCAGGATACTCGCAGGAACTATATAACAGGATACTCGAGAAGGCTTTTAATAGGATGCTCATCCGAGCTATAATGTCTGCAACATATGTAGGACTATAATCAGTACGGGAAAATACTGTATCCATCGCATTTCATTATTCAAACGGAACTTATTATTTATCGAAAAATTTCGGGCATGTGATTATTTTCATACATTAATAATTTATACAATTCTCATAAGTACAACATTCAATTCAAACATATAAATATACATAATTAAATTACACGAACTTACCTCGACACTTGTTTGTATTTAAAAGTCTATTAATTCGGCACATTTTCTTTTCCTCGATCTACCTTTGAATTTGAGTTATCCGGATCTATGTAAATGAATTTAACATCATTTTAATCCATTTCATAATCATTTACATTCAATTCATGCCCTAGGTAAAATTATCATTTTGCCCCTATACTTTTTATTAATTTCAATTATCCTTGGGCTCGGAAAATAAAATTCATGCAATTTAATCCTTATTCCAAGCCTAACCAAAATTTTCATATAACATTTATAGCACATACATTTCACAAAATTTAGAATTTTTTCCATAACTTTTACATCTTTACAATTTAGTCCCTAAATCATAATTTCATCACAATTCTCTTTGTAAAAGCTGTTTATCTATCAACAACTTTTCATTTTCTACCATAAATTTAAAATTTTCAGTATAGTCATCCATGAAAAAATTTCAATACTTTGATAACTTTACAAATTGATCCCTAAAATAGATAGATTAAGTTATTCCGAACTAAAAAATATAAAAATTACTAAAAATGGGACAATGATGCTTACCCAATTAAGCCAAGAAAGCTTCCTTTCTCTTTCTTAGGGTTTTCATGTAAATTTTAAGGAAGGAGATGTTATAAAATGATGTTATTTGATATTTATTTTATTTATCATCTTTAATTTATTTCAATTCTAATTTAGTCCTTATCCTTTTTAAATTTTTCCATGGATGATTCATCAAAAATATCTACTAACTTTTCTTTAATGGTCTAATTATCATATAAGGACCTCTTGTTTTGAATTCTATAGTTATTTCGTACTTATAGCTACTAGAACTTAACTTTTACATTTTATGCAATTTGGTCATTTTCTTAATCAAACACATATTCAGTAAAATTTTCTTATCAGAATTTTCATATAATATTCCTTTCATAATGCAGACCATGCAATAATATTAAAATAAATTTTCTTTTTAACTCAGATTTGTGGTACCGAAACCACTATTCTGATTTCACTGAAAATGAGTTGTTACACGAAGACAGTTTTAAAGAATTCACTAGCCTGTCCAAGGAAATTGACGAATACATGGGCATGTCTTCTTATATGGAAAGTGTGTGAAAGGGTCCTACTAGTACAAATATTGGCAAAGGCAATATAAAGAAACATAAAACAAATGCAAGCATTGTGAACATTATTTTAAGTAGTGAGAAGGAAGGCAACCCTTGGGGAGAGCTTCGTTGAAAGAGGAAAAGTGATCGCGATGAAGCATCTGACAGTGCTGCTCTTATTGCCATTACTCTTACTATAAGTATATCTCTTTTTAGTTCATCACCACCCCTAATGCCAGTCAATGATGATGTCTTTGGGGTTACTATCAATCACAACCCTTTTAGTGGTTTTCTGAAGTTTAACACCCCTAGTAGTGAAGTAGGGTTTTTGTTTTCATTGCCTCTACTGCTTTTGGTTTCTTCACTCTCTCGTCACTCCTAGCATCCAAAATGTTTAAATCCAAAACTTGACTTTTTTTCCCTACTCGCTGCAAGCTTTGTCCCTGCTGTAAATGTTTGCATGTTTGCTTCGTTGATAGCATGTGGCACTGTCTGGCTGTTCGTTGATTAGACTGTATGAGCCCTACCTATGTTCTTGTAGGGAACTTGATATTCATGCAGAAAGTTGCTATCACCATATCAGCCGTTCTAATTATGGAAAGTCCAAAAATAGCGTTGTACACCATGGGGTGATCAACCATAAAAAACTGGACATACTCTGTTGTGGTATGCTCACCATTCCCTAAGGTAACAAGTAAATGATACAACCCTATACCTCAACAGGGTGGTTCGCAAAGCAATACAGCGAGCTCGCCTTTTTCAATGCATATTCTTTTAACCCCTTTTCTAATAAGCTTTTCATGTTAATATTTCAACTGAATTGCCACTATCCACCAATATTTTTTTTACTTCAAAACTTGCAATAACTACTGACACAACCATTGGATCATTCCCCTGTTCATCACAAATTAGTTATTCATCCTCATTTCTAAAGTCCTCCCTCTGTTTTTCTTACTCACAAAATCTCTTTGGCGAACTAACAGACATAGAACTTCTAATATGAGCGTTTCTCTTTGCATTGGAAGTTGCCCAAGCTTCATCCATCCCAATGATGGCCGTAAAACTAACTAAAAATTTGACTAAGGCAAGTGCACCTATCGAACAGTAGTATAGTTGTGGTGAGACCGGAAATATCGTATCCACAAGAACTAAAAGTACTAGTAATTACTATCTTTTTATTATCTAGCCTAAGAATTAAATGATGTTTTTAAACTAAAACTAATTATCAATTAATTAAAATTACGACAGAGATTTAAGTTGGAAAATACTTTAGGAAAGTCGATGGAGAAGACAATACCTAAGGAAAAATTCACCTAAACTTCACTTATTATCTTTGAATTAGACGATTTATTCACTTGACTTATTCCGTACGAATCCCTGATTTATGTTAATATCTCTTTCAAGACTACAACTGACTCTAGGTTGATTAATTGAAATCTCTTTCTAATTAAAACCACTATTATCGTATTAACTTGATCTATGGATTCCCTTAATAGATTTGACTCTAATCCGACAGATTTATGTTGTCCTATCTCTAGGATTGCATGCAACTCTGCTTAATTATGAATGATCTACTCTTAAACAGGGACTTTTCCTCCACTGAATAAGCACATCAAAAACTTGAAATAATATCCTGGAATATTAAAGCAAGGGTTAAACTAACAATTAAGAATAAGAACAAGTATTTATCATATAAATCAAAGAGTAATAAGATTCGTCCTAGTTTCATCTCCCTTAGGTATTTAGGGAGTTTAGTTCATAATAATAATGGAAAACATCTCAAATTTTAGAAAACAACAAAACATAAAGAAACCCAAAGAACTTCTAGGAAATTGGATGGAAATCTTCAGTTTTGATGTAAATCCTCTTCCTGAGCTGATTCTAATGGCTATCCTTCAGTGTTTTCTGCCTTCTACTCTCCGTGTCCCTTCTAATCCTCTTCTAGGGTGCTTAAATAGGCTTTAGAATTCTTCCAAACCCTCAAAAGTGGCCTTTTTTGAGTAGAATTAGACTTGGGCTCGACAGGGTCACGGCCGTGTGCCACGCCCATGTGGAGGTGCTTCAGGCCGTGTGCAATTCTTACTTAGTTTAATGTCGACACGGCCATGACACACAGGCGTGTGGTCTACTCGTGTGTCACACACGGGCGTGTGGATAACCCGTGTGGAAGTGCTTAGGCCGTGTGAAACACTGATTTAGGCCCAATTTGTCTTTTTTGGCCTATTTCTCGCTCTTTTTGTTATCCTAAGCTCTCCTGAATATAAAACATGGAATTAAAGGATTAGGAGCATCAAATTCAACGAGACCAAGGAAAAATCATCCATAAATATGCCAAGCATGGGGTAAAAATATGTATATATTACGATTTATCACTCAATTATCACATGAATAGTTCCTCTCACTTTTTTTTTTACCTTTAGCCTTAGTCCTTGAACTCTGTTCTAGCTAATTAGTACACTGAGCAACAAAATCCTTCAGCTCACCATTCTTAACTGTTTTTTTATAGCGTCCTTTAAGGAAGAATAAATTTTAGTCGTGTGCCCCCATATTCATGAAAGGCACATCTGTCCCTCAAGTTTGGTCTTTTCGCATTATGCCTTATAGGTAGAGGGGTTGGAAAAATGCACAGACTCTTTACCTAACTAAGAATATACGCACATGTAGCATTCAAAGGAGTATATGTCTCAAGTTTACCATAAGGAGGAAAACTTCTTGCACAGGTTGAGATTCTTGGAATGTTCTGAATGACTCATTCTGTGACTGTCCTTTCTGTTGTCCCCCACCTTGTACTCGCAGATTTTCAGAAGAGGAGCCTTGATGGCCGTGAACTGTAAAACCCCTAACCGTACCTATCGCCAGGCTAGGGTTAAAGGCATTACCGGACATATCGGAACATTTAGCATTCATTTCACAAACATCATAGTATCAAAGGTCAAACATCAATATAATGTCCCTTATTTAGGTCATCGAGACCTTAAACATGCTTTAGAAAGGGGTCGAGACTAAACTGAGCTCATACAAAATTTTTCAAAACTTAAATATTTTTCAAAGTTATATAGGTCACACGCCTGTGTGAATAGGCCGTGTGCCTCACATAGCTTTAGACACGCCTGTGTGTCTAGGCCATGTCAAAATAGGGCATACATACTGACTTATCCACACGGCCACTAGACATGCCCGTGTGCCAGGCCGTGTGAAAATTAGAAAAGCTACTAACTTGGATCACACTACCAGTCACACGCCCGTGTGTCTAGCCCATGGTTGAAACTGACTTGGCCACACAGCCTTGTACACGCTCGTGTGTGCGACCGTGTGGTCTACTCAGGCTCATTTCGAAATGGCCCTCGAGCAATACGGCTGAGACACACGCCCGTGTCCCTACCCGTGTAGGCAAAAATAGGCCATTTGTAAGGCCAAATTTCCACCTATTATGGGTCCTTCCTGTGATCATCAAATAGGCACAAATTGCACATCAAATTTCAACCATTTCACAACCAAACATACACCATTTATACCAATTCATTATCCACATATTTCATGATTGAAACACATACCAAATCATATCATTCCATAAGCTAAATACATATCAAAACATATGATTTTTAACCTTAATATCCATCATTCAATCTCATACCATAATCTTACCTTTTCTCCCAATAAGAACAATTCAAAAACTTACCAACCTGACCAATTTCTTTGGCCATTCATAAACACATCAAACATACCACTATTGCATCACATATCATATACCAAAATCAAACCATAAGTTCAACCATAATTAAGCCATATCACGTGGCTAAATATACACTTCACAAAACATATTCAACCACCTCTAGCCTATACATGTCATCCTTCAATATATACATTATAAAACATATCCAAAAACTTCTAGCCTATACATGCCTTTTATATTCACAATGTCTAAAGGTACCAAAATATGATTCTGTCTAAAGGTACCAAAATAAGATTCGATAGTGTGGTGACAATCCTCGACGATCCCTGAGTTTCTGATAGCTACGATATCTATAAAATAATGCAAACACACACAAAGTAAGCTTTCAAAAGCTTAAGAAGCCATATACAAATAAACTTAACAAATAACATCAATTCATTCAAATAATTTAAGGCAAAATACATTCACTTAACCATATATCTCTTATATTTCATTTGAACATGATTCACATATACATATCATAACTCATTCTCATAGCAACTCATACTTATATCATATATTCACCAAGGTACATATACTTACCTTTCATTCTCAAACATGGTATACAATTCAAACGTACCTGAGTAGGAAACAAATTCACATAATTATCTATTTTCTCGGAATTCCCGTTGAACCGTTTAGAATCATAAGGATACGCGGATAGCTCGGAAAGCTCGTACAATGCCAATGTCCCAGACGTGGTCTTACAGGTAATCAAATATCGATGCCACTGTCCCAGACATGGTCTTACACGAAATCAAATATGATGCCAACGTCCCAGACGTAGTCTTTCACAATAGCACATATTGGATCCTATGTCATGACATATGTATCCTAACTATTCCTAAAGTTCGTACGGGGCTTTCGGACATCAGAACTTTGTCGATACTTTCTCGAATGTCTCATGCTCAACTCATATAATCATTCATCAATGCTCAATATCAAATTAACAGTAATATTTCAATTCAAAACACATTTATTTGTATATCGACTTACCTCGTATGGATTTAGTTAGACGGAATCGGCTACTCGATGACTTTCGATTTTCCCCGATCTAATTCCGTTTTCTTTTGTTCTTGATCTATATAAATTCAAATTTAACTCTTTTGTTCACCAAATCATTCAAATAAATCCAAAAACACATATTTAGGGTGTTTTATAAATTAGCCCTCACATTTTTACATTTTGACAATTTAGTCCCTAATCACAAAAATCACAAAATACAGTAAATTTCCTTGCACATATGCCTAGCCGAATTCTCATAGTACTCATACAAGTCCAAAAATTTCATTTATTTCACATTTTAGTCCTTCAATCTATAAATTTCACAATTTAGCCCATTTTACTCAAATTCATCAAAAATTCAAAGATAAAATATATCAACCCAACACATATATTTTATTTTCCAACAACTAAAATCACAAAGCTCACTATTTCATCAATGGCATATTTCAAAATCATCAACAAAATCAGAAATTAAGGCATGGGCTTGATAGAATACAGTGCAACGATTACAAAAACGTAGAAATTATAAAAAACGGAACAAAAACAAACCTTCAATTGAGCTTCAGTAGGGTTGAACTCTAGATAGTTCTTTTTATTTTCTTTTTCTTCTATTTTTGGTTGATGAAGATGATTATGAAGCCAAATTTCATTTTATTTTATTAAATTATAACTTACTAATTCAATTACCAAATTAACCTTACTTAAAACATTATAAAATCATTTAATGGATGGCCATTAATTTCCATTAACCTTATTAATGGTCTAATTTAATCATAAGGACCTCCCCTTTAATAAAACATAACATTTAAGCACTTTTAACAAATAGCTAGCCACTTTTACATATTACGCGATTAGGTCCTTTTTCTAAATTGAGCACACAAACGATAAAATTTTCACACGAAACTTTCATAGATATCAATTCACATATTATAAGCACGGAAAATAATAATAAAATATTTTTAACTTAGATTTGTGGTCCCGAAACCACTATTCCGACTAGGGTCTAAACCGGACTGTTACAAGTGAACTCCCACTTTGTTCCTTGAATGCTTATCATACCTTTGGAATGTACCGCGTGTTGCTCTTTTGATCTCTTCTACCTTAGTGAACTTGTGATCCCTGTTATACAGATCTGCTAAGCTCTATGGCCTGTTGTCAGTGAATGAATATTGGACATGTTCATTTAAAACTCCCATAATGAAAGCGTCAATGACCTATTGATCCTCTAGATTTTTCGTGTTCAATGTCGGGACGTGAAAGCATTTAATATAATCTTACAAGCTCTCTCATTCTCTTTGCATGGCAGGCATCAAACCCATAGGAGTACTCATTATCATTTTTTGTGTTCGAAATCTCCCCAAAAACATCTAACCTAGCTATGAGAAACTTTTGATGGAACCTTGTAGAAGGGATAAATACCAATCCTTTGCACTACCCTTAAGGGTTGTTGAGAAGGCTTTATACTTCGCAGCATCGGAAGCTCCCAACACATTCATATAATATTTATACTTCATGAGTTGCGCTCTAGGGTCCCTTATCCCTTCAATATCCCTTCAAACATCTCCTTGGGGACCTTAAAGTCAACAGACAGGCTCATAGTTTCAATTTCAGGAGCTAACGGATTGTTGAAACAAAATAGTCAATCCATATCCTGAGGGTCACAATGCAAAGCCTGAACATCCCTACACAAGGCAGCCATCTCATTTTGCCACGATTTTGCATGCATCCGAGAACCATCTTCACGCATGTCACTATTACTATAGAGATCAAAATTGTTAAGCTGTACATTCTTTCTTAATTCTTCATTTTGCTTCAACACTCTTGCTGGAACGTATGTTGTTGCTCGAATCTAGTATTATGCATAGCCATTTGCACCCTCATCAACCTCAACTGCTCTTGTAGAACAACAAATTGATGTAGGGATGCCTCTTCGTCGAAAATGACAATCCTTGACCAGGGGGGACGTTTAGGTCTAAAGAATTTGAGGATCCTACATGAGCTGAATTACCTAAATTTTCTGGTCGGTAGGCAAACCAACTAGCAAATAAATTCGTTTTGCTAGATTGATTACTGACACTAGAGACTCCAGGTTGTCCTGCGAAAAAATTGATGGGAAAATTCTCATTAGGATAAACCATTTCGATTTTCAACAAACTGAAGTTTTGAAGGCTAGAAATTCTATACGCTAGGGTCATATACAATGAAAAAATGAAATATTTCTAGAGCTATATAGTTGTAAAAGTTGATTTTACTATAATATCATCAAGATTTCTTTTGTTTAATCACAACAATAATGTTTTTTTTTCATACATAACAAGAATGATTTTTTATATTATATTAAGCTAGGGTCATATACAAGTAGAGAAAAGAGATTTTATATTTTTATAGAAAATTTAAAATCTTTTATAATTTTTTTGAATTTTTACATTTCATGTTTTTCAAAAAAAATATTCTAAGTTTTTTTTCATAAATTTTAAAAGTATAGTTTTTATTTATGATTTTTAATTTTTTAAAAAATATTAATTTGTTTGATAATATAAAATAATACCAAAGTAACAATAACAGATTAAAGATCAATTTGCTTTGAATAAAAGAGTATAATCCAAAATGAACAAATATGTAAAGATTGAGAGTTAAATTTATTATTATTTCATATATATATATATAAACAAAAATAGGATTTAAGGGTGCAATTTTTTTTATTACAATTAATGTATCTTTATATTTGTTTAATGATACAATTTTAATTGAAATTTTGTTTTACTTCTGAAATAATATAAAAATGGAAATATAATATAGAGATTGCCTTAATACGTTTGAAGCTTACAATCCATTTTGAAAAAATGAATAGTTGCCCTTGAAGATAGGGGTGTTCAAACGGAATAACCAAACCGAATTATACTTAATCGAATTACCTGAAATATAAAAATTTTTAATCGTTAAAAAAATCAATTTTTTTTAAATACATTAATTGAACCGAAATATTTTAATTAATTTAATCAGTTAACCGAAATTTATATATTTTTATATTTTAATTAAAATAAATATAAAAAATATATAAATACATTGCTAATGTTTATTTTCTTTTTTAATAGTTCAAAATAAATATTATATATAATATATATTATTTATTTCAATTAATTACTCAATTTCAAATCGAATTAATTAATAATTAAAATTTTAAAAAATATTAATTAATCTCTAACCGAATTAAATTCAATTATTAATTAATTAATCGAATCAGAACAATTCGATGAATAATTCAAAAAAGTATTCGGAGATTGCTAACATGATTGCATGCGATGGAAGAATAGACGATACACTCTCTCTTTCTGGGTTTGGTTAGACTGAGAGGTCCTGACAGGTTCCTTATATATGTCAAATTCTAATGATTTTCACCACCACCACCACTTTGGTGATTGATAATTTCATGTGGGAAACAAATTATTAATTTTGTCAAATCCAAGTGTTTTGACAGTCTTTATAGGCAGTGCATCTCATTTGACATTAGTCATGCATTAAGAAGGTCAACTTGGCCGACCTTCCTTTAAAAACAGACAAACAAGGGAACTGTTGATTAGTACCCATAACACAAAGGCTCTTATGGGAAACAAAAATCTCAAGAATTTCAAAGCCTTAATTGGTGGAATGCACAAATGCCATATTGGATGAGTAATGAGGGTTTGATGTTTATGGTGATTCCCTAATGGATGGGAAATTGGGGATTCCATGACCCATGACCTGACTCCAACATAATATTTATAAAAATAATAAACAAATTATATTCCACCACCACATATGGAAAAAAGTTAATTGTTGGTGTTTTGACCCTACTCCCTCCACTAAAACCTAATTTATGTATTACCCCTTCCCCACTTCCTTTCTACCCTTTTCCCATAATAAAACTCAATATAATTTTAAATTTTAACTCAATTAATTTACATAATTATTCCTAAAACAAATATTTTTATTATAGAATATAAGCTTAGAATCTCAACATATATGTATATTATTTTTAAGATACAACCCCTTTCATACACACTCAATATATATATATAGATAGATATAAAATCAGAGGGGAAAAAGAGTAAAGACCCACCAAAATTTCAATTGAGTTCCACCTAAGATAAGTTCCTCAATAGTCAAGGGTCAAACCTCCTCCTATCATAATAACCATTTAATCAAACATGACTTTGATGGACAATTTAACATACATATGGTCCAATTTTAAGGGGGAGAAATGTACCAGAAAAGTTTGAAATTGCAATAATTACACACAAAACTTTGAAATGCAATTGCAGCCCCCCTTTTCTGCCACTCTTTTTACCATTATATGAAAAGACATGACTGATTTATGAAAGGACCTGGAAACAGACAAGTTCCTATTTGACATGGAGCTGTTTCAATTTAGCAAAGTAGGGAAAAGAAACTATGACCTTATCCAAGAAATAACCAACAATAATTGACAAGGTGATTATTTGATCATTCACTGTTATATTTTGGGTCATTATTTTTATTTTTCTCTTTTTGAACCTACCTTACTAGTTGATTTGGTAAAGCCAAATAGTTTTATTCCTTAAAACTTGGCTAATCTTCTGGGTTTTGGGGGCAATTGTAATGAGTTTTGATGTGTTTAAATGGCATCAATCTCAACTTAATTTCATACCACACACACAAAAAAAAAAAAAAAAAAAAAAACTTTTTGGTCCTAGAAAATATCTTTGATATAGTTATGTTGTCTTTTGAGTACTTCAAACTTTTGAAGTCAAAACCTTTTCAATTATAATTAATGATACATGTCACTCGAGAATAAAATTAAAAACACTTTGATTATCATACCATTAATTAAATTATCAGTTGAATTAAAATTTATAAATATTAAAATATAATTTTAATATTAAATAAGTGTTAAGTATAATAAATATTTATTAAAATATGCGTGGGTTGAATTATATGGTTTTTAGTATGGAATTCTAAGATATTAAAGTTTCTAGACTCTCGTCAATTATAAATTATTTTGAATAAAGATAATAATTAAAATTAATTTTTTAACCATAATTTTTATAATTTTATATTCGTTTAATTCATTTTTAATACATTTTGTTGATATAAGATATCATCAAGGGAGATCTAAGGAATAGAGAGGGTGGTCATGATGAGGAGACCGATTCACCCTTGTTGGGCGAAAAGACAGAAAAGTAGCAAAATGAGGAGGGAGATGAAAGCTTAGTATGTTAGGGTTTTTAAGAAGGAAGAAGAGGACTGCCTCTATCTTGTGTCTCGAGGTATTCATAAGCTTGGATGGGGAGTCTCTTGTCCCTTTATGCCGCTCAATGATTCTTGGATGGTCCTCTCTTGAGGAGATCATACCCATTAATAGTGGATGGACTAATGGAAAGTCCGACCGGGTAGTTAATAATGAATGGAACGAAACATATGGGTGGTTGATCACTGAGTAATCATGTGGATGATATACATGATATATGGAGGTTTGAACAAAAATATCAAAATTAAAATTAAATATAAAAAATAGACAACTCAATCCTATTTAAATGTTGAACTACTCATTTAATAAAAAAAAAAAAAAACTTTATTTGATTTTTAGAAGTTTAGATAAAAATATTAAAATTAAAAAAAATGATAAAAGAAATACTCATTTCTAAAAATGAACCAAGTTGAAGCTCCAAAATTCATAAATACCATACATAAATCCAACCCATAAATACATTTAAACTACTCACCTTTGAGCATTTGAGTAAGTGGAGTGAAGATTAATTCTAATCTTAAATTGTGATGTTGAGCCTATTTTATAATTTTTCTTCTCTTATTCACTTGAATTGGAAAAATAATATATAAATCAGATTGAAAAGTAGACCAATGTTTCAAAGCTCAAAATCCATCTTTAATGACATTAAAATGGAAACGGTTCTCATGTGAAAATGCGATTATGTTTTCTTAATTTGGTTTTTTCCCAAATTATTTTATTAATTTATCTCATCAAATTAATCATTTCACTATTAAATAATAATAGAAGATTAAAGATGCATTTTCATTTAGTTGTAAATTATCCGTTAATCACTCTAAATAGAGGTTGTTTCTATTTTGATCACCTAAATTTTTTTCGATAAATATATTATTAGTCTTATGTTATCATTTAACCACAAAATAATTAATTTGATCAGTTTTTTTAGGTGACCAAATTAACAAAAAAAATAGAGTGATCAAAATAAAAACAACATTTACTTAATGTGACTAATAGTATAATTTACCCTAATTTTAATTATATTAATTGTGTTTTTTATTTCCTGAAAACTTCTACTAATATGTTGATATTTGCAGTTTATTCTTGGCCATAACCACTACTAATGCGTTAACCAAGAATTATTACGGAATCTTCTATTTTGTTTTTATGAGACAAACTCCACTAATGTACTTGGTTTAGCAGCGGTTTTACCATTGAAGGACAGCTAAATATTAGAGAAATGCATGTGCCAAAAAAAGAATTTGAGAAATGGAGGCGTTTTGTGCTAAATGCTGTTATTTTCTGGACGTATAAGAAATGCTACCACTAAATACCCCTCCTCCATCCCCAAAACTGGCTGCTTCCTTAAGCTAAAAGAACCCCTAAGTTATAACAAAATAGTCCCCCCCCCCTCTTTGTCCTGCCACTTCCATTATTGGGCTCTCCATCCGTCGCTCTTTGATCATGCCTTTTGTCGGTCGCTCTTTGGTCGTGCTCTCCATCTGTCGATCTCTATTCCACTCTATTTGTCACTCTTTGACAGTCGCTCTTGCCGGTTTCTCTCTATTGTTGTCTAATAATGATCTCTCTCAGGGTGTGCCTCGTAGCGTAATATATTGCTATAAAGAAAATAGTTAAAAAAAAAAAAAACACAACACAACACACAACAATTATCCTGAAGTTTACATATGAAAGTAATAAATTACAACAAAATGATTTAATTGAAGGAATTATTCTAATTATTGAAAGCATAGGGAACGTGAGTGTTGCGTGAATAAACTAAAGCGTAATTAAAGAAATTAGAAATTAATCACCCACAAGTCAATTAAATAAAATGTGTACTGATTCTAATGGATTCGTTGCTTATAAACACGAGCAATAATAATGATAATGGAGGGAGGCAACTAAATAAGCAAACAATAAATATAAGTATGTTGAAGTAAATTTGAACACTATTTTTAAAGACAATATATTCAACCATTCTAGGACGGATTCAAGGGTGCGAGGTGTTCACCCCATTTGGAATTATCAGATTTTTAAATTTTATATATAAATTATTATGTATTTTAAATTTGGTGTTCACATTATATGACATTCGCTCTCTTAGGCCAAACAATAATCAAATATTAATGTATAATGAGTTTTGAAAGACTAAACTTAAAGTCAAATTCCAAAATTAATTAATTTGGCTCATACCCATACATATTAGTTTATTGGTTTGGCCTTGATATATATTCATTGCTGGTATCGATTCATTGCTAACAAAAATGAATTCTCGCTTTAATGATGAAATAGTAGAGTTACTTGTTCTTAGCTCTACTTAGCTCTACTTTGGATCCATGCGATAATTACAAAGCTTTTCGAGTGGAAGATATCTGCAAGCTTATGAATGATTTTTATCCAGACGATTTTACGGAGTAATAAAAGCTACACATGAAGATTCAATTAGAGCATTTTCAACTTGATGCTCATCAAAGCACAGAGTTAGAAAAAGCTTCTACAGTTGCCGAGTTATATCAAGTGCTAGCTAAGACAAATAAGTCAAGTATTTATCCTCTTCTTGATAAAATTATTCGTCTTGTGTTAACTCTTCCCGTATCTACTGCAATAATCGAACGAGCATTTTCAACCATGAAAATTGTGAAGACAAGGCTTCACAACAGAATGGAGGATAATTTTCTTTCAACTTATTAGGTGGCATACATCCAAAAAGAGATAGCTCGAGAATTTTTAATAGATTCTATCATTGATGAGTTCGATCTTATGAAAAAGCGGAGGTTGCAATTTAGGATGTCTAGTATTGAGAAATAGGGCTAAGGCCAAGTTTCTTAATTTAATTTTTGGAATTATAATGATATTTATGAAAATTTCAGTATAGTATTAGTTATTCTTTTTTTGCATATTGGAAAGAAATATTTAATTTTATATAGTGTGATTTTTTTCTTTTAATTTTTTACAGTTAAATTGTTCATACTTTTTAAAAAACATTAAATTGATTTGTTTAATAAGAAAAAAAGTATCCGAAAAAAATTGACACTTTTTTATGTTAAAAAAAAGGTCATTCGAATTTAGAAGTTTCACCCCCTTAGAGTAAAATCCTGCATCCGTCCTTGAATCCATTAACTTTAGAAATGATTCAACCATGTAATTGTTTAAAGCATCAAACTTGAAGTAACTTTGAATCAAGTAAACACGATTTTTAAAGACTGAATGTTTAAACCATTAACTTTAGAAAATATTCAAGCATGTAATTGTTTAAAACATGAGGGAACTAAAGAGACGGACATTAAAGATTGAAAGCATTATAACAAAGCAAACAAGAAATGGAAATCTGTAAGCTAGAACATTGAATCATGAATTGTTTCTCTAAGTCATGAATATTCATTCATAAATCCATAATATAATTTCAAAAATTGTTTCAAGATTTATATTTTGATGACCTAAAGTGTATATTTGTAGGTCAAATCTCATCCAAGACTTAAAAAGACTATTTTCCTAACCTACAAATCTCATCCAAGACTTAAAAAGACTATTTTCCTAAAAAGACTTTAGAATTCTACAATAGGGGTTTGTGTTATGGTGCATTATGACCTTGTGTCATGACACACCAAGGCTAACAAAGCAGTGTTCTTATCCAGATTTAAGTGTGAATAATCTTTATTTGTTCTTAATTTTAGTGTAACGCCCTTAACTTAGATCGAAGATAATCTTGATCTGATGGTGCCACAACCTGTCTATAGGTAATTCCGGTAAATCCATTTACTATACTGTATCTTATACCAATCATAGTTTTTTTAGCTATTGCTATAAAACAAACTATGTATTGTAACTAAACTTAGTTTTTTTGGCTATCTATACCCTTATTGAGGGTACTTTGAGCCAGAAGGCATCGATACTTAGAGCTTGGGTAATTGCACTAGACTTCTTTGTTTTTCTAATTTAGTTTTGATGTTTGCAAGTATTGATACATTCATACCAAGTATAGATACTACGGCTTCAGGTATCAGTACTTGAAGTTTAGGTATGGATACCCAACTCTCTTGTTCTACAAATTTGGCTATTGACTTTGTTGGTATTGGTACTCTTGCTATAACTACTCCTACCTGGGCGCAGTTGTAACACCCCTCATCCGTCCCGACATACGGTACATATGAGAAGTGTTATTGGAGCACTTTTAGACTTTGACCAAAATTTTTTAACATATTAATTTTCTTCAAGTCAAATGGATAAAGAATAAGGGAATTCAAATATGGTTTTACATAATTAAGTGACTTTGAAACATATAGGGACAAGTTCCAATCATAAAATGAGTGTCCGTAGTTCTTTGAATTAAAACTCGAAATGTTTGAATTGAGAAAAGTATGGGTTTTACCACAATTTAAAACTTCAAACAATTAAATAAAACCATTAAAACATGTTTGAATTCATTTATAAGTTGAAGAATATTTTTAAAATCATTTTGAATCATTCCGAGAGATTTTGGACATGTCCAAAACATAACTTTCAAAATTTAGCTTCAATTTAAAATCTAGTTTCACATATTTTCATTAGGAACCTTATATTTTCTATTTCTAACATAATTATATATATATTTTTTACATTTATTCAATTTGATCCCTAATATAACAAAGTTAACAACAAGCTAAATTAACTTTACAATCAAGTCCTTTTTATATTCTAAGCTTAAAATAAATGGACTTAATTGTTCAAAAAATCAATAATGGAAACTTTCTAAAACGTTAAAATTTCTACAAAATTAGTACATGGGCTAGCTAAATCAAGATCCCATGACTTCAAATCTATAGAAATTACAAGAAAATGACTTAAATTTGCTTACCAATGGAGGATCAAATGTTTTAGAATTTTCTTAGGTTTTCCTTTCCATGGACGGTATGAAGAAACAAAATGAAGAAAGATGAAATCTTTTTTTTTCATTAATTTGTGCTTTTATACCTTAATTAAACCTTAATTAACATTACTTAATTAAGTAAATCTTTAATTAATTTACTTTAATTTTCATTAGCCTTATTAGTGGAGAATAACATCATCATCCACTATCATATGAAAGAAAATGGTTTATTTGCCATTAAAACTCTATAGCAATTGAGCTTTTACAATTTAGTCCTTAAACCTTAATTAACTAGTAATTCGATAAGATTACTCGACCAATCTTCACCATATTTTTATATTATACTCATAAATATTTATATTCATTATTTACAAACTTGATTTACAGAAATGAGGTTTCGAAATCACATTTGTTGATACCACTTGAAATTAGACTATTACAGTTAGGTACCCGTAATGATAAGGGGAATGATGAGTATTATACTCTTAATAGACCCATAATATAAATATGTTAGAGTGCTATAATTATGCGAATACTCTCGATGGGATCTAACTATGTAAGTGAAGTGTGGCTGCTTTTAGGAGCTCAAGGGTTTGGCTCTGAAAGCACTCATGGAAATAGGCTACAAAATCATGACCATAATAATGTCCCTGGATACTGTACATTGACTGGTGTTGAAATCATTATCTGAGATGTGTTCGGTTAATCAAAAAAGCTGGTTCAAAGCATAGTCTACCATGCAATTTTGATTAACTTTAACATGATTTCACTTAGTGAATGTTCAATCGTAAGACACATTCATTTATGCAATTCATTTCCATGATTCTAGAATATTTTGAAAATGGGGGGAGATTGTTGGAACATTTCCAAAATATATGTGTTTCAAAAGTTGCAAATGAAAAGTTATAACTAACCAAAAGTTATGCCACTTGATTATTAACAAATAGTCATAATTATTCAAGTAGATATATATTGAATTATTATGTTTATTGCTAAAAATATGACTCTTCGTTTGGGTAGTTATGTCCCTATGAAGAGACATGAGATCTCCTATAAATAGGAGTGAAAATTCATTTGTAAGACAAAAAAAATATAGAAACAAAGTTTCTTCCTATTCTCCCACCATATTTTAAATTTCTAAATTGTTTATACATGCACGAATGGGGTGAAATTTATTAAATTCCATTAACCAAAATTACCAATTTTCAAATTTGGAAAATCAGTCAACTTGCAACGATGTTTTTTGATGGTATCCAAGCATTTCTAGGTTGATGTGTCTTATAGAGTTTGAATATCTATCTCTTAGCTTCAAAAAGCACTTTGAATCACTCATTTTTGAATTTAGAAGCTTAAGTTATGACCGTTTTAGTGAAGACTGCGTGTTCAAAATTTCTGGACAAGATTATTATGAAAATTACGAGTTTTGGGTTTTTAATTCAAGTCTAAATCATATTGGATTATATTTTTAGGCTTAATTTTTATTATATATGATCCAAATATTATATTTATTAGGTTCTATTATTTTATTATTTATTTATTCCAAATTTTGAATATACATTTTTAAGTATTTTAAGTTATTTAGGAGTTTTATGTTTCTTAGTCAATAAAAAGTTTAGTTTAAAACTACTTCTTGTTTCGATTAATTCGAGTTTCAGTATCTTGAGATTTTTACTTGGATGTACTTAGCTAACCTATATAAATACCTCTTCATTGTTCATTAGATACATATTTATTTTCATTAATAAAGTTTTCAACTCTGTGAGTTAATTTTTTTGTGCAATATTTCTTTCTAGTGATTTTTAATAGTTTTCCTTTTTGATTTTCTTCAAAGAGTTGTGAGAATTCGTTCTTCATATTTCAATTTGCCAAGAAATTATTTCTTGGAGAGTTGATTAGAGCCATTAATTGAGTTTGTTAGGGTTTATATCTCAAAGGGTTCAATTGGACACTTATCCATCATATCCATTGGTTTACTAGCTCCATCTTCCACTCTTTTTTTTTTTCAATTTTCGTTTATTTATTTGTTATTTTTGTTTATTCTTTGTTCTTAAGTTTCTTCTTTTAGTGTTTTTGTTTTCTTTATTTGAAAATTTCTTTATTTCTTCTTTACAGGTTAAATTTGAATGCTTCTCAAGTCGAACAACTTGAATACGATCTACTTATGCCTTCCCTCCTTAAAAGAAATCGAGAAGAAAACTACTTCTAAAAATCACAAGAAAGAAATCTTGCACAAAGGAACTAACTCCCAAAGTTGAAAACTTTATTAATGAAAAAAACTCTATATCTAATGGACAATGAAGAGACCTTTATATAGGCTAGTTAAGTACATCCAAATAAAATTCTCAAGTATATTGAAACTGTAATTAATCTAAACAAGAAGTAGTTTTAAACTAAATATTTTTGTTGGCTAACAAACATAAAACTCCTAAATAAATTAAAATACCTAAAAAAATATATCCAAAATTCAGAATAAATAAATAATAAAAGAATACAACTTGATAAATATAATATTGAGCTCATATATAATAAAAATTAAGCTTAAAAATCGAACCCAATATACTTTAAACTCGAATTAAAACCTCGAAACTCGTAATTTTCGTAATAATCTCATCTAGAAATTCAACTCATATAGTCTTCACTAAAACGGTCAGAACTTGAGCTCTCAAACTTGAAATTGAGTGATTTAAAGTGTGTTTCAAATATATGAGATAGATCTTCGAACTCTATGAAGACATCTCAACCCAGAAATGCTTAGATTTCATCCAAAAAAGTCATCGCAAGTCGACTGACTTTCCAAACTTGAAAATTGGTAGCTTTAATGAATGAAATTTAATAAATTTCACCCCATCCTTACATGTATCAATTGTTCCATAAAAAAAATATTGCATAAATTCTTTGTAGAAGTTTATATCCATGCTTTGCTCTACTCAATGCTTAATGGGTTGTTTCCATTTGTACAAAGCGTAGACAGTCATTGGGCTTCATTGTATAATTGAGGTTCATTTGCTAGTAACTCTTTTGCAAACCATAATATAGGTAGGGATGAATAGAACCTAAAAGAAAGAGGCATTGATACACACCTTGAAGCCTTCATTAATTTCTCATAAACTTGTTTTTATCCCTACACACCAATAAATACAAACTCAAACCAATATACCAAAGCATATCAATATCGATACATATTATGGGGTGTGCCGCACATTTATTAAATGTTTTGTAGGTATTTAGAAAAATGTTCGATGATTCAGAAGAAGAAGTAAAATAGAGGCAGCGTCGCGACGATGCAATGAAACCCAAATGAATGTAGCGGTGACGTGATGCATGGGATGTCACAACGATTTCTCCAAGTTATGCTACCGTATTTTAGACTTTAAGCATGATTGCGTCTCGCATTTTGACTCTGATTATTTTAGGGATATTTCAGTATGATTAAAACTTTAGTCTTAGCCTATTTAAAGCAGTCATTGTCTCCCTGTTTTAGGATTCCAAAATTAAAATGCCAATCAGCAAAGGGCTTTTCTTGAGGCGACAAGATGTAGTTGTATAAGACTTTTCGAGAGAGTTTCATGATAACTACAGAGAGAATTTTGTTCCAGAGTTAGTGTTTTTTTTTTTTTGGGTTTGGGTAATGTACTTTAGTACATTTAGGTTTATTTTCTTCATATTGTACTCTCATTTATTTACTCATTTAGCAAAAAGCCAAAGCCTCATTTGCCCTTGGTTTTTCCCTATTTGAGGGTTTTCCACATAAAATTTGTGTTTGTTCTTCTTCACGTTTACTATCTCGTTGTTTATGCAGGTCAATCCCTAACAAATTGGTATAAGATCCTAGTTCAACTTCTACAGATCGACTCGTTCGATGACATAACAACAAATTTGGATATCGAGAAGTTCGACGAGATCACAAATTTCAATTTCTGATAGTTTTGGATAATTACATAGTTGTGGCTGAGGATAAGGGTGAGGATTATATGATCTCTACATATTCCAGCTGGAGGTGGATCCATGTCAGATGTCAGACATGTGCCTAATTTAGAGAAGAATCTCATCCCTTTTGGTCTTTAGGACTTGAATGGTTCGTAGAGAGTTTAAGGCAATGTTGGTTTCAGAGGGTTATAGTCAAGTGGAGAGAGTTGATACTTTCTCTCTTCTTTGGCTATTACTAGCCCTTGTTGCATTATACAACTTTGACATGAAGACTAGGAGTCTTTTAGTTTTCAAGTTCGAGCACAGTTTAGACTTGGTTGACATAATGCAAAATTCTAGTTTGGCAAGTGATGGTGCATGGAAAATGAGGCGTGATAAATATGATTCAAAGTGGAGATTTATGGGTTATGCATCGCATTTACCATATGTTTTGTAAGAACTTAGGAAGACATTCAACAATTCACTGAAGAAGAGGTAAAACGGAGACGACATCGAGGCGTGAAGACAAGTAACGTCGCAAAGATTCAAAGAAACTCCAAACGAACATGGCGGCGACGTCGAGATGAGCATGCATGGGACGTCATGACGATTTCCCCAAGTTATATTACTGCGTTTTAGACTTCAAATAGGACTACTTCTCCTAGTTGAACTCTGATTATTCTGGGAATATTTTAGTATAATTAGAACTCTAATCTTAGCTTATTTAAATGGGCCGTTGTATCCCTATTTTAATAGGCCAAAATTTAGGTGCCAATTAGCAAGGGCTTTTCTTGAGGGCGACAAGATGTAGTTGCATATGAGTTTTGGAGAGAGTTTCGTGATAACTATGGAGAGAAAATTGTTCCCGAGTTAAGGCTTTATTTTTGGGGTTTGGGTAATGTACTTTAGTAGATTTAAGTTTATTTTATCCATATTTTACTCACGTTTGTTTACTCATTTAGTGAAAAGCTAAAACCTCCTTTGCTCGTAGTTTTTCCCTCTTTGAGGGTTTTCTACATAAAATTTGTGTTCGATCTTCTTTACCTTTTCAATTTCGTTGTTTATACAAATCGATCCCCAACACATATAAATATCAATATAAAAACTATATACTATCGATACTGATTACCATCTAACTTCATACTCATTGAAACTACTAGCACATTTCATGTTAATTAGGTTGAGTAAAGGCCCTTTTTATTTTGCCCAAAAACGATACAAGGTAGTTTACGTTTCATTTTAATTAGCATTTTGGTGTGTTTTAGCTATTTTAATGTATTTTAACCTATTTTGATGAATTTTTTTTAAAAAAATATCTATACATGTTTGTCTCTATGTGTTACTACACTATTATGATATATTAAATCATTTTTTTATTTTTTTATTTTTGTCTTGACTATTTTTGCGGTCTATAAGTATATTAAAAATTAAAATATTATTTAAGTAATAATTATGTTAGGGTTAGCTTACCTTTGAAAAATTTAAAATCCACAAAGAGTTGGAAACACTCATTAAAACGTGTCCCCATTTAACGCTAGCATGAATAAAAACAGAGGTTTAGGTGTGTAGTGAATTTAGAAAGTCTTATGGGCATGATCGCTAATAGGGAAATTTATTAAGGGCCTGTTTTGCAATGTTAAAAAAAATATTTTTGGTTCCAAAAGTATTTTTGGAAAAAAACTTATGGTAAATAAGTTGTTTTGGGATGAAATTTTTAGCTCTTTAGAAGTACTTTTCAAAAATATTTCTAAAAAGAAGAAGCTAAAATTTTTAATTTTTTCTCTCCCAAAAGTACTTTTAGTGTTTAATTACTTTTTCACCCCTCCAATAACATAGTATTTTTTTCTTTTTTTTTCTTAGTGCTTAATTACAAATGTGTTAAAATTATTAATTAAAAATAAAAAAATATTTTTTAAAATACTAATTACAAATATTTAATAGTTATATTTAAATATTTAAAATATAGTTTATATATTCTAATTAAATTTTAGAAATAATTAATATTTATTGCTTAAAAATATTTAAAATTTATATTTTATATATTAAAATATTAACAAGTTATAATAATTTTTTTATATTTTTACTAAAATATAATAGTATTAACTAATTTAAATATTATCTAAATACATATTTATTACTTGATAATAATATGTCTAAAATAAATATTTTATTTCTCAAAGATATTTTTTGACAGCAATACTAAATAATGAAAGTAGTGCTAAAATTCTGTCAAATTCTCATTCGACCTGAAAAATTGAAGCAAGATCCATGAAAGTAAAACTCAAATGACGCCTTACTCAAGGTTCTCCATATGACGCCTTCAGTAATCTAACCAAGGGAAAAATAAAGTATACGGTTCATCCACTTATTGGAAATGACGTGAATGCACTGTTTACAAATTAAATGGGTTTCAATATATGATAGTCACTTTTAGAAACCAATTATTATGAAAGATTAGTTTGGGTTCTTCTGACATATCCGCAAAATACGTTCTTCAATCCTTGAACCACCAACAAACTGTGTGGTTCCTATTGTTTAAAGCTATCGTGTATACAGGCTCGATATGCGTAACTAAACCCCCCATTTAAAAATATTTATATTTTAATACCAATTCTTCATGTAATCAAGATTTGTATAATTACGTCCTTAAGTCTATAATCCTAATAGGGGTTCTAGGGAGCACTTCTTCCCGTTAAATGCTAATGGAAGAAGGAAAAATTATAAAGGTAATTTACTAATATTTTTAGGATTTCTCAAACTTTGTATAATGATTTACCAAATTTCTTAAAATTTTACCAACATTTTTTAGACTATACTAAAATATCTAAGGATTTATCAATATTTTTAAAAAATTTTCTTAGTGATCAACTCAGTATTTTGGCATATCAAAATTTCTAAAGGTTTAGCAATATTTTTAAGGATTTATCAATATTTTTAAAGGTTCCTTAATGCTCCAGATTCGATCAACTTAATATTTTGACATACCAAAATTTCTAAAGGTTTCTTAATTGAATTAATTAGTCCTTATGAATCCATTGAATATGGAAAATTAAATATATTTCATCATATATTCTTTTACAGTAAAGTTGCCAAAACTTCAACGGAATTAGAATTGAGAAATTAATTTAGTTAATTTAATTAATTAAAATAAATAATCTTTATTTTGGGAATAGAAAAAAATATTTGGTCAGAATAAATTATAAAATACTAGGTCAAAAGTCTAGGAAGTTGACCATATGCTCGTGTGTGGAAAAAAACAAACAATTTATAAAAGAATTTAAAAGCGGTTTTTAATTGTAAACGTACATTGTCAAATTGTGATATAGTTTTTATTATTATAATGAAATACAAAAGTATTTCGAGAATTTAACCCAAGGGTTTGTCAAATTGGTAAATGTGATTTGTCAAGTTAATTATAAGCTAAGCAATTGCTAATCTACTTGAGTTGGAAATTATTAGTGCAAACCAAATATGAAAATGTACAAGACTAATTCTAAATTGCTGATAAAATTATTTAAAATTAACTTTCTTCCTATTTCCTTACACTATGCAAATGATAAAAATGATGATCGATTGATTAGTCAATTGCTAACTAAGGTAATAATTGACCGTGCCCCGGTGTGCGTGCACCAGAGTTTAGAAATATGCAATTAGATATGAAATATATGCGATATCTGCAAGTAGCATGTGAAATTGTAATATAGATTGTACAATGAAATATCAGAAGTATTTCGAGGATTGTACTCAATGGAGGTTTGTTTAGACAAAATTCATAATAAATCCTAAAACACTAAACTAGGTCTAGGTAGCTACTAATCTACTTATTATAGTATGGCTAAAACTAAAATTAAGAGTAACAAGGACTAAATTGCATAAATACTAAAAATTCCAACTTAATAATAAAGATTAACATGCAAAAGGATGATTAACGTCTATGGTTGTGATTAACCTAAAGTTGGGAATTTTACTCATTAATTAAGAACTAACCTTGTTAATTCCTTTCGGCCTATAACTAAATTAATTAATCGACTTAGTCTACTTATCTTTCAACCTGATGGAACTAAACCAGGCTAGATTGAATTGGTTCTAAGTAGAATACCCTTTTGATCTCATCTACCTGAATTACTTCCTAGAGTCGTCAATTCTACGGTTCAAGCACATTCAACCTAATCCAATTAATTAGTTTAAAAACCCTAGCCTTAAACAAATCACACCCACTTCAGTCAATAAACCTTCCTAGGGGTTTAGTTACCAACCATTCTAGATGTAGATAATCCTACCCAATTATCAAACATTAGAACAATGCAAAAAAATAAAAAAAGGGTAAGAAATTCTCAATAATCTCTGTGAATCCAAGATTGGTGATTGATAGAACGACCATGTTAACCCACAAAAGATGTTGATTACGCCTTTGGATTGAAGCAAAAATGAAAATAAAGTAAAAGAAAATAATGAATAAAAATTGAAAAGAACTTGAATTAAAAATTGATAGTAATGCGAACAAGAATGATAAAAAAAATCTTAAATTTAACTAAACTACAAGCTAAAACCCTAAAACTGATGGTTTAAGCTAATATTTATAGTTTGAGTGTATTATGATCTAATCAGGTTGATTACAAACTATTAAATGAGATTGTACGTATGGAAACACCTTTGCATAATTTTTGGCTCGTCGAGTCCAATATCGCGACATTCTTTGGCCAATGTCATGACTTTGTAGGCAGATTACTTGAACTCTAGGACTGGGTTGATGTCGCGACTTTGCTATCTTACTGTTTCAACTTTGAGGCCAATAGCTTGCTTCGTGAATTTTGGTTGGAAATTTGGCTAAGTGTTGAGACAACCTGACTTCTTGGCTTAGGCTGCTTCCTGCACACTCGATTAACTTGTTAATTCCACCTTAGGCCCAAATAGGCTAAATAGGTCATAAAACATCACAATAAGCTTAATTTATTCAATTGAAACTAAAAGCTTAAAACTTCTTAACATAAAAGTAAATAACATAAAAGTACTTGAATACAAGCTCCTTAGGTAGTGAAAAAAGCTTCATTTTCCATAATAAATTATGGCAAATCAATAACCTATTCCAATTAGATTGCTTGCCACTCCTATTTTAAATGTCGTGACTTAGACTCTAGATTAAGCTCCTATTTTCATTTTTGCATTAACCAAGCACTTGAAACAAGATCAACTCAAATATTAAGTCCCTAATGACATATGCATGCCATTTTATTTAAAAAAGTGTTAAAATGCAATAAAAACTAAAATGAAACATGAAATCCATAAAGTGCAGAAATATTACAAAATACACTATAAAATGCTCAAGAATAAACTATTTAAGTGTTTAAAGAGCCTAATTTGGCGTATGTAAATACGGCAGATCAAAAGCACGCATAATTAGACCCAATACTAGAGAGGTCCAATTCCCCTCATTTTACATGTGAGGGGTGAAAACCCTAGTGTTTTTATCTAGGGTGTGCCGCCCCTTTCTTGTTAGACTAAAAGAGTGCTTATCTATTAAATAAATATTATTTGCTTTATACTTATTCAACCAGGATTCTCTTATATCTCCCTATAAATAGATGACAGTGGTAGAGCTATTAACATATAAGTTTCATATATTGCTATTCTGCCAGAAAGTAATGAAAATTTTATTTTCTTATAATAAATTCTATTTTCTAGGAATGATAATTTCTATCAATTTCTATTGAGAGAATTACTTTCCTACTGAAAGTAATAATTTTTTTGGTTCTGTGTTTGGTTCTTGTTGTTCAAGTATTGGACATGGTTCCCTAATTGTAGTATTTTCGTCTACGTACACTTGTATTTTTCGAACAAACTGGTTTAATAAAAATATCCAATAATTATATCAATACCATTTGTATATTATCCTTGATGTTTTTGCATGCAAAACAAATGGAAGCAAATATTGGCTCACTAGTTATGTAATGTTTAACTAATATTAAATGGTATTACATGGTCGGATTGTAATATAAAAAGACATCTTGTATTAGTAGATGGACCTAAACATGTTCTTAGTGTAATTAAAAATGAGAAAACTGATTGAAAGACTAATATGTCGTCTATCAAGTCTGATTGGGGAGATGCTTTACCTTGAGCAATGGAGCGGATGACTCCCAGAAAATAGAGACATAGATGTGTCGGACTAGACTGACAGTACATCAGACAGGACCCAAGTAGAATAGATCCTAAATTCATTTAAGGATTTATTCAATTGTGACATTCATAATGTGGCATACATTACTCTTGAGTGGATGATGGATTATATATGCGTAACTCATATACTTTGTTGTAAATAAAAGTCTGAGTTCAAATAGATAAGAAACCAAAAGTTGGTGTGTTGGGTATATAGCTTTTGTAGTATGTATCATCATTCAAAATAGTGAAATTCATAACCTAACTATTGGGTAAATGATATCCTCTCATCGGCATTACATAATAGATGAAAAGTAAATGTGGTCATGATTGTTTGTCTTTGTGATAAACAACTTGATTACTATTTAATAGTAATTGTCTTTTCATGAAGAAAGATGTAATGTTTACCATAAGATAAAATAAGATCATATTGGGAAAATAGATTTATCCCAAAGAGATTAAGGATATCCTATAAGGGTAACACTATAACAGTTTGTTTTTCAGTGGTGTCAGAAATAGTGGTTTCGGTGCCACAATTTTGATGTGTCAATTCGTAAATATTAATTATTTAATATTTACGAGGTCAATAATGTCATAATAAATTTTAGTTAAGAAATTTTAAGACTTAAATAGTTAATTAATTAAAAATGACTAAATCGTAAAAGTTGCAAAAATTAGTTCCTATTAGTTATTAGCACTAAATGGTTATGGAAATGAAAAATAATGGATTTAAATGGTAAATATACCATGTATTTATAAAGTGGATGGTTAAAGGTTCTTTTGAAGTGAAATTTGATTTATTATTAAAGGGTAAAATGGTAGATAATTAATTAAACTTAAAATTAAGTAAAATCAAGTTGTCATCTTCCTTATTTTGCCTTGTTGAAACCGAAACACCATGGAAATATGAGGGAAGCTTTCGGCCTTGGCTTAATTCACATGCATGGAAGGTATTTTTCACCCATTTTTTATGAATTTTATGTTTTTGGGATCATTTTAGCTCTATCTAGCTAACCCTTGGGTTAATTTGTAAAACTGTTAAATGTTTTGGAAGATTCCATTGATGAATTCAGTGTGTTTTTGAAGTTTAATGGTAGAATCTGATGCTTGGGGGTTAAATAAAAATATTTTGTTAAGTGATTTTGTATAAATTTCAAGTTTAGGGATTTAATTGAAAATAGTGAAAATATGACATGTTATTTTCATGAAATTTCAGCATATGAGGATTGATTTGGAATATTTGTAAATTCGGTTCTATGGATATAAATTTTAATTGTAAAAATAATCTTATTTTAGCTTTAAGGGTCAAATTAATTAAAGTGTAAAAGTTTAGGGCAAAAGTGAAAAGTTGTAAATAGGAAGAAATATATACTGAATTGAGTATTAAATGAATTTGAAGCTAATAAATTGAAATAAACTATGTTATATATAACAAAAAGTAGATAATCGAAGAAAAGGGAAAATTATTGATTAGTCCCTGAACTTTTATTGTCATTATAGTTTAGCCCTGGTAAGTTCGTACGGTTTAGTTTTGTATATATTGAAATGTTATATTAATTGTGAGTTGAGATTGTTGGATATTCTGATATAATTGAATTGTAATAAATTAATGTGAGTTGTAACGCCTCAAAACCCAGCCTAGAAGTTTAGGCCGGATTCTGGAGGTCATATTGATCATTGAAATGATCGTGGAAAATTTTAGTTTAATAAACCGAAAAGCATTATTGTATTTAAGTTTTGTAAAAACTCTCAGATATAAAGTCCCGTTATTACAAAAATTTCAGTAAAAAGAAAACCATTTACGAAAACCCAAATTAAAATTGTACCACAGTTCTTATAACTGTTTGCATTTCAAGACCATTTACAAAACAACAATAAAAAAGAAGACTCTTAAACATATTTCCTTATTGTGACTGTCCAAGACCATCGGCATGCCGAGTCCAAGCTACAAAAATCGAGCGTACCTGCAAGGGGAAACACTAAAAGGGTGAGCTACACGAGCTTAGTGTGAGTTTAAAACGTACCTATCAATGGAATTATAGATCAAAACCAAATAGTAGTTCAATGATGGAAAGTACTTACAAAGATACGAAGAAACATAAAGTAAACTCGGAACCAATGTCCCAAACAAACGTAACAGTCAAGCACTCCAAATCACACACAATACCTAACAGATAAACCCGTTGATAGATCGATACAAAACCATTCATCATCATAATCCGAAATGTCATGACACTAACACCTCAATGCATGCAAGATCAATCATAATTGTTATAACAAACAGACATATTATAGACAAATAACTCTCATCTATATGCGTATGAATGTAGTCAAGTATTAAAAACCCACCCATCCAGCCAAAACACCTCTTCGTCGCCTGATCACACCCCATAAGAGCTGTTTAAGCTTATCCAGCCAAACACACCACATAGAACCTCGAAAGGCCCATCCAACCCTACACACCATGTATGTGGTCTAAGCCACTAAGATAATAATACGCAGCAGCAGAGGCGACGATATAAAAATCTGATGCAATGTGGTAAAAGCAGATGATCTGAGATATATTACGATTTAAAGCGCGGATCAAATAATAATACGCAGCAAAGTTGGCGTGTATGCAGTATAGTGTGGTAAACCGCTGTATCGATAAGTTTTAGTTAAACTGCCAGATTAGATAAGAATCTGTAACACCCTGATTTTCGGGATTTTCGTAATTTTCGAGAATTTGGTAAAATTTTTAAAATTTGGTATTTGGTTGTGAAATTCATAATTGGAGTGTGTAAATGGGCCTATAGAAGGCCCATGTGTTGGCCAAAACCTGGTAGAATTTTTGAATTTTGGACTTAAGGAGTTAGGGGTATTGGATAGGTGGCCTTATTAAAAGATGTGGGTAAAATGTAACACAAGAGATCCCCTGGCAAAGTGGTTAAGTGACGCCACTAAGGAGCTAAAAAAGTGGCGTGTAAGTGGTTGGGGGAAGGCCAAGGTTTGATTCACTAAGCTAGCAATTGTGTTGTTATTTTTATGTCTTGAGCATGTAGGAGTTTGAAGTCGAATGGAACTCTGTTGGAGAGAGTTTGAATCAGTCAAATGCATGAATTTAGGAGTGATAAGGGGAGAGATTTTGGGGATTTGAATGGAGGCTTAGTGTTGGCCGAATAGTGGGAATTTAGGGAGGAGAAATGGGCTTAGGGGTTTTAGGTTAGTATTTCTGCATTAGGGGCTTTAGTTGTGTCGTTTTCTTTTGTTTAAACATCATAGGGTTATTTCTTTTTTTCCGTTTCTTCTCTAGCCGAAATCACCACTCCTTTCATCCATTTTTCTTTCTCTTCTTTTTCCAAAACCAAACTACTACTCCCTTTCTTTTCATCACCCTTGCCGAATAGCCACAAGAGCTGAAACTTCTGAAGTTGGTTGTGCCAATTTCATTTAGACCAGCATCCTTTTTCTCTTCATTTGTTGTGACTGATCCCTTCATCCGCTAAACTCTAAAAGTCCCCGACGGCAACACCAATACAAAGCCACCACACCATTTCTTTTTCTTGGTCCTAAAAGCCGAAATACCTTAGTTCTAGGGGCATAGCCGAACCTGTAGACCTCTAGGATTTGAAAGCTGCTAGGTGGTTGAGGGCTAAGTCTACTTTGGGTCTAAGCAGTGCAGAAGGGAAGACTGTGGTAAGTACTCGTTTTCCAAATCGATTCAGTAGTGTAAATGTTAAGAAAAGCCGAAACCCCCTATAGTTTAGGGAGGTTATCGATTTGAGGTATAGGCCTCACTGGGCCTTTTCATTCGACTTTTATGGTTTGTGTAGTGAAATAGACAACTTTGGAGAAGCAGCAAGGCTTGGAGTATCGGTTTGGATAAACTTAGATCGAATCATCGGACCTTGTGAAGGTAAGTGATCTATGGCTATTAGGGGTTCTTTGGCCGACTATGGTAAGGTGGATTTTGGGTTTGATAAGCATGAATTGTAAACTAAGAATGGTGGTGATTAATTGTAGGTTGTCGTGGGAGACTTTGTTAGCAAATGTCACAAAACAGGTGTGTAACAACCCTCGTAGTAGCTTAGCTTAATATTCGCTGAAAAGCCGAAATGCTAAAATTTTGGCATTTCGGGAACTTGTGATTTTGCGTTTGGTTATAGATGCGATAAATACGATAAGATCGATGTTTGGATCAATGGAACAGGTAAGAGCGCAATTTTGTGCACGATGGTAACTTGGGCCTCAATGGGCTAGAATTGGGCCCAATGGGCTTTTGGGCCCATTTGGGTAAAATCGATAGAAAATGGAATTTGGAAAAGTTGCATGTTAACACGATTAGTACTGTTGTAAAATTTGGGTTAAGTGGGCTTAGTGGGCTAAATCAGCATTCGTAGGGCCCATTAGGGGTTTTGGGCCCAAAAGCCTGAATTTGATAAAGTGGGTTAAAGATCATTGTTTAAATACTCGGAAATATTGATAATTGTTAGTGAACATGGAAAACCCTGATATTTGGTAAAATCATGAAATTACCCTTATAATATGAAAAATGACTATTTTTCCCTAGGTAAAAATGACCATTATACCCTTAGGGTTTAATTATGAATATGATGCATGAGATATTGTTATACATGATATGACATGATATGCACTTGATATGTTATGATATGCACATGATGTGCTATGATATACTCATTATATGCATGGGTTGGGTTTTATATAAATGTAGGAAGTGCTAAAAGGGCATTGCCTCAGTTTACCGAAAAGGGCTTTGCCCCAGTTTATCAAAAAGGGCTTTGCCTCAGTTATTAAAAAAGGCTAGGCCTCTAGTTATATTATAAAGCAGCTATGCTGCCAGTGGAGAGTTTGGTTGGGTGGGTTGAGTTATTCCCCACATGGAGAGCTTGGTTGGTACGGGTGGAGAGTAGCGGATAGTGGGTTGAGTAGTCTCCCCAAATGGGCTTGCATACATTCATTGGTATTACATGTGATATTGAAATAGGCCTATGGGCCATACCGTTTACAGTAAAGGCTTCAGCCCAGTGATATGATTTATGAAAAGGCTTGGCCCGATGGCAGATTAAACGAAAGGCTTCGGCCCAGTATATGTCGAGACTGAATTAGGGCTTAGGCCTAGTATGCTGATATTAGTTTGGGCTCAAAAAGGGGCTTGTTGCACACTGAGTTTTCAAACTCACCCCTTTTCTTAACCTTGCAGGTGAGCCTTGATGTGGAGGCTTGGAGCCGGAGGGGATTCAGAGTGGCCGTGGTGATCGCTTTCGGACTTTGCAATAAGTAACCGGTTTTTTTTGTTTTTTTAATTTTTTTATAAAATTTATCTTTATTATTATTATTTGGTTTTGAGTTGTAATAAGGCCATTTTAATTATTTTCTAGGATTATTTTATTTTATACTCTATATTTTACTGATAATAATCCAAAATGGGTTAGACTTAGGATGCGTTTTCAAAATGATACTTGTTTTCAAAATAACGCAATGATACAATTAATCGGTTTATAAAAAATATCTACTTAAATGAATTCTAACTCGATTTTTTTCCAAAACCTAACCTCGCACCAAGTGTGGCAATGGTTGTGGGCATGTCTAGGATTGGATCCAATCAAGAGCTTGGTACTTAAGCAGCCTTCATCGCTCACCTCCTCTGTTTCGGATACCTACCTGGTGCACAGCTTCCATTCACTTTATTAACTTAGCAAAGACTATCTTTTAAAACACTAAGAAGGATGTTGAAAGAGGCATGGGTTTTCTTAAAAACTTCAATGTGACACGTCAGATCCGGCCATAACGTCTGGGCCGAGTTTGGGGTGTTACAGAATCAGTCTTCCTTTTCTTCACAACCAACCCAAAAATTACTTTATGCAAGTGCATGTATGCTTACAACCTCACAGAAACAATGAACACATCGACATCGACAGATAGAAACAGATATGCACACACCTAACTAACCCTTTTCAAAATCAAATATCTCACACAACATTCACAAACAACACATAAGCTGAAGCCCAGATCAGAGTCTTTACTACATTTACCAAAGCCTAGCCAAGGGTCGGAACACATAGACACATTTTTAGATAAAAAATCTACATAGAACTAAAATTGGTAACTTAGGGCCACATGGCCATGTGCTTTGTCCGTGTGGAAATGCCTAGGCCGTGTAGAGGTCAACACGCCCATGTAAAAGGGAAACACGCCTGTGTAGGAGGAGGCACATGCCCGTGTGAGCCAGGGACATGGTTGTGTGAACAGGCTGTGTAACTCTCTGTCCAATTGTGCTAAAATATGGTTCAGGGCGGACAAGGCCGTGTAAGAGTCTCACATACCCGTGTACCCACCAAACACGGTCGTGTGTCCTGACACACGTCCGTGTGGCACTAAAATGCCTAAACCCTAATTTCCAAACTCACAAGCCCGTATGCCCAAGGGACACGACCGTGTGGATATCGATTAATTTCCCCAAATAAGCTACACCGGCCATATGGCCAAGCCGTGTGGCACCTAATCTTGCCTAGAAACCTTAATTCTCGATTCAATACGCTGTGTGAAAATGCACATACCTTTGTGGTCACGAAACCATACCAAAATAGGCTGAAATCGCTGTTTAAGCCATTAAATTAGTCCCCGGCCTTTTCTATAGAAAATATATATCGAAATACGTAGTATTCCCCATACTTCCTCAACAACTAAGTATCCAAAATCGATGGTTTAGAGTATACGCAAAAGGGTGTTTTATTTTGCTTATAACCGTGTAAGAATTTGTGTGTTAGTGGAACTCTGTAGCTTGGACAGTTGAGGAGTTTGAGAGGTGTAGAGGAGTGTATAGCCGAAAGTTAGAAGAAAAATGGGAAATTTGAATGGTAATCGGTTTCAGGATGTGGGGAGAGATTGTAGGAGGAAATCAAGGAGATGTGGTGAAGAGGGGGTGTTAGTGCCGTGGGTGGACTCTAGGTACTCGAGAGAATTCAGCTTTGAGTTTAGGGAGCTTCTTTTGCTTTTCATTTCGGGTTTTTGGCAACTTTTGCTTCTTTTCACCTTTGTTTCTAAAGCTGTACATTACTAGGATTTTGTTTGGTGTACCTTTCGGTTCTTTGGTGGGTTGGATTCTACTCTTTTCTTTAGCCTCTAGTTCACCAATTTCTGTCTATCACTTTTGTAGACACTCAATTTTGCCTGGGCCCAGAAATAAGTCCAAAAACAAAAATAATAAACCCAAAAAAAAATGAAGTCCAAGTTCAGTCCAGAATTACAAATATAATTTGGCCCGATCGGAATGACCCATTACTTGAAAAGATTTAAGGTCCATCTACAAGCTTGACTCATATGGAAATATAATCTTCAATGATATACAATCTTAGATATGATTGCAATCTTAGATATGATATGCAATCTTAGATATGATACAATCTTAGATATGATTGCAATCTTAGATATGATATGCAATCTTGAAGATATGATCTTGTAATCTTGGAGATTTAATTTGTAGATATCCTTTAATCTTAACCGTTGATGTAATTGATCTGTACCTTTGGATTTGGGGAGGTTCAACTATAAATAGAGGCCTCTCCCTTCATTGTAAAGACACTTGAGTTTTGGGAAGTAATAAGAATTCTTGAGAGCATTCACTCAGATTTCTCTCCCTCTTGCGTTCTTACTCTCTGTGGTTTGTTCTTATTTTATTCTTCGTCTATCTTAGTTTTTCAACCTTTTTTTTATTTTAATTTCTTCATTTTTCAAATATGTGTATTTATTCCTATCTTTTATACATTTGATTATGTATTTTATATATTATAATATTTAACCTTTTTATATAGTTTATTTTCAAATATATATTTTCTATGCATGTATATATATTATATTATCATTTCATGTATTTTGAACTATTGCATTATATTTTTATAATTTGTAAATATTCTATTTATTCATTTTTTTTAGTGTATGTCATTTATCTTATTTGTGCATAGTTTCATTTTTTTATATGCTATGTTTAATTATTTATTTTATGTGCTATTTTATAATATATATTGTTGTATAATTTTTGCATATATTATGTTTTTCTTTTAGTTTACTCATGTTTTTATTTGTTTATTATCTTATATTTACCCTAGTATGATTTTTTTCATTAAACGTATGTTCATGTTATTTAGTTTTGTCTTAATGATATTATTTATGTTTGTATGGAAATGTTAGAATATTTTGTACATCTATGTTTCATGATGCATTAATATGTCATCCTAAAACGTCATTTAAAATAATATTCCAAGGTTTCTTTTAAAAAAAATAATAAAAGGCAATGCTTGATGTTTGGAAACTTCGAGAAAAGTAGTGCCCTAACTTACTGGGTTGCGACTTTTCTCGCTGAATTCGAATAGTCAAGCACCCTTCTAAGTGATTTTAAGTTTTCAAAACTTAAACAATTATTTCGAGATTTCAAAACATAATGTCCTAACTTACTGGATATGGCGTTTTGTTGTTTCGAGATAGAAATTTTCGAAAGACGAGCTTAGTTTCGAAGGTTTTAAAATGTTGCATCCTAACTTACTGGATGTGATGTTTTGACTCGTTTGAAATAAGTGAGCCTTAATTTTCAAAATTGAGACATTCTAATTAAAAGAGGTTTGCATCTTAAAACTTTTAAATTTTCGACATTAAAGACACTTGATAATCAATTAGGTACCAATTTTTGGGCGTTACGAGGGTGCTAACCCTTCCTCGTACGTAACCGACTCCCGAATCTGTTTTCTCGACTTTCGTAGACCAAAATTAATGTTTTAAAACAAAACATTTTATAAGGTGATCCAATCACACCTAAAAATATTGGTGGCAACTCCCGTTTTCGTTTTTCTTAAAGTCGATTCTCATTTTCAAAAACTCGATTTAAAAATGGTTTCGACAACTTTCATTTTTCTCAATTGGTATCCTTCTCTTTGGCCGAATATCACTACTCTTTCCTCTCACAATCCCTTTTCGGTTTTAGCCTTTCTTGGGGACTTATTCTTTCTTTCTTCTCTCTTGCTCTCAATTGACTTGTCTTAATCGATTACTTCTCTCTCTCGACTTTTTTGTTCTTACTTTGGCCGAACCTTGTCAAGGCTTAAATATCTTCCTCCTCTTCTTCTCTTTTCTGTGCTTTGACCATTTCTTGTTGTGGAACTGCTGAAATCCCCTTATTTTATTGGTAAGTGTTATACGATTTGTGCTCTCTAGCCGAATCTTGTTAGGCTTTCCTCTCAAGTGTTATACTAATGAGAGGTTATGGTTGACCATAGGTTCTCGATCCTAGAAGCATTTCGGCTACAACTCCATAATAGGTGTGTGAGCATCATTGCCATTAGATGTGAAACCGACAAAAGTCGAAAAGTCGAAAGGTGAACAGTCGACACCAGTCAGAAGTGTGACCGCCCGTGTGGCAGGCCGTGTGATAAAACATGGCCGTGTGTTCGATGAGTTGGCCATGAGCGCTTTCATGAACCAAAGTGATATTAGGCCATTTTGGGCCATACATGCCCAATGGGCCTGTGAGCCCCACACGGGAAGATCGCACAAAAGTGTGGCAAATATTGGGCCACCCTATGTAAACTACACAGCTAAGGCCATTTCTGGGTTATATGGGCCATACGAGCGTGTGGGCCCACATGGGCCCGGAATATGAATTGTAGGCCCATTATCACTGATTGACTGTTAAGGTTACACGGGTCGCCCAAGAAGACTGTGGACCTTCTGTTGGACTGGTAAGTATACCTGGGCCCTTATTTTGGTAAAATAACTGTTTTACCCCTATGTGATGTATGATTGTTTGAGCATGCCATTTTTTTTACTGAACGTACATTTATATTATGTTGCATTGCATGGGGTGGGATATATGATTTTGGAGGAAGTGTACTAATAGGCTATAAGCCTATTACTGGTAGCTCTGCTGCAAATACTGTTTTAGAGCCGCAACCGGTACGACTTGGTGTGTAGGTTTCGATGGGTCGATTTTATCCTCACATTATGTGTAGGGCGGGTACGGAGATGGTGTGTAGCGGATGGGTTGGGTAGGATTCTTTGTTTGCATATTGTATCGAAATGGGCTAAGGCCTGCATCGCCATCATTCTTGAAATAGGCTCGAGCCTGCATCGCTATCTTGCTACTAAAAGAGGGGCTAAGGCCCCTAACTGAAACTGAAAGGGCTTAGGCCCAAATTGCGCTTACTCTAACTGGTTGTTATTATGGGATTTCACACACTGAGTTTTCGTAAACTCACCCATTTTTTAACTGTGCAGGAAATCCCCAGGCTTAGACGGATCGAGGCGACGGAGGACTCAGAGGTGACTAATCAACAAAGTTTCTTTTAATGTTATAAATAAGATTTTATTTTGGGTTTTCATTATGTAATAAGGCCTCTTTAATCTTATTTGTATTTTAATTTAGGGATTTAGTTACTTGAATTTTAATTTGGTAGTAGTAGGTCTCGGTTTTTCAAGAAAATATAAACAAAATGTTTTCCTGAAAACACCACGTTTACGTAATATATTTTGAAAGCTTTCGTAACAAACACTGTTTTAAAGTTTAAAAACAAACTAATATAATTAATATTTTGCTAGGACAACTTGATTTTTCACAATGAACCACACATCCTAAACTTTTGTTAAGAGCCTAAAGAGGTTTTATGTAGAACGAATTTTCACGCAATTTGTGTTTTGGAAAAACACTCCAATGTGACATCACAGATTCAGCCATAACGTCTAGGTCGGGTTTGCGGTGTTACAATTTTTCCACATGGCCGTGTGACTCCTGTTTTCAAAATCTTCATATTTCTCAAAAATTTTCTATTTTGTTTCAAATTAGTCCCTATTTGTTCCCAAACTATTTTTAAGGCATCGTAAGCTTGATTTAAGGTCTATAAATGTATTTATGCTATGAATGAAATATATATTTGAATGTTGTCATTTAAATTAATAAATAAATGATCTAATGATGTTAATTGTTTTGATAAGTGTCGTATTATTCCGTAACCCTAATCTGACGATAGAGATGGGTTAGGGGTGTTACAAACACACTTATGACAAGGTCATTAGATGAGCACTGATTGAGTAGCTTTCGTAATGGTATCTAACTAGGGAGAGCTCAGTCACGGTACTATAGTGGAATGACCTTACAACTAAATAAGTTTATAATTAATAGGCGAAAAGCTGTAGTTTAAATATAATTTATTTGATCCCTAATTACATATGTCCAATCAATCCCTCTGCTAGCTCACTGGTACTAGAAATGAATTGCATGTAAAACCAAATAAACTGAAATGGATGGAATGGGTCACTTTCGCAACTGAATGTGTTTTCTCTTTGAGTAGAGAAATGACTTGAGAATGAATTTATGGTTTTCTAATTATTATTTATTTAATTGAATAATTGAAGTTCAAAAATAAAATTAAATTAATTGATCATTGTGAATTCGTTGAATATGGAAATTTAATATATTTCCTCATAGATTCTTTTATGGTAAATGTAACAACCCATTTTTCAATAGTGCTGAAAGTGGTGATTTTGGAATCCCATTTTTTGATGATTGAGTCAGTAAATATTATTATTTAATAGATAGTTAATTAAGTTAATTAAGTTACAATGACTAAATCGTAAAAGTAGTAAAATTTAATTGTATTGAATTTTGGTGTAGTAATTTCATTGAATAGATAGTTAATTAAGTTACAATGACTAAATCGTAAAAGTAGTAAAATTTAATCGCTATTGATTTTTAGTCGCTAAAGGGTTCAAATGCATAACATCAAGGCTTTAAATTGCAAATTAGCCATTTTAGGAAAGTAATGGACGATTAATGAGCAAATTTTATATTTAATTGTTGATAAAATAATGTTAAATTAAGTTAAAAAATATGTTAAACCCTTAAGAAAGATATCATCTTCCTTATTTCTCCTTTCATCATCTTTTTCACACTAAAATGAACAAGGGACGCCATTGTTGAGTGCTCAATATATTCGACCATTGCATGTCAGTCCAAACTGAGCCTATTTTTCATAAATTTTATATTTTTGAGATTATTGTAACTCGATTAAGTAATACCGTGTTTTATTTTTAAATTTTTTTAAAGTTTTATAATGTTTCCCTAATGATTCTTGAAGCTTTTGGTGCTAAATGGTTTGATTGTAAGTTCAGATGTGATAAAGAACTATTTTATAAAGTGAAATTTGTTAGTTTTGAGTATAGAGACTAAAATGTAAATATTTTGAAATTGACATGAGGTTTCTATAATTATTGCATTTAGAGGGTTGTAGAAGGATGAAATTGAAATCGAATTGTAAAACAAAGCTCAAATGTGAAAGATATTATTCTTTCGATTTTAGGGACTAAATTTTATAAAATGCAAAATTTTAGGGAATTTCTATAAAATGAAATTGAACTACCATTTGAATGAAATAACTTGTTATAAAACATTTTAAACTTATAAACTGAAATAAATTATCATATAGATCAACATTTGAATCAACTAGTAGATAATCGAGGAAAAGAGAAAAATGTTGATTAATCCCTACACTTGAGCTCGTTAGCAGTTTTTTACAGGTAAGTTCATATGATATAGTTATAAATGTAAATTTAATGTGTGTGTTTGAATTATGAATTTATATACCTTGAATGTGATTTGAATTGTATGCAAATCAGTACAAAAATGTGAGAAATGGACTGAATTGTCAAGAAATGATCTAATGTATTAAATGTGCATGAATGAATGTAAGAAAGGATAGGTTAAAATTGCCATTCTGATATGATTATATGCGCGCTGTATGGGATATGGTATGAGATGTAACAGCTCATTTTCAGTGGTGTCAAAAATAGTGGTTTTGAGACCACAAATCCTACGAGTGAGCTTGTAAATAGTATTATTTAATATTTACAAGTTAAATATAGTATAATATTGAATTTTTATATGATAAATTTTGTTAATTGAAAGAATAGTTAAGTACAAATGAGTTGTCCCTAAAGTCAAGTGGTTTCGAAAAATGAGATATCAGGACCTCATTTCGGTAAATTGAGATCATAAATGTTTAATAAAAATATTTATGGAATTACAATTTAGGTGTATTAAAATTTGGTTTAGAAATTTTTTACGTTTGGATAGTTAATTTAGAAAAAAGAACTAAATTTTAAAAGTCGTAAAACTTAATCGTTATTAGTTTATTTGAGTTAAACAGCTATGAAACCATGGTTTGAGGGATTTAAATGGTATTTAACCCATAATTAAGCATAGTGAACGATTGTGTTTGTCTTTATTATAATAATATGTTAATTTTATATTTTAAAAAATAATAATTAAAAGGTAATTAATAAAGAAAAGAAAAGAAAACATTGGCATTTTTCATCGTCTTTATCCTTAAATCGATTCCTCCATTAGAGAAGAACCAAAGCTTCGACATGATTAAATTATTTTGCATGGTAAGTGTTTTTTTATCTATTTTTAATAATTTTTATGTTTTTGAGATCGTTGTAGCTTAATCTAGCTATCCCATGGACTAATTCATAAAACTATTAAATGTTTTGAATTATGGCAGTGATGAATGTGTGATGTTTTTGAAGTTTGATGATAGACTTATATGTTTGATAATTAAATAGGATTATTTTGTAAATTGGTTTTAGTTTATTTTAGAGTTTAATTATTAAATTATTAAAATAGGATTAAATTATATTCGATAGGTGCGCTTGCCTTAGTTGTGATCGTAGTCTAGTTTAGTGATTCATAAAACGATCATCAAGTTTTTGGCGCCGTTGTCGGGGACTAAGATATTAGGAACGCTTGGTTTTTTAATTTAGCCCTTTTTATTTTATTGCATTTTATTTTTGTTTTAGTTTTATTTTTAATTACTAATTTTTTTCCTTTATTTGCTTCTGGCAGGTTTCTTTAGTTTATGACTAGAAGAAATCCGTCAATACCTCTATTATTTGATAGCGAAATTGAAAGCACAACTCGCAGAAATCGTAGAGAAATAAGGTGGAGTCTACAGTATATAGAGGAAGAGCATGAGGACGATACCAATATTATCGAGGAGATGGCTGAAAATAAGGTGGAGTCTACAGTATTGTGGAGTCTACAACTCCTGTGGTTGCCGCGAATCCTGTAAATCAGAATCCTGCTCCTCGTACTATGTACGACTACGCCAAGCCTAATTTAACGAGGGTTGAATCGAGTATTGTAAGACCTGCTATGGCTGCAAATAACTTCGAACTGAAGCCAAACCCCATTCAGATGATCCAACAGTTTATTCAGTTCGATGGTTTGCAAGATGAGGATCCAAATCCTAATTTGGCTAACTTTCTGGAGTACTGTGATACTTTCGAAATTAATGACGTTTCTGATGATGTCATTCGCCTTCGGTTATTTCCCTTCTCACTGAGGAATAAAGCTAAACAGTGGTTGAACTCTTTACCATGAGGGTCCATCACTACATGGGAGTAAATGACTGAAAAGTTTCTTTTGAAATACTTTCCTCCGGCCAAGACGGCAAAGTTGAGCAATGATATCTTTTCCTTTTTGCAAATGGACTTAGAAACCCTATACGATGCATGGGAGAGGTATAAGGATTTATTGAGAAGGTGAACTCACCATGGGTTATCCTTATGGTTACAGGTTCAGACTTTCTACAATGGTCTGAACCCTTCAACAAGATAACTGATCGATGCAGCCGCCGGCGGTACCCTAAATAACAAAATACCTGAGGAGGCTTGTGAGTACATTGAAGAGATGTCACTGAATAATTATTAGTGGCAAGTCATAAGAAAAAAGCCGACAAAAGCCGCTGGTGTTTTCAACCTCGACACGGTCACCATGTTATCAAACCAGGTAGAGCTCTTAAATAAAAAGATTGATGGGTTATGTGTTTCTACGTAGGTACATCCGGTGATGCAGGGTAACACAAATAGAGGAGGAATGAATAATGCAGAATGCCTAGCCTACGACCCTAGCACTACAAACAAACAAGTCAACTATATGGGTAACAATTCTAGACCTCAGAAAAACCCATATAGTAATACTTACAATACAAGTTAGAGGAACCTTCCCAACTTTTATTGGGGTGGTCAAGGTAATCAGAGACCACAACTTCCTCCAGGTTTTCGACAACCACTTACCAGTAAAAAAAGAAGCCGAACCTTGAGAAGATGCTAACGAAATTTATCTCGGTGTCAGAAATACAGTTTCAAAACACTGAAATAGCACTTAAAAATTAGCAAGCGTCGATTCAAGGGCTCAAGAATCAAATAGGTCAGCTTGCTAAGCTGATCTCAAAAAGACCACAAGGTAGCCTTCCTAGCAATACCGAGACTAACCCAAGAGAGCAACTCCATGCGATTATGGTTCGATATGAAGAAGGGTTAGTTGAGTCCAAACTAGAACCAAGGTAAGAAAGCGTGGTAAGTAAAGAAAAGGTGGATGAAAACTAGAGTAAACAAAAACCGGTGAGTAAAGAATATACACCTCGTGTGCCACATCTCAACGCGACAAAGAAAGACCGTACAGATGAACAATTCAGTAAATTTCTTAAACTTTTTAAAAAATTACATATTAACTTACCATTTATTGAAGCTCTTTCGCAGATGCCTAACTCAATTAAATTTTTAAAGGAGCTTCTGGCAAACAAACGGAAGTTAGATGATTCGTCGCATATGGAATTAAATGCAATTTGCTCAACAATTTTACAAAACAAACTACCAAACAAGTTGAAAGATCTAGGGAGTTTTACTATACCTTGTTTAATTGGTAGTTTAAATATTGATAATGCTTTGGCCAATTTAAGGGCGAGTATAAATGTCATGCCCTATAAAATGTTTAAACAACTAGGTCTTGTGAAACCTAAACAAGCTAGGATGATTCTTCAACTGGCAGACAAAACTATTAGATTTCCTAGGGGTATTGTTGAGGACGTACTCATTAAGATTGATAAATTTATATTCCCAGTCAACTTTGTTGTTCTAGACATGGATGAGGATAGTGACTCACCTTTAATTCTAGGTCGGCCCTTTTTAGCAATTGCTAAAATGATTATTGATGTTGGTACAAGTGAACTCATACTTCGTGTAGGCGATAACATGATCAAACTCTAAGCTCATGATTCTGTTAGGATATATAGTGGTCGAGATAATATTAAGAGTTCTGCTAACGTGATAAAGACACGGTCCAGCTCAAGCGTCGAGGACAGAACAACTCGTGAAGAACGAATGCTTCAAATCGATGAACTAGACGAATGGCAGTCACAAGTCAAGGAGAAATCGAGAATACACGATACAAAACCTGAGCAATTCCTTGACGAGCTTAAAGAAGGACTGAATCACTTTAAGGTTGGGGACCAAGTCTTGTTAGATGAAAAGGACCCTCGAATTATCACTATAGAGCCCAACGCAAACGGAGCGACTCTTCTTATGGTACTCAATGTCTTTCCATACGGTACAGTCGAGGTAACTCATTCTTATTTCAACATTTTTAAGGTAAATAGTACTCGACTTAAACTTTATTTAAATAAAGGAATTGACATCGAGAAAGAAGAGTCTCGACTCTGTGATCCACCGTGACCATATGAATGAGAAGTAAGTAGAACTTAGACTCTAAATAAGCGCTTCTCGGGAGGCAACTCGAGTACTAGCATTACTAATTTTCTTATTTTTATTTCATATTATTTCTTTAAAATTAATGAAACATTAAAATCCAGGTTTTTAACACACACGGCCTGGACACACGGGCGTGTCCTAGGCCGTGTGATTTAACATAGTCACAATAATGAATTACATGGTTGTGCGATATGGCCTTGTGCCCCACACGGCCTGGACACACGAGCGTGTCCTTGGCCATGTAGATCTTGAGACTTAGTTTTAATTTTTAAAGGAAATCAACAGAGAGTTACACGACTAAGAGACACGACCGTGTAACCCACACGACTAGTGCACACGGGCGTGTCCTCGACCGTGTAAGCCTTAAAGCTTAAATCCCTAAAAATTGATAGAGACACGGGCTAAAAGAATCCAGACGGGCATCCGACGCGACCGTATATACCACACGGCCTAGACACACGGGCGTGTCTTAGGCCGTGTGAAAACTGAAGCTTAATTTTTTGAATTTAAAACAAGTTAGAGAGCTACACGAGTAAGGCACACGGCTGTGTGTTCGGACACACGGGAGTATTGGCGACTACGCCAGCATGGGAGAAGCGAACAACATTGCACACGGCCATGCGATACGGCCGTGTGAACTACACGGCCTAGATACACAGGCGTGTCCAAGGTTGTATAAAGATTGGGCTTAGAAATTTTATCGCACACGGGCTATACAGAGGCCACACGGCCGTGTGACACAGCCGTATGGCCCAACACGGTCCTTTACATGACCGTGTCTTCTCTTAAAAACCCTAACTCCTTTTCTTCTTTATTTTGTTTTGTCTGTTTCTCCTAAGCCCCCAAGAAACCCTAACTTCAATTCAATTTTTCCAGCCACCGGTCAACAACTATTCTTTCCTTTTCCCCCTCCCAGCACCCACTTGATCGACCCCCGGCCTCGCCCGAACTTCCCCCCCTCTCCTCACACCTACACTATTCCCACCCCAAATAGCCCCATCGCACGAACCCCCTTCACCTGTCAACCCTAACTCCCTTCACAGCCTAACCTTCCCCTTTCCCCTCCACTTGCACCACAACTCCCCCTCCGAACCTCACCCTCACATACCAACACCGCCCTCACCCCTCACTCTCTGCTCCATCGTCGCCCCAAGCCCATACCAGCCGCGAACCCGAGCCTCCCTCTCATTCTTTCTCTCCCACAATCTACAGCCCCCTTCTTCCGCCATTTTAACCCCCAAATCGACCCCCCTGTTAGGTCAACGTTCACTGCCGTCCGTACCTCCGACCACCGTTCAGTCTGTTTTCCTTATAACCTTTCCTTTTTTCTTTATTTCTTATTTAGATAATTTTATTTCTTTTATTTATTGCTATTACTATTAATTAATATTATTATCATTATTCTTTATTTCTTTATTTTTGTTTTCTAGGTGTTAATGATTTTTACATTCGTGCTTATTCCGTTTCTTGCCTAACAGACTTTATATTTCTTCTTGAATTCTAGAGAATGTTCTTTTATGAATCTTCTATATTTTTTTAGGAATTAATTTTGCATTAGTTGTTTTATTTAATTTTTCTTCTAGTTTATTTCTACTACTCTTACTTACTCACATTCATTCTTGGCCATTATTAGTTTATTCCTTCTCATTCAGTTTTTGTTTGGTTGCTGGCATTTTGCTTATTACTGTTATTATGATTCTCTTGTGGGATTGGACTTGAATAGTTATTATTAGCTTGTGCTTATTATTTTGATTCGTCAACATTAAATTATTCGATTGTTTTATTACAGATTCATCATGACGAACACTTGAAGTAAATTTAAGGTTGTCGTCCCCGCTTAAAAAAACGGAAGGGACCCGGTGGGACCTCCTCCTCGAGCGTATCCGCTGAAGTCCGCCACCCTTATTTACGATTCCCAGCGGGCCCTAAAGAGGATCTATTTCAATTACTTAGATAGCGACCACTCGGCCTAGGACGCTGTATAGAGTGGGCCGCACTTGAGCAAGTCCGCCTAGCTGACGAGGTTCGCGCCTTCATTACCACGGCTCCGTGGGATAGATTTTTTGCCATCATTGAGCCCACTTACATGGAACTGACATTAGAGTTCTATTCGACATTCCTGGTTCAACAGGTTATGACGGTTTACAACGAGCCCTACACCATCAGTTTTCGACTCGGTGGTTTGCTGCGCCACATGAGTATTTCTGAGTTCGGCACGGCTATGGGGCTCTACACTGAAGAATTTATGAGCACCGAGAACTTTCTTTGACTCCATCGGCACATCCACTATTCACCATCATGATGTTGGACCAAGCTTACAGGGAGTCAGATACTTTATGACGTGAGTCGCTAGAAGGCAACATCTCTCCCACCAACTCTACGGTACCTTCACGCCCTCCTAGCTCATACTTTAATAGGACGGAGAGAGAGCACAGGAGTTGTTAGTACCTATGATGCCTACTTTTTATGGAGCATGGCAACCGAGCATGTATTTGATTTGGCGTACTTCATCACTCTCGCCTTCCGCCATCAGACCAAACGCCACAAGAAGGGCCCCATCTGTCTCGACCCTTACGTGACTTGCCTCGCTCGACACTTCGATTTACTCGACACACCGGAGTAGTCCTCAGCGCTTACCCTTGTCGACCTGATGTCCCCTCAGGGCGTATCGAGCATGATGCACATGAGGATGATCGAGCGGCGATGTGGCGTGGACCCCCCTCAGTACAGACTATTCCAGTCTGACTTTCAGAATGACCTAGAAGACTTCACTGATGATGTCCCTTCCTATCACGAGGATCCACCTTCGCTGCCACCATTGAGTCACCGCCCTACTCATTCTGCTACTACCTTCGCGGACCTCTCCGAGTGATTTACTCGCTTCGAGCAGTAATATTTTCAGAGGTTCGACAGCATCGATGCGACTTTACAGCAGATATGTTAGTACCTCCATATTTCATCTTCAGCATCGACAACTCACGATGCTGACTTCTCTGATGATGAGGACCATTGAGTCCATTTATCTTTATGTTTATTTATATTTATATTTTTTATTTTTATCTTTATTTTTATGTTTATTTTGTCTTTATATTTTGAACTCTATTTTAATTATTATGGCTGTTTCTAATTGAGTAACCCTTTTTAATCTTCTTCAGTATTGTATTTATCTTCTTATCAGTTGCTCAGAGTTTTGCACTACCTCTACATTTATCTACGATTCCGCTTTTCACTATTTTGGGAATTTCATCCAACGTTCAGGGTAGTTTCAATTCTCTCTCTCTCTTATGATATTCTGTTTATATTATGATTATATTTGTTTGTACATTGAGGACGATGTACATCTTAAGTGTGGGGAGGATATTTATAGGATTATTTGAAAATCCCTGAATTATGCCTTGTGTTTTTAAGTAAATTTCTCATATCATTATTAGAATGAACTTTTCCTCGATTTATGATTCTTATTGATATGTTTTAGATTAAATTCATAGGTATTTATGCATTGATGGTTTAAAGTTTAAGACACTAGAGAATCAAGTCTGATAAGTCTATTTTCAGAAATAAAAATTTTTAGGTTGTTTCCCTAAATTGAGGTATTACCTTGAAGTTTGAAATTTGCAAGATTGACATCAAAAGCCATAATTTTTGTGAGATTTTAAGCCTTTAGAGCATACATTTCTTCTTGCTCACTTTTTTATTGGTTATGAGTGTGTTAATACTGATTTGTTATTCTAGAACTTGCTTCGATTAGACATGTCGAGACCATACCTTTGATTTAATATACTGAGGTGATAAAGGCACTAGGTTTTAACCCACTTATCCCATAAAAATCATACCTTCATAGTTAACCCTTAGTGAACCCCTTTGAGCCTAGCAAACTGTTTCTTAATTTACCATTCATATTAACCCATAACTCATTTTTGATTCGTTGAGAATTTTCCCTATTTTATTAACTCCTTTTTTGTCGAGATCTGATTTGGTTAGTTGTCTAACTATGTTCTTTTAATTCAGTTGTTTGATTTTATCTTATTATTCATTCAAAAAAAAAGAAAAAAAAGAAAAAAAATCATTATACATTTATGTTGATTATTTCTAGTTCTTTGGTTTGAGCTTAAGTAGTTAATTTCATATTCTGAAAAGAAGCTTGTTTTATTCTTGAATTATTTCGATTGATGAAATTATTCAGTATTAGTTTAGTTTTTCTAGTTAGGTAATTTATCAATTCAATCTCGATTCTAACCTTCTTGTTCAACTTTTATCCACATCTTTAACCCAAGCCCCATTACAACCCTTTAAAGACCTTTTGATTTGTATATCATCTCATTTTACAGTGGTGGAGATTTGATTTTCATGCAAGCCTATGTTAATAATTTTTCTTGTTTGACTTTTGAGTGCTTAAATTTTGAACCTTAAACACTTTAAGTGATTTGAGTGAATCTTTTGTGAGGAGGTCAAATCTTGTCGGTTTTGAATTAAAGGCAAATATTTAAATAATGGGAAATACCTATGTTTTCATGCTTTAAAAATGCTAAACTTGGATTGCTTGTGCATTTAGTGCTCTTTTAGTTGAATTATCGATGTGTGTTTATCTGTGAACTATGATAAAACACTATTGACGAGAATTATGAATTGAAAAAGTTTAGTTTTAATTGTGAGTTGAGGATTTTGCTTGAGGACAAACAAACGCTTAAGTGTGAAGATATTTGATAAACCATAAACATAACATGTTTTAATCCCATGCTTAGCATGTTTTTGGATGATTTATTATCTAATTTAGTGAATTTGATGCTCTTGATCCATTAATTTTAAGTTTTATGCTTAGGAGAGCATAAGGGAACAAAAGGAGCAGAAAACGAGACAAAAACGGACAAAACAGGCTAATTTAAAGATCCACACGGCCAAGACCATTTCCACACGGGATGAACACACGCCCGTGTGAGCCACACGGGCTAGCCACACGCCCATGTGGCAGCTCGTGTCGATATCGCTTCCTGTTTCCCAAACACGAGGAAAAAGCCAATTTTTAGGGTTTTTGAGCATTCTAAAATCTATATAAACACACTAGAAAAAGACCTAAGGGGACACACAGAGTAGAAAGCAAAAATTACTCGAAGGAAGCCGTTGGAATCATCTCGGAAGTAGATCCACTTCAAGATTGAAGATCTCCATTCAAATTTCTCTCGAAGTTTTTGGGTTTCTTTATGTTTTGTTGTTTTCCTATTTTTAAGATGTTCTCCTATTACATTATGAACTAAATTCCCTAAATACCTAGGGAGGATGAAACCTACGATGGATCTTATTATTTAATTATCTGAATTACACGATAAATACTTGTTATTGTTCTTAATTCTTGCCTTAATATTTTCGAGATATTAATCCAGGTTTGATGTGCTTATTCAGTAGAGCAAAAGTCCCTGCTTATGAGTAGATCTAGCATAATTAAGTAGAGTTGCATGCAATCCTAGAGATAGGACGACATAAATCTGCCGGATTAAAGTCAAATCTAATAGGGGAATCCATAGATCGAATTAATGAGACGATAGGGATTTTAATTAGAAAGAGATCTCAATTAATCAACATAGAGTCAGTTATTCTTAGTCTCGAAAGAGATATTAACATAATTTAGGGATTTCTACGGATCAAGACAAGTGAATAAATCATTTAATTCAGAGTTAGAATAATAAGTGAAGTCTAGGTGGATTCTTCCTTGGGTATTATTTTTATGATTGGTTCATTCGATTATTTCCTTCACTCTCTGTCACGTTCATTAGTTAATTAGTTTATTTAATTTTTGTGAAAAAAAAAGAATAAAATAAATAAAATAAAGAACACACAAATTTTACGTGGAAACCCTTTCGGGAAAAAAACCACAGGCAGAGGAGAAGAAAATTCACTATGTCGAAAAATTTGTATCAATACAAGAGGAATAGACTATGTCTATTTATAGGCTTGTAAAGCCATATTCTAGTAGGATTGAAACACCCTATCCTAATCAATATAAAATAGATGAAGTTTAATAAGGTTTAAAAAAAACCTTATTCTAAAATAAAATAAAAGAAATCTAGTTCTATATGGATTTTACTTTTATTTTATTTTCCATCATATTCTATAAGAATTTGGGTCACTTAATTCTAACAATCTCCACCTTGACACAAATTCTCAATGAACAAGTTCTTCATTGCGAACTTTCAATAAACAAGTTCTCCACCTCTTCCATAAAACCCTTAAGGGTTTAACTCAACAATGAACACCAACCAAGTCTAAGCAATGCTCAAACTTGGTTTTAGGAAGTGACTTAGTCATCATATCTGCAGGATTTTCATGAGTACTAATTTTGCTCACAACAATATCACCACGAGCAATAATATCACGAACAAAATGATACGAACATCAATGTGTTTTGTTCTCTCATGAAACATTTGATCTTTTGTAAGAAATATAGCACTGATTGTCACAAAATCGTGTCTTGATTTGAAGGCCTTCATTGAGTTCACTAAATAGTCCCTTCAACCAAAAAGCTTCTTTGCAAGCCTCAGAATCGCCATGTACTCACTTTTCAAAGTGGTAGACAAAGCGATCGTAGTTTGCAAAATGGCTTTCCAACTAATTGCACAACCTCCGATTGTAAAGACGTAACTGTGAGAGATCTTCTTCTATCAAGGTCTCCAAGCAAAATCAGCATCAACATACCCTATGACTCCATCTTTAGTTCTTCCAAATCGTAAGCAAACATCAGTAGTGCCTCGTAAGTATCTTAAAATCCACTAAAGCGCTTTCCAATGTTCTTTACCGGATTTGCCATGTATCCGCTAACTACACCGATTGCATATGATAAACCGGACGTGAACAAACCATAGCATACATGAGAGATCCCATCGCACTAGAGTATGGAACATGTGACATGTACTCAATCTCATCATCCGATTGTGGAGACAAAATCGATGAAAGTCCGAAATGGTTGCTAAAGGAGTACTAACAGCTTAGTACTCTGCATATTGAACTCCGCAAAGAACTTTCTCAATGTACCCTTCCGACTTAGGTACAATTTACTTGATTTTCTATCTCTGAGAATCTCCATACCAAGTATCTTCTTTGCTAGTCCTAAATCTTTCATCTCAAATTCTTTACTTAGTTGGGCTTTGACCTTTCTTATCTCTCTTCTTTATCTTTTCTTTGCTATCAACATGTCATCAACATAAAGAAGTAGATACACAAAAGAACCATCACTATTTTTCTTAAAGTAAACACAAATTGTCAAAACTACTTCTTTTGAAATCATGAGAAGTCATAAAGGAATCAAACCTCTTGTACCACTGTCTTGGTGACTGTTTCAAACCGTAAAGGGACTTTTTCAGCAAGCAAACATAGTTCTCTTTTTCTAAAACTGTAAAACCTTCTGGTTGTTGCATGTAAATATCCTCATCAAGCTCTCCATGCAAAAATGCGTTTTACATCTAAGCGCTCAAGCTCCAAATCATGCATGGCCACAATACCAAGCAAAGCTCGAATCGAACTATGCTTAACAACCGGGAGAACACATTCTGTGAAGTCCACTCGGAATTTGATCTGTAACCCTTTGCAACAAGCCTTGCTTTATATCGGGTTCTTCAACTCCTGGAGTCCCTTCTTTCTTTTAAATACCCATTTACAACGAATGACCTTTTTACCTTTAGGAAGTTTCACAAGGTCTCATGTTCTGTTTTTGTGGAGTGATTCCATCTCTTCTTGCATAGCAAACATCCACTTTTTCGAGCCTTCACGGGTAATTGCCTCGAGAATAATTAGATGGCTCTTGATTCGCATCTATATCTTCACCACATTCAAAGCATAAGCAACTAGATCAGCCCTCAAGATATTTCTTTGGAGGTTTAATTTCTCTTCTAGTTCTGTTTTTGGCGATAGAGTATTGTGGTGAAGAAGCAACTCTATTCTCAATTTTTGTACTGGCTTGAGGAGTTGACTCTGTATTAACTGATGCTCTACTTGTTTTTGATTTTCTTTATTGGAAGAGTCTTTAAGAGATAAGTTAGGTAGCATAGCAGTTTCATCAAAAACAACATCTCTACTAATCACAACTTTTCTATTTTCAGGACACCATAACTATATACCCTTTTACACCGACTTTATAACCGAGAAAAACACATTTAATGGATCTCGGTTCCAATTTTCCATTATCAACATGAGCATATGCAGGACACCCAAAGATCTTTAAATCGAGAATAATTAGCAGGATTACCGGACCATACCTCTTGTGAGTCTTTTTCTCAATGGCAGCGGATGGAGATCGGTTGATCAAAAACATGCGATGAGACGCCGCTACGCCCAAAATGACTTCGGTAAGTTGGCATTTGACAACATACATCGAACCTTCTCCATGATCGTTTCTGTTCATTCGTTCGCAACGCCGTTTTTTGTTGTGGAGTATGACGAATCGTCCGGTGTCTTATGATTCCTTCCGACTTGCACAATCTATTAAACTCATCGTAACGTAACTCTAAGCCATTGTATGCGTGCGGAGGTATTTTATCTGCTTTTTCCGTCTGCTTTTTCAATCATAATTTTCCAAGACTTAAATGCGGAAAACACATCACTTTTCTCGCTTCGGAAGAACGCCCAAACTTTTCTCGGAAAAATCATCAATAAAGGTTAGCATATAATTAGCTCCACCTCCTGGAAGGCACTCTAGATGGCCCCCACAGTCGAATGAATATACTCCAATGTTCCTTCGTGTTATGGATTCCTCTAGTGAATCGAACTCTCTTTTGTTTTCCAAAACACAGTGCTCATGTAAATTCGGTTTGCAAATTCCTTGCCCATTAAGAAGTCCTCTTTTGCTCAATTCTCGCCATGCCATTCTCACTCATATGCCCTAGGCGCATATGCCAAAGTTTAGTAATATCATCATCGACAAGGACGAGGAAGCGATAGTTGCATCACCAAAGAATAATGAGAACCCCCGCAAAACATATAACTTGGCAATCTTTCTCTGTCCTTTCATCACAACAAAGGACCCTTTGGAAATCTTTAAAACCCCACTTTCAAAGTGTATATATCTGCACTTTTGAATCAAGAGTACTCAACGAAATTAAATTTCTTTTCAATTCGGAACATGCCGCACGTCACTAAGTGTTCGACAACTCCATCAAACATCTTAACTTTAATTGTTCCAACACTGCGATTTTACACGTAAGTATTATTTCCCATCAAAACAACACCTTCGACATCATTGTTTTCGTAAGTTGTAAACCAATCCCGATTGGGACTCATATGGAATGTGCAGCCTAAATCAAGTATCCACTCCTCGCTTACTTTAGAATCATTGACAGAAGCGACTAGAAGTTCACCATCGCTGTAGTCTTCTACAACATCAGCTTCACCGGAATTTTCTGGTTGTTTTCCCTTTTGATTCGCAGCCTCCCTTTTAATCTTATTTTGTAGCTTATAGCACTCAGATTTAATGTGCCCTTTCTTCTTGCAGAAGTTACAAGTTTTACCTCTGTTTGAAGACTTCGATCTACCCTTAGATTTACCACGAGGATTCCGTTCCTGTGTCCTACCACGATCATCATCAGCATTCCGATCTTGTCTCCCACGAACAATGAGACCCTCTCCCTGAGAGTCGGGTTTAACCACAAGATGCTTCATCTTATCATACGAGGTTAAAGCATCATAAACCTCATCAACTGTTAGAGACTCACGGCTATATAAAATCGTGTCTCTAAAGGTTGAATAAGACGGGGCAACGAACAAAGTAGAATCAACCCTAGATCTTCCTTATCATAATTGAACCTCCATGGCTTCCAAGTTTGAGAGAATTTCTTTAAACACTTTGTTAAGTGTTCGTATCTGCACGCACCTTCCTCCAAACGATGAGCATAAAGACGCCGCTTCATATGCAACTTACTTGTTAGAGTTTTCGACATACATATTTGTTCTAGCCTCTTCCATAATGCGTGTGCAGTTTTCTCTTTCATCACATCTTGCAAAATTTCGTTGGACAAATGCGGATGTAATTGTGTTAATGCCTTTCGATCCTTACGCTTTTTCTCTTCATCTGTTAATGTCGAAGGCATCTTATCTATCCCTAGCGGGGCATCCTCCGAGATCCATCTCGTGCAAGAACTCGCTTGCATCTTAATTTGCCACAACGCAAATCTAGTGTTGCGATCCAACAATGAATTTCATATTTCAAAGACGCCATTACCGTGATCGAGATGAATAACCCGGAAGCTCGATACCAATTTGTGAAAAAAAGAATAAAATAAATAAAATAAAGAACACACAAATTTTACGTGGAAACCCTTTCGGGAAAAAAACCACGGGCAGAGGAGAAGAAAATTCACTATGTCGAAAAATTTGTATCAATACAAGAGGAATAGACTATGTCTATTTATAGGCTTGTAAAGCCATATTCTAGTAGGATTGAAACACCCTATCCTAATCAATATAAAATAGATGAAGTTTAATAAGGTTTAAAAAAAACCTTATTCTAAAATAAAATAAAAGAAATCTAGTTCTATATGGATTTTACTTTTATTTTATTTTCCATCATATTCTATAAGAATTTGGGTCACTTAATTCTAACAATTTTAGATTAAAACAAATCCCTTTTATTTTAGGCTAAATAATAGAAAGATAGTTAATACTAGTAGTTTTAGTCCTTGTGGATACGATATTTTAGACTCACCATAGCTATACTACCATTCGATATGTGCGCTTGCCTTAGTCGTGATCGTAGTCTAGTTTAGTGATTCATAAAACGATCATCATATGTTTCGTAGATGTGAACTCACTAATCTTGTAAGATTTGTGGTGTGTATAGGAAATAAACGAACTTATGACCTTTTTTATGAAATAAATTGCGAAATGTTTTAGTGACAACAACTACAATAAGTCAAAGTTTAAGTTTAATAAGGACTTACTTAGCTTTACATACTTGATTTGTAACACCCCTAACCCATAACCGTCGCCGGAGTGGGGTGATGAGGCATTACCAAACCATACACAGCTTAAATAAGTTAAACATTACTATTCATTTTTAAGATAATACAATTTCAATTATACAAATCAAATGTGCTTTTTCTTTAACATCCAAATAATTAAAAATTATATAATATATTATTACATGATAGTTTCATGCACATACCTTAAGACATTAGATACATATATCAAATACATGCTGACATATCATTTTTCTTTACAAATGCACATGTTAAACCAAACATACATTATACACCAATTAATGTCAAAACACATATGCAACATTTATATCATTTCTATATAGCCAAACATATCTTTAATACAATATATAATACACATTTTAGAATACCACTATGAACAATTAATTAAACAAAAAAAATACAACCCATAATACACCCCATTCACATACTAATTCCATACATAATTAACACTCATATAACCAAATATACATTCTCATATCATTGATGAATATACTTAAATTTACTTATGGCCATTCGATTATAATATTAACTTTACATTTCTTTTTACTATTCAAATGGTCATAATTTAAATCACCAAATATATATATACAAGAATCATACCAATCCCTCTAAAAAATATGCCATAAAAACACATCAAAATATTTAATAGCATAACCTAATATACATTACAACTAACTTAACTTCTTAATCGAATTATATAACAAACATATCAAACACATATATTCTTTGTATTGAGCTCATTAACTTGAACTATTTATAATGCAAATCATATCTTCCCAATACATCAATATAAAACCACAACTGAAATATTTTTGTCTCTATATATTCATCATTCAAGTCACTACTAAAACACATGACCAATCACCTCAATATATATACTTTGAAATGATGTATATGTCAAATTAATGCATCATATGCTAAAATGTAAATATATATACAAATGACAAACTATTCATCAAGTATGTTCATTATCTCAATTCAACATATTTTCAAATATACTCATCAACAATTTTAAACCATTACTAACACATATAAAACATAATCAAATCATTTTAACCAAAGGTAGCATAACAAACATAATTCATACTATTATATATATCATAGTTGATTCACTCAAGCCATACCAAAATCATCAACCAACTTCAATGCACAAATCACATCTCACAAATACCATTCATCCATGGCACATAGCATTATAACCAAAATGAACTTAAACCATAATCAAACATAACCGAATTCAAGCATAGAAGTTAAGCCATTTTCGCATGGCTTAAATTATACATAAACCAAAATCCAGCATTTCAAAAATATAATCTAGCCTATACATACCATAGATTCAAAAGTTCACTTATAAAAAATACCGAAGAAAGTTCATAGTGTGATAGACTTTGCTGACGATCCCCGAGCTCATAACTTGAACCCAAAATCTATAAAACAAAGGAAAACGAATACGCACCCAGAGTAAGCTATCATAGCTCAGTAAGTCATAAGCAAGTAAAAATCAAATAAACGTTCGTATTTAATCTACTAAACCAAATCAATAATTTTTAATCAAATACACATTTTTCATGCTTGAAACTCATATACCATCACATGAACGGTATTTAATTATATTAACTAGGCCGAATACACATAAGTTCATAAGCATACATAATTCTCACTTTCATAATGCATGTTTCATTTGTTCATCTCAAGTATATACTTACCTTATCTTTCAAATTAACTAACTTAGCACATACCTGACATTTTAGCTTGATTTCACATTTGATCTTAACTTGATCTTGCCCGTTGAACCATTCGGAATTGAATAGGATACTCGGATAATCACTTATATCAAATAATGCCAACGCCCCAGACGTGGTCTTACATGCTATCTCATATCGATGCCACTGTCCCAGACAGGGTCTTACACGTAACCACATATCGATGCCAACGTTCCAGACGTGGTCTTATACAAAAACACATATATTGATGCCAACGTCTCAGACGTGGTCTTACACGAAAACACATATATCGATGCCAACGTCCCAGACGTGGTCTTACACAAAAACACATATATCGATGCCAAGGTCCCAGACGTGGTCTTACATGAAAACACATATCAGAATCCTATGGTTCGTACGGGGCTTCCGAACGTCATAACTCAGTCGAAACAAATTAGTTAACATAGCTTCCAAGCTTATTTACATTCGGCTAACAAATATATATTTCAAAATAATTCATTTCAGCATATCAAACTCATATTTATTTAAAGTTAACAATATCTATTTGCTTATAAACTTACCTCAGACAACGATAACCGGAACGGGATGACTAGTCGACAACTTTAGTTTTCCTCGGATCCAAGTCTGATTTCTTTAATTCTTGATCTAAACATATTCAAATTAAAGTCATTCAAATATATTTTCACTCAATTTAGTCTAAAAACACATAAATGGGAAAATTACTATTTTACCCCTTACATTTTACACTTTTTACAATTTAGTCCAAATTACACAAAACACAAAACATGTAAAATTTGAGTATATCATGCCTAGGCTGAATCTTTTTGGTGTTCATATAAGTCCATATATTTCATTTATTTCACATTTTAGTCCCTCAATTTATTATTTTTGTAATTTAGTCCTAATTACTCAAAATCATCAAAAATTCCAATACAAAACATGTTAATCTATCACATATCTTTTATTTTCCATCATCAAACAACAAAAATCACAAGCTTTCAACAATGGCATAACTCAAAATATTCATCAAAATAAAAAATTCAAGCATGGCCTTTGTAGATAACATAGCAACGATATCAAAAACGTAAAAATTACCAAAAACTGAACTAAAACTCACCTTGATTCAAGCTTCCAAATTGTCGAATGTTCAAAGCTTTCTAAAGCTTTATTTTCTTTGAGTTTCGGTCATGCAAAGAAAAGTATGAAAACTTGGTTTTATTTTATGTTTTATTAATACATATTTAATTACATGTTTACTAAATTAACCTTTGTAGTTTAATATAAAATCTTTATGATGGTTGTCCACAACCGTCCATAACTATATATTATGGTTTAATTGCATTATAAATGCTTCATATTAATAATACAAGTTCAATTCAGCCCCTACATATTAAAACACCAAATTTTCATTTTACGCGATTAAGCTCTTTTTATTAAATCAACACTCAAATGACAAAATTAAATCACGAAAATTTCACAGATATAAATTCACACATAAAAAACACAGAAAATAATTTTAAAACATTTTTCTAACTCGGATTCATAGTCCCGAAACCACCATTTCGAATATGATCTAAATCAGACTGTTACATGGTTTTTCTTATTTGTAGATCGTCAAATTTGAGCTGTCAATTGGATTGCTTTTGGAGATCACACTATTCGTTAACTCTTTTTGTATTTAAACGTTTATTTTGGCTCGATTATTTGGTATATGCATGTTGGTGATCACTTGGTCATGTTTTGTGCCATTTAATTATGAAATATGTGTATTGATTTAAATTTACATCCGTAATGGTATTTTGGTTGGTTTGGTAGTTGATGGCATATGCGTGCTTAAAACTTAACGCATTGCTAGTTTGTTGAATTGGTGCATACATGATAGGTTAGTTGGTTACTTGTGACATATACATAGGTTGAATGAACTTAAGCTAGTTAAAGTCTGTCTTAGTATAATAACCTTGTATATGTCAATCTATGGTTGTGGCTTATGACTGCCTCCAGATGTACTAACGTTCAGAGTGTGAATACTACAACTAAAGATGTGGAATTGAGGTAGACTCTGCAAGTATACGGCTCAGGTTGTAATATAGTTACAACGAAGTAGGTGAGTACTCTGAGGATCGTACCTAAGGGAGGTGAGTACTAGATTAAAGTTATCCGAAATGCAAATAGAATTAGTTAGTAATATAGATAAATTATATTACAATAAAACATAAATAAGAGATTTTTGGGTTTTTATGAATGCAAGAATAAGAATTGCATAAATAAAGTGAACTTTGAATAACTAAAATCTAAACTTAATTAAATCTAAACATGGGTGATTAGCTTGCTTCGGTAGTCATAATCAATTGTCATCTTGGGCCTTCTTGTTCAATCAACTAGCCTATACCCCAATAGGATCTTCTGATTCATCCACTGAAATACTGAGTAGGCAAGAATACTTATCTTCCGATTTCACAGTCCAGGCAGATTCAGGGTTAAGGTGTTCACAAATAGGCCATACCAAAGTTGAGTTAATTTCCACCTTGATGAGTTTTTAGGATTGTCAAGCCTAAGGTTTAGTTCCTTATGGAATCCATAAACACAATAAACTTGATACATAAGATATGCATAAAGAATAAATCAAGAATAAGGTTTAAGAGAATCCGATTGGTGAAAGCGCAGAAATCTACAATAGTTTGATTGTGTTTATAAATCAAGTTCTCTGAAGAACACAAATGAAAAGAACTGAAAATAAATCAAAACCTTAAGAAAAAGAAAAAAAAACTAAAAACTAAATTACAAATAAAAACTTAGAATATCAAAAGTTGTTCTTTAGTAAGTGTTTAGGAGCTAATTTATAGAGTTAGGGTTGTTGTCATCCTTAACCCTAGGTTAGCTGACGCTCTCATGTTTAACTTTTGATTATGCAGACTAAAACACCTCTGGCCTATAAGTGTTTGCCGTACAAGATTGATGTCGCGACACCCTTGTGCCTATGTCGCGATATCGAAAACAGTATGCTTAAGTTCAGGGTAGCTTCAGAGGTGTGTCGCGACATCCAATGGTTGTCGCGACACCGAAGGAAGACTCGATATTCTTGCATTCTGCTCTATATGTTGTGACATCAGACTTCCTGTGTTGCAATATAACAACTTGTATTGAGTTTGTACGCCCTCTAATGGTCTCCTACACACTAATTAAACACATTAGCTCACCTTTAGGCCTCATTCGGTCCCTAAGGTCAATAAAAGACTCAAAATACACTTTTTATTAGATTTAAATTAAACTATAAAAGCTTAGTTAAAATATAATGAAAATGGTTATATTCAAGCTCTTCAAATGCAAAAACTAGTTTAATCTTCTACATCGAGTTACGACAGATCAAATTTACAAACATGCTCATTTCAAAGTGGAAAACACGATGGATGCAAGACATGGGCGATATTCTGATTCGCATTGCGGAATAAAATGGATGGCCAAACCAACACCACTTCTGGACATGTTCGAGTGATTCCCACTGCCAGGCAAGGAGGATGCCAACAATGAAGGAGATGATGATGATAATAATGACAAGGAGGAGACCGTTATCGCACCATCAGATTATGAGTGAGTATTTTGATCAGACCGCTTATAGGCCAAACCCAAAAGGAAGAGTAGATTCACCAATTGCGTTGCACATATCATGTAAATCGGGTAACCTATTTCCTTTATCTTTTATTGCACATTAGGGACAATGTGCCAAATAAAATGTGGGGGGATTTAGGAAATTTTTATTTTTTCTGTTATTTTATTTTGTTTTTCTAGTTTTTAGCAGTTTTTATATTTTTATTTTTGCATGTTTTCTATGTGCTTGAGCTTGTAGAAATACAAGTGACTATAAATTTAGATTCATAACAATTGATTCTAAATTTTCTAATTTTAGACAACTTAGTTCAATTTATTACATTGTGAATAGATTTAAAATGTTAAGTATACCACATAATAAATAGGTACATAAATAGCATGCATGTTTAATTGAAGTATAGGTTGTAGAAATTGATAGCCTTGGTTGATTTAATCCATGTATTGAATCACCTAGGGATGACCTAAGGCATTGTTTGGTAGATAACTTTTCGAGCCAAAAAGCTATCTTGTGAATATTTTCCCTAGCACCTATTTTGAAGTCTTAATACATTTTCTTAATGAATCGTGAATGAAACCTTGAGCCTAAAGAATATTTTATTTGATCCTTCAATTTCTTAGTCTTTGCACAAATTTAGACGTTCGACCATTAATATTGAGGGATTAGGTAGATACATTACGGTAGTTTCAAAAAAAATGAATAAGTGAACTAATGAATTGTATGGTATAACAAGTATAAGATTTCTTAAGCTTGTAGAAAAATAAGGCAAAATGTCAATCGAGAAAATCTCGAAGAAAAAAATAAAAGTAAAGTGAGTTGGAAAAAAAGTACGCTCACATTTGTTCGAAAATAAAAAAAAATATGAACTCGAATGACTGTACTCATGAATACTATACCATGCCTCAGTAATTGGAGAGAAAATAAAGGTGGAAGAAGTGGATACAAAGTGGTGAGATTATTCGAAATTGGGGGGAGTATCGGGGATAATATATTCTGCCAAACTACCTTCGTGCTAAATCGTTTTGTTGAACATGTTCTTTGAATTTTGAACCAACCTATGCCGCAAAACATTACAAGTCGAGAAGTCCAATAGGACTTAGGTAGTACTTTATGTGGATGAAATTGTGCCAATGAATGATATTTTTACCGCTTATATTCATTTGAACATAATTGTATATTTATATATTTGTTTTGATGAAACCTATACATAACATTCTTTTAATTGTTTGCTTCGTAATTTAATGAACTAACCCGTCTAATTTTAGATATTATGAGTCCATTATATATCATGATAGAGTTATATGTTTATTTACACTATCTTTTTAATATGATTCTATCCAATTTCCTGTATCAAGTTAGCTCAAGTACATTTTCTTTTGTTGCATGTCTATTTCCAATTTTCAGTTTTTTGTTTTCGATTTTTATTTTATTTTTGATCAGTTTTCTTAAGGGAAAACAAAGACTTAAGTGTAGGGGCATTTGACTTGACATCGAATGTCATAGTTATTTCTTTCTATTTCTGCACTTAAGGAGCTTAGTTTTTAGCATTTTTTTTATTAATTATTGCATTTTATAGCAATTTTATTATTAATTATTTCATTTTCAGTATTTAGTAGTTAGTATTAAAAGTTAGTAAAATAAGTGTTTTTTTACACATTTTGTGAGTATTGTGACCTATTAGGCCGACACATGCCTTAGGTAGTTCTAACGTGTTGATTTGAGTGTGTAGGATGATGAATTATAGGCCCAATAGACGTAGGATCAAGGGACGAGTGATGCAAAAGCTTCCCTAGCCGTGAAAGCACGATATGAACCAAAGAAAGCATCAATCGCATGTCGTGTTGCGCCATAGGTTTTGCATGGTACGACATAGACACGACATGTAACTCTCGTCACCCGTATTCAATGCCGAAATAGGGTTACGGAGCATTACCGTACTTACAACACATTTATACATACTTTTCACTTAGATTAAATCAGTTCATACAATCATTATTCAATCTCAATCAATTTGCCCCTAATACGAGCCTACTAGGCCCTAAACATGCTTTGGTAGTGGTTCGAGACTACACCGATAACTTACGAAACTTTCACGAAACTTTGAAAAATTTTTCTCAAAACAAGGGACACACACCCGTGTGGCCAGGCCGTGTGTCTCACATGGCCACCAGACATTCCCATGTCATAGACCGTGTGGACATTCGAAATGGGAGAACATGGTTGTGTCTCAACCCATGTCCGACCCGTGTAACTCTCTGACTTGGGTCACATAGCCAACACACACGTCCGTGTGGCTAACCTGTGTGCCCTAAAAATAGCCATACACGTCTGTGGGCCAGACCGTGTGCTAGGCCAAGCCAAACCTGTAGGGTATACTGACTTATGCCACACGGCCAAGTCACACGCCCGTGTGTGACGCCGTGTGGAGCATACTGACTTGGTTTTTAATTTCAACATCAAGGGACACACGGCCATGTACATGACCGTGTATCACAAATGGCTGGGACACATGCCCGTGTCTCTGCCCGTGTGGACAAAAATAGGCTATTTACCAAGCCAATTTGCCACCTATTCTTGTGCTCACCTACATTAAACCCAGTTGGCACAAAACATACACATATAGGCACTTAACTACTCTCAATCAAACATCATTTATACTATTTCAAACACCAACCAATACAAAACATAAATATCACATATTGTTATCTAAATTCATACCAATCTTTGTTTTCTCAAATCATCAAAATCACCATTAACAACTATGCATTATTTGGTCTAATTTCACAAGCATATCAACCATTCATTTACCTAGAACCACAACCATACAAAATTTCCAATTCAACCATTTGCCAATCCAACTAATAATCCATAATTAACCTTTCCACAAGTAATAGAAACCACATCACAGAATGGCATTCGCACAACTATGTATAAACATCACCAACCAAGCCAAATAGGTAAACTATATAGCCATTTACAACATCATAAACACAAATTTTATAAGCCAACACAAATGGCCAAATTCATAACAACACATATACTAAAAAGACCAAGTTCCTATACATGCCATATACTTATAATACCAACGGTTATATGTACCAAGAGATTGGTGGATAGTGTGAAGCGATCTCCGACGATCCTCGAATCCGAGCTAGCTTTGTATACACTATAAAACATAGAAAAATAAAAAATGTAAGCTATAAAGCTTAGTAAGCTCGTATGAAATAAACTTAATGTAATCACATAAATATAAATTTAATAATTTGAATACACCAATATGCAGCTTACATTAGCTACCAAACCTTTCAAATACTCTTTCACAAAACAATATACTTTCCTCACCATTTCTTCGATTCAACTCTAAAATAGTTTATGTACATACCTGTACTATCTCGTATCAATCTTTCATTTACCCGTTGAACCATTCGGAAAAGAAGTCGGATACACAAGGTTTTCACACGATACGTACTTATACCATGGCCCGAAGCCAAATCAAGGTAACTTATCTCCGAGGTATTGATATCATGGCCCGAAGCAAAATCAGCCGATATACATAGCCCGAATCCAAATCGATATAACTCGCACCCAAAGTGCTATATCATGGCCCGAAGCCAACTCAATGTATCCTCTAATGACATGTCACTAGCATCTTAAATTATTCCTAAGGTTCAACCAGGATTTCGAATGTCAAATCATCGTCGAATCACGATCGTTCATATCCACAGTCTCGAATTCGCAATTTATGCAATATCCAAGCATATGAAATACATTTGTATTAAAATTTATCACACACGAACTTACCTCGAATATGGAAACGACGAAATAAGTCGAATAGTTGATAACTTTAGTTTTCCCCTAATCTAGATCTGAATTCCGCTTTTCTTGATCTAAATATATTCAAAATTAACTTAGTTAATCATCTATTCATTCAATTAAATCCAAAATATACATTAGGGCTTTTTTACACATTTGCCTCTAAACTTTCACATTTTTATAATTTAGTCCTTATTACACAAAATCACAAATTCATGAAATTTCTTCAATACCCATGATAGAAAAATTACCATAATGCCCCTAGAAGCCCATACTTTCCATTTATTTCACATTTTAACCACTAAATTTACACATTTCACAATTTATCCCCTAATTTGCATTTTTACTAGAAACCACTTAACAAAACTTGTTTAACTAACAACAACTAATCAAAATCTATCATTAAACATCAAAATACTCATGTATTCATTAATGGCATCATTAAAAATCTTTCACAGTTTTGCAAAATAGTCCCTGGGCTAGCTAGTACTAGTTGCAACGATCACAAAAATATAGAAATCATTAAAAATGGGATGAAAATGGACTTACAATTAAGCTAGAGAGCTTGGCCGAATGCTTGAAGCTTTGTTAATGGCTTCCTAGGTTAATTTTGGCTAGAAGATGGGGAATAAAGATGATAATTGACTTTGTTTTATCTTATTAACCTTTATTTATTAATTTTATTTATTAATTTACATTTTTAACCTTAACTTATAACCATCAAAACACCTTAATATATGTCCATATATGTCCCTTCATGCTATCAATGGTCTAATTACAACATAAGGACCTTTACTTTAAGGTTCTATTGTAACACCCCTAACCCGTATCCGTCACCGGACTAGGGTTAAAGGCGTTACCAGACAAATTGAAACATTTAACATTCATTTCACAATCTTCATAACATCATAGTCATACATCAATACAGAGTCCCTTACATAGGTCAACGATACCTTAAACATGCTTTAGAAAAGGGTCGAGACTAAACCGAGCTCATGCAAAATTTTTCAAAAATTAAACATTTTTCAAAGTTGTACAGGCCACACGCCCGTGAGAACAGGCAGTGTGCCTCACACAGCTTTAGACACGCCCATGTGTCTAGGCCGTGTCAAAATAGGGCATACATATTGACTTGTCCAGATAGCCACAAGACACGCCCGTATGCCAGGCCGTGTAAAAATTAGGGAGGCTACTGACTTGGGTCACACGGCTAGTCACACGCCTGTGTATCTAGCCCGTGGTCGAAACTGACTTGGCCACATGGCCTAGCACACGCCTGTGTGTGCGACCGTGTGGTCTGCTCAGGCTCAATTCGAAATGGCCCTCGAGCAATACGGCTGAGACACACGCCCGTGTCCCTGCCCGTGTGGGCAAAAATAGGCCATTTGCAAGGCCAAATTGCCACCCATTAAGAGTCCTCCATACATTCAACAATTAGGCACTAAATGCATACCAAATGTTCATCTATTTCACAACCATTACATACATCAATTAAGCCATAACATCATCAACCAAATTTATGCTTATTCACCATTCTAAAACATAACAAATCATGAGCTAAAATCATGCCAAAACTTATCAAAATCCAAAATAAACACTTACCACAAACTTACCCAAAATGACCTATTCTTTTGGCCATTCAAGAACATATAATAACACAATCTCATCACATAATTCATACCAAGAACTTATTCATATACATAACCATAATCAAACCAAATCACATGGCTAGATATATACATCACAAAACATAACCAAAGCACTTCTAGCCTATACATGCCATACTTCAATATATATATTTTCAAAAGGTACCAAAGTAAGGTTCGATAGTGTGGTGACGATCCTCGACAATCCCCGAGCTCCCGATAGCTACAATATCTATAAAACAATACAAACACACACAAAGTAAGCTTTCAAAAGCTTAGTAAGCCATATACAAATAAACTTAACAAATAACATCAATTCATTCATAAAATTTTAAGGCAATATGCATTCATTTAGCCATATATCTTTTATAGTTCATTTGAACATAATTCATATATACATATCATAACTCATTCTCATAGTAGCTCATACTTATATTATATATTCATCAAGGTACATATTCTTACCTTTCATTCTCAAACATGCTATACAAATTAAACGTACCTGAGTCAGATACAAATTCACATAGTCATCTATTTTCTTGGAATGCTCATTGAACCATTTGGAATCATAAGGATATGCGGATAGCTCGTACAATGCCAACGTCCCAGACGTGGTCTTACATGTAATCAAATATTGATGTTATTGTCCCAGACAAGGTCTTACACGAAATCAAATACAATGCCAACATCCCAAACGTGGTCTTACACGTAAATCATAAGTCGATGCCAACGTCCCAAACGTGGTCTTACACGATAACACATATCGAATCGTATGTCATGACATATGTATCTAACTATTCCTAAGGTTCGTACGGGGCTATTTGGACGTCAGAACTTTGTCGATACTTTCCCGGATGTCTCATATTCAAAGCATATAGCCATTCATTATTGTTCAATAACATATAAGTATAAATAAACCATTTCAAATACATTTATCTGTATATAGACTTACCTCGTACAGATTCAGATAGACGGAATCGGCTACTCGACGACTTTCAACTTTCCCCGATCTAATTCTGTTTTCTTTAATTCTTGATATAAATTCAAATTTAACTTATTCAAATTCACATTCATTCAAATCAATCCAAAAACACATATTTAGGGTATTTTACAAATTAGCCCTCATATTTTCACATTTCGACACTTTAGTCCCTATTTCACAAAATCACAAAATACACAAAATTTCTTTATACTTATACTTGGCCGAATATTCCTATAGTTCATACAAACCCTCATATTTAATTTATTTCACATTTTAGTCCCTCAATTTACAAATATTACAATTTAGCCCATTTTACTCAAATTCATCAAAAATTCAAAGACAATATATGCTAACCCAACACATATCTTTATTATACTATCATCAAACTTCATAAAACTCATAGTTTCATCAATGGCTTATCATAAAATCATCAATAAAATCATAAATTGAGGCATGGACTTAGTAAAACACAAAGTAATGATCACAAAAACATAGAAATTATCGAAAACGGAACAAAACTCATACTTTATTCAAAGAGAATCAAAGTCGAACCCTAGGAAGCTTATTTTTTTTCTTTTTCTTTGTATTTTCGATTATGGATGAACACAAATGATCCATTTTCATGCCTTTGTTTTATTTCTTATTAACTTAAATACTAATTTACTTATATAACCTTAATTATAAAACATAAAATCCATTTAATTCATGTCCATAATAGTCCACTTACCATGCAAATGGCATAATAACAACATAAGGACCTCACATTTACAAAGACATATCAAATAGGCACTTTAACAATTAGAAGGCCACTTTTACATTTTACGCGATTAGGCCTTTTTATCAAATTGAGCACACAAATAATTAAATTTTCATACGAAACTTTCACACATACTAATTCACATATCATAATCACAAAAAATAATATTAAAATATTTTTTTGACTCAGATTTGTGGTCCCGAAACCACTATTCCGACTAGGGTCTAAACCAGACTATTACATCTATAGCTATTAGATACTTTTAGCTAATAGAACTCTACTTTTACACTTTACGCGATTTAGTCTTTTTTACCGAATTAAGCATTCAAACGATAAAATTACTACACAAAACTTTCACACATACATGTTATCATGCTATAAACACTTAAAAAAAATTGAAATAATTTTTTGACCTCAGATTTGTGGTTTTGAAACCACTATTTCAATTTGATCAAAAATAAACTATTACACGATATGGTGACCAAGCATTTCGGGACTATTTTCATCCGCACAATCAACTGTATACAAAGACCTAGGACATTCCAAAGACCTAATTTGGGCTGCCAACACTCTTATAAATAAAACCTTACGGGTTTGATGTAACTATGTCAGCTTGGACGCCTTCAAAAACCCTCATAGTTTATAAGTAGGATTAGATTAATTTTTCATTTGTTTTTCATAATCTCTTTCTTCTTTCCTCTTGGAATTGATTTCGACCCAATAGTTCTTTTATTTAGTCAAAGTATTTAAGTTTATTTCTCTTTCACAAGCAACAAGATTTGTTATTCCAATCGAGAGATTAGTTACTCCGCGCTTCAATCGACATCAAATCAGGATTATTCTAATATATTTTCTCTTCTAATTTTATCATGTTATTTACATGTTTAATTCAATCGAGTTTGAGATTATGAATAAGATGAGTGGTTAAATCCCTTTTGGAAGATTAACGAGTGGATGAGAATGTGATTAACGGAGGATTTAGGGTTTCCCAATAGGATTAGTTGGTTTAGGTTAAACGGGATCGAGAGATAAGTTTGCCTAGTTTAACGTAATTTATCCTAGTTAAGAAAGTGGGGTCGAGAGACAAGCGAGTATCAACCAATTAATTAATCAATTAGAGACCGGGAGGTAATAATTGGTTAGTTAATAGCTAATCCACCCTATAACCTTAATTCGAAGTCAATTATAACCTCTAAAACGAGTTAATATTCACGATTGGTTTAATTTGTTTAGTCGTTTGTGTTTTATTTGTTGTTATTTATTTTAGTATAGTTCTTGATATTAATATTTTTTATGGTTTATCCTAATATAGGATTTAACTATTACTATTTATACTTGTTCTTGTAAAGAGATTTTCAATAGATTTATTTCATCCTCCTTTGGGTACGGTCTTCAGAATACTTTATTGTGTTTCATTGTAACACAAATACATTACAATTTGACTTGTATACTTGTAGAAACTGCCAATTTAATTATATATATTTTGTGTGCGATTTATACTATAAACGATAACATGTTTTGTGAAAATAAAATAAAGAGCATACAGATTTTATGTGGAAACCCTTTCGGGAAAAAAACCACGGGCAGAAGAGAAGAAAATTCACTATGTCGAATTCGAATGATTACAAGAGGAATAGACTATGTCTACTTATAAGCTTGTAAAACCATATTCTAGTAAGATTGAAACACCTTATTCTAATCAATATAAAATAGATGGAGTTTAATAAGGTTTAAAAAACCTTATTCTAAAATAAAATAAAAGAAGTGTAGTTCTATATGGATTTTACTTTTATTTTATTTTACCACTGTATTTTATTTAAATAAGGATTCGGGTCATTTAATTCTAACAATATCCACCTTGACACGAATTCTCAATGAACAAGTTCTTCATTGCAAACTCTCAACGAACAAGTTCTCCACCTCTTTCATAAAACCCCTTAAAGGTTTAACTTCAACAATTTACACCGACCAAGTCTAAGTAATGCTCAAACTTGGTTATAGGAAGTGACTTAGTCACCAGATCTGTAGGATTTTCATGAGTACTAATTTTGCTCACAACAATATCATCACTAGCAATAATATCACGAATAAAATGATACCGAACATCAACGTGTTTTGTTCCCTCATGAAACATTTGACCTTTTGTAAGAAAGATTACACTCTGACTGTCATAAAATACTATACTGATTTGAAAGTCTTCATTGAGTTCACTAAAGAGTCCCTTCAACCAAATAGCTTCTTTACAAGCCTCAGTAATCGCCATGTACTCAGCTTCAGAGGTAGACAAAGCGACTGTAGTTTGCAAAGTTTCTTTCCAACTGATTGCACAACCTCTGATTGTAAAGACATAACCTATGAGAGATTTTCTTTTATCAAGGTCTCCAGCAAAATCAGCATCAACATACCCAATGACTCCATCTCTAGTTCTTCCAAACTATAAGCAGACATCAGTAGTACCTCGTAAGTATCTTAAAATCTACTAAACTACTTTCTAGTGTTTTTTACCGGGATTCGTCATGTATCTATTAACTGCACTAACTACATATGATAAATCTGGACGTCAACAAACCATTGCATACATGAGAGATCCCACTGCACTAGAGTATGGAACATGTGACATGTGCTCAATCTCATCATCTGATTATGGAGATAAAGCCGATCAAAGTCTGAAATAGGCTACTAATGGAGTACTAACAGGCTTAGCACTTTGCATATTGAACCTGTAAAGAACTTTCTCAATGTACCCCTTCTGACTTAGGTACAATTTATTTGCTTTTCTATCTCTGAGAATCTCCATACCAAGTATCTTCTTTGCTGGTCCCAAATCTTTCATCTCAAATTCTTCACTTAGTTGGGCTTTGAGCTTTCTTATCTCTCATTTATCTTTTGTTGCTATCAACATGTCATCAACATAAAGAAGTAGATACACGAAAGAACCATCACTATTTTTCTTAAAGTAAACACAACTGTCAAAACTACTTCTTTTGAAATCATGAGAAGTCATAAAGGAATCAAACCTCTTGTACCATTGTCTTGGTGACTGTTTCAAACCGTAAAGGGACTTTTTTAGCAAGCAAACATAGTCTTCTTTTTCTAAGACTGTAAAACCCTCTGGTTGTTGCATGTAAATGTCCTCCTCAAGTTCTCCATGCAAAAATGCAATTTTTACATCTAACTGCTCAAGCTCCAAATCATGCATGGCCACAATACCAAGCAAAGCTCGAATCATACTATGATTCACAACTAGGGAGAACACATTTGTGAAATCCACTCCTAGAATTTGACTGTAACCCTTTGTAACAAGCCTTATTTTATATCTGGGTTCTTCAACTCCTGGAGTTCCTTCTTTCTTTTTAAACACCCATTTACAACGAACATCTTTTTTACCTTTAGAAAGTTTCACAAGATCCCATATTCTATTTTTGTGGAGTGATTTCATCTACTATTGCATAGCAAACATCCATTTTTCTGAGTCTTCACAGCTAACTACCTCAGAATAATTAGATGGCTCTTGGTTTGCATCTATATCTTCAGCCACATTTAAAGCATAAGTAACTAGATCAGCCTCGGCATACTTCTTTGGAGGTTTAATTTCTCTTCTAGTTCTATTTTTGGCAATAGAGTATTGTGGTGAAGAAGCAACTCTATTCTCAATTTTTGTACTAGCTTGAGGAGTTAACTCTGTATTAATCTGATGCTCCACCTGCTTTTGATTTTTTTATTAGAAAATTCTTTAAGAGATAAGTTAGGTGGCATAGCAATTTCATCAAAAATGACATCTCTGCTAATCACAAGTTTTTTTTATTTTTAGAAACCATAACTTATACCCTTTTACACCGGCTTTATAACCAAGAAAAACACATTTAATGGATCTCGGTTCCAATTTTTCATTATCAACATGAGCATATGTAGGACACCCAAAGATCTTTAAGTCAGAATAATTAGCAGGATTACCAGACCATACCTCTTGCGGAGTCTTTTTCTCAATGGCAAAGAATGGTGATCGGTTGATCAAAAAACATGCAATAGAAGCTGCTTCTGATCAAAACGACTTCGGTAAGTTGGCATTTAACAACATACATCGAACCTTCTCCATGATCGTTCTGTTCATTCATTCTGCAACGCCGTTTTGCTGTGGAGTATGACAAATGTCAAGGGTCTCACGATCCCTTCTGACTTTACTGTCTATTAAACTCATCAGAATAGAACTCTAAGCCATTGTTTGTGTGGAGGTATTTTATTTGTTTTCCCGTCTATTTTTCAATCATAATTTTCCAAACTTAAATGCGAAAAACACATCACTTTTCTATTTCAGGAAGAACGCCCAAACTTTTCTAGAAAAATCATCAATAAAAGTTAACACATAATTAGCTCAACCTCTCGAAGGTACTCTGGATGGTCCCCATAGATCAGAATGAATATACTCCAACGTTCTCTTCGTGTTATAGATTCCTTTGGTGAATCGAACTCTCTTTTGCTTCCCAAAAACACAGTACTCACAGAACTTCAGTTTGCAAATTCCTTGCCCATCAAGAAGTCCTCTTTTGCTCAGTTCTGCCATGCCATTCTCACTCATATGCCCTAGGCGCATATACTAAAATTTAGTAATATCATCATCTGAAAAGGAAGAGGAAGCGACAGCTGCATCACCAGCAACAGTAGAACCCTGCAAAACATATAACTTAGTAGTCTTTCTCTGCCCTTTCATCACAATAAGGGAACCTTTGGAAATCTTTAAAACTCTACTTTCAGCTGTGTATTTGTACCCTTTTGAATCAAAAGTACCAACGAAATTAAATTTCTCTTCAATTCTGGAACATGCCGTATGTCACTAAGTGTTCTGACAACTCCATCAAACATCTTAACTTTAATTTTTCCAACACTTGCGATTTTACATGAAGCATTATTTCCCATCAAAACAACACTTTCAGACACTGTTTCGTAAGTTGTAAATCAATCCTGATTGGGACTCATGTGAAAGGTGCAGCCTGAATCAAGTATCCACTCCTTGCTCACTTTAGAATTGTTGACAGAAGCGACTAGAAGTTCACCATCGCTGTAGTCTTCTGCAACATCAGTTTTACCGAAATTTTCTGATTGTTTTCCCTTTTGCCTCCCTTTAATCTTGTTCTGTAGCTTATAGCACTTAGATTTAATGTGCCCTTTCTTCTTTCAAAAGTTACAAGTTTTATCTCTATTTGAAGACTTCGATCTACCCTTAGATTTACCACGAGGATTTCATTCCTGTGTCCTTCCACGATCATCATCAGCATTCCGATCTTATCTATCATGAACAATGAGACCCTCTCTCTGAGAGTCGGGTTTAACCACAAGATGCTTCATCTTATCATACGAGGTCAAAGAATCATAAATCTAATCAACTGTGAGAGACTCGCGGCTATATAAAATCGTGTCTCTGAAGGTTGAATAAGACGGGGGCAACGAACAAAGTAAAATCAACACTGTTAAGTGTTCGTTTACGGACGCACCTTCCTCCAAACGATGAGCATAAAGACGCTGCTTCATATGCAACTTGCTTGTTAGAGTTTTAGACATACATATTTGTTTCAGCCTCTTCCATAATGCAGCGGCATTCTTCTCTTTCATCACATCCTGCAAAATTTTGTTGGACAAATACAGATGTAATTGTGTTAACGCCTTTCAATCCTTACATTTCTTCTCTTCATCTGTTAATGTCGAAGACATCTTACCTATTCCTAGCAGGGCATCCTCCAGATCTATCTGCACAAGAACTGCTTGCATCTTAATTTGTGCAAGAACTGCTTACATCTTAATCTGCCACAAAGTAAATCTGGTGTTGCGATCCAACAACAGAATTTCATAGTTTAAAGACGCCATTACCATGATCGAGATGAACTACCCAGAAGCTCGGATACCAATTTGTGAAAATAAAATAAAATAAAATAAAATAAATAACACACAGATTTTACGTGGAAACTCTTTTGGGAAAAAACTACGGGTAGAGGAGAAGAAAATTCACTATTTCGAATTCGAATGATTACAAGAGGAGTAGACTATGTCTATTTATAGGCTTGTAAAGTCATATTCTAGTAAGATTGAAACAACTTATTCTAATCAATATAAAATAGATGGAGTTTAATAAGGTCTAAAAAACCTTATTCTAAAATAAAATAAAAGAAGTGTAGTTCTATATGGATTTTACTTTTATTTTATTTTACCTCTGTATTTTATTTAAATAAAGATTCGGGTCATTTAATTCTAACATGTTTATAGGCGGTCATCCTTCCACACACGTATTTTAGGATGTTTTTTTAGTAAAACCAAGCTATTTTAGTGACAATTTGTGTTTTTAGTGTTTAGAAAGTAAGAGTTTATTTTAAATTTATTTTTAATGTTTTTCAAGTTATTTTATAGTTTTTGTAACTATTAGTATTTAATAAAGGCTATATGGTTGTGTAGAATGAATTGAGAGCTTCAAATGTACATATTGGCTGAATAGTAGCAAAGGGTTGACACCACGATCTAGGGAATTCACAACATAGAAGTATGAGACGAAAGCAAATGAAGGATAAAATAGGCAGTCTTATTACGATGTGGAAAAGAGCAATATCGCGACGGCGACCATAATGTGCAACGAGATATATCCCAAGTCGTGGCATCACATTGCAAAGCCTAAAAGTTGACTTGATTTCCAAAGGCAATTAGTTGTCATTTTTTACCTTCAGTTTTTGTGTAGTCAAATTGTAATAAAGGTATTTTTATTTTTTGATTTTGTCTTATATAAACCAATTTCTAGCCCCATTCTAAACAACTTTTTGATAACTTCTAATTTTTTTAGAATAAAATAGTTTTGTAGGAGACCTTTTATATTTTTCTCTTAGTAGACTGGGATTTTCTTTCTTTTATTTTTAGTGTAGATATCATTTTTGTTGTAGAATTTCTTCATTTTGTTAAAGACTTTGTGGATGAAGATGGATTAAATTCTTGCGCTTCATCATATTTTTATTGATAAACGAACATTTTCTCAACCCTTATCTTTTATATATTATGCTAATCATGTGTTTAATAAAATGCTTGTTTGGGATTAAAGTTTAATCATGTGTTGATTTTATTTGATAGTTGATTTAGGAGTTGATTATTAATTTATGCTAATATCTATGCTTGGTTGATTGTATGTTTAATTTATCAAATTGCTTAATACACTAAAATTGACTCCTCTAATGGAAAATCTAGACAAATGAGACTGAGAGGAGAGTTTGTCGTGTAATAGTTTGGTATGATTGTGCCGAGTGTTGAGATCGAAAGGAGAGCTTAAATGTAATTCTTAATTTAGGGTGGGACCGAGAAGAGATTCCTAGTTGGAAGTGGCAAATAATATAACTAGAATAAGTTTATTAGCTTAGTTAGTGATTAATAAATCCATCAACCATCATATGAACCATTTACATTGTTTATAGCAAGAAAGGAAGTTAGTTTAGTCTCTTCATTTGTTAATTTATAATTAGTATTAATATCAATTACTTTTTTAATCAGCATTAATAATTCCAAAATTTATTAGATTAATATTTGCTTGACTCATAATCGACTTGACGGTTGCATTTACCAATTTGATGATCTCTTGGGTACGATCCTCGAAATACTCTCATAATTCGTTGTAAGAATACTATATTACAATTTGGCGTGTACACTTCTAGTACAAACCATCGTATTCTTTATTCTTATTTTGCATATTTCAACGAATGTACGCTGGCGGTCAATCGATAGACTTCTTATTTGGTGCATGCTAGTCATTTCATATGTTAATTTCATCATATCTCATTTGGGTTAGATCCTTGAGATACTTTCATGTTCCATTGTAAAACAAATTTCTATATTAAAATTTAACATGTGTACTTGCAGTACATCGTGTGTTATCTTTGTTCATATTTTGCTTATATTTAGCGAATGTGCATTAGTAGTCAAAGAACTCTAATCTAACCTTACAGAAACTAAAATCTAACATTATACCTAAGCTTAGAAAATCTAAATCTCTTTAGAACAACTCTAATCCCCAACAAAACTCTAGGTTCCCTTCTCTCTTTAGAGCATATTAATGGCATCTGTCAAGAACTTAATCTAAACTTTAAAAAAATTAAAACATTTTTGTTCTAATATGATTTTAAAAGCCAAAATCATTAATAAACTATCCTAAATCTCTCTCTCTCTCTCTCTCTCTCTCTCTCTCTCTCTCTCTCTCTCTCTCTCTCTCTCTCTCTCTCTCTCTCTCTCTCTCTCACATAACAAAACGTGAATGAAAAAAATGAAGAAAATTTATTGAAATCAACTTTCTATGGATTGAAACCAAATTTAATGATTGAAAAACACATTATCTTGTTGAAATCAAGAGATTAGATTTAAGAAAACTCAAAGAATCTTCTCCCTCCTTTAATGGAAAGTTTTACAAAAATGAGTTAAATAGTTGAAAATAGAAAGATTTTTTGTTTTAGAAATTGAAAGAATGAAAGATTTTGTTAGAAACCATATCTTCCATGTTTGGATTAAATAAATATGATCAAAATTGGTGAAGAAAAGATATGAGAATTTTACTCGTGAAATTTAATGAAAATTGTGTAAATTAGTTAAGAAAAAATGTGCCTTCCAACAAAATTCAATAAATGGTATTTTTTCCCTCACATATCCATGGTATATTTATCACATAAAGACCTCTTCTATCTCCAATCCATACTTCTAGTCTTAAAACATTGACCCTCTAATTTTACCACTCTTATTATATAGTTCAATATGCCAAAATCCTAATTTCTAATTACCAACTATTTAATGAAACTTAACAATATCAACTAACTAATTAATGAAATGTAATTCCATCACCATGCTCATTACCAAAAACCTCTCAATTTAACTTCTAGAAATTCTAGCACTTCCTGAACTTTCTAGTATCAGAAAAATTTTGGGTCATTACAAGTTTGGTGGCACTTATGTCGTCAACATCTACTTCTCCCTAGGCTTAGGCTTTATTTTGGCTTCAATGAAGTCATCAACGTCATCATTAGGATGTTCTAGTTTTGAGATATCGTCAAACGGGTAAGGTTGGTGTTCTTCCTAAATTACATTGCTCCGAGAGTATCCCCTACCAAAAGTGTTAAGCATCTTCAAACAATATGCCTCAACAACTTAAACAGGTGTGAACAATGACATAACCAACATCCTATCATGCAACTCATAAATATCTAACATCATGGACTCCTACGTATAACACTCAGGATAGGCCCATGAATATTTGATATTAAGGGAATCTTCGGCATTGTGGACCCTAAGTATATAGTAATCGAGATAGGTATTAGGAATATTCAGTATTGAGAGATTCTCAGGCACTATTGACCTTAGTACATAGTATTCCCAAAAAAGACCCGAACTATTCGACAATGATGGAATATCTAGATGATATGTAGGCACTAGGATAGTTAATGCGCTTGTGTAATTTGAAATCACATACCTGATATCAAGCATACCTTCAACCTCGACCAACAACTCCACAACAACATCCTCATTTTTTTGTTGCCCAAACGCCATCATCTCAACATTTTCATTATCATTGAAATTCACCTTAATGTATTTATACCCCTTTTGTTGGACCATGAAAATCTATAGACTTTATGATAGATATGCACTTAGTACTTCCAACTTGGATTTTCCATAGAATCCTCCTTTCCAAGCTATTCAAGGAAGCATCACTCTTTAAGGTCATATTGAATATTTTGTTCGATTGGAATATGAATCCATCATCAATCAATACATATCTCTATTCAAATGGATTTGAGTCAATAATCTATCTAGCATCTTGATGCTGCCAAATATTACATTTCAAATATATAAAGAACACTAACAATTTCAACAATTGTTAATAACAATGGTGATGAAAATAATAACGCTAACTTACTAACATGGCAACCATACAAAATAACATAACTTTTTTATACCATACATGGTATATATTCAATGAATGTAACACCAATAAAACCATTACAATTCGAACAATTTCAACAATTGTTAATATCAACGATTCGAACAACACTAATACTAACTTACCACAATGACAATCATACACAAAACATAACTTTCGTAAGTAAAATATATTTAAGAAGTAATTTTCCAATAATAACATGATTAGAAAATTAAGCACATCTATTATATCATTAATCTATGCATTACTAAAAAATAATATTTAATTGATTAATTGAGTTAGTAAATTTTATAATGAAATATTCATGAAAAGATTAAGAATGAAAATATTTGGAGAGAGTTGAATTTTGAATGATTTTCTCTCTTAATCACAAAAAATATTAGAAAGGGTTTAGGTGAGGAGAAATAATATTTTATTTTAAAAATGTAAAATTATAATTTTAAAGTAAAATATGATATTATAGATATTAAATTAATCGCGGGAATAAATACACTGAATAAGATATAATATACAAGAAATATGGATAAGAGAAAACTACAAAATAACATCCACTCTATTATATTAAATCAGGGCCGCTATTTAAATACAGAAACAAACCACAGCACTCCATCGGGATGGAAGAATCTCTCTACAAAAACCAGTAACAGTAACCTCCATTTCTTCTTCCTTTTGAAATGAAAACCATCGTCTCCGTCTCCGTCTCCATCTTTCTCTTTTTGTCTATCTCCTTCATCTTTTCTTAATCGAGACTCTTGGTTTTTCGGAAGCAACAGAATTTCTTTTTTTTTTCTCGTGAAAAACAACCCTAAAATGAGTAGCTTTGAGGAGTCCTTAAGATCTCTCTCCCTGGACTACCTCAATCTCCTCATCAATGGCCAAGCTTTCTCCGATGTAACTTTCAGTGTAGAGGGTCGGTTAGTTCATGCCCACAGGTGTATTTTAGCAGCAAGGAGCCTTTTCTTTAGGAAATTCTTTTGCTCACCTGATCCTCCGTCTGGGTTAGACCCGGTTGGTTCAAGGATGAACCCAACAGCAGCAGCAGCAGGATCAAGGCCTGGTGTTATTCTAGTGAGCTCAGTGGGATATGAGGTGTTCTTGCTGCTGTTACAGTTCTTGTATAGTGGCCAAGTCTCTATTGTGCCTCAAAAGCACGAGCCGAGGCCTAATTGTAGTGAAAGAGCGTGTTGGCATACACATTGCACCTCTGCCGTTGATCTTGCTCTTGATACTCTTTCTGCCGCTAGATACTTTGGTGTTGAACAGCTTGCATTGCTTACTCAGGTTTCCCTTCCTTTTTTCTCAGAAATCATCATCATAACTCATAAAACTAACACTCTTTTCTTTTACTTCCTGTTTCTCTGCTGTCTGAGTCTTGATCAGTGTGTCTGAGGAGTCTTGTTAACCTTTCTATTTGGGTTTTTGGGTATTCAAGAAAAAAACTAAGCTTTGTTTTTGGGAAGTGGAATTTAATCAGAAATTCTTTCTTTTATTTTTATTCCTTTTTTTTCTTGAAGGGATTTCTAATATCATACATGATCAAAGCATATAGTTTTTTTTTTTTTGAATATATATAAAAATCAAAACCTTTTTGTTGTACAAAAATATTTATCTTCTTCCTTTTGAAGTAGTGGTAGTAGTAATTGGGTTTGATCTTCAACTCATTGAGAAACTGTCTCTTTTCTGCAACAGAAAATCTTCTTTTTCAGTTCTGCTACAGCACTTGATTCAACTAGTAGTTCCTTCAGTTTTCTTTTACCGTATTCACGGGCTCTTCCTCTACTTCTTCTTCATCATCTCTCTCTATATTTTTTTGGTTCTTTGTACAGTTGATGTTGAAAAGATTTTTTTTTGTGTGTGTGTGTGTGGAAATGATTGAAGACATATACAACCATACATACACACCAAAGGGTTTATCTTTGATTTTATGCACAACCATATGGTTCAGTTTTCCTTGAATTGGTATTCTTCCATCTAAATGCTACACACCCAAGACTTTCTAAATTTAGATCTTGATGATCTCTAGTCATGTCTTCCACAGTAGGCACACCAAATCTTTCCCAAACATTCACTTTCCTCATTTGGGTTTAAATTGGAAAGGAACCAACCTACTCCACGAGCACCACCTTACTAAACATAATTTATTTATTTATTTGTTTTTTGCACAAACATCCTTTTTACTTTTATTTTTATATTTTTGCTTTTACCAATGCAAACGACACATCTTCTCATCTCCCATAGGATTTCCCTATCTGCCAAAGCTGACGCTTTGTTCTCTTTGTTTCTTTGACAGAAACAATTATCCAGCATGGTCGAGAAGGCCTCAATTGAAGATGTTATGAAAGTACTAATAGCTTCAAGAAAGCAAGACATGCACCAACTTTGGTCTACTTGTTCCCACCTAGTGGCCAAATCAGGCCTACCACCAGAAGTTCTCGCCAAGCATCTTCCCATCGATGTGGTTGCCAAAATTGAGGAGATGCGTCTCAAGTCATCCCTTGCTCGACGCTCCCTCATTCCTCATCATCATCAGCAGCATCACCATGATCTTGCTACGGCCGCTGATCTTGAGGACCAAAAGATTCGTAGGATGAGAAGGGCATTAGACTCATCGGATGTTGAACTTGTTAAGCTCATGGTCATGGGAGAGGGTCTTAATCTTGATGAAGCATTGGCTTTACACTATGCTGTCGAGAACTGCAGCCGGGAAGTGGTTAAGACGTTGTTAGAGCTTGGGGCAGCCGATGTTAACTACCCGGCCGGCCCTGCAGGTAAAACCCCACTTCATATTGCGGCGGAAATGGTATCACCAGATATGGTTGCAGTGCTTCTAGATCACCACGCGGACCCTAATGTAAGAACCGTTGATGGGGTGACTCCTTTGGACATTCTTCGAACACTAACCTCTGATTTCTTGTTCAAAGGTGCGGTGCCGGGGCTTACTCACATTGAACCGAATAAGCTTAGGCTATGTCTTGAGCTTGTTCAATCCGCAGCTTTGGTTATCTCGCGTGAAGAAGGAAACGCAAACCCACCAACTTCAACTGCGATTTACCCACCAATGAGTGATGAACATAACAGCAGTAGCAGTGGAAGCAATCTTGCTAACCTTAATCTGGATTCAAGGTTGGTTTATCTCAATCTAGGTGCTACAGGTTCAACTCAAATGGGTTCGAGAATGGAGGGTGATGATGATAGCAGCCACAACAGCCACAGAGAAGCCATGAACCGACATGACCCAACAATGTACCATCACTCTCATGATTTCTAGCTCCAAAAAACTTCTCTCTCTCTCTCTCTCTCTCTCTCTCTCTCTATTTATATATAACAATGGATGTTGAAAGACAGGCAGAATAGTAGTTCATGAAAACTCATTCATGAGAGATTATTGGATTATATATATTTTCTTTTGTCAGTGATTTGCTTCCAATCACTAGCTTTTTCCCTTTGCTGTGAAGGGTGCTTTTCTCTCTCTTTTTCTATTGTTTTTTTTTTTTTTTTGTAGGCTTTCAATGACCTTGATATGAAGTGAAGAGTTTCATTGGAGATGGGATATTTCATTGTTTTTCTCTCTCTCATGGGATGAGACAAAGAGAATCTGAGATTTGCCCTCGGGTGAGGGCGTGATGGAGGAGAAATGCAGGTCAATATATCTTTTCAAACCCGGCCTGTCAACTCCTTTGTATTTATTGACCGTCTCTAAGTATGATGGCCTATTTATTGTGACCTTTTATTTCTCTTGTCCCACCACACCCACTTTTCCATTATATAGCATGTACCGCTACTAATATATACTATTATATACACATATATAAATGATAAGAATGTTCAACATGTTATGAGGAACTAATACATAATACCTAGTTATGAGGAAAAATATGGTAATCACTTCGAAGGGAGGGTTTTGATTTCTCGGCCCTACTTGGGCTTCGTTTGCACATTGAGCCTATACGTTTTTCTAATTAAAGAAATGAAATGGTTTTCCCCTCTTTTTTCCATTTCATTTCAAGCACTCGAAGGGGTTCCCTAGAAGATTGCTAGGCTAAAAGTGTTGTCTAGCTAATTATTTTAGTAGAAAATCATAAGGCAATTTTCAAATTGATGGCTGTCTTGCATGATTATTACAACATAAAGCTTGAACACAAACAGGGCAGCAATTAATATATCGGTATTATCTTTATCTAGAATCCCTCTATGATGATATCCTTTTTTTTTTCTGTCATTTTTATTATTCTATGTTCCCGAATAACTTAGACTTAAACTTGTTAGAATGAAAAAAAATTGGAGGGATGAAAAATAAAAAAAGATAGAAAATTAGAAGAATGAAAAAATATTTTTTTTCTATAGATGTACTTGATAAGGGAGATGAAAAAATAGAAAAAGAAAATTGCATTTCTCTTTCGTTTATTGTTTGGTAGAGTTGATAAATAGAAAGAAATAAAATAAAACATTTGAAAAATACATAATTTTAAGTTAATATACACATTTACTTTCTTTTCTCTCATCTTTTCAATTTGGAAGTATTAATTTTTGTGTATTAAAATAAAAAAGATCATGCATTCTATTTTCTTTTTTCTCACTTTTCTTTCCGGTCAATTACACTCAAAATTAATTTTTTTCCAGTTTTCCTTTTCTCCTATTTCTCCACCTTTTTACCCAATAAAGTACACCATTAAGAGCTAAACCCTAAAGTTCTTAATATTTATTTATTGATACTTGGCATGTTGGTCAGCTGATTCCTGTGCATATCTTATATATTTTCTTTCTTAATTTCTCTTTTCTATATTTTATGTTCTAGAATTGACCTGATTCATCAAAATTAGCAATTGCATGATACTTGCAATTTGTTTCAGTAGATTTTTTGTTCACAATGAGTTATCTAAATATATGTGGACCTTTTTTTTTTTTTTGCTCAGTCATGCTGAAAAATGATAAATAGTAATTTGCCTGTTAAAACGTCTCATCTTTCATTCAACTCGTTATTCTAATTTCTTGAGCTTGTGTGACTTTCTTTAGGTGGTTCAAAATGATAAATAGGCAAAACATTATAAATTTCTGCTGTGGTAACTTTGCTTGTGTTTGACAAATAATGCTGAACTTGGATCTTTGATGATGCTTGAATTAGATAAGTTTTAGCTGTTGATTATGGCTTTTCAGAACCTTATTCGTCTGCTAGAACCATTGTCGATAATAATGGGACTAGCTAGGAACCTAATGACCAAACATCAATCTTTTTTTTTTTTCTTGAGGAATTAATACTGCTTTTTAATCCATAACCATGGCCATTCCTTAACAAACATAAAATTTTATCTAGCATATTTTCATGGTTGCATTTTCACAACAGTTCTTTTTTTATTCTGGTCACTCCAGATTAGTGATTTGTAACCTCTTAGTAATACTAAACGTATGCTGTATCAGTCTCTGTCAAGCACTTTAAGGCTACGTCCCATACTTTCTGATCTGTTCAATTATCTCATGCCCTTTGAATCAATTCTCGTTAGCTTATTTATCAAAAGTATTGTAACTTTTATGTCTCTTCACTACTACATCATCTTTCCGCAGCTATTTTTGATTCACAGCAAGTCGTTGATTGGCCATTGTAGTCATGACACTTTCTTAACCATTCCTAATGTCATAATGTAATCTTGAAACGAAAGATGTTAAATTGAATCCCCCATGAAATCTTCCACAGATATGAGATATATTTAAATAAGATTGGAGGATTAGTGACCTGTGAATAAAATTCTATCATATATATGGATGCTTTCATGTATTGGTATGGTTGCATTAGCATGAACAAAGACAGAAATTCTTATACATTATGTTGCTGTAAAGCTTCCAAGCTTTATTTAGGTTAAAGTCGGCATAAGCTGGAAAAGATAAAAGACTTTCATGTCTTTGTCCACCAAAATAATAGCAAAATCCCCTTTACAAAATTGATTGCTCTAAGAAGCCATGTCTAAGGAAAACGAATATTATGTATTTAGCTCTTCCTTACAATTTACATCACTCTATAGCTAGATTAATCCATTTAGCTTTGTATGAGTGAGAGAGAGAGAGAGGGAGACATGCACACACGTAAAGTACTGAAGCAAGTGGAAAGACACATTAATAATTTACTCTACTCTTTGTTTTCATTAATGGGATATAATTTTGATTTTTAAACCTATAGGTTGAGTATGTATGTACTTTTTTCTGCTACTCTGAACCGAAAATGAAATCTCAGTGAGGTTGATTGATCATTGGTTATGTAGTTTTTGGCTTTATATGTCTAGCTAGTAGCCTTTTACCTTCTGAATATATGTACTATACATAAATAGTTGAAAGCTTTAAGCCATATACAATTAATTTATACATGCTACTCCTTTACCGTATTTGCTTTTTTTTTCCCTTCGTTTATGCCATTTTAATAATTACTTGAAAAAGTAAAAACTGTAAAATATACTGTCAATATTTGAATAATTATCCTCCATGCTTCAAGCTATATATTATATTCTCATTTTTCTTTATTCACAAACACAATAAGATGAACGAATGTGTAAGGTAAATAGATGTAATTGATTTTGGTTATCTATGGTGGTAAAAGTTGGATTTTCTTTCCCTCGTGTGTTTGTGGAAATTGAAAATTAAATTAAGCTGTAAAAAATGCAAATCTTATGAGAATATTGTGAAATGGATTTTCTAACTTGTTGTACTCAAGGGAACAGGTTAGGAAAAAGATGGATATTACAAAAACTCTTGCAAAAGAATAGTTAGCTTTTTGTCATTTGTCAAGAATGAGGTGATCACCCATCTTCATCTTGAATTGCTGCACAAAAAGACAAACCCTAGGTTCCAAATCACAAATAATTTTGATGGTATGAAAGAATGGTTGTAATAAAACCATACACGTGCAAGCAATAGGCATAAAGGACAAGTTTTATAAGTTTTACAACCTAGCTAGCTACTTGAAAATATGTATGATTGAGCGGGACAGGTTAGAAAATATGATTACCCCTTGCCTGCCATTCATAAGTATCTCATTTGCTAAAACAATATTGAAAAACTAATGCTTTATTTTATTGAAAAACATGAATAATTTTTAGAAAATAAATAATAATAATAATAATAATAATAAAAGTTGTTACATTACATTTGTTTTGTAAAATTAAACATTTTAACTGTAAATTAATTGACCTTAGACCCAACACTATATAAACTTGACACCTTAATTCAAATTTATAAATTATTTAATTTTATTTCTCATTTTTCTATAATAAATAAATAAATAAAAACAACTATCAAATACAACATTAAACATTTAGTGAAAGTTTCAGTAGCTTTTACTCTTACCAATTTACGTACGGCTGCAGTTAAAATATAGCAAAATTTTGGCATTAGTTCCCATTTTCTTTTTTATTTGTTTTTCAGTTAAATGTTGATGATGAAGTAAATATTATTGTGTATGCGAAAGCATGTGAAAGATAATAAGTAAATGTCAGAGTCAAAAGAATAAATTATTTCTCTATTTTATCAAAAAGGAGTCACTCCACATGAAATGTTTGCTACTCTAACCACTTGTGAAGCATAAAATTAGCATTTATCCTATGTTTTTACTCTATTACTCCTACGCCTACCTAAATGCCTACTATATTATATATATTCTGATTTCAAGTTTCAAAGTGTGAATTTGGACCAACTTTATTAGTATGTTTGTACAAAAAGATATTTAACTTTAATTTGAATTTCTACTTGCTCTACACATTCAAAAAAGGACATTATGTTCAACAAACTTGGGATTGGTAATTAGAGGAAACATCATGATTATTTAAGAAAGTAAATTAATGAGAGGATCTCACTTTCCAATTTAAGCTTCTCTTCAATGTCTTTTTCGCTCTGCTTTCCAGAAAACAACTTAAAGTGGAACCATCAATTAGGTTTAATAAACCTTTTCTTTATGCTAATTGTGGATTTTGTACTTTAGATTCCATCAAATTTGGTTAATAGTTTAACGTAGTTCCCCACCAAGCATCCCAATGTGTTTTCCCTATTAAGCCAACCTTTTTCTTTTCTTTTCTTTTTTTCTTAATACAACATGATTATGTGTGAAATAATTGTGGCATTCACCAATGAGATCGAGATTATGATATTTGCTTTCATCAAAACAAACAAGACAATGGTGAGGTTAAAAGAACATGGATCATTTTATCAAATCATTAATTGTTCCTTTATTGAATTTTTCTACTTTCAATTACCCTACTCCATCCGTGTTTTAGCCATTTAGCTTTAGGCTTGATTCTTTTTTTTCAAGTTATACTTAAATTATATTTTATCACTCAAAGTCGTACTTTAATTATACCTTTTTACTTTAGTCATTCAAAAAATTTTAACTAATCATTTTATGACACATGAAACTTTTAAATTAAATTAAAAGATTATATTATATTAAATTATAAAAATTAAACCTTTTCATTTTTTTATACTCTCTCCCCACAATTTTTTCTCTTTTAATACACTTTTTTTTTTAACTAATGGATAAATTTTCTTTGCAACTCTCTCACCATTATTTTTCTACTCAATTTATTTTCAATATTTGGATTTCATGCTTTATTTTAAAAAAATGCATTATAGAAATTCACTCGACGGGTTCAAATGAATTTTTCAACGGGTTCATGAATTTTCAATCATTGGAGTTATTGAGTGAAGAACAAAAGAAAAGAAAATTTTGTTTCATATTTTATTAGTTTATATTGTATTGTTGTTTAATTTTTAGTTTTTATAGTATATAGCTTAATTTTTTTTCTTTTATGCTTAGAGCAAGTATAATCAATTTTCTTCCGTATGAGATTACTGAAAGAGGACAATAATTCTTGATAAATTCAATTGAGGTGAGGAACTTGGAATTTTTTTTTATGAAATTTGTTATTTTATGCATTAATTTTTAAAGATATATACATTCATGTATAATTTATATTTTTTATGACATTTAGGTGTTACATAGCATATTTCATAAAAATAAAAAATAATCTAGCTCCTAATAACAAAAAATTTATATATAATGGAAAATCAAAATCAAAATAACCACTCACCACAAATGAACACGTTATGATGAAATTTGATGTTCTTGTCAACTATACTTGTATTCAAGTTAGCATAAAATTCATATACAACATTTTTAACTTAGGGTTGTACAAAACTTACAAACCCTAGAAGCCCTACATTCAAGAGAGTCACCTTCAAGCCATGGTCAACAAGGCTATTCGCATCGATATTTTGTTCATCAATGAAGTGCTTTAGAATCAAAATTGTATATCTCTTGGAACTCTTAACATCCTAAAACACTTTGTTCTTGGTTTTCAGGATCCTTTCGTATTGCTTCTTGGCAGCAGTTGTAGCTTGAGAAAGAAGCTTAAAAACATCAACTTTCTTGATTTTCTTTAATTGACAAGGGGCAGATGGAAGGACATTGGGATTCTTAGTTTTTGGTTTCTTCATGGACTTGGGACGAGCAACATCAAATGGACTAGAGCTAGAGCTGGACTAAGTAGAGGAATCATAAGGACTATCTTCAAGAACCTTCTTCTTCGTGCTCAATTTAGGCACTGTTAGAATTAAGTGACCCAAATTCTTATAGAATATGATGGAAAATAAAATAAAAGTAAAATCCATATAGAACTAGACTTCTTTTATTTTATTTTAGAATAAGGTTTTTTAAACCTTATTAAACTTCATCTATTTTATATTGATTAGGATAGGGTGTTTCAATCCTACTAGAATATGGCTTTACAAGCCTATAAATAGACATAGTCTATTCCTCTTGTATTGATACAAATTTTTGACATAGTGAATTTTCTTCTCCTCTGCCCGTGGTTTTTTTCCCGAAAGGGTTTCCACGTAAAATTTGTGTGTTCTTTATTTTATTTATTTTTATTCTATTTTTTTCACAAATTGGTATCCGAGCTTCGGTTATTCATCTCGATCACGGTAATGGCGTCTTTGAAATATGAAATTCATTTGTTGGATCGCAACACTAGATTTGCGTTGTGGCAAATTAAGATGCAAGCGATTCTTGCATGAGATGGATCGGAGGATGCCCCGCTAGGGATAGATAAGATGCCTTCGACATTAATGGATGAAGAGAAAAAGCGTAAGGATCGAAAGGCATTAACACAATTACATCCGCATTTGTCCAACGAAATTTTGCAAGATGTGATGAAAGAGAAAAGCGCCATTGCATTATGGAAGAGGCTAGAACAAATATGTATGTCGAAAACTCTAACAAGCAAGTTGCATATGAAAGCGGCGTCTTTATGCTCATCGTTTAGAGGAAGGTGCGTCAGACACGAACACTTAATGCAGTGTTTAAAGAAATTCTCTCAAACTTGGAAGCCATGGAGGTTCGGTGATGATAAGGAAGATCTAGGGTTGATTCTACTTTGTTCGTTGTTCCCGTCTTATTCAACCTTTAGAGACACGATTTTTATATAGCCGTGAGTCTCTAACAGTTGATGAGGTTTATGATTCTTTAACCTCGTATGATAAGATGAAGCATCTTGTGGTTAAACGACTCTCGGGGAGAGGGTCTCATTGTTCGTGGGAGACAAGATCGAATGTTTGATGATGATCGTGGTAGGACACAGAACGGAATCCTCGTGGTAAATCTAAGGGTAGATCAAGTCTTCAAACAGAGGTAAAACTTGTAACTTCACGCAAGAAGAAAGGGCACATTAAATCTGAGTGCTATAAGCTACAAAATAAGATTAAAGGGAGGCTGCGAATCAAAAGGAAAACAACCGAGAAAATTCGGTGAAGGCGATGTTGTAGAAGACTACGGCGATGGTGAACTTCTAGTCGCTTCATCAATGATTCTAAAGTAAGCGAGGAGTGGATACTTGATTCAGCTGCACCTTCCATATGAGTCCCAATCGGGATTGGTTTACAACTTACTTAAGCGATTGTCTCGAAGGTGTTGTTTTGATGGGAAATAATACGTGTAAAATCGCAGTGTTGGAACAATTAAAGTTAAGATGTTTGATGGAGTTGTCGAACACTTAGTGACGCACGGCATGTTCCGAATTGAAAAGAAATTTAATTTCGTTGAGTACTCTTGATTCAAAAGGGTACAAATATACAGCTGAAAGTGGGGTTTTAAAGATTTCCAAAGGGTCCCTTATTGTGATGAAAGGACAGAGAAAGATTGCCAAGTTATATGTTTTGGTGGTTCTATCATATCGTGGTGATGCAAATTGTCGCTTCCTCGTCCTTGTCAGATGATGATATTACTAAACTTTGGCATATGCGCCTAGGGCATATGAGTGAGAATGGCATGGTAGAATTGAGCAAAAGAGGACTTCTTAATGGGCAAGGAATTTGCAAACTGAATTTCTGTGAGCATTGTGTTTTTGGAAAACAAAAGAGAGTTCGATTCACTAGAGGAATCCATAACACGAAGGGAACATTGGAGTATATTCATTCTGACCTGTGGGGGCCATCTAGAGTACCTTCTAGAGGTGGAGCTAATTATATGCTAACCTTTATTGATGATTTTTCCAGAAAAGTTTGGGCGTTCTTCCTGAAGCAGAAAAGTGATGTGTTTTCCGCATTTAAGTCTTGGAAAATTATGATTGAAAAGCAGACGGAAAAGCAGATAAAATACCTCCGCATGAGACAATGGCTTAGAGTTTCGTTACGATGAGTTTAATAGATTGTCCAAGTCGAAGGAATCATAAGACACCGACGATTCGTCATACTCCACAACAAAACGGCGTTGCGAACGAATGAACAGAACGATCATGGAGAAGGTTCGATGTATGTTGTCAAATGCCAACTTACCAAGTCATTTTGGGCGTAAGCGGCGCTTCATCGCATGTTTTTTGATCAACCGATCTCCATCCGTTGCCATTGAGAAAAAGACTCCACAAGAGGTATGGTCCGTAATCCTCGCTAATTATTCTAATTTAAAGATCTTTGGGTGTCTGCATATGCTCATGTTGATAATGGAAAATTGGAACCGAGATCCATTAAATGTGTTTTTCTTGGTTATAAAAAGTGGTGTAAAAGGGTATAAGTTATGGTGTCTGAAAATAGAAAAGTTGTGATTAGTAGAGATGTTGTTTTTGATGAAAACCGCTATGCTACCTAACTTATCTCTTAAAGACTCTTCCAATAAAGAAAATCAAAAACAAGTAGAGCATCAGTTAATACAGAGTCAACTCCTCAAGCCAAGCGGTACAAAAATTGAGAATAGAGTTGCTTCTTCACCACAATACTCTATCGCCAAAAGCAGAACTAGAAGAGAAATTAAACCTCCAAAGAAATATGTGAGGTGATCTAGTTGCTTATGCTTTGAATGTAGTGAAGATATAGATGCGAATCAAGAGCCATCTAATTATTCTCGAGGCGATTACTGTGAAGGCTCGAGAAAAGTGGATGTTTGCTATGCAAGAAGAGATGGAATCACTCCACAAAAGCAGAACATGAGACCTTGTGAAACTTCCTAAAGGTAAAAGGTCTGCATTCGTTGTAAATGGGTATTTAAAAAAAGAAAGAAGGGACTCGGGAGTTGAAGAACCCGAGATATAAAGCAAGGCTTGTTGCAAAGGGTTCTGATCAAATTCCAGAGTGGACTTCATGATGTGTTCTCCCGGTTGTTAAGCATAGTTCGATTCGAGCTTTGCTTGGTATTGTGGCCATGCATGATTTGGAGCTTGAGCGATTAGATGTAAAAGCGCATTTTTGCATGGAGAACTTGATGAGGATATTTACATGCAACAAACTGAAGGTTTTACAGCTTTTGAGAAAAAGAGAACTATGTTTGCTTCTTTGAAAAAGTCCCTTTACGGTTTGGTTTGAAACAATACCAAGACAAAGTGGTACAAGAGGTTTGATTCCTTTATGACTTCTCATGATTTCAAAAGAAGTAGTTTTGACAGTTGTGTTTACTTTAAGAAAAATAGTGATGGTTCTTTTGTGTATCTACTTCTTTATGTTGATGACATGTTGATAGCAGCAAAAGATAAAGAAGAGATAAGAAAGGTCAAAGCCCAACTAAGTAAAGAATTTGAGATGAAAGATTTAGGACCAGCAAAGAAGATACTTGGTATGGAGATTCTCAGAGATAGAAAATCAAGTAAATTGTACCTAAGTCAGAAGGGGTACATTGAGAAAGTTCTTTGCAGGTTCAATATGCAGAGTGCTAAGCCTGTTAGTACTCCTTTAGCAAACCCATTTCGGACTTTCATCGATTTTGTCTCCACAATCGGATGATGAGATTGAGTACATGTCACATGTTCCATACTCTAGTGCGATGGGATCTCTCATGTATGCTATGGTTTGTTCACGCCCGATTTATCATATGCACAATCGGTGCGATTAGCGAGATACATGGCAAATCCGGTAAAGAACATTGGAAAGCGATTCGATGGATTTTAAGATACTTACGAGGCACTACCGATGTTTGCTTACGATTTGGAAGAACTAAAGATGGAGTCATAGGGTATGTTGATGCTGATTTTGCTGGAGACCTTGATAGAAGAAGATCTCTCACGAGTTACGTCTTTACAATCGGAGGTTGTGCAATTAGTTGGAAAGCCACTTTGCAAACTCTGATCGCTTTGTCTACCATCTGAAGCCGAGTACATGGCGACATCGAGGCTTGCAAAGAAGCTATTTGGTTGAAGGGACTATTTAGTGAACTCAATGAAGACCTTCGAATCAAGACATGATATTTTGTGAGACATCAGAGTGCTATATTTCTTACAAAAGATCAAATGTTTCATGAGAGAACAAAACACATTGATGTTGGTATCATTTTATTCGTGATATTATTGCTCGTGGTGATATTGTTGTGAGCAAAATTAGTACTCATGAAAATCCTGCAGATATGATGACTAAGTCACTTCCTAAAACCAAGTTTGAGCATTGCTTAGACTTGGTTGGTGTTCATTGTTGAGTTAAACCCTTAAGGGGTTTTATGGAAGAAGTGGAGAACTTGTTTATTAAAAGTTCGCAATGAAGAACTTGTTCATTGAGAATTTGTGTCAAGGTGGAGATTGTTAGAATTAAGTGACCCAAATTCTTATAGAATATGATGGAAAATAAAATAAAAGTAAAATCCATATAGAACTAGACTTCTTTTATTTTATTTTAGAATAAGGTTTTTTAAACCTTATTAAACTTCATCTATTTTATATTGATTAGGATAGGGTGTTTCAATCCTACTAGAATATGGCTTTACAAGCCTATAAATAGACATAGTCTATTCCTCTTGTATTGATACAAATTTTTTGACATAGTGAATTTTCTTCTCCTCTGCCCGTGGTTTTTTTCCCGAAAGGGTTTCCACGTAAAATTTGTGTGTTCTTTATTTTATTTATTTTATTCTATTTTTTTCACAGGCACAATTGGAGCTTTTTCTTTGGTTTTCTTGAAAACTACAAGATCAAAAAGTTCCTTGGTCACAATCGATCTTCTTTAAATCCTGCGAGTATAGACGGGGCCTTAGGAAGTGGGCACCTCCCTTGTGATCTCATCTTTCTTGCTATCATTAGAGGCTTTAGGTTCAGCTTCCTCAGAAAACTTTTCGATAACCTATTATTCATACTTTTCTCCTTTTTTTCCTTCATAACGGGCTCATAAATTTTTGCGATGAAAACTTTTGTTTCCGTACGGCTATCAAAGGTTGATGATGGTTCTATAATTGTTGTGTTGACAAGGGAAGGACCTATTTCAAGGTTTTCATCATCTTGAGTTCTCATCACCTAGATTAGGGCTTCAATCCTTTGATCTTGATCCTTATAGGGTTCTGGTGAAGGTGACTTGTGGAGCAAGGTATCTTAATTGGTTGCTGGGTTAAGGGCTTGTTGAGATAGACCGACAAAAACGTTCACATTTAAGTACTTGGTTCCTCATCAACCTTTGGATTTGTAGGGACATCCATTAGGTTGGTTGTTGTTCTGATTCATTGTAGGTTTTAAGCCGATTTTGACTAGGAAATGTTCTAGCAGAAGGCACTCCCTTGTGTTCTTCAATGGTTCCCTAAACTTGTCTGCTTAGAAACCCTCTCCCAAATTGGTGTAGGGTTTTCTAATGTCTCTCATATTCTTTAGTTGAAGTGATATTGGTAAAAGCCATTAATCGAATGAAAAGATTATTTGAAGAAAAGACTAAGGCTTTGAACAATAAAAACATAGGCAACAACAAAAACTAATGTAACTTCAATATGCTTGAGAGTAATAGAAAAAAAAATCCTACTTGATATGATGGTGTATTTAAATATGGAAAACAAGTGGTCACTTCCCTTTTAATACACGACATCTCCTAGATATATAGAGAGAAAAACTCTCAAATATTTCTTACCAAAATTACAATTGGAGAAAAAAATAATAAACAAATATTCCCTCCAAAAGCTTAGCAAATAATTAGGGATGATATTATCAAAATAATCAAAAAAATAGAATCTAAAACTTTTTATGTGGATGCCAACCATAACTAATAATTGCTTCATACTCTGCAGACTCTAAATGAACTACTCAAGCTCTTGAACTTGTTGGACTCCAAAGCTTTGGTGAATAAGTTTGCTAATTGACCTTGTGTGGACAAATACCTCAATTCAATTGACCCATTCTCAACCAATTCTATAATAAAATGGTGTCTTATATCGATGTGTTTTATTCTTGAGTGTTACACTAGGTTCTTTGAAATGTTAGTGGAACTTGTGTTGTCACAATAAGATATAGAAATTGGCATGACAATCCCAAATTCCTCTATCATTTTGCCTCATCCATGATAATTGAGCACCGTAGCTACCTGCTACAACAGAACACCCTACTATTGACAATAATATAGACCCCTTCTTATTACTATACCATGAAACCGGATTGCTTCCTAAGTAAGAACACCCTCTATAAGTGTTTTTTCAATCACCCATGTTCCTAGCCCAATTAGTATCACTATATCCTACTAAGCACATCAAACTATCTTTAGTAAACCAAATGCCAAGATCAGGGATACCATGAACATGCCTAATGATTCATTTGACTACCTTGACATGAGATTCTCTTGGATTGTCCCAACATGGTCTTGCACAAACTCCAACACTAAAGCAAAATTTAGGACGACTAGCATTGAGATAAAGAAGACTATTAATCATGCTTCTATAAGTGGTTAGAGAAGTGGCACTCCTTAAAAATTTGCGCACAGTTTCTCATTCATAGACATGGGTGTTTTGGCTGGTTTGGATTGATTAAGACCAAACTCTTTCACAAGAATTCTGGCATATTTTTTCTTGTGATAAGAAAGTTTCATCCTCCAATTGTTTGATTTGAAACCAAAGGAAACAGGAAAGTTCTCAAGATACCACATCATCACATTTTAATACTGTTACAAAAAAAAAAAGAACAAACTTTCTAGCAAAATCCAAGTTCAGAGACTAATCTAAACCTGTAACAACCCGATTTTTAGTGATGCTAAGAAAGGCAGTTTCGGAACCTCATTTCCGTAAACCAAATCCATAAATATTGATTATAAATACTTATGGAGTTGGTATATAGAATATTAAAGTTTGGCCCTTCAATTTTCTCTTTTAATTTCTTAATTAGTGTACATGGACTAAAATATAAAAGTCTTATCGCTATAAGTTTTTAATTGGCCAAAGATTTAGGGACTTAAATTGCAATTAGTAAAAGGTCCAAAGTGGTAATTAAACCATTTTGTAACATGAATTAGTGGCATATGATGACATTTCCACTGACTTTGTTTAATGGTTGATTAATTAAGCTTAAGTTAATTAAACTAAATTAATTAATCCCTAATCAAACTATATAAGTTAAAATAAAGTGAAAATGTCCTTATTTTTATTTTCCATCTTCTTCTTGTCGTGATTTGAAGAAAAGAAAAACCTAAGAAGCCTTCAAACATTTGGTAACTTTTAGGTAAGATTTTTAAGTCATTTTCTTGTAATTTTGATTTTTTAAGGTCATGGGAGCTTGATTTAACTAGCCCGTGTACCAATTTGTAAAATAGTTACAGTTATTGAAAGTTTCCATTGATGATTTCTTAAAGAAATTGGTGTAAAATTGATAGGTTTTAAGCATAAATGTGAAAATTGACTAAATTGTAATGTTTAATTGTTAGTTTTGAAAATTTGGGGTGAAATTCTGGTAATAATAGATAATATAAGGTCTATAATGCATGTAATTGAGGTCAGTTTTCAAACTAAAACTCAAAATTTAAAGTTATGGCTATTTCGATTTTAGAGACTAAATTGAATAAAATGAAAATTTTTAGGGGTATCAGAAAAATGAAATTATATAAGTTCATACATATCATGGCATAATATAAAAATATGTGGTATTGATGAATTATCTAAAATAATCGTTTAGATCAAGAATTGGATCAAATAGAAGATAAATGGGAAAAAACCTAAAATTATCAATTAGTCTCTGAAGATTCAACATATTTGTTGTTTTGATCAGGTAAGTTCATATGGTATTTATAACTTAGATTGTATGCATTTGAATTATAAGTATGTATGCTTGATTAAATATTAAATTGGTTGTGAATTGGTATAAAAGGTGATAAATGGACTAAATTGAAAGGTGATGATTATAAGTGAAAAAAAGGCTCGTGTGAACTTAGTAAAGGCTATGATACAATTGGCATGTCAATAAGGTTTTGTGCACGCTTTTTCGGGATTGATTACAGATGTTACCAAGATCCAGCATTTGTTGCAAACTCACAAATACTTGTGACGTGGGTTTAGCTTAGACGAGTAACTTGATGTCGTTTTAAAGGTTCAACCTAGATGGGTAACCTAACATGTAAGTATTTTTAGCTTGGACAAGCAATCAAATGTGTCATTATAAAGGTTTAGCTTGGACGGGTAACCTGACATGAATATATATTTAGCTCGGGCGAGTAACTAGTGTGGTGTAATTACCTGTATATTCGAGTTCATTTACTAGAGTTCATTAAGTTAAATGATTAATGTAAAATGAAAAATTGAATGTAATGATATGAGCTTGATGTTCAAAAGGATAAATGTTGAATTGAGCATGAGCATGGTATTGAAATATTTACTTTCAAATGCTGGTTTGATATATGATTGAGATATCATATGGTTTAATTATATGTTAAATTAACCTTGTTGATGTTGTGATTATGCCAAATTATGGTAGCACATTGTATTTGATTGTAAGATAATGTAAGTTTTGTTTAATGCCTATGAACTTACTAAGCATCTTATATGCTTATCTAGTTTGTTTTTTCCCTTTTCCTTGTAGATCGTTACCTTGTGAAACACGTCAAGTCAGATCGCCCCGAAGCTCACACTATCCTATCACCAAATCGATAGCTTTTTGATCATTTTAGTCAGGGGTTATGTCATGTATATAAGTAACTAGGTGTATCTTGGTTTGTGAATGTTTACAACTTGTGGCTAGTTTATTTTTAACCATTATATATCATGTTGATTGGTGTTTTAGATTATATATGGTATTGGACATATATGTACTCTTATGCTAATGAATGTGATAAACTATATTTATAGATTGGAATATGAAATGGCATGGAATGAAGTTGAGATGGTATGTTTGATTGGTAAACTTGAGATATGTAATAGTGAATTGATGATATGGTTCATGTTAAGGTATATAAGCTACTAAAGTACAAAATGAACTTATGTGTATAAGATTATGTATGAAATGGTAAGTTTTAATTTAGTATAGCATAGGTAAGGTTGATATTTGAATGGTTGATTAGTTGGTTTGAATGGTATATGGTTGAATGTAATGAAATGGATGATTTGTAATAGTTGAGTTCATAATGAATTGATTTTGTTTTCAAATGGTTAAATATCTTGTTTTGGCATGAAAATGTTATATATTTGGATGGTTTTTAGGGAATCATATTGGATAGCTTGGTTGGAAACTTAGAAATAAGTACCAAATGGTTCATTTTTACCAAAAACAAAGTCATTATCTCGACAAACACCTTTACTTGTCGTAACGTCAGCCGATAGTATGTGATGCCGCGATGTCAAGTGGCCGAAAGTCATGACATGATAAACTGTTTGGTAACATCACGACGTGGAAGAGATTACGTCACGACATTGACCTTGAACTTTTAAAATTTTACAAATTGGTCCTATTTCAAGTTTGGGTTTACAAAAGAGCTTTCGTAAGATCGATTAAGATTCGATTTTTTATTGTTTATCCATAAATGAATGTGTTTGAATTTGAATGGCATATACTAATGATTATTTTATTGTGAATTGATTGTAGTTGCTTCGGTAACGAACGTGGCATCTTGTAGCTCAGATCTAGTGGTCGAGTCATGTGAAGGGTGTTACAAAACCAAATTGAGAAAAGTTGCCAAGTTTAAGGACTAATGTTGCTTTATCCCATTTATTAAAGGAGACTACATATACATGTATGTGTGAATATTTAATCATAATTATTTGAATCTTTATAATCATAACATATAAAAATTTTCAAAAAATAAAGTACGGATCATTAGGCCAGCCATTAGTACTACAAACATAAAAAATGTTGGGAGCATAAAGAATATTAACATTTTTTTTTATTTGTTAAGAAAACAAGAAACAGGAAAAAAAAGATAAAATTCTAATCTAATGTTATTGATTTGCAAAATAATATACGTTATGAATCTCAACCAATAAATTAAATATTTTTCAGTCTTTGGATGTTTAATCTATCCAACTTAATATGTGTATGTGTGGCTACCATAGAGTTTATATTTTTTTTAGTATCAGGTGTTGCTCTACTTGTGAAGGCTTTGTGTCAAGGCAAGGGCAAACATGCACTAAGATGGATGAATTAGGATGTCCCATACCCGAAGTAATCAGATCATGTTTCTTTTTTATTATAATTATTATGATTCATTATTAAAGGTAAAAAGGAAAACCCCAACCAAGTTCCCATTTGAATTTTACTAAAACCTCAAGCTCATAAGAGTTTTCTTTTTTTTTTTTCAGTAAAATTATGGAAGAAAGAGGGGCATACTTAATCTCTAGTCTCCCACTGATGTTATTTTCTATAATGAAAAGATTGAATAGAAATAATATGGAATTTTGGATGGTAAATAAATGCTTACTAACTTTTGGTCGACCCCATTGTCCATTCCCCACCAAAAACAAAGTTAGGAGGAAATTTTATAAAGTAAAAGACAAAATCTTGAATGGATAATAATGGGCAATGTTGAAAGTTGTTTCAAGGCAAACTATAAGGGCCAATCTTCTCATTTAGGCTAAAATAAGTTAGAATCTGTTGATATTGAATTTGAGCTCTGTTAACTATATTTGATTTACAGATTGAAGTGTTTAAAAGTAACCAATAAGTATGGTGGGCCACCACATGCTAGTAAAATTTCTTTTCTCTTTTTAGTTAAAGTTAGCAAGGTTCGAATTGTAATAATTTAACTATAAGGTGTGGTGTGGTTGTTACTCAACTCATCCCTTAATCATGAGGTCGATAATTCGATCTTCGCCCATTGGAATGGAGCACATTTCATGGCCAATCGTTTACTTCTTCGAAGAGCACCTGCAATGACTAGTTTTGACCAAAAAATTATATAATAATTAGAACAAAATTTTCAAAACTCTACGAACTAATAGTTAGTATTTGTGCCCTTCAACTAGTAATTTCATTGTGAATTATTATAATGTTTCCAACTATTTGAATTAATAAAATTTTTACATATATATTTAATAGTTTTGGTATGGATGTCTTTAAGAATTTTGGTTAAAAAAATAAGTAAGTAAATATTGACTCACTGATAGTAGATTTGCCTTCTGGTTTTCAAACTTGCCTATTTTCATCACATTCTTCGCAAAGGCAAAAATGGATGTCAATCTATTGGCACAATATGACTTTGCCATGATGCATATCTTTTTTGGATGGAGGACTACCACATGTGTCTTATTCCCCGTTGAATTTGGATAAAGTGGTTTCTATGGCTGATAGACACTAATTTTCTTTTGATAAGAGGTCTAGGTTCATTTGGTTTTTGGTTATTTTCTTGCTTTGAAAGAGCCTAGAAGATAGCTTTTGACTGGTGGATACTAGCTAGCTTAGTCTACTACCTATTTACTTTCTTTCATTGCTTTATTAGGTTGTGTAATGACTTCTTTAATGTTGTCCTAGTTTGCTTTTAATGAAATTAAATATCTTTGTAAAAAAAAAACTAATATTAAGTTGCATAATAAAGAAAGTTTTGTAATGTAAAAGAAAACTTATATTTGAAAGATAGTCTAAATAGTTCGTAGTCCACGGGATCATAATGAATAGCTAACTCATGTTAGGACTATTACGTTCTCTATAAAGCCAATTAGATAGTTTGTCTTGACTATCGAAGCTACATTTGACTCCCAAGATAGAGATATAGATGCAATTGTCTAGACTATTGGAACCTAGTGAATTAGTCCTAGATCTTTTTATGGATTAAAGCACTTACAATGCTCATAATGTGATTTACCTTAATCCTAACTAAATGAATGACTATGTATGTATGATTTGTACACTTTGATGTATTTATAACCTATGTGTCTCAAAGTAGTAAGCAAAATATTGGTATGTTGGGTATATAAATTATGCTTAACATCGCTTCACTTATAGATAATGGAATCATAGCTCGAATAAAGAGTTAACAATATCCTCTCAATGGCATTGTGTTTTCTATGAAAATGGAATATGGTCATGGGCCATTTGACTAGGGTAAATGATTAAATCTTTATTAGCACACGTAATGATCATTTTCATCATAGTAGATATAGTGGAAACCTTTAGATAAAAATGATCAAACTAGGTGAATAAATTTAACCTTAAAAGGTCATAGATATTCTAATAGGGTAACACACATATAGCAAAGGCATTAGACTAAAGCTTTATAACACATATAACTTTCATAATGGTAAATAATAGGGGGTTTAGTCACGGTACTTTTAATGAATTGACTCCATGACTAAATAACTCTATAAGTAATAGATGAAGAGTCTGAACTTAATTACTTGTTATTTTAGCCTTAATTATATGCGTCCAGTTAGTTTTTTTGCTTGCTCATTACAACTTTGTACTAGTTGCATGTAAAACTTTTAAATAGAGGGTTAAATCACTTGGAGAAATAAACTAGATGAGTTACTAATCATAGTAAATGTATTTTCTCATAACAATGCATTCATCCCTAATCCTCAAAATCAAAATCCACATTAAGGAAGACTAAAAAATTGAAATATTGATTTCAAAACCTTAAAAGTCAATTTTTGGGAACCCTAGGAAGTCAACTTTTGATATTCCCAAGACTAGATCTCATTTTCAAAATTTGATTTTTCCTATTCTCCTTATGTCTAGCACTTGTACCCCTATGTGTGGGTAAATGAAGCCTTCTTAAAGGCGGGCTTTATGCCTAAGTTATAAGTCTATGTGCCTTACAAATGGGTTCATAAGGGCCCAATGATGAGCTCTCATGGCTTTAGTGATTTCATGGCCCAAGAATGAGCTCCAAATCCCATTCTCGTTGTGCCTAGCCGAGAGCTTCCACTCAGTTTGACTAGCAACCACATTAGATACTCGATGTTTCAACTTTTCTAGAAATTTTAATATTTTTTGGCGTTTGGATGAATCTGTGTAAAATATTTTCTATTGTTTGACAGATTTCCTGAAAATATTTCATAAAAATTGTTTTCAATGAAGCAAACATACATTTGATATTTTCTTATATTTTCATTATTTAATTGAGTATATTTTATATTTATAATTTTATATTTTATATTATTTTTGCATATATTAAAAATATTTTGTTAAATTCAAGTGCATTACAACATCATTTTTAAGTTACATAACTACCAAATGAGTATTTTTTATTTAAAAACGTGACATCAACAAAATTGATAAAAAAAATTTAACAATGTTAACAATTGGACTTGATTTTCAAATATGAAAACTAGATAGACTAAATTTTTTAAAATAAAAGTACAGGGACTAAATTCCAAATTTGTACTACAAATAAAAGTATATGAACTCATGGCATATTTTAACCTTTATACTACAAAACATTTACTATTAATATATTTATAATTTTAATAAATTTTTATTATTAAAATATTGAATATTGAATATTGAATATCTTCAATAATATAAAGAATAATATTTTAAATGATTATTTCAAATTTATATTAAAATAAAATTGAAATATTAATATAATAAATTATATTAATATTTTAAATATTTTTAAAAATAAGAATAAAATTTATTATTAATATAATAATATTAAGCTTGATTTAAGTTAGTTTTATATAAAAATAAAATTACTTATAGAGAATATCTTTTCCGAAAAATGATAATGATTTACGTTTTTTAAAAGGATAAGTCATTTTACAAGAAAAAGAGTTTATTTTTTGTTGATCAAGTTATTTTCTATGAAACAAATACAAAAAAAATACAGGAAATATTTTTCATAAATCATTTTGAGTGAAACAAACCTAGCCTAAAATAAAGCATCATATTATTCAAGCGTTTTAGAAAACTTAACTACCCTTAGTTTTTTTCTCTACATTCTAAGTTAAATGGGTGTCAGAATGGTTGTTGGGTTATAAGTTTGACTTGTGTTAGAATTACTTCCCGAACTCAAATTTGGATTATTCCATTTTGGTGGTGTAATGCCCTCAAAATTTTTGATATCGTAGTTTGTGTCGTACTTAGGGTTAAGATAATTAAAATTTCCATATTCAATAATTAAATGTGACACTGGGAAATCATCGAAAATAAAATTAAAATACAAATAACTAAAAGGCATATGGATTCAATTGTAGGAAAAAATAAAGTGGCATGACAAATGTGAGGAGAAGACTTGAAATAAATATGAAAGAAAAGGGACTAAAAGAGTGTTCGAGTGTAGTTTAGCCCGCTTAAACCACTGACGAAGGTTAATTACACTCTCCTTGTCGAATGGCTGCATTACCAGAAAAATCCACTAATGATGATTGCATAAACACATGGCTTGAATCAACATATACTAGCTTATTGAAAACACAAACCAGAGATAGGGGAAAATAAGGCAACCGGCCAACACCCTATCACACAAGTCGTGCACCAAAATTCAATACATGATAAATAAGGGCCAAGTTACCTTTAATCAAGTGCAGAGAGAAATTTGATCATTTCAATATTAGTGAATAGCCCTTCACTTCTCGAAAAGGTTTCAGAAACCAAAAGTGATTCAACAAGCAAGAAAGAGAGAGGGAGATTCGGCAACAAAAGAAAAAGGGCATTCGGCTTAAGCAGTGAAAAAGGAAAGCCTGGAGAAAACCGAAAGAGTGGAGAGAGAGAAAGAGAGAAGAACCATTCGATAACAGAACCAAGGTACAAACGTTAAAACCCGAAAGAGTTGAGAAGGGGAAAGGAGAAGGGTATTCGACCAAAGAAGAAATTGATTGAGAAAAGGGAGAAAGAATCGTGAGAAGGGGGGAGAGGGAGAGAAGAAGCAAAATCGAAGTAGTCAACAAAAGAAATGAGAATATACCCAAAAGCGATATCTGGCCTCAAAAGGGAGAAAGCCAAAACGAGAAGCAGAGAGAAAAGATAACAGGAGCTAAATTCGGCACCAAAGGCAAAAATGGGTGACTTAATACCAATTTTTTTAAGAAAAAGATACTCCTAATTCGGAAAAGCCTCTAAACAATCCCCACACATGACTCTTCCCACCTTTCCAACTCAGCCGAAACTCTATGATCAAAAATTCAATTTCGACACAACTTCCCCCTTCTTTCAAAATGCCTCAAATTTCTCCTAAAATCCCTCCCCAAATCACTCCAACCGATCTCACCTCCCCCAACTATTGAATTTGAATTCCCCTCAACCACTTCAATGTTTCAATCAACCTACAACACTCCCATGGTACACAGCAAAACAAAACCCCCACTGTGCCCATCAGGATTCGAACCTCAGTCCTCTGGCATATGTAACACGCCACTTACCCCCTAGACCAGCAAGCCCTTTATGTCATGTTTTATCCATATTTATTTAAAAAGCCTACTGACTAAAGACAGGGTTTATTCCTTTAAAAACAAAAATTTTTTGGACAAGCCAAGGCTTGAACCCAAGACTTCTCAGACACTTCCAAGAACACTTAACCACTGAAACAGACATTCTTTTATGTCACAAACATACAAAAATAAATACTTGGATTTTGGGGCATTACAATCAAGGAATCTGTCGGTTCAGGTACCCTTACTTTAGAACCGAACCGCATATAATGAGCCTAAAAACCTACTCTAGGTAGAACAATACCTAACACTAGTGGTCACCCAAATAGGTGCTCTATTTATTTTTTCTTGCTTACTTTTGCTTTGTACTAACCTATTTCATTTTGTTTTGGTTATGATTTCATTGCATTTTCATCATAAAAAAGAGGTGTTGATTTACGTTTAATTGCTAAATAGAGAACTTATAATGGAAAATATGGATTTCTTGATAAAGTGGAAGACAATGCGGTCGTCCGAATATGGTATGAGAAAACGCAGTGAAAGAAGGGTTATAGTCTAACGAAGGGATACAAGACTTTGCTTTGTTGCCCGAGAATTCAAGCCAACAAGGATTATTCGAGAGCCGTTAATGTCCCGCTTTTCTTAAAAAAGCTAACAAGCATTATGAGAATGAGTGAGCCAGGTCGCGGCCAGAATCAAGCAAAAAGATATAGTAGAAGTATCCCTTAGAAAATTCGCGAGATTCGATCATAACATCTGGCTATAAAGAAAAGGATCGATGTCTTCACTTTGAATATTAGGTCAAGTTCGTATATGTAAATATCCATTTTATGTAAAGAGATTTGTTTTCTAGTAAAGTTGTTGTAACAGAATTGAATCAAAATCAACGTCTCTTTTTGCATTCATTTCATGCATCTGTATTACATTGCATCATATGCATTAAAATTCATAAAGAGATCCTAATAAATTAAAATTATGACAATTACCTTGAAAACCAACAAGATTTTACCAACCAAATATCGCTACAGTACCCGCTGCAAAGCTAAGGCAATGGATCAGAGATTGGAAAGATGAAAACAAATACAAAGAGATATGCAAGATCAATTACAAGCACAAATGCAAGAACAAATAGCCAAAATTCAACAAGATATAAGGGATCAAATGCAAGAATCCCAAAGAAGTATGCTAAGCCAATTGACGCAGTTGTTGGTTAGAAAACTCGAAAAAGGGAAGAATATCGCGGTTAACTCGGGGGATGATAATAAAGACCTTACCTATTCCCCAGGTTTTACCCCGATAAATGTCCAGACTCAACCAGAGGCGTGCCCTTGAAGGGTACCTGTTACTATCAGACCCTAACAATACCAAACCGGTACCTCGGCACCAGCGAACTACCCAATAGGTTTAGGCTCCAATCCAAAGGATAATCCAATCAATCCCGTTGTTCCTGATCTAGATTATATGGCATAAATGGAAAAAGAAAGAGTGGAACTGCCAAAGCAACTTGAAGATAGGTGCAGATGATTAGAAGAAAAATTCAAAGAAATAAAAAACGCTGACTACCACTGCGGAATTGATGCTAAAGATTTGAACTTGGTTCCAGATTTGGTTCTCCCACTAAAATTCAAGACTCTAGAGTTCAAAAAGTATAATGGGACTAGCTGTCCTGAAGCTCACATCACGATGTTCTGTCGAAGGATGATAAGATACATTAATAGCAACCAATTATTAATCCATTGCTTCCAAGACAGTCTAATTAGGTATGCAGCCAAATGGTACAACCAACTGAGCTGTGCCAAAATCAATTCATGGAAGGATTTGGCACAGGCTTTTATGAAACAGTATAGTCATGTGATGGAGATGAAACCCGACAGAATCACACTACAAAATATGGAAAAGAAGCCAAGTGAGAGCTTCAGGCAATATGCCCAAAGATGGAGAAAGGTAGCGACGCAAGTCCAACCACCTCTTTTGGAGAAGGAAACAACCATGCTTTTTATTAATACTCTGAAGGCCCCGTTCATTAATCATATATTGGGAAGCACTACCATGAGCTTCTCAGATATAGTAATGTCCGGCGAGATGATTGAAAATGCAATAAGGAGTGGGAAGATAGATGCAAGGGAAAGTGCCAGAAGATCAGCCCTGAAAAAAGATAAAAAGGAAGTGAATAATGTGAGCGTGTTTAACAAGGGGTATCCCAAATCGGTCACTGTAGGCCAGCCAAAGACCATAGCTATTCAAGACAAGAATCCAACTCGAGGCCAAATACAGAAAGGCTCCAGTTCACACCTATCCCGATAACATATAGAGAGCTGTATCAGAATCTGTTTAACGTATGTGTGGTATCCCTGTTCTACTCGGAACCCGTGCAACCTCCATTCCTGAAATGGTATGATGCAATGCCTATTGCGAGTACCACGCGGGAATAACAAGACACTCAATTAAAAACTACACTATATTTAAAAAATTGATCGAAAGTTTCATCAAGATGGGCATCATAAAATTCGACGATCTATCGGTACCTAATGTGGCAGGAAATTCGCTACCCAGTCATCCAGACCCAGGGTAAACGCGATAATTGAAACTAGAGGAAAGAGAACCAAAACCAATGTTGCAGAAGTAAAAGCCCTAGTGAAATAGATTTTGAAACAAATGATAGACATGGGATTAATCATTCAGAATTCGGAAAAGAGACCAAAAGGGGTGAGGAGCTACTATGAGTTCCACGCTGAAGAAGGTCATGAAATCCAAAGGTGTGTTGAATTCAAAGTTTTGGTGCAAAGTCTAATGGATAACAAAAAATTGGAATTCTTTGAAGAGGTCAAAAGCCCAGAAGGAATGTTGAGGAATCCGAACATTAATGCCGTATCCAAAGAGGGAACTGGGGAAAAGAATTTTTCAAGCATTTACCCTTACATACCTGAAAGTGTTTTGAACAATGAGATGTGGAAGAGATCCCTGTATTTTTTAGAGCTAAGTCAGAGTAGTGTTCAAAACACGCTTATTGCTCTAAGCCTGGGAGCAATAAGAAACCTTTTGTGAAATAGGCTTATGTCCAACATCTTTATTTCAAATAAAATGCATCTTTTTGCCTCATTCTGAGAAAATATTATTTTATTCTTTCATTTAATTGTACCATACAAATAATTATTCTTAGACTCTTTCGTTCTTTGAATCTTCCTTCATCCCTACAACAGGTCTCCAGATATCAAGGATATGAGCGATATTACTATTGACTCAGAACCTCCTTTCGAGCAAGTTATGTGGCCAGAGGAACCTTAGGACTATGAAGATGATCAAAACTGTAGTTTATCTCCTGATTTGTTAAGTATGGTAGAATAAGATCGAAAACAGATCTTACCTTACAAAGAATCAGTGGAATCCATGGCCATTCTCTATGTGGGGCATGGATGCCATTGGGATGATTTCGCCAAAAGCTTCTAACAGGTATCGATTCATCTTTGTGGTCGTCGATTACTTCACTAAGTGGGTGGAAGCTGCTTCATGTGTCAATGTCATAAAGTCAATAGTCATCAAATTCTTAAAAAAAAAGAGTGAGAGAGAGAGATCATATGTCGATAAGGAATGCCAAAAAGGATCATATCTGAAAATATACTAAATTTGAACAACAGCACGATATCAAAAGTTTGCAGTCAGTTTAAGATCAAACACCACATTGCCCAAAAATAAACAGTGCAACAGAGACAACCAATAATAGAATTAAGAAGATAGGGGGAAAATGGCAAAATCTTACAAAGATCAGCATAAGAAATTACCATCTATGCCTATCAAACGTCTATCAGAACCTCTACCGGGGCAATGTCTTTCTCATTGGTTTACGGAATGGAAGTGATTTTGCCCATTGAAGTCGAGATTCCTTCTTTTCGAGTTATGGCTGAGCTGAATTTGGAGGAAGCAAAATAGATCTAATTTCGATATGATCAAGTGAACCTAATTGAAGAAAAGAGGTTGAAAGCTATCTGTCATGGTCAAATGTACCAAAAACGAATGATGCGAACTTATGACAAAAAGATTCACCCAAGAGAATTCCATAAAGGGGATCTGGTTATGAAAAAGATCCTTCTTATACGAAAGAACTTTAGATGAAAGTGGATGCCAAACTGGGAAGGACTTTACGTGGTAAAAAATGCCTTCTCTGGAAGAGCGTCGATACTGACTAAGATGGATGGTAAGAACCTGCCTAATCCTTTAAATTCGGATTTAGTCAAGGAATACTTCATTTTTTTAAAAAAAAAAAAGAGAAAGAAAGAAATAAAAGAAAAGAAAAAGAAAAGAAAAGGGAGAGGCCAAGGCGAAAACCCGCAAAGGGCGCCTTGAGACCAAAGAGGTTTTGAATTGAAAACCCAAGAAAAGGGCAACTCAAATTTTGATCAAAGGTGGAGCACGTAGTAGTCTTGCTATTCCCAAATTAACAAGGAGAAGGGATGTTACATCTTGGGGCATCAACAAAGCCTTTTAGGTCTTCTAAACACATAGCAAGTTCAAAGGGTCCTCAAGAAGTTTTGTGCGGAGAAGCTCGTGCTACAATATTTGAGGCACTTACTTTCATTTTATTCATTTTTTATTCTAGCAAAATTTTTTATTATGATAAATTCACTTCAAGCTTTGCTCTCAATAAAATCTTATCCATTGTGATAATCTATTTCAAGCATTTTTCATTGAAATAATGATTAATGGACTGTAAAAGTCCGATTTAAACCCTAGTCGGAATAGTGGTTTCGAGATCACAAATTCAAGTTAGAAAAATATTTAAATATTATTTTCTGTCCTTATTATATATGAATTAGTATGTGTGAAAATTTCCTACGTAAATTTGATCGTTTGTGTGCTCAATTGGTTAAAAGGACCTAATCGCATAAAACGTAAAAGTTGCATGCTATTTGTTAAAGTATTTAATTGTTATGTCTCTTTTAATGAGAGGTCCTTATGTGGTTAATAAACCACTAGATTAATGAATGGACAAAAATGCCTAAGGTAATGGAATTTTAATGTTATTTCATTAAGGTTATAATAGTAAACTAAGCATAAAAGATGTATTAAATAAAGGAAAAGTTAAAATCATCTTATTTTCTATCATCCATGACCAAATATTAGAGAAAAAGAAGAAGAAAATTTGGTTCTCGGGTTCGACTAAGAGATTAGGTGATTTAGGTAAGTATTTTGATCCGTTTTCGATAATTTCTACGTTTTTGTGATCGTTGCCTAGAGTTCTATCAAGCCCATGTCTCAATTTACGATTTTGTTGATGATTTTGAAATATTCCATTGATGAAATTATAAGTTTTGTGAAGTTAGTTGTTGGTAAAAGAAATATATGTTTTGGGTCAACATATTTTGTCTTTAAATTTTTTATGAATTTGAGTAATTTGGGCTAAATTATGAAATTTGTAAATTTAGGGACTAAAATGTGAAATAAATGAAACATATGGACTTGTATGAACACTATGAGAATTCATCTAGGCATGTGTACAAAGAAATATTGTGTATTTTGTGATTTTGTGAATTAAGGATTAAATTGTCAAAATATGAAATAATGAGGGCTAATTTGTAAAATGCCCTAAATGTGTGTTTGTGGATTGATTTGAATGATTTGGTGAATAAAAGAGTTAAATTTTAATTTATATATATCAAGAACAAAAGAAAACGAAATTAGATCGGGGAAAGTCGAAAGTCGTCGAGTAGCCGATTATGTTCATTCGAATCCGTACGAGGTAAGTCTATATACGAATAAATGTATTTGAAATGGTTTATTTATGCTTATATGCTATTGAATAATGATTAATGGCTTTATTCCTTGAATATGAGATATCTAAAAAAGTATCGAAAAAGTTCCAACGTCCAATAAGCCCCTTACGAACCTTAGGAATAGTTAGGACGGCATAATTTGGTGTGACTATTAAGCATGAAATTGGTTGATAATGTTATGACATGATTGGTATAAGTTTTGGTATTTAAATTGGCTGAAATTATAGCGCAAATGTGCTTGGCTTGATGCTTGTAGGTTTAACCCAAATTGGGTGGCGAATTGGCTTCTCAAATGGCCTATTTTTGTCCACACGGGCGTGTGTCTCAGTCGTGTGCGATACATGATCATGTTGCACGGTTGTGTGTCCTCTGGAGTACCCTACGATTTTAAGTCAGTCTTGAGCACGACCAAGGCACACGGGCGTGTGGCTAGCCGTGTGACCCAAGTTAGTTTCGACCACAGCCAAGGCGCACAGGCATGTCTTGTGGCCGTGTGATTAAATCAATATGTATGCCCTGATTTGACACGGTCTAGACACACGGATGTGTCTAATACCGTGTGAGGCACACGGCCTGTTCACATGGGCGTGTGACCTCTGTAACTTTAAAAAATGTTTAATTTACGAAAAATTTTGTATGAGTTCGGCTTAGTCCCGACCCATTTCTAATGTATGTTTAAGGTCTCGGTGACTTATATAAGGGACTCTTTTGTGATGTACGATTACGATTTTGGATGAAGTTTATGAATTGTTCGTAAAATATTCTGATTTTTCCTATAACGCCTTTAACCCTAATCCGACGACGGATACGGGTTAGGGTGTTACATGGATTAATAATATTCAAGCAAAAGGAGTTATGCATATTACTCTGAAATGCTTCTAAAGAGTATAAGGACCTAAAACGAGACCATTAGTCAGAACTAACCAAATTCAAGAGTTGGAAACATTTGGGAAAGAATAGCCCAATTTGTAATTATTTCTTCTGGTTTTCTGTTAGAGATACCAGCTGAGTAAGAAGATAGCGTAATACGTCAGTGATAAAACCTCGATAAACAATAAGCAATGTCAACCCAAGCATTAAAAGGGGATCATTCTCGAAAAAAATGACATTCTGCATTCGTGCAAATATCATTCATACATAACTAGTTAGGAGCATTTGATCCATTCTGATCATAACATCCAAATCACTCGGCATAAAGATAGGCCCATGAAATGGATTCTAAAGGTCATGTTATCCAGAGAATGGTGTAACAGATCATTGAAACCAAAAATCCTATACCCTTGAAGATGCAGTGGGACGGATTAAAGTTATTATGACGAATCTTATCTCCCTGAAGTTGCAGTGGAGCAGATTGAAGAAAGCAAGTCTTATCTCTCTGAAGTTGCAGTGGAACAGATTAAGGCTACAAATTACAAATCTCATCTCCCTGAAGTTGCAGTGGAGCAAATTGAAGAAAACAAGTCTTATTTCCCTGAAGTTGCAGTGGAGCAGATTGAAGATAGCAAATCTTATTTCCCTGAAGTTGCAGTGGAACAGATTAAGGCTACAAATTACAAATCTCATCTCCCTGAAGTTGCAGTGGAGCAGGTTGAAATTACTAATTCTTATCTTCTTGAAGTTTCAGCGGAATAGATCGAAGCTACAAATCTCTTCTCTCTGAAACGACATTGGAGTAGATCAAAGCCAAAATCCTTATCTCCCTGAAGTTGCAGTGGAGCAGGATAAAAATACACAAGCCTTATCTCCCTGAAGTTGCAGTGGAGAGGTTGAAATTACCAATTCTTATCTCCTTAAAGTTTCAGTGGAGTAGATCGAAGCTATAAATCTCTTCTCCCTAAAACTACATTGGAAAAAACTGAAGCCACAATCCTTATCTCCCTGAAATTACAGTGGAGCAGGATAAAAATACACAAACTTTATCTCCCTGAGGTTGCAATGGAGCAGGTTGAAATTACCAATTCTTATCTCCTTGAAGTTGCAGCGGAGTAGATCAAAGCTACAAGTCTCTTCTCCCTGAAATTACATTGGAACGGATCGAAACACCAATTCCTATACCCTTGAAGATGTAGTGGGAGGGAATGAGACTACTTGAAAGAAAGAAGAACTAAAAAGTCAAGACTCGACGAGACCGGGCAAAATTGGTCTTTCTTAAAAGTCTTTGCTCTGTTCTCATTACACGACAACGAGCAAAGAGGGGCAGCTGTAATTAGCCCAATTTGCCCAGGCCTAGATTACAAAAATAAAACAAATTTAAACCCAAATAAAAGTCCAATAGTCCATTTACAATGTTTAGTAACCCAAATTACAACGACCCAATATAGACCAAAATTAAACTAAACTCTAATGTCCCGATAAGCCCACTACCTAAACATTTTTAGCCAAAAAAAATGAAACCCTAAGCCTAACTGTCGCTGCACGTCAGCACACACCACTGCCTGCCTCCTCCACGCATCTGACACTCCACTGTTACCTACAAAGACCAAAGAACACGCAAGCATGTACAAGAAACAACAAGGAAAAAACCAAAATAATAGCAGACAAAAACAGAAGCAAACAAAGAAGAATCTGGTAATTTTCAGCTATAAAAAATCCACCAGAACAACATGTATCTTCTTTTTCTATTTTTCGAACACAGAGAATAAAAAATAAAAAAAAAAGTTTAGAAACGAAAGGTGATTTTTTTTTACTTTATTATTTGAATTTTTTTTTACTTTTAAGTTTTTTATTTTCATTATTTTACATGAGAAGAGAATAAGAAAAAAAGGAAAGTAAAGGCTTACCTGAATCTTCCTGCGATCTCGTCGTCAGAAGTCCCTTCCCCGACATCGAAATAGGATTAAAAAGGGGTCAGAGGTCCTTTTCTCTTGGTTTTTGGGGATAAGAAAATTTGATTTTCAAATATGTTTTAAAAGGGGTTTAAAATCCCTATTTTTGGGCAACTCCGGCCACAGGCCATGGTGGGACCACGGTGGAGGAGTGGCGGACCAATGACAGACACTAAGGCTAGGTGAAACCCTAGCAGAGAAAGGCGGAAGGTTTTAACTTTTTTTTTTAAGAAAAAGTGGCAGAAATGGATTTTAAGAAAAAAAATTGGTTTAAATAAAGATTCAAAACGGAGTCGTTTTGAGCCAGGGCTCACAGACGCCAAAACAGCGCCGTATTGGGCCACCCAAGCGTGACCCAACCCGCTCTAAGGGGATCCGCGCATTTTCGTTAAATGGGTTATTTACAACCCTGATCCCCCCGCTTTTGTGGCGCCTTTCAATTAGGTCCTTTTAGAGATTTTTGTTTTTTTATAGATTTTACTTTTTAACTTTGTTTGGTTTTCAATCGGGTCCCTGACCCATTGATGCACTAGAAAATGGACACGTGTCCAGGGATTGGATTTTTTACTCATTTGGTCCTTGGCCTTTTCGTGTCTTTTGATTTTAGTCCTCATTTGTTTATTTTATTATTGTTTTTACCTTTAATTTCATTTTTGTCCTGATTTAGTCCCAAATCTGTTTGATTTCAATCTATTTTTGTGAATTTGTTATTTATTTATTTATTTTAAACCTTTTTTTCTCATATATTATTTATTTTAAATTGTTTTATTATTATTTATTTTAAGTTTTTCATATATTATGTATTTTAAACTATTTTCCACTTTAAATTTTTTAAATGTTATTTATTTTAAACTATTATATATATTATTTATTTTGAATTATTTTTATATATATCTTTTATTTTTAAACTGTTTTGTATATTATTTATTTTAAATTTCTTTTTACATATTATTTATCTTAAACTCTTTTATATGTTATTTTAAAGTGTCTTATATATCATCTATTTTAAATTGCTTTCTATATTGTTTATTTTAATTTGTTTTACATATTATTTATTTGAAATTGTTTTATACTATTTACTTCAAATTGTTTTATATATGTTATTGTGTTTTGTTTTCTTTGATTGTTAATATTGGTATTAAAATGGTGTAATATGTGAATATTACCATTATATGCTCTAGGAATTATTTATTAATATTTTCATATTGTTGACATCCGTTAACATAGTATTTAATTCATGTATTATTATTCCATGCTCTATGTTGCTTTTTTATTTTATTTCGTTTAAATCACATTGTGTATTAAGTCCCAACGTATTTATCCAATATAGGTCGTCATATTTCACTCCAACTAAATGGCACATATTGTTCCGTTTTTGTAATCGCTATTATTCAAAAAATTTAAAAGTGAGGCAATGTTTCATTTTTTGGAAATTCGAGAAGTCATACCCTAACTTACAGGGTTTCGATTTTCTCGTTAAATCTAAATGACCGAACATCCTTCTAAATTTAAAATACCTAAGTTTTAAATAAAAACTAAAGGCAAGCTTGTTCTCGAGGGTTCAAGTGTCGCATCCTAACTTATGGGATGTGGCATATTGTTATCGTAGGACGAGTAGGCCTTTGATGCTCGTTTCAATTTAATTCAAGCGTTTTTTAAAAATTAACATTAATAAAAAAGGGGATCATATTTTAAATTCTTTTCAAACTTTCAACTCTCGATATTAAGACGTTAATTAATCAATTAGGTACCAATTTTGGGCGTGACGAGGGTGCTAATCATTCCTCACACGTAACTGACTCATGAACCCATTTTCCCAAATTTCGTAGACCAAAATCGATGTTTTAGTAAATTGAAATATTTTATTAAAACAACCAAATTACTAGGTGATCCGATCACACCTCAAAAAAAATCGGTGGCGACTCCATTTCTGTTTTTTTTTTAATAAAAGTCGACCCTTTTAAAAAAAAAGTTTCGACAATAGATATAGATTAATTAAGTATAATAAACAAAAGAAAGTGGAGAAGGTTCTATTTCTCATCTCTTCCATTCCAAAAGAAAATGTTCCTTTTGTTTTCTCCTCCCTGCTGTGAGAACCCAAGTCAAAATTGCTAAGGTTCAAGTGAGTAATGAAGCTTAGATTGAAGAGCTCCAGAAATCAAGCAAGAAGGAAACAAATTTAGGAGATTTCTACTTCGTAGTTTCTGTTGTGCAAGAGAGGTGAGAAGATCACTCTCGACTCAACCATCCATGGTTACATTTGATGTATTTAAAGATAAGTATTATAGCAACCAAGGTTTGGTGTTGGTATGATATTAAAGTTAAAAGACAGTGGTGAAGTGTAACACCCCCTACCCGTATTCGTCGCCGGAATAGAGTACGAGGAATTACAGAGGAGTACGAAACACTTACAGATAATTTAAATATATTTCCATAACAACTTGTATCGATTTCATACTATTTCATATTAATGAACACATTTATCAAACATATTCCACATTCATTTATCAATGTTTCATGTCGCCATATATCAATAACCGTCATTTTTCTTGTTTTTCAAATAATTATGTGTAACCATTCATAAGCATGCAATTCACTGTTTCTTCTTGTCAATCACAATTTCAAATGACAAATTCATGTGAATGAGCTCAACCTCATTAGGTGTTTAAATTCTGTCACTTTGATTCACATACTCATAATTTACTAGCATATCCTGTCAAACACAATTTCTGAATGACGAAATCACATAATTGAGCTCAATAATAATAATGATAACATTACTTACATTTCTTTTTCCACACGTTACATTTACGACTTACCAACTTGTCCATTCAAGGAACAGCTTACGAATTTGAGTACATCGTGATCTGAAGCTCGAAGGCTAACTGAAGCACACAAGTGCTAAACGGAAGCCCGAAGGCTAACTGAAGCACACAAGTACTAAACGAAAGCCCGAAGGCTAACTGAAGCTCATCAGAGCTGAACTGAAACCCCAAAAGGGTTAATTGAAACTCATATGAGTTAACGAAAGCTCGTAAGAGCTAAACGAAAAGCAAACACGAGAATTCGCAACAAATGCTAAATCTCGGTTTACTTGGGTAATTTCCCGTCAATTCATCTTTTTCACAGAAAGATAGTACTCATTTCCTGCGTTCCGTTCCTCCTAAATACGCAGTTTAATTTCATAAATTTTGTACATAATTTACTTATTTTCAATAATTAACATACATAAATATTAATCACCATTCATAAAATAATATTGAAATTTAATAATATTAACAAATGGTCACTAAAATTTAGTTATATAAACTCACAAGTTCGATTTTTGTATTATAGCGATAATCATAATTTCATAATAAATATTCCAAATAAAACATTATATCATTTCTAATTCAACATTTATAAATTATAATCGTGCATGTGATCAATTTATACACAAGTCATTCATATATATATATATGTATATTTTCCTCATCCTCCTCTCCATCTACATCCTTAGTATAAATAACACACTTGTAAGTAACATTATCCATAATTTTCACTATTTACTTATGTGAATATTCAAGCTATTCATCCGTGTCATAGTCACTAAATTATTTTTATCTTGAGCTACAAAACTTCAAATTAAGATCCGCTAATTTTCTCTGAAACTAGACTCACATATCTTCTTACTATAAATTTTTCATAATTTTTGGTTTAACCAATAAATATATTTTATTCATTAAAATCACCACTGTTCTGCTATCTGACAGTTTCGATTCTTCTTCACTAAAAATTAATTATCTCATCATACAGGATTTGAATGATGTTCCCGTTTGTTTCTCTTGAAAATAGACTCATTCAAAATTCTAAACATATAAATTTAAGCCCCTAATTATTTTTATTAATTTTTTATGATTTTTAAAAGTCAGAACAGGGGAACCCGAGTTTATTCTGACCTTTTCTTACAAAATTTATTATATCTCATGATTTACAATTCCATTGCTTACACGTTTCTTCTATGAGAAACTAGACTCAATAAGATTTAATTTCATATTTTGTTCATCTTCTAATATGATTTCTACAATTTATGGTGATTTTTCAAAGTTATCTTATTGCTGTTGTCCAAAACTATTTTAGTGCAAGATGTTTATTACCATTTTTCCCCTAAGCTTTTAATAAATAATAATTTCATCCCTACTCAATTAGCCTCTCAATTGAGCTGATTTTTCTCAATTAACACTTTATTCTATCACTTTAAATTACTTTATAACCTTTGGGAATCAGAATTTCAGCACTAGACTTTAATTCCAAACATTTTCACAATTAGGTCCTAAAAATCAATTTCTATTGAAATTACCTAATAAAATCATCTTATCAAAAAATTAAAGCTTCAATTTCATGCTATTTCATCATAAAATTACATAAATCAACCATGATGACTTTCAATTTCATCCATGAAATCAAAAACTAATGAATTTAATAGTAGGACCTAGTTGTAAAAGTCTTAAAAACACAAAAATTATAAGAAAAAGGTAAGGATTAACTCACTTGGTGCAAAAATTATGGAATACCAGCTTATATAACCCCTCCTATTGCGTTTTGGCTGATGAGAATGAAGAAAAAATGAAGAGAATTCTAGATATTCCAATTTGGTCCCATTTTTATTTAGCTAATTTTGGTAATTTTCCAATTTTGCCCTTCATTCACCCTTTTCCTTATTTTTCTCAGCTATTGCCGCCCAAAATATCTACTTTGGGCTTATTTTCACTTTAGGTCCTTCTTTATTTGACAATTGAGCTATTTAATCCTTTTAGCAACTTTTACACATTTTTCAATTTAGTTCTTTTTATTTAATTAACCACCCAAACGTCAAAATTTTCTGACAAAATTTTAATACTATCTCACTAACACTCCATAAATATTTCTAAAAATATTTATGGCTCGGTTTATGAAGTCGAGGTCTCGATACCTCATTCTCGACCCAATTTACCTAATTAATTCTTTTAAATCACCAAATTCACTAATTTAAAAATACTTCTATATTCACATTTGACTCATAGGTATTAATTTATTAAAATTTTGACTCACTCGTCGGATTTAGTGATCTCAAATCTCTATTCCCGACACCACTGAAAATTAGGCTGTTACATGAAGGGTCTAGCTCTAAAGGTAACATCAAAGTGGTTGATTAAAGTCCTTGTTGTGAAGTGGGTGTGTGGTTGAGGTAAGCTAAGATATAAAAAATTTTATTTATAAAAAGCTTAATAGTGTATAAAGTCCTCAAATATTTTCTAAAAAAAATAATTAAGTTTCTCTTTCTTTCTTTCTTTTTTTCACTCAATTAACTATTTGAACTTTTAAAATGCATCAAAAAGGCCTTCAAATTTTTTCAAAAAAAGCAATTAAGCCCCTATTTTTTTCCACTCAATTAAGTACTTTAACTTTCAAAATGCATCAAAAAGACCCTCAAAATTTTTAAAAAAGTAATTAAGCCCCTACTCTTATTAAAAATTAGAAGAAAAAATATAAAAATTTTAAAATTTATTAAAAATTAGAATTTTTTATAAAAATAGTAAAAAAATTAAAATTTTAAAATTTTAAAAAAATCATAAAAAAAATTAATAACCCCTAGTTTTTTCAATTAAAGTCATCACGTGCCGCAGTACAACGTGACATGTGGCGAAAAATTATAAAAATAAATAAAAGTTATAGAAAAATTATAAAATGCTTCTTTTGGTACGATAATTTTTATAATTTTTTTTTACGAAATTTATATTTCTTTATATTTTGTATAATTTTCTTACGGCTTTATAAAATTTTATAATGTTTTACAATTTTTTATATTTTTTTACGATTTTTATAATTTTTTCTAATTTTTAATATTTGAATATTTTTGTTAAGTTTTAATAATATTTATAGCTTTTATTGATTTTAATTTTATATTTTTTAATTTTTAATAAAAGCATGAGCTTAATTGCTTTTTTTTTTAAATTTAGAGGGTTTTTTTAATATATTTTGAAAGTTTAAGTACCAATTGAGTGCAAAAAAAAGTAGGGGCTTATTTTTTTTTTTAAGCTTTAATAATTTTTTTTTATGTATTTTGAAAGTTTAAGTACCCAAATGAGTGTAAAAAAAAAAAAAAAGCAATGCCTTAATTGTTTTTTTTTCTTTTTTGAAAAAGTTTAAGGGTTTTTTTTAGCTTTGAGCTTTTATAAAACTATTTTTTATAATAAAATGAAATTTTATGCGACTTAATTGTTAAACCAATTGTTATATAAGGTTTAAATGTAAAGATTATATAGAGTTGTAATATATGGAGAGAGAGAATGAAAATGGATTAAGTATGAAAATAATGACCTTAGATTAAACGAGAACTTGGGTATGGTATAATCTCTTGAGAATAAATGTTTCATCTTCAAACAATGTTATGTGAAGCCTTTAACAAGCTTAATGGAAAAATGGAGGTAAGTTCAAAGGTAAGCTTAGTGCTCCCAACTTCAAGAGTAAATTATATTATAAATTAAATAAGGTGTTTGATAGTTAAATTTGTAAATGTGTTAGTAAATATGTTGATGTATTAGATATTAATGAATTATCAAGATTGAAGTATTTATTATGTTAATGCAAATGATAACTATATGAATATCAGACAAATCAGTTATAATATGTATCATTAGAAATGTTATTTGTGCTATTAAAATCATTGTATATGAATAAAAATAATCAATATGGATTGAAATATTTAAATTGATGGATCAATGAATGATATGTTTTATTGTATACTTGATTGTGACGATGGAATTGTTATAAATGAATGGAAGAGCTAAGTTTTATCATTGGATTGTTGCAAACTAGATTGATATTAATTGTTTGAGATTCAAGAAGTTTTCTGTTGAGCTTTATAATGCTCTGCACACCATCGTTGTTTTTTTTATGTAGGACAATCGAAATGAATCGTATTATGAGAAGGGTTGCATCATCTATTCAGAGTTACAACTATATCAATGTCAACTTCTACTCATGCTTTGAGTTAGTAATTAATAGTTTTTGGCATGTAACACTATAAGGATTGTAGTTATCTCTTGGTCATGTTATGATTTGTATATAGGGATATTTGTGCTTGGTAAATTATGCAATTAGATGCTTAAATGGTTTTAGTTGGTTTATTTGTTAGCTTGAAATGTATTATGGAAATATGAATGCGTAGATAGTAATATAGAGCTATAGAGTAAATTAAGTTTAGCGATTCCTAATGTGGCCATTTAGGTCTTAGGTTTATTATCATATTGATTAGAGTATTTTAGGTATTTCTTGCAAGCTAAGAAACCATGGAATGGCCTTTTTTAGGTCATACTATGTTGAATATCGATGTCTCTCACAAATGTATTGATACCTCATAGTTAACTCTGAAAGTAAAGATAGAGCATATAATCGAGCCTAGAACCTCAAATAAATGTTGTAGATTAATTGTACAATACACCAAAGTCGCCTAATCATTAAAAAATCATTGTCCATTGACCATGTCATCAATGATGCCTCCAGGCATCGAATGTAACGTTGTCTGATCAAAACTATCACTATCACTGGCTCAAGTTAGGGGTGCCATAGATGGGACTTAAACTTTCTAGCCTAGAGATGAATCAGGCCTCATTTCTAGATTATCTAACTGTCTTCTAAAGACTTAGGTCTTGGGTTGAATGGTTTACCTATGAGTTAACCACTAATAACTATTAGAAGCCATATCCTCTGGCAAGGTTGTATCATTCACCTCATTCTTAAACATAAGCACACCACCAACTACAGCATCTATAGTAGATCTAATCTCATTATAGAACATTCGGACTTTCACCCATTCAAGCATACCACAATGTGGACATTTTCACAACAAGTCCTTAAAGCGTTCCCAAGCCTTACACAAAGACTCATAATTAAGCTACATAAAGTCGATAGCTTCATTTTTAAGCTTAGCAATTTTAGTGGGTGAACGGTACTTGACTAAAAATACTTTCACTAATTGGGTCCTTATAGTAAAGAATTTAACCAAAATCTGACTTTGTCTTTAAGTGAAAAAGGAAACGATATAAGCCTAAGGATTTCATCAATCACTAAGGAGAGGTCTAACATGCATCTAAGAAATTAGAAAGATGTAAATTAATATCCTCGTTAGGCATTCATGAAATTGTATCTTATTTTGGAGCATAGTCAATGTCGAAAGAAGGCCTTCCAATGCTACCTTGAATTCTATTGGGATCAAGCATAAAATAATCTCTAAGGCTCCTATAGATTGGATTTTGTTCATTTTGTTATTGTTCAACCATCTCCAATTGCAATCAGCTTATCCTAAGACCATGTAATCAAGTTGGTTCGTTAATACTTAATTTTTTTCTAGCCCAAATTGGCTTTAAAGTTATATTCAATTCATTTACAAAAAAAATTTGTTGACATATAACGCTTATTAAAACACATCATGTGGAACCTCCAACCAATTAGAACTTAAAATATGATGTTCATTTCTAAAGTACTAAAAAGATAAATATATATATATTAAAAAGAATTTATAAAAATATATATAAGTTTTTTAGAATATTATCATTGTCTCTTGACCAATATTAACTAAATTTTAATTTACATTTTTTTAATATTTTAAAATTTTAAGAATTTTTCTAGATTTTTTTTATTTTTTGAGTTTATTGCAAATTATTTTGTAAATTATTATAATTTCTCTAGATTATATATATTTAAATTTTTGAAATTTTTTAAAATTTCTAAAGTTTAACTATTTTTTTCCTTTTTTTTTATTGAACTTTTAGAATAATTTGATATATATATATATATATATATGGATTTTTTTTTTGTAAAAGAAAATTAATTATTGCAATTTTCCTAAAAGTACATATACACCTTTTTTGAATTTTGACATTTTTATTCAATTTTAGATTTAACTAAATTCTTTCAAATTTTTCAATTTTTATATTTTTGGATTTCTCTTTTCCTATTTTTTTAATAGAAACTTTTTAAATTTTTAAAATTTATGAGGAAAGAAATTGAAGTATTAAAGTGAGAATAACCATATAGTTTAGAGACAAATGTCAAATGATATATGAATTTTGGTCTAATATGTAATTTTATACATATAATTTTATGCATGAAATATTGATTTGATTAAGTTCTCACACAATTATTGATATAGAATTATTTTATGTTTATATATAATTATATTTATCCAACATAAAATTAGTACAAATTACTATATTTATTTATTGACTTTGAATGGAGCGGTAGTTAATTAAAACTCTTGTTTGGCACAAATTCCCTTAATATAGTATTAAAAAATTAATGTATTATTTTTTAAAATTTATATGATTCCATATACACATTTTATTACCAAAAAAAATTAAAATTAAAGATAGTGTAAAATTGAGAGGAACACATTGTATGATAGGGAAGAATATGTGACACGATTTTCAAACGCCTTTCGGTGTTGCTGTGACTCTGAAAAGAACCAAAGCATATATTCGATGAGCACAAAGTGACTCAACACATTTACGCCTATTAGCGTTTTCTTTTATTTCATTGGTTTTACATCTTAACTATTGAATATTGGTCTTCTTTTCCTTAATGACAAATTAAGGAATCAAAATCCAACTCATGGACGTCGTGGCTTTACTTTTAGAATGTGATGAGGTGGAAATATACCTGCTAGCTGCTGGGATTCCATTTGAGATTGATCTTTTCACTTAATTTATAACCTAATCAAAGTCAAAAGTAAGACATAGTCGTAAAATAAAATTACGAGACTAGTCCACTGTTACGCTTAATAATGTATATAAAATGATGGGTTGGTACCAAGTTTAAGCATCTTTGCTTGATTTTTGAACATACATATACTGCTTATTCCAAAATGCCTAAGTCAGACTTTGCACAAGAGAATCAGCCCCCAGCAGGTTCCAACTCTCCCAAAAAAAACATCCAGTTTCTATATTATTCTTTTTGATGATCCAAGATCTAACTGCTCTTTTTCCTGTTTGTTTTGATATTGGAAGGATATCCTACTGCTGACACCCCTCGGCCTGCTGCTCAGAACAAGTGCTTCCCTCGCTCAAAGAAGAAAGGAGACAGAGGTTTCATTGAAGGATGGTACACACATGATTATCCTATATATATAATAAGAGTTTCTGCAACAATGTTCATGCAGGCAGAAATCTACTAAAAAGACGATCATTTTGACAAATTAATACAATCATGTCACTCACTAACCTTGTGTTTTTTATTTATCTTCTTCCTTCAATCTAATAATTTTGACTCTTGTTTTATTTGGTGTTACACCTGCAGTTTGTTCGCTCTTTGTTGCTGTTGGCTTTGCGAAACATGCTTCTGAAAAATGCACCTATCTTCGGTCGAATCCTGTCTATTCAGGGACAATACTTTATACTTATTCGGTTGAGTTTGTTTGTCATATTCTATAATAAAGTAGACAAGTCTTGAATCTACTAAACAATCTTTGGAGGTGTTGCAAGTAGTTTTTGGTTAATCATGTTTGTTTTATAAAGATTTTTCTTTAATATATATGCTCTTTGTTAATGTTCTTTATATGCTCTCTGGAAAAGAAAAAGGTCTAATTTCGAGGCCGGAACTAAAGCAAATCCAGTAGCCTAAGAGAAGAAGAAGCAGCAGCTTATAGAAAACCTGAGAAATATTTGCAGTCGACATCTACCAGTAAATTAAATACTGAAGCCAAACAGTATCAACGAAAAAGCAACATGGCAAAGGTTTACGCATAATAATATCCACCATATTACCAAGATTGAAAGCTGTACCACCAAGGTTTCAACCATTTCATTCCCATGCATGCACTTCAAATTATAAGATTAATTTATCAAGTTTTATACCTAAACCATCCCTTCAAATTAGTTGTTAGGTTTCATGAAAAAAATTTGATTTCTCTTATTACCATCATCATAAGTTTATAAAAATCACAGGTTTATTAAGATTTAATTATATGTATTTAAATATAATTATATTATATTTAATTATAAGTATTTAAGGATCAAATAATAGATTTTGTAAATGTAGAAAGTTAAAATTTTTTGAATTATTTAGAATTAGAATCAAATTAATAAAATGTGTAAATATTGAAGACTAAATCTATTATTATACTAGTTTTAAAAAAAAATCAAATCATCACAAAACAATATATTTAAAATAAAATTGTATAAACATAAATATATTTAATCAACTTAACTGATTTATATATTATAAAATATAAATTTATATAAAATAATTAAAAAAATATTGAATATTAAATCATCAAATTCAAATATATTATCTAAATAATTAGATGACAAAATTTGCCAATTTTTTTAACTATTTATACAATTTCTTCACAATTGTCAATTCCTTGTAACCTTAAATATGGATCTAAGATGGTGAAAATTACATATTTTCCCTTTTATGAGTAAAATTGAAAATTTTATAATTTAATCCTTTTATTTTTTAATCTTTCCAATTTGATCTTAAAAGTGATATTCCAACCAATCATTTTTCTATTTTGCACTTTAATCTTTGAACTTTTTTTTTAACTTTGCCAAGTTTGATTTAAAAAATATTAACATGTTGCAAAACAAATATCTTAATAAAAGGAAATTTTGAGCCGGAGATAAAAGTGTTCCAGTAACACTTTCCTTCCATTCGTACAGTTCGTCAAGAGGGATAAAAACATTAATAATCGATAACCAATTTAACTGCCAAAACTGTTTAAGCCGAAACCGGTTTAACCTAATTGGATCTCCCCTACGTGAACCAAGTCAATTTAGACATTGTGCCGTACAAATTTTCAAGAATTTTCGTATTTGGCAATTATTCCTTTCCGAATTATCAAATTTGGTTTTACACTGGAACAGGGAGAATCATTCACTTGGAGACTAAATAAAAGGTGATGTTGGGTTCTCCCAACAAAATGCCGACAAATTAATTATCAAATTTGTAGTATCTATGATATTTTAAAGCTGCAATATAATAGTAAATCTATGCATAAATGTTAGCCATAACACACCAAATTTAATTAACTACAAGTACAGCGTAGCGATTTCTCACAATTCAAGGCACGCAATATAAAGACTACTATAGACAATCTTATTTCTTGTTTTACCTGATAATTCCTACTGGCCAGAGCCTGCAAACCCTTTTACTGGGTTCAGCTGTGTGTTTAATATCGAAACTATGACATGAATTCCCTTGAGGTTAATCTCTCTTCATACCTCCCTAATGAGTAAGCAGTGTTAGGTACCTCTGTTAAGTGGAGAGGATCTGGCTCAATACCATAATCTGTTAAGGGACGGTGCTCAAGAACATCGTCATGGTTTTGCACAAATTCAGGGATCTCAACCTCTCCCTTCTTTATGTCCTCCCATAGGTATTGTAGGCGGCTTATGTACTTGATCTTCCAGTATAAACTGGGAAGAATAAATGTAAGGAGTTAATACAAAATATAGCCAGAATAATTGCACATCTATGACCTCTAGCATAACCTATCAGTTGTCATTTAAAAGCATGAGTTAAAGGACTGCAACGCCTTTTTTTAAGTTTTAAGATCACAAAAGAAAGGATTTGCATATACCATGTTGACTCCTTTAAGAATGTGAAAAAGGAAATATTTCAGACAATATGACCAGTTTGCTTAGAGACTAGAGTAGTCTTACTGATAGAAAGAAAGAGAGCTGAAGAAGCTTTCATATTCACTTCAAGAATCAGTTGAAAGCATTTTCATCTGATTTGAAGGCAACTTATTAGATAGCTAAATTTGTAATTAGATTCTTGCAGCATTCAAAATAACTTACCCCCCACTTAAGAAGAATCGGCCAAGAGTGGCAAAGACAAGCCGTGAACGAAGCCCAGGGTGTATGAAGTAGATGACTTGCAGCCTATCCTTGATCTCAGGGGGAAGTTCTTCGTAAATCCACCTCAAGATAGTAACACCAGGGGAGTTATCCTCCTTCTGCACTGTACTGTGCATATAAACTATGCAGAATGGACCTTCAGGCAACTCACTGCATATCTTGTGGTATATATATCTCTTCAGTCGCTCCCCGCTAACAACTGGAGCTGTATACATTGTGGCAAGTAGTTAGTAAAAAGCCAAATCGAAGTTTTACTAGAGGAACAACTTAAACCTGAAGAAACCCGATAAAATTTGTTCAATTTCAAATCTTGTCTTTGACACTAATCAAGAAACCAACATTTAAGACAATTAAATCACAATCAAACAGAACTCTTTAGAGAATAGAAATGAAGAACTGCAAAGACTTATCACATTGAGCAGCACACCAAGAGGTTCAACTAATGTAAAGGACTCTGGCATAAATGCATTGCATTAGGTACATAGGATGATGGAGAGGATAAAACAAATAAGTGTGGAAATAGGTAGGATCGGATGATCTTATCCTATTCATGTTTAGTGTATAATAAGTTAAAAAGTATATTTGTCATAGATTTCATCTTCAGCCATGTTTTGTGTAGGATAGGTCATAGGATAATATTTTGGTGATCAGTATAAATTAACTCCCAAATCAACTGAAGTAAAAGCATAATGATGAAAACTAAGGAAAGAAATAAAATCGAAACCTAAGCCTTAATTAGAGATTCGAAATTAACTAATGGCCTTTCCTAAAATAAGTTTAGCCCATAACATATATACACTCCATTACCTATACTAGAGGAACCTTGGACTCATTAAGCATTAATTTTGTCTTGGGATTACAAAAAAAAAAAAAGTTTATGGTTCCATCTTTGTTGTGGTGATAATTCTCGACTATAACACATTACATTCTTTGTTCTATGAATTCTGATGCTACTCATATTACTGAGTTGTTTTCAAGAAAATGCTAAGGCTACATGGTGCTCTGAAATCTATAGTTTTTTATAGCAAAAATGACGAGTCAAAGAAATATAGAATCCAAACTACAATATTAGCGTAAACAATGCAAGCCAAGCACATTTAAGCTTACTTAGACACCTCTTGTTATTTTGCGTATTGCACATTATAATTGGTTAATCATAATTGAGATATTCTTTATTAATAAGTGAACTTCAATGATATGATCATATAAAATTATGAAAACAAAGACCATATGACATAGAAAGCCTAACAAAGTAATTATTAAGAGTTACTATTATTAAATCTTTATGCATGACAATCATGTTTCTTAGATAGATTCTAGTAGTGTCATTGAGGGCACAAGGTGCAGTCTAAGCACTAGAAACCTTTATTGCTTGGGGCACAAGGCACAAAAAGAAGGCTCACCTGAGTGAAGCATGGTGCAATGTATATTTGTGTATTTAAGTGCCTCCCTCCCTCCTCTCTCTCTCTCTCTCTCTCTCTCTCTCTCTCTCTCTCTCTCTCTCTCTCTATATATATATATATATATATATATATAGCCTTAAGATATATAATCTTAAGATATAAAATTATGATAATAAACTCTAAAAGGTAGTCCAATATATCTGTAAAACATTGAAATGTTTCTTTTTCTTTAATTGGTGAATATGCATGATTTTCTCATGATTTCATGTCTGTTCTTGAATACCGAATATTGAAAAGTCCCATTTCTTAATTGTAAAGGAATAGCTAATGGAAAGGTTAAAAATAAATGAGATTAAATAGAACCTCAATCAAGCAAACCTTTTATGCCTATGTCTTACAACACACCTAGACACACTAGGTGCATGCTTGAAAACGTCTAAGACAGCGCACCCTTACGTGTGCCTTGACAACATTAGTTCAATGGTTCTTGGTCACAGAATAATCAAGATAAGACAAATACAATGCACAAAATCTAGCATATTTCAAGCTTCTATGCTTTTGAAGAATTGGATCGATCTTATATGTTGAAGTATAGAGATGCTTTCTTTCAAAAAGAAAAAGAAAGTATAGTGATATTTAACAAATGCCCACTTGTCAAAATGAACAAGTTCATTAAAGATTACTCGCTATTAAAGTTTCAATGATTTCTCAATCAAGTGTTTATGATAATACTCTTGTGTGCCATTAGCATATGTGATCCCAACTTATAACAATAGGTCATCTTGTATTCAAATTGTCATACATTGATTTCATATGAACAGCTTCCAAGAAAAGGACGCTTATGGCAAGGTGATTTTGGATATGACATGAAGCATAAAAAAGGTAGAGGAGTGATCCAAAAAAGATTCATCGCCTTTAGTGATTTGAATAAGTTACTCATTCCTAGCATATGATTAGCTCGTGTAAGTCCTCAGCCAAGGCAGCTATTAAAGCCATCAAAGAAGATAACAGATTAATATAGGAGTTAGAAAGTAAACATTGAGCCGTGTTTTCTCCTCTAAGATATTTGATAAAGGAGTTGAACTATGCTAACATGCTATACATTGAATGATTAGTCAAATTCATGTTCTCTTATTTTAACAATTCAATGACCAAGATGCATTCTTAGATGTCTTTGTTGATCTATAAATATGAATTAGAAATAATTATATTTATTACCAATTTCTTAAGAACCTAACGAATCGCATCAAATAAATTGAACCTAAGGAATTAAACTAGAATGTAGTTAATTAAATAACCAATTTATCAATAAGGACTTGGTTGTTTAATTAACTCAGTGATTGAATCCCAATATCCCCATTAGATTTTATAAATAGAACTCTAAACAAGATTTTCTTGACCACAAAAATAACTCTATTTCATTATTGAATTTTATTTTTTTTTAATCTATGTGGAACATCATAGGGGGTTGGATGATTGGACAGTTTTGGCTTGTGGAAATTAAGCCTTTGAGTAAAAGAAACAAGCAGAAGAATTTGTCTGTCGATATCAACAATCCAAAATAAAAAGTATGAAATCTCATCCCATGTGTGAGTTCTTGATGTTTCTGAGGATAAAGTAACTCTCTTCTAAGAGGATGAGTTGCACTTTTCAGTTACAAGAGTCTAATGCATTTACCTAATTCATTCAGAAAAGTTCAACACCTCGATATGTTCTCTAGTATTACAGGCTTTACAATTAAATTTTTAAAGGAAATAAAAACTACAAAAATTAAAGAAGAAAAACAATATATATTAAAATGGGTTTGTGAATTTACCGGGAAAGTACTTTCCGACAATGCGTAAAATGCGATTACCCGATTTATCAGAGCCCTGAAGGCAGAAGAACTGGAGGAACTCGAGGTCGGAGAAATCTTCATCGGAAAAATCCTGCGAACAGTCATGCCAGTTGTCTTGGTCTTCAATTTCAGTGTCTTGGTTCGATAAGAAAGGACGGGCGTCTATGCCCAAATCTGAAGCAAGCACCACCACCGAGAAATCATCATTTGACGTACTTCCCATTTCCTCTAATTTCTTTTCTGTTTTTCCTTATCAACGTCCCTCACTTCAACAAACAAACGCGTATCACTTATCTGGAACAAACATATTAACATGCCAAATCTAATTAACGTTTCCTTCAAAAAAAAAATTACAATTTTTAATTCCCAATGAAATCAAAATGAAATTGACAAGAACCATGAATAACTAGATTGTACTGGACAGTAAGAAGATAAAGCTGAGATCTCATCTCAAAGAATAAAAACAAATCAACTACGAAGCATCAAATCAACAAGTGGAATAAAAGTAACAGATTTGCGAGATTCAAAAAAACAAAAAAGGAAAAGAAACAAAAATCTATGCAATAACTGGGAGATAAGGAGTGAAAAAAAGTGGCCACAAATTTAGGTACTAAAAGAAAAACCAGAAAGAGCGAAAAGCTTAGGTCCAAACAAACAGAATTTGGAAGAAATATGAGAAATAGTCCTTCCTTACTTTCGAAACGAAACTAATTACAGGGATTCTGGCTTGGCTACTCCACTTGCTGCTTTTAATTTCCAAGGAAACCTTCTCTCTTTTGTTATCTTGCCGGGTTTTTTTTCCTTCTTTTTGCCGGTAACCTATAAAATAGTCAATTAGCCCTTCACTAGGTGCATTTAGCAGCATTTTAACTTTCTCACTCTTACACTTTTAGAATTTTTAATTTTTTTATTTTATATTATTTCTATTTTGGTCCGTCATTTCCCAGTAAATAATTAACAAAAATAATAATGTGATTTTTTTTAATTAGTATAATAATATAGTATTTAAAATATTTTATCAATTTAATTCTAATTCTAAATAATTTAATAAATTTAATTCTTCACATTTATAAATTTTATCAATTTGATTCTCAAACACAAAAAATTAAATATAACTATAATTATATTTAAACATATATAATTAAATCGTGTTAAACTTATATGTAAATTTGTGAATTTAATAAACCTACAAAATCATAACCCTCCTCAACAGAGGAACCCTTCTTATGACACCTAACAAATAATTAATAAATAAAAAGAAAAACCAAAAAAATGTTCCTTAAAGCATTCAAATCATCATTTTTTATATTCTTGTCAACTTCAAGAATCATGTAATAATTTACACTCATCTCTAAGTATAAAATTTATTGTATATTTCATCTACATATAATTGTTTGCAATTTATTTAAAAAAAGTAGTTTTTTTTTTCTCACTTGAATTTTAAATTTTCCATTTTTGCAATATTTTAGATACATATATTTTTATAATTTATAAAAACAATGAAAACTCAAGCAATAATGGTTTGGCTGGAAAGAAAAACTCTAGAGCTGGTTGGGAAATGCTTCCTTGAAGCCAAATAAATGCTTCTTGAAGGTTTGAAGAAGCTTCGAAATGATTTAGAATGAAACCAATAAAACAAATTAGAAAACAATGGAAAATAATGAAAAGAAATGGAAACTAGTCAAGAAGTATGGATCGATAGATGGGGGCACTAGGTCTTAAGTAAAGAATCTTACAATCCAAGAAACTAAAATCAAACCTGATTTGATCTGGAAAAATCAAAACATCAAGTTAAATGAGGAATAATGCAAATTGAATGAAAAAGAAGAGTGCTTTCCCTCTATAATTAGTGTAATTTTTTTCTCTATTTTCATATAGTTGATACCTTTAATTTTCTTTATTATTCGAAGGTCAGCACCGTTGTGGACGCAAAAAGACTCTCAAGCAAGGAGCGGTTGTTTCAGTGGAGTAAATGTGATGCTTTTTTCAGGTTGACAGCGGTTGTCATTATTAAACAACCCATTAATAACTACAACCGCTACCGCGCCGACCCGAGTTTGACTTCAACTTTCGTCGAAACATCTGCTCTCCCCCTGAGAGTCCTCTTGTGTCCACCTTAGTGTCAGTCTTCGAATAAGATTGAAAGGTTAAAGATGCCGATTGCATGGAAATAGAGAAAATTTTACGTTGATTACATCGAAAATCTCTCTGTTTTTCCTTATGATTATAGCATCAATCTTATGTATGGTATATAAGGCATCATTTGCAGGTTATCCAAAAAGCTTGAACTCGTGACCGCGCAACAACCATTTTCTGGCCCTCGGTTTATACTCGAACCTGTGACTGCATCACAGCCGCCGATTGGGACCTCTACTTAGACTTTGACCCCTGATCTTATCAAGCACAATCACCCTGAAACTAGATTTCTACAAAATGGTTTTTTAAGGTGATAATTCTATCTTGCCACGACATATGAAATGTATGTGTTATGAGGCGCATTATTACATCCCCAACTCCTCAAAACTATCTTTGAAATTTCCCAATTTTAGTTGAAAACCCTAAACTATTTTTAAAAACTCTAAATATAAAAATATTAAAAATCCTAACCCTGATAGAGAGAAAAGGACCTTCCTTTTCTGTCTCTAAAAACGACCTATTTCCTTAAGTTAAAAAAAAAACCTTATAAGCCTAATTTAAAAAAAAACAACATAAATGCCTAATTTAGCCATGATTAAAAGTACGTTACAAACATGTATTACCTAATATGATAAATATAATGAGCATAAATCATTGTGACTCTCATTGGTAAATAAATTATCTTTTATCTAATATAAAATTTATTGTTGAGGAAAAAGAAACTTTTATGATTATTTTTTATCTATTTATTTTTTAATTTAATTTGAAAAAATATAAATTAACTCAAATTTTGTATCACTCGATTGAATAAAAAATTTAAATTAAATTTGATTTATAAAATTTATTAATTTAAAACTTTTTTCACTCAAATTAATCCAATCAAATGTTGTTTTGGCAAACGGCAGTTAATGGATTTGGGTATTAATCAAGGGCTGAAGCCTTGGACAATATCTTAAGCCCAAATTAGGACATCTACAAGACTACTACAACTGTAATCACCCCTTCAAAAGTAAGACTACTGAGACAGTCGAGGAAAACGAAGCGGAAGCGTAGTTAAGTCGTGTAAATACTGAACTCGTAGACTGGTTGAAGTAAAAGCGAAAATGGAAGGGATTGGATTGGAAGGAGATGGGTCAAACGGGGAAGCTCTTGGGAAGTGCTTGAGTGGGTTGGTGGACGATGGTAGCACCGAGAGTCATCGATACTACCTGTCCCGGAGAACTGTGCTGGAGATGCTTAGGGACAGAGGCTATGCCGTACCCAACACTGAAATCGACCTCTCTCTCCATGAATTTCGTGCCATTCATGGCCAAAGCCCTGATTTTGATCGTCTCAAACTCTCTGTCACTCATAAAACTGACTCTTCCAAGCGGGTATTCTTTGTTCTCTGGGCTTTGCTTTATGTTCTGGTTGCTGTTTGTATACGTTGCATGATTATATAAGTATCCATTCATTGCATGTTCCTTTAAATTGTTTAATATAATTTTCCTCACTGAAAAGTTTGAGTTTAGATTATATCAATTTTGAACCCAATCATTTTCGTTTGGTGAAAGAAAGAACATGCTTCGTTTATTTTCTTTTTTTATACAATGATTATTAGAACTATCCATAACTCTTCCCCAGCCCCTCCAACCCAATTCATCCTACACCGACAACAGATGCCAACCGAGCTAAGTCAGCAGAAAGTTGCGTTTATTGATTTATAAGGGGAATGCCAAAAGTCAAAAGATGTGATGGATTGTTAAAAAAATTTAGATGTACTAAATACTATTCTTTTCCTTTTTAATTTCTGTTGCTTTTGTCTTGAGAAGTGATTCTTTATTCGTTAATCAATGTGATCTGCAAGCTGATGAATGACATTTTTCCTAGATGCTGGTAGTTTTCTATGGGCCTGGTGTAGTTAAAGTCAGTGGGATTCGGCTCATTGCTGGTCTAATTACTAGCAAAGAAACTTTGACGGGGTTGATATTAATCGTGCAAAACCACATAACAAACCAAGCTTTGAAAGCTTTAGACCTTTTCTCATTTAAGGTGGAGATATTCCAGGTAAAAGCTCTGATACTAGTCATGTCTGTTGTTTCCATTGACATTGGTCCTCTAAATTCAATTTCATGCAAGAAAACCATTTTCTTAACCAAAAGCTTCGTCCTCTGTCCACTCCATATTGTCCACTTCCTTCATGGCTGGTCCATGCTTCATAAAGTTACATCCTGTGTGATGGTTGTTTTCTGGCTCATATTATTTGTTATTGTTACTTATAAAGTGGTTAACATTGGCATATGAAGGATGAAAATCTAATCAGGGTACTGCATTTGGTTTGCTTCTGTGAGTAATTCAATTTTGGATATTTTGAAATGATTTAAACATTTTCTTATAGTTTCTGGGGATCCTGCATGCCGATAGAAGCTGACACACTTGTCTAGGATTACATTGTGAGAAATAGTGGTTGTCTGCAAGGGACATCCATTTTGTCTAACATGAAACTTCTCTTGGCTATCTTTTCTTCATGTGTTTTGTGCTAACCACAATTATTATGTTATTATACTCTGCTAATACTAGTCATGGGTAATAAGTCATTTAATGTAGTGTTATCAGCTCAGCTATGTGAAGCTTACAAAATGTATTACAGTCTGCAATTTTCAACTGACCTTATATATCATCTGCCAATTTTGTCAAGTTAAAAGGAATTTTGCTGACATTGATTCTTTGTATAAGATTCAAGTTTCTTTCCTTGCAGCAGTTAAGCCACCAAATCAAATAAATTTGTGAACATAGATTTAGCTAATCATCTATAGAATGGTTGGCATAATCATTTGAAACGTGTTACTTTGGTTTTTCAGTGAGAGGCTGGGGTGGAAGGGATTAGGATGAAGGGAAAGAAATTCTCTATTTATTTAACTAGTCTAATTGACTACCATTAACTATTATTAGTCTATGGGAACCGGTTAATATTTCTCATTGTCATTCCATCTTACATTAATATGTATTCCCACTTCCTTGTTAAATCTCAGATGGATAAATTTTTAACTTTTGGGGAATAAAACGGTACATAATATTGTGTCTTAACTAAAGAAATTAGTTCTTTACATCCATTATGGTTTAATTTAGTAAGTGCAGATATCGGCTACCTTCTCTTTTTTGTCTCGGATAATATGCAACTTTTTCAAACCATCTTGTATCCCTAATACTATTCTTTGATTTCTTGGTCCTCAGATTACTGACCTACTTGTTAATATCACAAAGCATGTGCTGAAGCCCCAGCACCGGGTACTAACAGAACATGAGAAACAAAGGCTCTTGCAGAAGTACAGCATAGAAGAAAAACAGGTTAGTTTTGAAAGATTAAGAGCTTTGGTAAAAAATATATATATATAATACTTCATATTGCCAGGGTTTGATCCCTTGGTCATTAGAATTAAGAGTTGACTACTCTATCAACAGGCTGCAATACTTACAGTTGGGCGAGCTTTGTTTGAGTATAGTATTATTCATGTGAACATCAGAATTCATATTGAAAAGCATTTAGTTTATCCATCAAGACATTCAATGCACCTATGGTGCTCCAACTCTTCATTATTTTTTTTAAGTGCTCGTGTCTGACACATGGATACAGGAATACGACCTGAAAGGATCCTTCAAATACATGGAGAATACTTGGAAATTTTTTACCATACTAGTGTCATACTTGTACTTGACATTTACTTCCTAGTCCAAGTAATATGCAATGCAATAAAATAATGTGCATATGCCGTCATATATGATATTATTTTAATACATATATTGTTTTTGGTTAAAGTTGTTGGTATCTGAGCTGAATTTTATGTTTATGTTTTGTAGCTCCCTCGACTGTTAAAAAAAGACGCCATTGCAAGATACTATGGTTTTGAAAAGGGTCAGGTGATAAAAGTTACGTATGGGGGTGAAATCACTGAGTCACATGTTACTTATCGATGCGTCTGGTGATGAAACAAATCAATGCTGTCGCTGTTCTTTATGTTTCTTCCTGTAGGAAAATTGTGTTTGTAGTTTTCTTTCCGAAGTGGTTTCCCGAACCTTTCTATTGGGCTTCCGACCTTTGTTTGCTGTTTATGAACACTGATTGAGTTGGATTCTTCTTTAATTTTACTTTGAAATCTATAATGTCTGTTGGCAGCTGTCTAAAATAGTTTAATTACTACTTAGTAGGGGATAAGGTAGTATTGTAGGTCGAATGGCTTCCATCAACAACCTTTACCAGAGTTAATGAGGAAAATACTGTCCTTTATGTTTCACCATTGATAAATTTAAGAATACCCCGACGTGCATAATTAATCTGACGCCGAAACTGGCTATTTGAGAATCACTGATGAGTCATTAAAACAAGTTTTCATTCATCATTTAGTTATCGAATGTAATGTGCATCTATAATTAATTTTTATTTTCACAATGATGGTGTCTTCGTCATATTGCATAATGGAAATCTCATTTCTATAAGAAAGAAGGAAAAAACCATCCATTGGAATAATCTACCCAACAGATGCTAAAACTTTACCGCTGTAAATTATTCAAAACAAATTTCGGGGAAAATCTGCAAAAGGGAGAGGCGCAAAATCTCAAGTATGTGAACAATATGGACAAATGTATAATTTTGGTTTTAATCAATCAGTGCCTGCGAGTCAAAGCTGCGGCAATTCCACCGGCGATAAGCCCCAGAGCAGTAGCAGTGATGCCAATTCCAATAACACCATCTGCATTAATTCATAATTCATTCAGTCTGTGCTATCCTATCCTATCCTATCCTATACTATTATTAACTTTAGAATCTGTAAGAAAATTCTAGTTATCACCTTTAGCAATGCGCTCCTCAACTGCTTTCTTAAGGACTAGAGCTTGCCTCCAATCAGGTGCAATCTACAGAAGCCATAATAATAATAACAACAACAACAACATATAAGTATTAATGTCATCAAGGAATATCTTTAGAATCAAGTAAAACCGATCAAGCAATGTATGTAGGAAAATTATATCGTAAAAAGATAACTTTCAGAGAGGAAGAAGAGAAATGGGTAGACTAATGGGATCATCTAACCCAATTGCAATGAAGGTATGAATCTAAAATAGCTTCACAACCTTCAAATATATTATATGTTGAAAAAATTGAATCTTGGATTTAGTTTTAACTGTTATGCAAAACCACCAAGAATCTATTTTTAGACTGAAATGACTTAAGGAAATGCAAACAAACCTCCAGACACTGCTCCACAAGTTGTCGACTCCTTGAGAATTCACCAGTTCTGTAATACCCAACTGCTAGAAGGTAAATTTTCTCCCTCTGCTGCAACGGAGAGCTGCTATTGGCCAATGATGCTGCAAAGAGAAATATTGTTGGTAATGCTAAAGACTGAAAGTGACACATAAAAAACAGAGGTAATAAAGAGTAAGAAAATATTCAAATAACAATGTGATATTTCAATGCACAATTGCCAAGGACCATATGAGGAGCCAGAATGAATGGTGGCACAAGGACACCTTTAATAATTCTACTGAAAAGTTTATGCTTTAATTACTCACCAAAAAGGGGGGTATTTCTCAAGTTCTCACAACTAGAAACATTTCATAAACACGCATTTTGAAGATTTAGCACAAATATGACTTATGATTAGAAACACAGAGTAATGAAGCAAACAAACTAAGGTCTAGAAGATAAAAACATAGCCAAGTCAAGAATATAGTCACAATAGATTAACTTGGTATTATAAAACATTTAAAAGCTTCACTAAGGCTTTGCTTGGTATGAAATATGGAAAAGAGTGAGGATGAAAATTTTGTTAATCAAATGGTTAAGATTATAACCACTTTCTTACTTTGTAGCTTAACCATTAGATTGAGAAAATTTCCATTCCCACTCTTTCCCATCCTCTATACCAATCAGAGCCTAAAGGTAACCATCTGAAAGCATTCAAAGCAATTAGAGGAAGCAATAAAGGAAAATGTGGATAGAGAGAGACCACCTATAAAATTTAGGAACATGAGTAAGATTTGAAAAATATTTACATTGACAACATTGGATCACTATTACTTTATTACAGTTACAAACAGGCACACATGGTAGGACAAAAATAACATACTCTGCATTAATTTGTGAAATATAATATAGGAAAGAAACCCACAAGACAGGGAAGATGGTATATCAATAACAGACCTTCAAGCATAGCTATCCCACGCTGCACATCTTCAGCTTGCCTAGAGTGAACAAGCGCCCATGAAAGTCGCATGATGCTTTCGCTCTTCTGTTCCTCCGAACTACCCTTGGCAGCATCAGCAACTTCTCTCTCACACCCCTTCCACAAGCAAAACCAAATGCCAAAACAATAAAAAATGAAGAAAATGAGTGTCCACGAAATACAGAAACCCCAGTAAATCAAGACAACATAAATATGTAACATTCCCCAATGCCCCACCCACTTTCTTCTAATTCTATGCTTCCAGCATTGCCATGATGGCCAACATTCAGACTTTTGTTGAACATTTTAAGAAGCTTTACAATGATATTTACCACTAGATACCTCGAACCCTTTATACGGACCAAAAAATAAAAAAAACTGGAGAGAAATATCAGACCCTAAATGAAAAAATTAAGAGAGAAATAAGCTATGAAGGCGCATATTATTGCTACTAAACCAATCTGAAATGGATAAAAATACAAAGAGTAAATGGAAAAGTTGAAAGTATACTAACGGCAATGACGTCGCGGTCACACCAAGGGATCTGATCGCCACCACCGAAGAAGGTTCCGATCGATTCAAGGAATTGCCCGATCTTCGCTTCCATTTTTCAATTATGAGTCACAGTTTTATCAACAAATCTTAACGGAGCCTTTGGTTGGGTTTTTTTTCCTTCCCCTTTTATTCTCTCGTGTGGGCAGAACTTGAGGATTAAGAAATTGACTTTTTGGTATTGTCAGTTGCCATGTCACGTGAGGTATTTTGACTTTAGAAACTACCAAAGCACGGGCGCTATACACCATCTATAAATGCTTGCTTATTTATTTAATAAATTTAATTTGAGACTAATTTGCAAACGAGGTAAAAGTTTTGTTACACAAAACTTTTACATACAACAATGGTCAACTCAATAATTAAACCAAGATGTAAATACGATTGTGGATATTTATCTCATCATTCATATTGATAAGATTTAATTAATTTAAAGAATGGTTAATCATAGTTTAATTAAAAATATCTTAATAATTTAAATAAATAAATAAATAACCTAAACCATATAAGTTAAATAATAATAAAAAAGATGATAATTTTTATATCTTCCTCATTTTAGTGTCTCAATTGTTTAGAGAAAGATAAGGTTTTAACATTTCAACTTTTAGACTTTAATTGATCAAGACACAAATTAATCGGACGTTAATCGCAGAAATGTCAAAGTAGCGAAATAATCGTTGGTCTCATGTTGGAGTCAGTTCTACTTAAGTAAGTTTATGTTTCAATTAAAGTAAATTATTTGATTTCGATATGTAAATTGATACCTATAAATATATATATACATATATATATTAGTGATTGAATTGCTTGATTTTAAGAAAAGGGAAAGACCATGATTAAAAGATATCATGACATTATACTTGAAAAGGAAAAGGTCATGGTTGAAAGATACTATGACATCATTTCAGAATTGTGTAAGACATTGGTTGGAAGATACCATGACATCCTCGAAACAATAGAAAGGTTGAAAAGGATATCAATTGAATGACTATTATGTCAATGTTTTAAGGTTTGTTATGTGAATTTTTGAATACATAAGTGAGATTTGGGATTATGTATGCGTTATGTAAAGTAAATTTATAATTAAGTTATGTTTACATATATTTGAATTTACTAAGCATATCATGCTTACATATCGTGTTTTTCTTGTAGATTTTGTGAAGCCTAGTAGATCGAAAATTCAAGTCAGAGTATACACACTATCCATCTCTTACTTCGGTAGATGTTTTGAGTTATTTTAGATATTAGTTATGAATGGCATGTATTAGGACTTTTGGTTGGTTTGTCCATGTTTTTTATGTTTGGTACTTGATTTGGTAATATTTTATGGTTATGGATTTGTTTGGTACCTTGATCTAGTGAATTAGTTGTAAATATTTTAGGACTTTTGCTTAATGTTGTGATGATGTATATATAAGTTGTTTATATGTATATGGAATGAAATGGAAGTTTGAGTAGTTCTAGTCTATATATTTAAGGTGATAGTTTGATATAAATTATGGTTTCTTGAAAGTAGACATAAATGGTATGATTGATTTGCAAATTGGCTAGGTGATAGTTTGCTTATGATCAATCTAAATACAAATGAGTTTGGTGCTTGATAAGTGTTGATTTGGTTCATTTTTTGCTTATAAATTGTGGTATCAATGAGGGCACATTGGTTAGGCAACTAGATTGATTGACTTTTGGCTTGTTTTGATGTCTTTGAATGTGTTTTAATCATATGAAAGTATCTTGAATTGGTTTGGTTTGATGCCCAAGCAATTGGGTTTGAATTGGCTTGCATTATGGGTAATTTGTGAAGCACACGGCCTGGGACACGGGTTGCCACACAGTCGTGTGCAACACACGGCCACACCACATAGTCGTGTGTCATTTAAATTTTAAGTGTAGGATGAACCAAACGATCTAAGAGAGTTATACGGCCTGACGACACGACCGTGTGACCAAACTTCGAATGTACACATGGTCTGGCACACGATTGTGACACGGCAGTGTGACCTTATTTCGAATACCCACATGGGCGGACACACGAGTTGGGACACAGCCGTGTGACCCATACTTCAAATTGAACATGGTTGGCGACACGACCATGTTTTCAAGCCACATAGCCGTGTGACCCCTATTTTCAAAATTTTACACTTTTCCCAAATTTCTCTGTTTTGTTTCAAAATGGTTACCAAATGTTCCCAAACTATTTTTAAGGTCCCGTAGGCTCAGTTTAAGGCATGTGATTATATTTTATGCTATAAATGAAATATTTATATGAATGTTAGGAATTAACTTGAATAATTATTTTGTTTGTGATTAATTGTACTTATTTCTATAATACCCCGTATCCTTAATCCGGCAATGAAGACAAGTTAAAGGGTGTTACAGTTCATATAACAGTGTAATAGATAATAAATAAATAAATAACATTTTTAAGAGTACCATTGCATGAAACCACTTAAAAGCATGCATGAACAAGCATAGTTATGGAAAAGGCTATTTGACGAACCAAGATAATAAATAGAGGTTTAAGGTGTTGAGGGGGAAGTGGTTCCAATATTGAAGTTTTTATATTAGGAGTTAAATTGCATTTTATCATCTTTATTAAAAAAATAGACAAATTAATCCATGTACATTAAATCAAAGAGTAAATTGATCATTGTATTAAAAATTCTATCCACTTTTACTATTAAAAACTAGTTATTGTACCACATGTAACTATTTGATTTCTCTGTTGGCCACACCAATTTTTAACAATAAAAATGGATGAATTTTTTTAACAAAAAAGACTAGTTTGCTCTTTGATCTAATAAATATGGATTAATTTATTTATTTTTAAGTAAAAAAGACAAAATACAATCCATACAAGGACCTCTATGATATTTTTATCACTCTTATTCACATTCCCACAATCAAGAAATTAAGGTGGTGTTAGTTAAAAGGCTATTGATACATTGTGTTACATGTTAATTAATTATTATTATCATTATTTTATTAGGAGATTTTATTTATGAATGAGATCTTTTTAATTAGAAAGTATGTTAGAGAGATATTAGGAATTTTTTTTTTTTTTTTTTTTAGAGTCATTTATTTTGGTTCCCTTAGCTTATAAGTCTTTTCTGCAATAAACCTATGTAACCTTTATTTGGAAAAAAAATAGTGTGATTATTTTTAATTGATAAAAGACTATAGATGAGGTTTATAAATTATTTTTTCCAATTGATAGCAATAAAAAGGAAGTCACACTAAACCAATTTTTAGGAGATTTAATATTCTCTTTAATGACTCTAAGGTATGAAATTCCCTTCGACAAGTTTCACTTATTCAACATAGATCATTTGCCTGTGAATAGTTCAATAACAAGATCTATCAGCATCGAAGCCAGAAATAATCAGTGATTTTGGTACGAGAGAGGAGTTAGAGTCATTTAAAGTAAGAACATAGTCAAGAATTGATTAGTTCATACTCCAGATGAGAGAATTGATGATTTTCACTCAAAACTTTGATAAGGGAAAAGGGGTTGACTGCAGTAACAATAATGTTAACAAAAACAAAAGTCGACTAGAGAAACAGTAAAATCGATTAGAGACTGCGACAAGATTCAGTGTGGTTCCACGATATTGATGGGACAGAAGATCCTCTAATTTGGTTGCACCGATACGAAAAGTTCTTTGCGAATCAGAAGACAACTGAAATAGACAAAGCAAGTCTACCCGCTTTTCACTTGACAGGAAAGGCACAATTGTGGAGTAGGAAGAGGTTAATCTTTCATGGAAAGCATTCAAAAAATATTGTACCCTACGGTTTGGACCGCCACTGCGCGAGAATCCTTTGGGGGAATTAGCAAAGTTGAATCAAATAGGATCGGTGGAAGACTATTTTTGCAAATTTCTAGAATTGTTAACCTGAGTAAATTCCATGAGAGTGGATCAACAAATTAATTCATATACTATAGGATTATCAGATTCAATCTGAATAGATGTGGAGATGCAGAAACCTAAAAAATTGGTCATGAACTTGTGACATAAAATATAAACTAACTCAAGTTGTCGACCTACGTAGTTGGGAATCTACAAAGGACTCAGGTGCTAGCAAAAAAGATCCTCTTTTTATTAAAAAGTTGACTCGTGTAGAGATGGTAGAGTGAAGAGACTAGGGTCTTTGCTACAATTGTGACGAACCATACTCGTTCAAGCACCAATATAAAAAATAATTTTGGTTTGAGATAAAAGATCTCGACTATCTTGCACAAAATCAAGAGGAGTTTAAATCTCAAACTTGCAGACAAGATATGTTAATTAATTATTAATAAATTAGTTTATCATTATTTTGTTAGAAAATTTTATTCACGTGTATTTTACATCTTTAAGAAAGCTTTTTAATTAAAAGTATGTTAGAGAGATATTAGAAGATATTAAGAATATTTTTTTATTTAGAGTCCTTCATTTTGGTTTCCTTAACTTATAATTTTTTTATTCAGTAAACCTATGTAACCTCTATTTGAGAGGCTAATTGGTAGCAGTAAAAGGAAGTCAGAGTAAACCAAATTTCATAAGATTTAAGATTCTCTCTAATAAGTTTTAAGGTTAAAAATTTCCTTTAATAAGTTCCATTTGTTCAACATAGTTCATTTGCGAGGAAGAAGTAAAAATCAAGAAAAGAATCTTAACAAGACAGACGAATTGCCCATGAATGACCGGTAACAAGATCCATCAATTGGGGCCGTAACGCCTTGGCTCAAATTGTTTCTACTTTCTTTGCTTACAAGGGCTTATCATGTTTTGAATATGCTGTCTGCAAACCCAAGATTTCTTAGTATGCCAAGGACATTCATCCACATGCCATGTTCCTAAGTACATCACATGCACTCGACCTATCAATCTCCATATTACATCCTGGCTTTACTAAGCTTTATAATAAGTTTATAGGAACCCTAATGCATCTACCTATAATCTCTTATAGATATCGTTGCATAAGAAATAACAACACAAACCTATTGGTAGTTGGATCAACATCATAACACAAATCAACAAACTCTCATCATCCAGACATAGTTGTATAAAATGAGTAATGTTCGGATAAACCAGTAAGACTGATCATCAAAGATTCGAGTGTGCCTTCCATGAATGCCACAAATCTGAAGAAAAATTGTCTTTCTGTACAAAGTATGCTGTTCATACATCCAGTAGTCTTATCAAAGACGAAGACCAAACCATGGAGCTTTGTAATACAGGCAGACTAACATTATCAAACTGAACCGACACTTTACAGCACACTGGAATTTAAGAAAACCAATAACCGAGCTTTGCAAGCCACACCAATGAATGAAATTAGAAATGGTTTTAGCCTTTTGGTTCCCCATGCTCCTAATTCTTCTTTCAGGTTTCTCCTGCAAAATATAGAAATAAGAAAGTATCTTTTAGACAAGGATAGACGCATAACAATAAGCAAATACCACAATCAAAATGATGGATGAAAGCAACATTTTGTACATGTTATACAAACTGATAAGAGGGTTAGCACCCCAACTTGCACTACTGCAACAAGAGTAGTTTTGATTGGCAAGGAGTAATCTCAGTTAAAGTTGCTGATTTCTACAAATGGCTCATTATAAATGTTTAAATCTGTTCAGCACTTAGCATAGCTTGCAACAAAGCTTCAAATCACTTCACATATTAAGCTCAAAATATATTAAGAATAGGAAAGGGCATGGACAGGAAAAAGAAAATGGATAACTATCATATTATTTCCTTTTCACTTTTTCTCAGTACTTTATCTTTTCTTCTTCCTTTTACCTTTCTTCTTCCCTCCTTTAATACTCCTTTTTCCTTGCCAATGAGCAAGCCAGCACCACTGCCAGTAGCTGTACAGGCTAGGAGCTGGTAACAAACAGTGTCAATTTGGCCAGATCTCATGCCACCAAGTGCCAATCTGGATCAGAGAGCCTGGATCAACACTGGCCAACCTCCCTAAGGCCTTGGCAATTGAAAACTGGATTGGTGCCAGCAGCTGAGGAGGAGAAAACAGAGAAAGGAAAGAAAAAAAAGAAAAAGAAAAAAAATAGCTCTCCAACTCAACATTTTTCTTTTCCTTTTTCAAACGCACTTTGCCAAATCATTATATTTATTAGTAGTTTTTATGGTTCGTAAGGTATATTCCATGAAATAGTCTTCCTGTTTGTGTCTCAAACCAAATGAAAATAGACCAATGTCATTGAATATTGGCTCAAAATGGCAGATTTGGTATTTATTCCTAACAATTAATTAACAGCCGACTTCCAAAACAATAATAGGTCCAAAAGAAACAACAGTAATAATTAAGCAAAAAATTGTAAATACAAAAACAAACAAACCCTATGCCGATGCCATAGAGCCCATTACAAAGCCTTCTAGAGCTGCAGTTCAGAAGTGTTAAACAATGTTCCATCATAGCAATGATAATAAGCAATCAGGCTTCACCATATTTAAAAACTAAATATCTAACATGCATACAGACATTTATCAATTCTTAGCCCGAGAAGCATGTACGTAATCAATTTTGTAAGTCATTAGATGGTAACATAGGGAACAGAAATGAATTATCTATATAAAGTAACACTTCTTGGAACCAAACTTAAGTACATCTATCTCTTCCTAGAAAACTGTCAAACCCAGAAATGAGGACTTTACAGGATCAAAAATCACAAAACAACCTTAAATCAATAGACCAAATTAGAAGATATCTTGAATAAAGTTAAACCATTGATTGCACCAAAAACCTTCAATGAAGCATATCTATAATCTAATTCCAAAGGTTCCACAAGTACCTAGTCAAGTAAAGGCTTCCTAGCAAGCTATACGTAGTAATTCATATGTTATAAGTTCTTATCCAAATCTATCACAAGAAGTTAGATGCAAGAATGAAAACCGGGAAATGAGAAGATTCTCGTCACCTCACTTCCTTGTGAAGGAATCCACAACAAGAAACTTCTTCAAGCACCAGGGTGTTGGAACTCTAAAGAACCAAAACACCTCAAACCATAATACCTATCTGGTCTAACCTAATCAAATATATACATTTTTACTCTTTCATTTCATGTCCTGTAGTCTAGCAATTTACAAGAAATACCATCAGAACAACTCGCAAACTACAAGCAAAATGTAAACAAAAATTCCTCTTCAACATATCAAACTACAAGCAAAATAACATTGTAATGACAAAAACCAAGTAGTATTATGAAGAACCTGAGATGGAATCGACCAAGTAACACGCCAAACAAGAATAAATAGAGAATGCGGGTCTAATACCAAACAAAGATTTCAGAAGTAGTAATATAATTTAAAAAAAGAAATTGATTTTGGTCATATATAAACATAAGAAAGAAAAAGAACATGAAGGAAAGAAGTATAATTTGATGGATTGAGAAGAAAACTAACCAGAGATGTGGATTTGATTGAAAAAGAAAAAGAAGAATTGAGATTAGCCAACGTGGAAGGGACCAATATCACCACTTCTGAGAGAGGCAGCGACTTCATCAGCAATTGTCAAGCAAGAACAAACCCACCCACTTAAAGCTACCCACACCATCTTTGCCATCTCTAGAGCCACGCCCAATGGCATCGTCATTTTCTCCCCTGCTTGCTTTCTCTTTGAAATCAACAAGTAATTAGTGGTGTGGTTATTTTAAAAGGAAAGGAAACCCAATTTTGTGTATAATAATCAACCCTTTTGAGGAAAGAAATACAGGAGATGATTGAGAATCAAGTTTGGGTAAAGTGAAAGTGAAACGCAAGACTTAAGATTTCGTGCCTATCTTTCCTGTTTCCTTTTTCTTGGTTAATTACAGGCCGGTCGTCTGATTTGGTTTACTAATTATATTGGTTGACATGCATTAGCCAATGCCATCTCGCCACCCAATCTTTTTGTTGTTAGAATAAATGTATATTCCACATGAGTTCCTTTTTCTTTTTTTACTTTTTTTAAATATTAATTTTTTTTAAAAAAATTTCAAGGTTGTAATACGCTTTTAAATTTTACAATTTAGTCATTTCTCTTCGTCGTTTTAATTTTAAGACATTAAATTTTTATTCTTTCAGTTAAATTGTGCATTAAGTTAATGATATCAAAGGTAAGATAATTTTTTAGCCCTTAATATTTACATTTTTTTTTCTCAATTTAGTTTTTACCCTTTAAAAGTAAAAAAATAATTAAAAATTCATTCCTTTTTGTATTTTAAATAAAAAGCATTAAAATTAAAAAATATTTTTTAAAAAAATTATGATTAAAATTAAAAAATCTTTAAAATTCAAAAAATAAAAATAATTTTCAAAATATAAAAATAAAATAAAATTCAATATTATCTAAATTAAATCAGACTAAACAATCGAAGTAGGAACAGACTGAAATAACTATTCGAGGAGAGATTAAAAATCAGTTGATCTATGAACTAGTATAGAATAATATTATTTTCATAGTTTAGGATTAGCTTGATGGGGACTTGAAATGGAGTCCATTTTCCTATCTCAAGGGCTACTAGTTTTTTTTTTTAGGAGTTATGATTTTCTTGCATTTCTTTTATCATTTGAAAATGTTTCTTGCTGTTGCTGGAGTTGGGTTTGGGTTTGGGGCAATCTAATTTGTTCTTATAGCCTTGAATGTTGTCCGGGTTAATATGAGGGTTAAATTAGCAAGTTATGCAGTCTGGTTCTCCGAGGTAGGGTAATTAGTGGTATGAAATCTAAAGAAAATTGGAAAGAAAATGTATTTTCTTTTTTCCATCCATTATTTGTTGAGTTAAAAAATGGAAAGAAAAAAATAAACATCTAAAAAATTCATAATTTTGAATTAATATATATATATGTATTATTTTCTTTATTTTCTTTCCTCTCATTATTGTAATTTGAAAAGATTGATTTTTATACATTAAGATAAAATTTATTACTCCTCTTATTTTCTTTCTTGTCATTTTCTTTTCCCAACCAAACACCATCAAAATTGATTTTTTTTTCAGTTTTTCGCTTCTTGCTATTATCTTTCAACTTTTTCACCCAACCAAACACACCCTAAATGGTGATGAAAATAGTGATCGTGTTTGGTATGTTGGATAAGTGTAAGCTTATGGTTGTGCATTGCTTTTGGTCCAAATATGCAAGATACTAAGAGTAATAAGTGAAAATATCACAATTTACTCTCTATCTTAATTCGATGTCCCCAACTAATGTTTCAACACTGGTTGGAATAAGGTAGATTAATAACAATTTTCAAAGAGAATAAAGCTAAGTGAAAGATGACACACAAGATTTATTAATGTAATTTGGATAACAATCTTAAATTCAATCTGCCCTTACAACGGTTACGATCAATAATCCCGTTTAACTCTAAAAAAACGTATAAAAATGAGTGTAATAAACAAACCAACTACAAGTAGTAACAAGACACAAAAACAGGTCAAGCAAAAGCACTCCGAAGATACATTCAATGTGCATGGATGCTGCCTATTTATAGGTTATGGCAGACAGCTTTCCAAGTAACTTCAAGGAGATGCTAGAGTCTTTGGGTACTGCGAGCAAACTGACGTACACTCTCCACAAATAACAGTAAAGGAATCGGTGATGTACTCAGCTTGGTTACGCCTTCCAGCAGGGATTCCTAAGCATGTAAGATTGGTATGAGTGTTTAAACTTTATGCGAATCCTCTTAAGTCAATTTGATATTTGATATTTGATGCAACACAACATAGGATGAGCAACGAAAGCTATTTCACGAATTGTCTTGAAAAAGAAATTTTAACAAGTATACAATTTAACTAAAAAAAGAGAAGATTTTTCTTGTTAAGAGAGAAAAGTAAATAACTAGTTGTTTTCTAAATTAGTTACAAAACTTACAAGCTAGCCTATTTATAGATAAAACAACATTTTGAATTGAAGAAATTATCCACAAAAATCTTCTATTTGAATTTAGAATAACAAGTCTTTATAAACTAGTAAACTCAAAACAGCTTACCCTCTAAGTAAGATTAAGTCAAAGGCTTAAAGATAGAATAAGTTTTTTTTTTTAGTGAAAAAAAGAAATTACAGCTCGAAGATCAAACATTGAAAAAATTCATTACATAATCTTTATCAAATAACTGCAAACTAGGTTCCCTATCTCTCTTAAGCTTGATTATCTTATCAGCAAGGCTATTCTCTTCTCTTGGAATATGTTGAAGATTCCAATGACTTAATTGTTTCAATATTAGTAGGATTCTCGTAACTAAGGCAGAATTAGAACCTTTACGAATTCTTTCGTGAATGAGGTTAACTGCTTCGAGATTATTAGTTCGTATGATAACTTTCCGAAAGCCACGATTAAAGGCAATTTGCAACCCATCAAGGATGCTCCATAATTCTGAATCGATAACTTCACAATTACCCAAATACCTAGTGAAGCCAACAATCCAAGTGCCCTGATGATCTCGCAAAAGTCCTCCAGCTGCAGCAAACATATCCTCATATTTGACCGAACCATCTGTGTTCAAGTAAACCCAACCATCAGGATAGCCAGGATCAAAAACCATGCTTGAGAGTTTAGAGCCATTTAGTTCGGACATCGAAACATATTGCTTCTCCCAGCAGAGGGAGTTTTTGATAACCTCATCAGTACTCAAAGAAAGACCTTGAAATATGCCAAGATTCTGATTTTTCCACATTCGTCAAATGATAATCCCGAATAAACAAGGCCAATTAACTTTAGCCACTAGCTTTATGTCCTCCTGATTTAGTAAATTGAGCTCCATCCACTCATGAAAGGACCCTACAAAAAAAAAAAGAATGTTTACCTGTAGGTATTAGCTGCATCCATATCTCCCTTGCCGTTTTGCAATCCCGAAGCACATGTAGAATATTTTCAAAATTATGGCCGCAAGTACCACAAGCAGTATCTGAACCCAAACCTCTTCGACTTCTTTCGACATTAGTCAGTAAACGATGTTTCAAAATAAGCCAAATGAACACCCTAACCCTTTGTGGCCCATGATACTTCCAAGATAACTTCCAAACTTTCTCTTTCGCATTCCAAAATTCTTCCCGAATTTTCTTGTACGCACTTTTAACTGAAAAAACACCAGACGTGTTCCCCCCCTAAATAATTATATCCACACCAGAATTAGGATGAGGTGGCGAAATTCCAACAATCCACTGGATGATATCTTCATGTAACCAAAGGTGAAAAAAGTCCAAATTCCAATCCTCATTCTCTGTGACCATATTACTAAGGGAAATATCCATATCTAAGCTAGAACTACAGGCTATCTTTATGGATAACGGCCCAACGTTAGGAATCCAAGGATCCTTAATATTGTGTCCATCTCCCACAGACCAGAGCAAATTCTCCCGTACGAGCGTCCAAATCTTCAATAGTGATCTCCACAAAAAAGAACATATTCCCCTCGATAAAGACTCTTGTATTCCACATTGAACCCCATACTTGGACCGAAGCACTTTGACCCATAAAGAAGAATGATCAGTCACTAATTGGAATCCCAACTTCATAATGAAAGAAGTATTATGGTCCCGAAGAGCCCTTAGACCAAGGCCACCATACGATTTAGGCTGACATATCGCATCCCAGTTTACCAAATCAATTTTTTTAGTACCACTAGTAGACCCCCAAATGAATTGTCTAACCATACTTTCGATCTCATCACACAAACCTTTAGGGATAAGCATCGATTGCATAAAGTAACTCGGAATTGATAATAAGACTGCTTGAGCTAAAGTAATTCTGCACGCAAGATAAAGTTGTCGAGCGTCCCAACTGCAAAGTTTACTCTTCACCTTATCCACTACAAACCGCAGAGTATTATTCGTAACCTTCTCATGAAAGAGTGGAACCTCTAAGTACGAACCAAGGTTCTGCACTACTTGGAATCCAAAAAAACCACTAATATGCATTTGAATGTCCTCATCCACTCCTTTAGAGAAAACCATATTTGACTTCTGAAGGTTAAAATTATGCCTTGAAACCCCACAAAAAGATTCTAAAACTTCCTTAATAACTCGTGCCTGTTTCACTTCTGCCTGACCAAAAAGAATCAAATCATCTTCAAAAAAGAGATGAGAGAGAGACGGACCCGATCTATTCAACCGAATGGGCGACCATCTTCCATCTGTAATAGCTACGTGAATACCATGCCCTAGCCACTCCATACACAGGATGAAAATGTATAGTGAAAAAGGGCACCATTGACGAACTCCTTTTGCCGGTTTGAACTTATGAGAAGGTAGTCCATTCTAAAGTACATGCACTGTTGAACTAGAAATGGCTGACATAATTACATTACGAAGAAAGTCAGGAATACCTGCGGCCTGTAAAGAAGCATCAATGAAGTCCCACAAAACACGATCATAGGCCTTTTCGAGGTCTATTTTAATGGCCATCCATTTTTTATTTTTTTGCTTACTCTTCATAAAATGAATGACTTCCTACGCGATGATGAAATTGTCATTTATGTTCCTTCCTGCGATAAATTCAGCTTGTTCTGGTTCTATAAGCTTTGGAAAGACCATTTTAAATCTGCTAGCAATAACCTTCATCACAAGCTTGTATAGGACCGAACAAAGGCTGATAAGGCAAAACTGCAAGAGACATTCCGGGTGTTGTACTTTAGGAATCAAGACAATAAAGGAATTATTAAGGTCTGATTCAATGGTATCACCAGAGAAAATCTTCTTGACCCATTCACAAATCGAAGGTCCAACAAACTCCCATTGACTCTGATAAAAGATAGCGTGTAATCCATCACTGCCAGGTGCTTTTAAAGGCACCATGTTAAAAAGTGCCTTTTTAATCTCCTCATTAGAAACAGGCATACTAAGGAGTTGAATTTTTTCTGGCTCAATACGCGAGAAAACACCATCCCCAAGACTGCCTATTTTCCTAGATTGCTCCCCATAAATTTTTTTGTAGAAATTAACCGCTTCCTGCTTCAATTCTTCTTCATCCATAATCCACTCTCCCGCTTGATTTTTTAGAGCAAGAATACGATTCTGTTTCTTTCTCTGTAGAGTTCGCCTATGGAAAAATCTTGTGTTACGATCCCCAAAAGCTAACCAGTCACACCTAGTCTTCTGCCTTCACAAGAGTTCCTCATGATGTAACACTAATTCAAGCTCCTCACGGATTTCTAACTCAACCTGATGTAAAAAAGTCGAGCTTCTTCGATCAATCGCCTTCTGGACGTTATCTAGTTTTTTCTTCAAAAAAAACTTCCTCTGCATAATGTGATCATAAACCTCCTTATTCCATAATTTCACTTTATCAGTGAAATTAGCATGAGTAGTTGTCATATCTCTCATAAAACTCCAATTATCTTTAACAAACTCGGAAAACCCAGGATGTTCAACCCAACCGACTAAGAAACAAAAAGGTCTCCTAGAGGAAGGCTGAATTTCTGGCATAATAGATAATTTGAGTGGTCTATGATCAGATTTTAGCTTCTGCAGATGTAGAACTTTGGATAAGGGAAATTTTAGGCTTCAAACATCATTACAAATTGTCCTATCCAATCTCTCAAAAACTTCCCCTCCATTCCAAGTAAAGTTGGGACCACTAAACCCCAAATCATGTAAACCCATGGAATCTATGAACTCACTAAAGAGAGTACACCTTTTCTCAATGACCCGACCACCTCTTTTTTCTCTCGAATCTAGAATAATATTGAAATCCCCAATCGCTAACCATGGAGTCTCATCCTTCGGTACTGTATGCTTGAGAGCATCCCATAATTATTTCCGCTTTTGACTATTAGGATTGCCATAAACAAAAGTGACCAACACCGGTTGCCGGTATGACTTCCCAGAAATTTTAAGAAAAATGAATTGGGAATGGTTACCCAAAATATCAACAGAAATGGTATCCTTCCATCCAATCCAAATTCCTCCTGAGAAACCCATAGCCTCCACACGATGCGAAGAGTCAAAACCAAGCTTAGCAATAACAGAATCCGCTTTAGAACCACTTACCCTTGTTTCTAAGAGGCCAACTAAATCAGGTTTATGCTCTCTATTATACTCCCAAAAAATACGAGAAAATTTCAAACCAGCACAACCTTGACAATTCCAACAAAAAATAAATAAAATTCATCATAATTTTAAAAGTAACAAAATAAAGAATATCACCAACTCATATAGATGTGGACCTAGGACCAACAGTTTGTCCCTCAGCACTACCTCCCATCCTTTCTGCTCCATGCCCAACTTGCGAATTGACAAGATTCACCATAGAACTAATAGTTTTTTCAAAGGAATTCAAAAAATTCCAGCATTTTTTAGTCTACCTCATTTTTCCTTGAACGAGCGATTAAGGGAAGTTCCACCACAATTATTACCTATTTTATTCTCCGAACCACGGCATCTGAAAACAGAAAAAAAATTTATTAATACTAACTAAAATATTTTTCTTGTTACCTTTTAGCATTTTAGTCGCATTATTATCATTAAAACTAACAGTTGAATGGTGCTTTGGGTCTAAAAATGTCACATCTAATTTAGCCATTGATTCCTTAGGGCCTTCAAACATAGGATTATTGTGGACTAAATTATTCTCCATGTTTCCAGAAGAACCCGAATGCACTTCTACAATTTCCTGTTCAAATAAACCATTAGTAGAAAAACCATTTAAACACCGTTTATCCAAACTGAAATTTTGTTTATCTAATGAAGGCTTATCAAGACCTCCAAGGGATAACCCATTAAACGGTAATGGACCGTCTGGTCCAGTCCTTTCTTTACTCGGCCCACCATGCTGAAAATCCATTGGCCCACTTTACTGCGCCTCACCCCCCAACAAGCGCGTTGAACCTGCAGTCGGCAATAAATAAATTGAATTACAGTTGGACAATTTATTTGACTGATCCTTGTCCTTTTGCAGTAAACCATCTGACCCTACAGGCTTTTTCCCCAAAGACTTAGAAATTTTGTCTCCCTTCAATCGACTTAGCCCAGCAAAACTCGACCCACTATCTCCTGAGCCCACAATAGGCCTAGCCAACTTATTAAACTCCCCCTCAGTTCCACGACCCAAATCAACTAAAAGGCCCGAATCACCTTTAAAAAAAACCCTATTTTCATTATACTTTTTACCCCTAGCCGCGTGACCGTTCTCCTTTTCACTCAAAATCCCCCCATCATCTCCGTTAACATCTCCCCCTGAGCCACCATCCACCATTAACGGCGCAAATCTAGAACCCAAAGAGTCCTTTCCAGATTTCGCACCTCCGCTAGCCCGAGAATCCCGTTTACCCCGCCGTGACTTTCTCTCGACCAACATCCAAGGTCCGTAATCGACTCCCTTTCCATCATTGTCTTCTCCCACACCATCACCGGAGGCCACCACTTCCTCAGTCCCCGGCCTTTCCAAAGCCACCTTAACCCCCACCGACGGGCATAGTTCTTTAACATGTCCGTACTTCCCGCAACTTAAACACACCGTCGGGAGTGCTTCGTATTCAACCCGTTGAATTACTCCATCCACCAAGACTGGTAAGTGGTTCGTCAAGATTAATGAACACGGCTAAACGGGCAAAACGTCCCCGAGTTCTGTTATCGGTTTGTAGGTCTAGTTTAACAACTTTCCCTATTGATCCGCCAATTGCTTCAATGATTTGTCTCTTGTACAGATAACCCGGGAGGCCCGGCAGACGAATCCAAGCCAACACCACACTGGGATAGGGTTGCTCTGGATTAAAAGTTTTCGTCCATGGTTGCACAGTGAAGTATTTCCCGAAAATAATCCATGGTCCTTGGGTTAAAACTTTATTGTAATCTTCCATTTCCTGAAATTTCACCAAAAAATACCCATTTGTAATATCCATTAAATGAAAAGAATTGACCGGTTTCCATAGATTAAGAATACGGTTGTATAGCACGTTATAACCAATGTTACGCCCGAGCAATTTAAGAATAATCGTCGATTCCATCTATTTGAACAGTATGTCTTTGATGCGATCCGAAAAAGCGATAGCCGGAATCCCATCAACCATTGACGTGTTAACATCTCCATCCTTTAAAACAAGATCACACTCGTTTCTTGTAAGATACTCATCGGGGGAAGTCAGTCCACCCCCCAAAAGTTTATCTTTGAAAGACATCATCGGCTGTTGATCCGAATCAACAATCATATTAGTAAACATAATTGCAATTTCAAACCATAATTCATATGATAGAAAAAAAAATAACCAAAATAAATCAAGTAAAAAATAGCAACAAATTCATTGCACTTTAATTGCCTCAACTCACTATATCAAGTGCTGTCCCAAATGGTGATCGAACGAACAGTGGAACAAAGACACCCCAAATATTTAAAGTCCCAACAATAAGAATTTAGATAACAATAGTACAAAAATAGCCATAAGGAGGCCTAAGCTGATAATCTTGTCCTGTTATTTCATATTGGTTGGTTGCATCGAATCGCATTGAGGTAGCTAGGGCATAATAAATTTTCCAGTCCATTTACTAGGGTGTTCTAGTTTTTTCAAGTGGTTTACTAGTGTTTTAAGTTGTTTTTGTATATGTTTCGTTTTAGCGTTTCTGTTCGTTTTGGAAGTTAATAATGTTTTATGCTTTTTATGAGTGTTTGAATGTAAATAAAAAATGTCCTTTGAGCTTAGTTTTGGTGACTGTAGGTTGGAGATCAAAGGTTGGTGAAATATGGTAGAAAATTGTTCATGATTGAAGTAATTTGGAACATGACTTGGACTATTCTATTCCCAAGTATCGACACCTGACTCGGATATCAGTACCCTTGAAATCAATATCTTAATGAAGATTTGAGAAAGGCATTATATCTATACCTACTTTTGAGGTATCCTAGCCGCTAAGCAGTTATTGCTTGTCGGCTCTCATTGGCGCTTTGGTGATGGGGCTACGATTGATGTGTTTAAGGACCCGTGGCTTGGTGATGATAATAATTTTTATGTTGACTCTATTCCTTTGTCGGGGTTGGAAGACATGAAAGCAAAGGACCTGCTGAAAATTGATGGTCGATCATGGGATAGGGATTTGTTTGGATGGTCTTCTGGCGCCTTATGATGTCTCCCGAATTTTGCAAGTGCCGGTGGCTTTAGTAGGGGCTCTGGCGGACTGTCGTATTTGGCATTATTCTAGTGATGGTCAATATTCGGTCAAATCGGCTTGTGCGCTTGCATTTAATAGAAGGGCTCGTAATGCTCGTTTGTTGCAGTCAGGCATATGGGCATCGTTGTATAAATGATTTCACATGGTGTCTTTTGCGGCAGTTCATTCCTTGTAAGGCTCGTCTTTTGGAGAAAGGAGTGGTGCTTCCGTTGGATTGTAGCACTTGCGATGAACCTGAGGATTTGGACCATGTTTTCCTCCGCTGTTCGCTTGATGTATACTATAGGTATGGCAGCAGGCTGGATTCACTGTTCAGCATGCTACTGTTCTTGATTTTGTTGAACAGCAGCTTGTGGGGTGAAGCGGGGCATGATCGAGATCGTCTGCTTACACTTCTTTGGAGCATCTGGTATCATCGTAATCTTCTCTGCTGGCAGCAAAAAGTGGTGCCTGTTTCCCATGTTGTTTTCTTCGCTGAAGCGTATTTGATGGAGTGGAGGGAGGCGACCGGATTGCTTGGTCGGGTCCAGCCGCAGCTGTCTTTCGCGCCAGGGTGCTGCTAACTGGCAGCCGCCGCCTGCAGGCATGTTGAAATGCAACGTGGATGCTGCTCTCTTTCGAGAGGAAGCCGCGGACTGGGCTGCTGTTCTACGTGACTGGCGTTGTGATTTAGTTGCATGCGGTACGGGTTATCTTGGTGCGAGTTTGTCTCCTTTGCTGGCGGAGTCAATGGTGGTACGAGAGGCACTGTCATGGCTCCACTCGTTGGCCGTTGATCGGGTCGTGATCAAGTCTGATTCCTGTAGACTGGTCCAAGCTTTGTTTGGTCGGCATGCTTGCTCTGCTGATTGGGGAATCTATTTAGCCGACTGTCACATTCTTATGGATCACTTTAGGGGAAGTTTTGGAATGGTTTTGAAAAGTGAGGTAGAAAAATGTTTTTAAGTAGTGATTTTGAAAAATTGAGCGTTTGATATTATTATTAAAAAGTGTTTTTGAGAAATAAAATGTATATTTAGATATGATATTATAATATAATAAATATGTGCTTAAATAATGTTTAAATTAATTAATATTATAATATTTTAAAAATAATATAAAAAATAATTTATTATAACTTATTGTTAATATTTTAATATATAATATTAATTTTAAATATTTTTAAGTAATTAATATTAATTATTTATTAAATTTAATTAAAATATATAAACTATATTTAAATTTTTAAATATAATAATTAAATATTTGTAATTAAATATTTAGAAGAAGAATAAATAAGATTAAAAAAATAATATCAACCCAAAAGCGCTTTTTGTTGAAAAAAAGCATCAAATTTCTATTTTTTTATATAAGAAAAAGCACTTTTATTAAATTAAAAAAAAATTTACTATTACGTCTGTTGTTTAATACTTTTAATATAAAAGTACTTTTTCTTCTAAAAGCCCATCACGGGGCTTTAGTATGGTTTCCTTTCAATGGATTCGAAGGCTTGCAAATCGGGTGGGGGATACCTTTGGCTCGTGCTGCCTTGACTAGAGCAGACTTCTTCCAGTGGGATGGTATCCCCCGATATCTCTTCGCAAATTTTGTCTGATGGTACTTCTTGTAATGAAGTTACAAAAGATAGCACGAATAAAAATGAATGTATCGAATACGCCTACTGACTTAAAATTAATTTATGTTTTTTTTTATTAAGTTTATCCTTTAAAAAAATAATAATGATGTTCATTGATGGATAACATTGTTAGTTGATGTACAGATATTGAAATCTGATTATTTATGCTCAGATTTGGTCTATGAAAAGTTCAAGAAGATGTTAAAAAGATATGTATTTGAGCATCAATTATTCAAGACAAGAGGCGTACAAAACAAATTAACTATCAACTAGTAATTAATGATTAATTTATTCATACGCATCCTCTTAATTAACAGCAAACATGATTTTTTATTTTTTTATTTTAATATTAATAACTAAATGATTTTAGACAAACTTTACACCATTAATATATATATATATGTATATGACAATAATATACCATAAATAAATAAATAAAAATTGATATTAAAAATTAAAATTGGATATATGTTTCAAGTCGGAAAAAATGAAAACTTTGAACTACGTAATTACAATTGAGTCATTCAAGATCCAATTTAGTTTGAATAAAAAATAATATGGCTTAAACTCAAGAATGATACAAACCTAAGAAAACAAGAATAAAACATAAATGATTTGAAGGTGTAAAATTATCCATACTTGAGATAATTCAAAATCAAAATGCTCAAACTTAGAATAACCTGACCCAAAGGGTCCATACCAAAATCCAATCCAATCAATCCACCCATTTGCCATCACTACTGATGTGCAGGATTAATAACATTAATAACTTCGGAGTATAGATCATATAAGCCCTAAATGAAAATGGAAGATACATTGTGGTCAAGATGACATACAAAACGTATATTAATGTTCTTCAGAAACAGAAAAACAATGGAAATAGAACAGCGGCAAGTGCGCAAGGCCATTAATAGAGGTAAATAAGGCATGTTACTCATCATCCTTGTAAGGATACTCTTCTGGAACTTGCTTCAAAAGTTTAACCTGCAACTCATATGCATCATCTCCTCTAAGCATATCACGAATCCAGGTGACTTCCGTCTTCATTGCCACCTGAACAACAGAGGGAATCGCATAATGTAAAAAATTACAAAGAGACCCAATTGCCCACAAGTACTGAGGATTTGGAATATTCTAATGCAAAAAGTGGAAATATGTCCCAGTTTTCTATTTCAGCCTCCTATTCTTTAAGTAGAGGATGAATGAATTATTGTTCCGTGAAGCCATCAACAGACTTTAAAAGTGCACTGATTAAAGCTAAGAGGCATGGCATTAAATAATAATCTGGCTTCGACGTATAAGAAGCTAACAATAGCACGTCATTGAAAAATTATAGGTGAACTTCCGTACAACACGAATATCTTTTACCTGTTGGAAAACAGAGAATACTTTTACTCTGATTGAACTGCTAGTAATTAGGAATGATTCAATGCATACAATACCTATGAAGTTCATGACTTCCATTCATGGCTATGATTATAATAGATAGCCACATAGTTCCATCTCTCTAGATATCATGATTAAACTCACACTTTAAGCAAAATGATAAAGAGGTGTAAAGTTTTTATATGTTCTATACCAATAATACACAAAATAAATGAGATTTAGGGCATCAATGTACTACAACAGCCATGGCATGATTGAAGTGGTAGTCAAAGACCAAAGATGTCTCCATACTTCAATTGCCCATCAAATGCAAAATAGATTCATAGTCTAGAAACCATAAAATAGAAGGGGATCAAAGATGTCTTTCCACTCACCATCTCTAGGGCTCCTCTTATGACTCCACTTAAAATGTTGCAATAGTAGAGGCCTTGACAAGTATCAGGAAGCTCTACAAAGTCCACAAGGGGATTATCCTCCAAAACAATGCTGCAACAAGTGCCATCAGCATCCCAATTCATGACAGATGCAGTGACCCCAAGGAACATTTTGAAACCCACCTATAAAGAAGCTTCATTAGGGCTAACAAGAATGGGGGGCTACTTCATACTCGTTAAAAAACAGAACTAGGATGACATCGTAATAGCTCCAGTACAAACAAGTCCAGCATAAAATATTAAATCATAAATCTTTCAAAAGCCCATGTGTGTTCATTGAACAGTGAAATAATCTATCTGAAAAGGGGAAATGAATAAAAAATGAAGGCATCCGTATGTCTTCATGAAAATGCATGTCCACAATCATACATGTTTCCATGCACATGTTTTGTTAATCTATTTTCAATTGACAATTTATGTACCAGAGAACAAGAATGCATATACCATCATCCATAACAGTCTGCTAAAGCATAGCCTGTAATATAGATCTACTTGAATGGAGAAAATAAATTAGTGGTGCAGTTGACCTGCTGTAACAAGCAGTCAATCATACATTGTTTTGGCAGGAAAGCAACTGATAAGCAACTCGGTCAAAGAGAATATTGCCACTCTGTTACTGCATATATGTAATAACGAAGCATGCTGGCAGCAGCATGGAAAAGTGTTTAGGTGTGATAAGGGAGGCTCTAATGCACAAGCCATGTATTGACACATATCCAATAATGAGAAGTTTAGATGGTAACTAAGTAGGCTTTAAGTCTTAAATATATGTTTCTTCAAGTAAAAGTTGAAGGTTCTTAAATATATGTTTCTTCAAGTGTCATAGTAATCCTTACAATATTTTGGGTAGTTATAAATGCACATTCTGAGTTTAGGGAGCTAGTTCGGGTTCTTCTTATGTTATAGCCTTATAGGGTCTTTATTTATAGTTTAGGCGTTCTTTTATATTTAGTTTTTATTTGGAGTCCAAGTAGCTGTAGAAGTTCTAAGTGCTAATTTACTCGTAGCTGTTGAAGTTCTAAGTGCTAATTTACTCTTTCTGGATATATCCAATCTTAGTTTAATCTCTATTGAGATAGAGAATTCTTATTACCATATCCCACCATTATGCTCTTTTATTTGCGATAGAACCAACCCAAGCTGTCTATTCTCCCCATTTTCTATATTTAATTGTCTGTTTCATGGAAATCCCAAATAAGCAAATTGTAATAAAGTCCTAATATCTGTTCCTCGTAATCTAATAAGAGATTTACTCATATATTTATTACACTGACCAATATTCAAACTCATACATCTTCATTAGTTATTTCAATCAATCAGTTAGTCTTTGCTAATTGATTTTTATCAGCTCAAAACCAAAAAAAAAAAGAAAAAGAACAATATGCTTAAAGATAACAGAATGCAAAAATATGCACTACTCCAAATAGCATTATATGAACGGCAGATCATAGAGCAATTGTGGAACAGATGAAAGAAAATTTGATTCAATATAGATAAACCCAACAGTAATTGTACACCTTTGCAATCATTTCCGCTGTCTCCTTAAAGTCAACACATCTGGACACATTTGATTTTGCTAGAAACTCATCAATTAGTCTAATTCCTATATTATAGCCCCTGCGTGGTACTCAAAATAGCTTTAAGTAGTCAGAAATTTGTCATTATGTAATCAAGTAATTAACTAAATTACATAAAACAGAAAGCTATCAATACTGAGATATGCTAGCAATCCAAAATGCACACAGTAACAAACAAACAATAAAGTGTATCCACAATCCAGTTTCTGAATTTAGCTGACATGCCAAAGAGGAGAAAGCACATCCAAGAAGACATCAATTCAGTCAATAATCTAAATAGTACGTAACTCCTAAACTGATTATTCTCCCTCCCTCCATTCCCCATGCAAATACCAGTCACTTGAAAGCAATCACCTATTTACCTGCTCTCTCTTTTTCACAGATCTTACAAAATCACCATCTCTGCTCTAATAATAATAAAAATTCAGAAACATACATTTAAGATGTCTCGTCAAATTCATGCATAGATCGCCCCCCCCCCCCCAAATTCCCACTGTTGAAAAATAATGAAAAATGAAAGCTTTTACTAACACCAAGTTCCTCCCAAATTGAATCACAGGATAACCCCTATCAGCAGAAGTAGATCACTGTTTCTCTAAAGAAACATGTCAATGAATTCCCTAATTTCCTGGTCATCAAAATCCATAAATAAATAAGAGAACAAACATCCTTCCCAACAGCCAAATGGTATCTAAACTTATCTCCAAGGCCATCCCAACCACAATCATTTGACTTTCATAATAATTACAACATATAAGCTTAATTAAGATCTAAGAATGACTACAAACTGATCCATCTATTACACATAAGATTAGGCGACTGTCTAAAGAAAGGATATGCTAAAAAATTAATCCACTATGGAAATGAATGAGGACTGAGGAAATAGTTTTGAGCACAGAATAAAAATGAAGACATAGGTGTAGAATGCCCATTAACTCCTGGTTAAGTTGTAGAAAGCTACAGGAGTTTTTATGATGTTCCAATAACTAATAATGTTTGTGAGCCAATCCTTCATAGCATCAACTTGAAAAAAATATATGGCCTGAATGAGTGGAAGAGATGCATAAAGATGCATTTAGACATGCAAAGATACATCATATACACCACGCACATGTGCACCCAAATGTTGGTGTCTTAGAATCAGGCTCCTATCATGATAAGAAGATAGCATAGCAATATTCAAATACAATAGTGTTTTATTGGTAATTCAATGTCATAAAAAAAGAAGAGGAGTTAAACCTCGGCAAATCAATATAACAATGACATGAAACCCATCATAAATCAATCATAGATCAAATGGTTATAGTAAATAACTATTGAAGTTTGTCAAAAGAAAGAGTGTACATTTGATCAAGCTGTTTGTTAACCTCCTCAACCTCCTCCAAGTCAGTAAGCAATTGACGCACTATTGCTCCATAAGTCAAAGTGAATAGTTCTGCATTCTGCATCAGTTCAAGTTTTTCAAGTATCAGAAACATAACAATTATCAACAGCACGACAAACAGCAGTATAACTTCAGTTTGGTAGCCAAAAGATATTAAACAGATTCTACAAATCAAACCTAGAACAGATCCCTCCATCATAAAATCTCTCTTGCTCTCTCTTACGGCGATGAAGGAAATGAACAAATCCTCAAACGATAAAAAAGGAAATTAAAAGAGGTGAAATGGTCCACCAATGTTCCAAACAGAATGAGAAAAGTAGAAGAATTTTAGCTGTGTTTTATCTTACCACGCGTTCTACGCTGGCGAAGATCGCATCTCCGGATCGAGGAGCGGCGGGAGGCATTTTTCTTCAGATCTAATCAACTCAAATTCCGAAACTCGGTTCAAATTAAATTAGGTAAATGTTTACGCAAATTTCTATAATAACTAAAACCCGAAATCACATATTACCTGGAAGTGCTCAAAGGGAGGGAAGTACTGTAAAGACGAACGAAAAGGCCTGGACCAGTTGCTGTAATGAAAATTTCCTCTTCTATAAAAAAAATTGCAGTCGTCGTATTAGGGAAAATTCTAAAAAGAGCCCGCTTAGCCGTTGGATCAAAAGACACTGATGTAACCCATTGATAAAAAACAAAAGACCAAATAAAGCGGGATTACCCAGTTGCAAGTTCAGAAAAATAAAGATATCTCCTCTCCGTTTCACGAAATCTGAAAGGTAGAAAAGTGAGAGATCCAAAGATGGCACCAAATTAGAAGATGAGTTTTAAGGACGAGAAAAACCCACGACCTCTAGATGAAGACGATTTCGCGCTTCTCAAAACCTATAAGATCAACTTCTCTCGCCTTTTCATTTTTATTCTTGGGTTAATATATCACTTGCTACCTAAATTTAATTTCAATGGTCAATTTGGTACTTAAGATTATTTTCCAATTTGATACTTGAGTTTAACTTTAAATCTTATTTCCCAAAAATCTGATTGTTGACCTTAATAGTTTTCCTTAACTTCAAATAAGTAAGACAATTACCAATCATATAGCTAAAGCATCCGTTGTCAATACCAGACATGACACACATGATCAATAATGACCTTTAACAATTGATTTGTAATCAACATCTCTAATCATTTCTCCTCCACATAAGATTTTCCTTTAACATTGAGTGAGGCCATGAGTAATTGCAACAGTTATTATATTTGTTTGTTTCAGCCTTAACCTTCCAATATCTTGAAGCATCTAGGTTTGAAATGCCAGAACTTCACAATAGTGAAACATAATCTTATGATTGTGGCACCCCTACTTGTTTGCATGGATTAACACCGCCTTTATAAATCATTCTTTACAATCAGTGTTATTTGTGACTTTGAAAAAACACTGTAAGAGTTTATGTTATGACTTTCCTTTTCTTCTTGATGTATCTTAAGCCATTTTTTTTTTTGGATTTCTTCTTCTAATAGTAAGTATCTCACCAAGTTTCCTACTAGTAGTATTGGATTTTTTCAGCATAGACTGAGTTGCTACAATATCCTTTTGTGTAGCCTCCAAACAACCAGTCTTGACATTTAAGAAAGAATTTTCCACCCCCAATTGCTTGATCAACTTTTGATTCTCTTTATTCATACATGAAATCTCATCTACCAATTGAACATTAATATCACAATTTGATTCCTATTTCTCCAACATAGCCTTGTAGGCCTGCAAAAGTTTAACATTAGATTCATTATTTGAATCACCATCAGCGTCAATGTCAATTTCATCTAGTGTACTAACTTGTGTGGTGAAAGCAACATAGTTTCTTACATGATCATCATCTTCTTTGAACTACTAGAAGAACCCTCATCACTCCTGGTAACACATAAGGATTTTTTAGGGTATTAGCGCACTCAACTTATATGTGCTCAAATCCATGACATTCATGACATTTTATGCCCTTCTTTTTATCCTTGATAGCCTCATCATTAGTCACCACCCCTTTGTCTTTGTTTTTGGTGAAGTTTTTGGTAGCATTGAACTTTTTATTCTTCCTAAATCACTTCTTAAAGGCTTTATTAAATTTTTTTTCATTGATCACCTTTGGATATGCTCCTTCTTGATTCATCAAGATTGATCTCAAATGTTTGCAACGATATAATCAATTTATAAATCCTCATCCTATCAATTTTCTTGGTCTCTTCAATGACAATGACTTTGATGTCAAATCTCTTAAGCAAATATCTAAGAACTTATCTAACCAAATTCTAATTAAAGTATTCATGGCCAAATGCAAAAGCTTAGTTGGACAAATCATTCTCCTGCATATTGATAGTCTCAAAGTTTGTGGCAAGCATTTTCAACTTAGACTATTTTATGATGTTTGTTCCTTTATTAGCAATCTGAAGGATATCATAGGTTTCTTTTGTTATTCTGCTATTGGATATTCTTTTGAATTCTTTGCCATCTACTCCAAAAAATATATCATTCAGGGCTTTAGAATTTGTATTAGCCAACTTCTTTCTTTAATGGTCTAAGTGAGCTTAGATTAAAGAGCTTTTACGTCAGAAACATCAGTTTGATGGAGCTTCTTAAACAGTAAACATAACACACCAAGCCTTTTCATTCATAGACTTGATGAATGCATTCATTCTACTCTTCAATAGGTGTAGTTGGAACCATCTAACATAAGGAGATGAGAGATAGATGAACCTTCTGTTTCAAGCAAGAATCAACACTAAGAACACCACTTAATACGTCAAGTGTTAAACTCTGATGCCAATTTGAAGAAAACAATCGATTATTATAAGAAAAATATAAGCAATTATAATTGCTAGGCATAACAGTTGAAGAACAAAAACTCAAACACAATCAATTATGCAGTTTGATTTCCACCTACGTCTGTGGGGCTTTACCCGAAGAGATAATTCACTATTTTTAATCTTGTAGAAACAGTTATTTAAGTTTTACTATTTACCAGTGTAACAACCTCACATTTGCACTCAAGATCTAGATCTCTCTCCACTAGGTTTGTAATACCCCGCCTAGCGTAGTCTTGTTGATGATTTGTATGGCTTGAAAGTTAAGTACAAAATTAAGTCAAGGTAAGACTGATTTATGTTCTACTCGCCAGTGAGGTATTTGTATAAGCTGTGAACCATGAGCGGTGGACTGCTTAATTTATAGGTAAATCTGTTATGTTTCAGTTTTTGGGCGAAGTTTAAATTGTAGTTTTGTGTTTTGGCGTGGCCATTGTGAGGAACGCGACAAAAGTGTTTATTTTCTAAATTTTAGTATATTAAGTCCTTTTGTTTGTTTATGCCAGTAATGATTTGTAAGATTGTGAATCTGATTGTTTCTTATTTATGCGTGTGCCCCATATTATTCTGTTTAGTTAAAGCCTAGTTAGGAATTTATGGAATTTTAGTGATTATTTTAATGTAAGATTTACCTAGAATGATTATGTTGGCCATGTTAGAAAATGAGTGATCTGTTGTAATTTGGTGTAGCAGGTTAAACTAATTTCGCACTTTAGGAGCTTGGAAGCAATAATTTCCATTAAGTTTTAATTATATTTTTGTAAGTTCTCTCAAAGTTAATAAAATGTATAAATTGAACATTTTATTGATCTTAAGGGCCGAATAAGGGTGAGCCAGTGAACTTTGTAAGTTTGCAAGAGGCCATTAGAAGGCGTACTAAACCGATATTGGTCACTATGTCACAACACGGAATGAACAGTGTCACAACATAAGGAGTAGAATGAAGAAAACACGAAACTTCCTTCAATGTCACAACACAGCTTAAGGGTGTCGCGACATACCCCTAAAGATATCCCAATAGAAGTATACGAACTCCTCTATCACAACACAGGTCCTAGTGTGTCGTGACATCGACTTTAGACAAAAATTAACACGAGTCAAAGGGTATTTTGGTCTACACAATCAAACTTAAAGCTCGAGAACATCATCTAACCTAACGGCCACCTGAAATCTATAAATAAGCTCCTTTGTCACATGCTATAGACATTAATTCCTTAGTATAGTTTTCTACTTTTAATTTCAGTTCAGATTTTCTTTCTTTTAGTTTTTAGATTTATTTTCAAGTTGTTCTTATTTTATCTCGAGAGATTTAATTTGTGAAGACAATCAAACTTTATAGATTCATATTCATCTTGAACATAAATCAGGTGTTTTCTTAAACTCTACACCTCAATTCATTTATCATGTTCTCTTTTTATATCAATTCCATATTGTTTATGAAAACCATGATGAACTAATCCCTCTATGGAGGATTAGTGAGTGGATGTATGACCTACTAACTATTTTATAAGGTTACTCAACGGATTAGTTGTTTGGGAAAGAAAAAACCTAGACCCTAGGCCTGACAACCCTAGGAAGTCATTAAGGTGAGAATTAACCCAAAATTGGTTTCACTTATCTGTGAACACATTCACCCCAAACTAGTCTGAACTGTAAGGTTAGAAGATAAGTAGTCATTACTGACTCATTATTTGAGTGAAAGACCGAAAGATCCTGTTGGGATAGTAGCTAGTTGATTGACAAGGAACCCGAAGCGACAATTAACAGGGATTACCGAAGTGAGTTAATCACCTATAAGCATATATCACTTATTCTATTATTTGATCTATTGAATTTTATTTATTTATTATTGTTTTATTTTATTATTACAAAAATATTAAAAACTCATTGTATTTTACTTTTGTACTATAACTAAATTAAAGTACTAATTAGGTCTTTCAGTGTTTAGGTTAAAATTGACCTAGCATCACCTCTCTTGGGTACAATCACCGGAGTACTCACATACTCTATTATAACTATATTAAAACTAGACTCGTATACTTGTGTATACTGCCTTATATATCCATATATTTTACTACAGTATTCATACTCTGGACGTTAGTACATTTGGAGGCAGCCAGTTAGCATTGCATGCTATCCACGTGTTAGCTTAGGAAGAGAAAGCTATGAGATATATATATCAATGAAAACCTTTGTAGTGAGGGTTCTTTTTCTCTTTTCTTTTGCTTTGTTATACTTTGAAATCCTGTTAAGAATAGTTCATTATGGGAGAAGAAGCAACTGACCGATTCGAAAGATAAAGTTATGTATGAAGTAGTAGATATAGTATAGCAAATTTCATTGAGATTATCGGTGAGTTTTCAGACTATGCTATTCTTCATTGTCTTGCATATAACAATAAAGTGTGTTTGTCATAGTTAGAGTCTAGGTGAGAGCATGACCTTGGAAATGTGTTAAATGAAATTGTCTGTATGTACGCATAATCGTGATATGAAAAATATATGACTTCTTTGAGGGTATGAACTCAGTATCCAAATACAGTGAGCTACTAGTAAGGTATGTTAGTTGCAAACCAGAATGGCAGATAAGTGTGACTACTGGTAGATTATGCTAGTTGCTAACCAGATGGGGATATATGATTGGCACTGGTAGGACGTGATAGTTGTTAACTAGTTTGGCGGTCACTGTAGGGTATGTTGGTTACTAGCCAGTTGGCGTGAGTGTAGGTTTGGTAGGGCATGTTAGTTGCTAACTAGCCTAACGTTATGGGTGCTGCCTATGGTAAGACATGTTAGTTGTTAACTACGACAAAGAGCCCTGAACTTATAGGAACACGTAGGCTTTCGAAATTATGTGATACGTAAGATTTGTTCCGATATGTGGGATTCAAGGTTCAATCCAAGGAATATTGTATAAAAAGTAAGTTAATATGTCTCTGTATGTGTTATATGATTTGTTATTATCGAAAAGAATAAGCTAATATGATTCTATATGTGTTGTGTGATACGTATATCGGTCAATTTCTAAAAGAATGGTTAATTTTTAAAAAGTATGTTATGATTCATTTTGATGAACGTAGCATATTTGTTAAGAATTAATGATTGGTATATTGAATCTGCCCTAGTGATTTTTAAAAGCATGTATGAATTTGCCTGAAGGGATGTTTGTGATACAAAGGTAAGTGTGAGAAAAGATCATGTTTGATAAAGAAGCATCAATTCTATTCAGATTATAATTTTCTTTGGAGGAAAGGATATAAGTGTACGCATAATATTATGAAAGATGGCATGCACCAGATGTGAGAATTTACCTAAAAGGTTATACGCCATGGTTACGTGTTTGCCATTGTGATGAGAGTGTCCGCTCGTGTGTCTCGGCGTGTAGAATTCTGTGTATTAGTATGTGTTATGAACTTGCAGTGTAATATGTTCTTATTTAAGTGTTGAGTTTTCCTAGCTGAAACTCACTAAGTTATTTCAAACTTACGCCATTTCTTTTCCTCATTCCAAGTGATATTTCTTCGTAGGCTATTTGAAGTGACTTAACTAGAATAAATAATATCTACAGTGAGCTTCGTTTATTTTTGCTTGTAACATGTATATGTTTTAGGGTGGTGTAACAGCCCGATTTAGAATCTAGTCAGAACAGTGGTTTTGAAACCACAAATTTGAGGCCATAAAATTATTTTAATATTATTTTTTATATTTACAGCATATTATTTGATATGTGAGAAAATTTCGTGAATTAATTTTACCGTTTGAACGATTAATTTGGAAAAAAGGACTTAATCGCGTAAAATGTAAAAGTAGCATGCTATAAGTTAAAGTGCCTATTTGTTTTGATTAATTAAATATGAAGTCCTTAAAATGGAATTTGACCATTAAGGTATGGATTTTAGTCGGTTTTCGATAATTTTTACATTTTTAAGATCGTTGTTTCGTCTATTACCTAGCCCATGTTTCAATTTTTGGAATTGATGATGAATTTGAGATTTGACATGGTTGCTAATGTGATGAATTTGTTGTTTGATGATGAAAAATAAATCTTTGTTGATAGATTATTATGTTTAATTAAGTGATTTTTGATAAAAATGTGTATTAAGTACTAAATTGAGAAATTTAAAAATTGAGGTGTCAAAATATGAAATAAATTGAATTAATGGGCTGCTAGGGACCCAAGGTGAATTTGGCCTAACATGGGCATAGTGAAATTTTGAGTATTTTGTGTTGTTTTGAAATAGGGATTAAATTGTGAAAATGTAAAATGTTAGAGGCTAAAATGAAAAATGCTCAAATTATGTATTTTTGGATGAAATTGAACGAATATGTTATTAAACAAGCCACATTTGTATTAAATTAGATCAACAAAAGAGGAAATCAAATTTGAATCGAGGAAAAATAAAAAATTATCGAATAATCGTCCGGTCCATTCGTGTTCGTAAGAGGTAAGTTCATAAATAAATAAATGTTGTTAAATTGAAATGTAAATGCATTATATGTGCAGAATTAATTTGTATTTATATGTATACGGCCGAATGGAATTAAGCATTTGATGACTTATTTTGAGCATGAGTTGATTTAATTATGCAGTTAAAAGTTCCAATCAAACTTTAAGAATTGTACAGAATACTGGTGTCATAACATGTAAGCTTCCGAGATGTGAGATATCATGTAAGACCATGTCTGGGACAGTGGCACCGATATATGATTTCGTGTAAGACCACGTCTGGGACGTTGGCATCGATTTGAGATTTATGTGTAAGACCATGTCTGAGACATTGGCATCATTTTTAATTTCGTGTAAGACCCTGTCTGGGACAGTGACATCGATATTTGATTACATGTAAGACAACATCTGGGACGTTGGCATTGTACGAGTTTCCAGAGCTATTCGAGTAACCTTATTAATTCCGAACGGTTTAACGGGTATTCCGAGAAATAAATGAGTATATGAATGTGCATCCGATTTAGGTATGTTGCAATGTATATGAAATTGAGCAATGAAAGTGAGTATGATTATGATCTATATGAAAATGAGATGTGGTTAATAGCAAGTAAACTATAATCAAATGAATTATATGAGAAATGTGAAATGGTAATTGTGTTTTGCCATATATGATTCTGGTATGTGTGAATTGTATATGAAATTCAGAAATGGAAGGTGAATATGTTTCTAATGACGATATGTGAAATATATTATCATGAATGAAAGAAACATATACAAATGAATGTGTATTATATGTGCTCGTTATATGACCTTATGGTTCTATGATTCGAACATGAGAAATGTGAAACAAGAAACATGGTTTTGAGATATACTGTTTTGATTTGAAAATTGGATATGAAATAGATATCGAGACGGTGGTGTTATGATGTATGGTTCGTATATATGTAAATTGGCTAGTGAAGCATGACATGTTTTGGTTGGTTACATAATGAATATATGCAATCTTGATTTATATAATTGAGCTAACAGTTATTACTCGAATTTGAAAGCATGGTTTATATGTTCATGGATAAATAAGCTAAGTGAAATTTCTTAAGTTAGTGATATGTATTATGTGATAACAGCGATTGCATATGTGTATGAAATTAACTAAATTTGGCCTATTTAGGTTGAATTATATATGTTCTAGTGATGAATTATTTGCTTATGGCTTACTAAGCTATCAAAGCTTACTCTGTGTATTTTTTTTCTATGCTTATAGATTTTCGAAGACTTGCTCGGATTGGAAGTCATGGGAGACCTCATCACACTATCCATTATTTTTTTTGGTAAATAAATGCTTGAGATTTTGTTATGTGGCATGTATAGGCTAGTTTTGATATATTTGGTTTTCAAATTTGTATGTGTATAGCCATGCGAAAATGGCTTGATCATGATGTTAATGTTGGTATTTATATTTGGTCTTGATGTTGGTTATATGGTTCAGCAATGAGGAATAGTAAGTAGGATGTATATTCGGCTTATCAGTAGCTTATTTTGGAGGCATGGAAAATGGTATAATTTGGATTAGTAAAATGGTAAAATGGCGATTATATTTTAGGTATGTTTGATGGTCATTTGAATAACTATAATTGATATATTATTTTGATGTTAAGTTATGAGATAGCATATTTAGCTTAAAAGATTGAGTGATGTAATGTGGTTAATGATTCGGTTATATGATAATGTTGGTATGTGTTTATATTTACTATGTAATGACTATGCTAAGCTATGTGAATTTGGGTATTTGGTGTGGTTTATTATTAATCTATATTTTGATGCAAGATTTGTTTATGTATTGGTTTGGAAATGACAATTGATGATCTATTATATTCAGCTGATGATAGTTAAATAAAATCTATGCTTGTGTCACGAATTTTGGGTGATTCGACAAGTAATGGTCAAATTGCTTATATAATATTTGATTAAAAAAATGTGTGATATGTATGTGGTAATAAATTTAGCTTTGGTATGTGGTCCATGTGTGTGGTTGAATTCGACATGGATAAATATGTTATTGAGTTTGCGAATTAAGTATGGTATGACTAGACAATTGTGTTAAAAAATGGTTAAATTCAATTTGGTAAAATGTGCAAAAAGGTTATAAGGTTAATATGCTACGTTTTGATAATTGTATTTAGAAATGGCTTTTGATTTTAGGGTGTTATGCGCGTGGTATGACAATGTTAAAAGTTTAGTTAGTTACAATATAAAGCTACTTAAGATTATGTGCAAATGAATATTAAGCCGTGATGATATGGTCAAATTGGTTTAACATGCATATGTATAATGTTATGAATTAACATGTTTGATTATTAAATAGAAGTTCGAATGTCTTGTATGCTAAATATATGGTTCGGCTATTGGAGTAATAAAGTATATGTATTATAGTAGTAAAGCATGTTTAAGTTTAATTGGTTAAATGGTCCATATATGCGTATTTGATATTTATGGATTCAAAAATGGTTGTTATTCAAGTTGGTATTTAAATGCCATAACATGATGGATATATGTTTTGAACATTGAATTTATGAAGCATAAGAAATAGGATATGAATATTACTTATTTGGTTCGAATATTTGAATAAGTAAATGGTAATGACTTGGTTGAGTTTCATAGCATGGTTTGTATTGTGAAATTTTGATTTATGTGATTAAGTGAATTAAGGCTACTTGGTTCATAAATGATTCATGATTTATTTAATTGGATATGTGATATATATATATATATTTATGTAATGACTTGACATTTATGAATGAGTGGTGAGATGCTATTTGAGCTTGAGAATTATGAGAAATGTACTTTTGTCTGATAATACCTCGTAACCATAATCTGGTGACAGATTCGGGTTAGGGTGTTACAGGTGGCGTATTAATCTATTCTAAAATTAATTATGTAATAAATATCTTTCTTATTCAGTTACATCTTTATAAGTATGTTACCCATTAAGGGACTTGTTAAAGTTTATTAAGTTATGACTTATGGAATGATTTCTACTTGTCTACACCAAACTATTTTATAAGTAATCGTTACAACTAGTATTGTATTTCAAAGAAGAGTCTTCAACCAAAGATTTAAATCTATTTACTTTTATCCTGTGGCGTATATTGTTTAATAAACTTGTGTTATGAAGATGTTTTCTGATTCTCCACTTACCGGAGTTGTTATGGATCGCAATTGAACTAAAAATTGAGCTAAGTTTGTCTTCTATTTATGTAATGCCTCAGTCGATTCATGGGGATTGAGGTGTTACAAGTTGGTATTAGAGCTTAAGTTGAGTCGATTCTCGGACAATTGAGGGATGAGTTACACCACAGTATACATGTTACATGTTTCTGGCTAGTCCTTTATAGATTTGCTAAACTTTGTTTGTATATGTGTAGTTGAGATGTTTTTGGATTCTCGCAATGTTGTTGATAAAGGTTTGGAAATCAATAATCTTCAGACTCATGGTTCAGAACCTTCGATTGATCTAAGAGTAACTAGAAATGTTGCAAATGATGTTTTTGTTAAGATGATTGAAAGATGGTTTCAGATGCGTGTTAGTGAGACCATAGACAATTATCTCAGGCTTCCGTTTGTCATCGGCAAGAATAAAGCTCGAGTATTCCAACACATTTTCGGTCATTTTTCTAATAGGATAAATAGTTGGTCGAAAAGACTATTATCCTATAGTGGTAGAGAGGTCTTTATTAAAGGTGTATTACAATCTTTTTCTACTTACGTTCTTTTAATTTTTCGTGTTCCTAAGGGCATGATAGATAATATGATTTCTAAGATGCGAAGTTTTTTGTGGGCCAGTAAGTCGAAAGGCCGAGCATGGGCTATAATGGCTTGGGATGTCTTATTCACGCCAAAGGGTATGGGTGGGATTAGATTCAAAGACATTAGGCTGTTCAACATTGCATTACTTAGTAGACAAGTGTGATGCCTTATCAATCACAGAGATACCATTTATTTTACAAGTTCTTAGTGCTAAATATTTTCTGGATAGTGAAGTGTTCCACTTAAGAGGTGGATAAACTTTTTTTTTTACATGGACTAGTATCGTGACGGCGGCTAAAGCCTTGGAAACCGGTTTTGGGTAGCAAGTCAGGGATGGCATGAATGTGAGGATCGGGTCAGATCAGTGGGGTTTCGAGGGTCTTAATTGTAGTGCCTTGCAGTGTCCTTGTGAGGGTATTTGGGAGAGGGCAGTCTGCGATTTATGGAAATCTAACTATCTTAAGTGGGATGGCGAACGTGTCCATGAGCTTTATGGGGAAGGAATGGTGGAACATATTTGTGAGTTGCCTATCATTCCTAATGGGCCGCCGGATATGATTATTTGGTTTCATAATAGGAAGGGGATTTATCCTACAAAGTTTGCTTACTCTTGGCTTATTCTAAAGTAAATTGGTTTCGACCCATATCAGATCTTTTGGAGTGTCATTTGGAAGCTTCGGAGTCTTCTTAAAATTTGCATTTTCGCTTGGAGGGTGGGGCATGAGGTACTTCCTGTAACACCCCTAACCCGTATCCGTTGCCAGAACAGGGTTTCGGAGCATTACTACCATTTGCAGATCACTTAAAAAAAATTTTAAATGCTTACCGATTCAATGCATCATATAAATAAATATATTACCATTCAATCAACAGTTTAGTACTTGTATAAGCATCAAACAGTAACATTGTTAGTGTACTTGCACATATCTCATATAAATTCAACATTGATATAACTATTTTCTCGACATATCGTACTTGAGTTCAATAATAGTCTCAACTTACATAATTTTCTTGTATCAACATATCAAAGATAATCATATATGTACATGTCATGAAACATATCATGCTCTTACCGTTTCTTCATAAGCATATATGATTCATTTCATTATATTAATATTTCATGCTCCATCATTTCCATATATTTTATGTATATTTATTAGATAATAGCTTATATCAAACTTAACATAAATTATATTCCATGTACTCATACTTATTTCGTTTATCTATCTTCATAATTATTTCATACAACTATTTTATACATATATTTCCATATGACCAGTTCTTGTAAACATTACACACAACCATTTCATATAACCATTCGTCATCGATACATATTACACGAATATCAATTGTTCAACAGATGTCATAGCATCTCCCATCCACGGTCTTATTTATCTTTGACATGATGCCATAGTATCTTTCAACTATGGTCTTACTCATTTTTCTGTCATGTTGCCATGATATCTTTCAACCATGGTCTTGTTCATTTCATATCACGTTGCCATGGTATCTTTCAACCATGGTCCTACACATTTCATATCAGTTGCCATGGTATCTTTCAACCATGGTCTTATACATTTCATGTCGAGGTTGCCATGGTATCTTTCAACCATGGTCTTATACATTTCATATCAGGTTGCCATGGTATCTTTCAACCATGGTCTTACACGTTTCATATCGAGAGAGCACACTCCGTGAACCTCATCCTTACGGTGGGATTACGGTCAAAGCTAAATCCCTGCAGCGACAATTACTCTAATGAGTTTGGATGCGAATTACACCCGAGCTAAATCCAGACCACGATTCGGATTACCCGTCCGGGCTAAATCCATTTTACACATATTCTTCGGGAGGGCTATATCGGGATAGGATCACCCGTCAGGGCTAGATCATTTTTACCGTCAATTCTTTTCGAGAGATCCATCGAATTTTCCTTTTCATTCAACGGGATTTATTTTCAATTTATTTGAGTATTATCAATATTTCATCAAATATCATGAATTGAACATTCAAATCATATTTTCATCACATAACCACATATTTCAAGTATTTAAAATACAATTCAAGTTACACAAACTTACCTCATGGCTTGTTTGTGTTTATAACTTCATTAATCCGATATCTTTTCTTTTTCACGATCGAGTCTCATATTTGAGTCGTTCGGATCTTTATAAATAAATTTGATCATCATTTTCATTCATTTCATATTCTAATGCATTTAATTAATGCTTTAGGCAAAATTTACCATTTTGCCCCTAAACTTTTAATTAATGACGATTTCATCCTTAGGGTCAGGAAAATAAAATTCTTGCAATTTAATCCTTATTTCCAGCTATTATTCTCATATATATTGATAGCAGTCCATGAATTCTATAAAATATCAGAATTTTCCATAATTTCAACACTTTTCAATTTAATCCCTAAAACATGTTTTTCCCCGATCTTGAACTAAATTAATAATTTCATTCAATTTTGTAATTTAAATAATAAAATAATCCATTTCATGCAATTTGGTCATTTCTGACATTTTTACAAAATTACCCATAAAGTTTTACTTTTATTCAATTTAGTCCCTGAGCCTAAAATATGCAAATTAGCCATGCTAGATGAATATTCATACATATTTTTCCTCCTCCTCCTCTCCATTCCACATCCTTAATGTAGATAATACACTTGTAAGTAACATTATCCATAATTTTTATCATTTACTTTTATGAATATTCAAGCTGTCTATCTGCATCATGGTCACTAAATTATTTATATCTGGAGCTATAGAACTCAAAATTAAGATCCGCTAATTTTCCCTGAAACTAGACTCATATATTTTCTTACCATAAAATTTTCAGAATTTTTAGTTTATCCAATAAGTACAGTTTATTCTTTAAAATTACCCCTATTCTGCTGTCTAACAGTTCTGACCCTTCTTCACTAAAAATTAATTATCTCCTTGTACAGAATTCAAATGATGTTCCCATTTGTTTATATTGAAAATAGACTCATTAAGGATTCTAAAAATATAAATTTAAACTCCTAATTATTTTTATCCAATTTTTTATGATTTTACAAAGTCAGAACAGGGGAACCCGAAATCATTCTGACCTTGTCTCACAAAATTCATCATATCTCATGATTTAGAATTCCATTGCTTACATAATTTCTTCTATAAGAAACTAGACTTAATAAGCTTTAATTTCATATTTTATTCATCCTATAATTAGATTTCTACAGTTTTTTATGATTTTTCAAATTTAGACTACTGCTGCTGTCCAAAACTGTTTTAGTACAAGATATTAATTACCATGTTATAACACCCTTATTTTCTTTTTCTACACCATTTCTCATCACTTTCTCTTATTTTCTCTTCACTAACATATCATGAACATAGGACCTTATGTAAGAAAACTCTACTATAACATTATTTCCATGCTTTGTCAATAATAACAACTTAAAAACATATTGAAATCTTGATATACTTACCTTGTTCTATTGATACTAATCTTTAACTTGATTTTCTCTCTCCTCCAGCTTCTATTTCTTGAATCCAACTTGATATTCTAACTCCCCATGGTCTCCTTAACATTTTTCTCTCTTGGTAGCTATGGAAATTCATTTGATTTTTGGGTGAAAATGGTGAATTTTTGGTAAAAAGGACCAAATTGTAAAGAAAGCAAAACTTTCTTTCTTCCTCTCTTTCTCTCACGTTAGTGCATGGAAATATGGATGAGAATTTCTCATCTTTCTTTCTTTATATACTAATAAAATAATAATAAAATATCTTATTAAAATATTAATAAAATAATATTTATCTAATTAAATAATTATAAAATATCAAAATATCTCTAGCATCATTATTACTTTCTAGATTTCTCTCTCTTCCAATTGACCATTTTGCCCTTCATTATCTTTTAAAATTCCACCCTTAAGTCATCATTTAATTTGGTAAAATTGCAATTTAGTCCCTCATAGTTTCTTCATCTATTCAATTTGGTCCTAATTCGTCCATTTTCCTTAGTTTCTAGATTATTCCACTCTTAAAATATTTACACTATTGATCCTTCAAATTTTTCATATTTACACTTTAACCCCTCAAATTTTGAGTATTTACTCTTGTGCAACAAAACTTTTCTCACTTTTACAATTTAGTCCTTTCTTGAATTAATATATCATAATACTTCTCAATATTGACATATCTCAAAATTTCCTTTTTTTTTCACTTTATTTCCTTATTTTACTATATCAAGGATAATATCTTACTGTAAATATTTTCAGGGTATTACACTTCCGATAAATGTAAAGATCTCATCCTTTAAGTAGAGTGTTGATCGTGGATGCTTGAGGTCTGGTGCTAGGGATGAGACGACTATCCATGCTCTTAAGGATTGTTTGAAGGTTTGTGCGATCCTCTCTCTTGGTGGGATTGATGGTCTATTGCTTGACTTTGATTACGAGAGGTGTATCGATTGGATGGAAACAACCATGCGCTTAATGGATAGGAAGGCTTTCGAAGACTTTGTCACAACCCTTTGGAATATTTGGAATAGCCGAAACAATGCCCTTTTCTGGTGCAAGGATGAAGATGCTATTGTTATTTGGGACCGGGCTAAGACTCTTGCTTCTGATCTTAGGGTCCATAACCTTATTAACGAGAAAATGATTCCTAAGACTCATTGTACTTAACATTGGGAGAAGCCACCTAATGGTTTCACTAAAGTAAATATTGATGCTGCAGTGGTTGATAATATGATTGGATTTGGGGTCATTACGCAGGATTGTGATGGCTTTGTTTTGGGGGTATAACAGTGTGTAAGGATGAGCGTATAATTGTGGAGTGGGCTGAACTTTGCGTGTTGATTGAAGACATTAATTTGGCTCGTGCGAAGAACATTAGGAAAGTCATTTTCGAATCCGATAGCGCAAGTATTGTTAATTGGGTTTGGAATTTTAAAGAGGATATTTCTATCTTTGGTCATCGTGTTAAGGAGACCATCGGCATGCTTGATTTCTTTTCCAAGTCCGTAGTTAGGTGGATTGGGCGATCTAAGAACAACGTGGCAGATCATCTTTGTAAACTTGCATTAGCTAAAAATGTAATTTGTTTTTTGAAATGGATTATCCGAGTGAAATCCATAACTTTGTAATTTTTTATTCAAGTTAATCGAGGTAGTGGCTTTCGAGCTTGTTTTTTGTCACAAAAAAAAGCCTTAACCGTTCTTACGAGTATCTGACACTAACAAGTTTTTATATAATTTTTTTTTGTTTGACACAAGTAAGATTTGATTTTTTTAACACTAGAGAACCATTTTTTTAACATAAAAAATATTAAAAAATATTTCGACCACTTATGATCTTTTTAGTGCCGGAAACTAAAAAGCTAAAAAAATTTAACTCTCAACATTTACATATTGCGTAATTTGATTTTTTTTTACAAAACTACAAAAAAAGAGAGACCAAATTACACAATATATAAATGTTAACGGATTAATTTTTTAAATCAAGACTAAATTGAAATATTTTATAAATGTTAAGAGTTAAAGTTAGTATAATGACAATTTTAAAATCTAAACATTGTTTGGCAACCAGAGACCAAAAAGACATCACAAAATTGAATAGTTGGATGACCAACATTTCATAATTTGGTGACTAAAAAAGAAATTTACTAATAATTGGGTGACTAATAGTGCAGTTTAACCATAAATTAATTAACCTGATAAGAAAAACCCGAATAATCAAATTATTTCGGTTTATTCGGTTTAGTTTTCGGGTGTATTCAATTTAACCGATATTTTACAAACCCCTGTTTGCTGGATTATATATATTTGTTCATCACCAGGATGAATAGTTGATACGTAGGACCCTTCCCTTCCTTTTTCGCTCGTTTCCCTCATCTCCTTCTGCTTTCGTTTTACTTTTTTGTTTCTTCCTTATCTTGCAAGAGTGCTAGCCGTACTGCATAACTGATTTTTTCTGAGCTCTGGCTTTTTATTCCTCTCCTTCATGCAGATTTCCATCTTGATTTTGCATCGCACGCGAGATTAAACGTTGTCCAAACTCCAAGCCTTTACCAATTCAAAGGTAATCTTAATATATAATTCGATTTCTTTATTTATTTGTTGTTTGGGTTTTGGTTTGTATGTGATTAGGTATTTTAGGATTTGTTTAGTTTTTGTGTGGGGTTTTTCGGTTCTCTGCCTCGACATGATATTAAGCGAAAAAAGCTTTCATCCCGACTTTCTATTGATTTTTTTTTTCTGTAATTTATAATTATTCCACGATTGTAATGAAGCGAGCTAGGTTTGATTTCACAAACTCCCAAAAAATAAAAGGAAAATCCAGTTTTTCTTTTTTATTTTCTTCCAATAACATCAATTTCTTAGTGTTAGCAGCCAACGTAATAGGTTGTCTTAGAACGTGTTGTTCCTTTATTGCTTTATTATGTTAAACTAATGCAGAAATATGTATTATTTTAGGCAAGTCGGTTTCATGGACTCCAATTTACAGACTTCGCCTAATAGTTCTGATGCAAAAACAGCATTTCGTAAGCCTTCTACTGACTCATCTAACCGACAATATAGGCGGCGTTCTCCAGTCAGCGGGTTATCTTCATCTGAAGGTTTGATTGTTAATTTTTGTTCTATGCTCTTGTTGGTTCTTGTTGAACGTTCTTCTTTGTTGAATTTGTACCTTCGCACTCGTATAAATCTGTGTTCTTCCTTAAGTGGAAGGACATCACAATTAACTAAAAACAATTTAGGCTTTTTATTGGTTTAGAAAGGAAAACTCAGTTTTGAGGGCAATATAAGATTAAGAAAAAGATAAAAGAAAAGAAAATGGATTGAATCTATCTTTTGGTCTGGGATATGAACAGTAGTATGGACAGTGATTCAAGGTTAGGTTGAAGCTTGAAGGATTCTTTCTTTTGGATTAGGTTGGCTTGAAACTCGAAGGATGCTTTCTTGTGGATTTTGGTTTAGGTTTGATGTCTATTCTAGGGTCTAAAGGTAATGAACGATTAAAATATGAATGCCTAAGAAGAATAATTACTCTCCTCACACAAGTATGAACTGAGACTTGTTTAGAAAAACTTTGTTACACTGACTCTTCATTTTTCTGGAACTGTGTCTGACATCTGTATCTGACATGAGGACGGGGTTATGACCTTTCAAGGATCCTTCGAATGCATGGAAAGACAGAAAAAATTGAATATGCCTATGCCTGACACAGATCCATATCTGACACACCCGAGTCCAAGTAACATAGGGGAAACAAATTCCCAATAACTCCTTAATGCTATAATACACCTAACCCAAGCATAAAGTGGTACTTAACAGTAAACCTTGTGACACAATAATGACCTAATTTAGTTGAACATAAAATGAAAACCTCACTTCCTAGTTTGCTTGGAGATTTATCTTGACTTTCTTGACTGCTTAGTTTTCTGCCACATATCCTTTTTTGCCTAAAGGTTCTCTTCCTTTCCATCATGTGTCACATGGGTCATAAATACATGGTGAGTCCGACCCTTCTGTTATCAATTTATCACTCTGATGCTCAGTTATGTTTGCATGAAGCAGTTGATTTGTCATGATTCCTTATAGTTAAATTGAGAATAGTCATTTTTTAAAAATTGCTTTTGATATTGTTTGGTCTTTGCTGTTGGTTATATATCGCTTGAATCAGAATTTCGGATAAGCAAATCTGCATGTACTGTTTGCTTGTTACCCTTACTATTTTGGTTAATATATTTAGGTATGATGATACAAACCATGAAAGTTAATATGTATGAGAAGCTTTGTTTTGGTTGATTTTGTCCTGCATTGAGAGTTAAAATTCTTTAATCATACTAGAAATGTGTGGAAGCTTTTTTTTCACTTGATTTTGCCGGTCAAATATATTTACTCATGATTGCTATTTGTATGTAAGGAGTAAATTTTAGAAACACAAAATAGATCCTTTTCCATTTTACAAGTCTTGACTAATTTATGGTATTCAGAACTTGCCCGACTGTTGGACTAATGAATTAATGTTTAAAACATTAACCTTCAGTTTTAAGAGCTCAAATATCTTTCTTCTTTTAAGCAAATGCTTTTATGACTATCATCTTGACACAAAATATTCATGTTTCTCTTCTCTTCCAACTCTGGACCTTGAAAGTTTGAATCATATTAAAAAAAAAAGTGTCACATTTCTAAAATCCCATTTCTGATTTTGATGTTTACAGGAAGTTCTCCCCAGCGTGACCGCAGCATTAGTCCCATAGTTTCAAGGGATGATCTGGAAAAAAGTGCTGATACTCAACCGGGGAGAGATGGGAGAGAGTTGGATAGGGATTCTCGTGGGAATCGGTATAGTAGAAATGGTGATTCTTATAGATACTCCGATCGACAGTCTTCCAGAAGCTCTCATGGTTACTCCAGGCATGACAAGCGTGCAGATGAAGATAGCAAGTATGATAGATTTTCCTCCCGTTCTGATCGAGAATCAAGAATTAGCAATCATTCTGATCATCCAAGACAAGCAAGTGACCTTAGTAGGTCAAAAGACTATTCACAAAATGCTGAAAAATATTCTCGTGATAGATATGATGGTTCTGGACATAGGAGCAGGGACAAGGGGAAAGAATCACCATTTCTAGAGCGTTATAAGGATAAGGATTCGTCTTTTGACAGGGTTGGCTCTGGTAGGAGACATGGCAACTCTCTTTCTGAAGAGATGGATAGAGATCGAAGGAGGTGGGACAGGGATGGTCGAGATGAAAAAGTGGACTACCATAGAAGCTGGAGAGATAAAAAAGCCGATCACACTTCTTATGAAGAATCCAGGGGCCATTGGAATGATTCATCTTCTTTGAGGGAGAGGGACAATGATAAACGTCGCTCTAAAGATGGTTACAGGAGTGGGCACGAGGATATAGATGGCCTGAAGCCTTCAAAGAAGGAGAGAATGAAATATGATGAAGGGGAAGTTAATGTGGAAAAGAAGGATAGGTATGGTAGAGTAGGGAAGGAGCAGTTTGAAGACAAGTCTATATCTGACAGTAAAAATCAGGAGTCTCCAGCTAAGAAGTCGAAACTCTTTAGCTTGGGCAAGGGCTCTGATTATGGTAAGGATGGTAATCATATATATTGTGGCTTTTTTTTCTTAGGCTTGATTTAAAATTTAGAAGCAGTTAAATTCATATCTTTTTCCCAGTAAATGTTTATTCTTCCTCTGTTTTATTACTATGTGATTAGTTTCTATGTCTTCTCATACTATAGGTGATGAAAAATTGTCGAGTTTGGAGCAAGCTGAGGAGACCGTTGAAAGAGTGACCATGGGACAGGTCCATAGCAGTAATGTTGACATCACTAACGACCTAAATGCTGCAAAAGTTGCTGCAATGAAAGCTGCTGAATTAGGTATTCTCAAGATTTGCTTTAAGGGTCCCATCTTTATCTTTTTCTTTCTTATTTGAACTTAGAGCTCAAAACGCATTAATGAACAATTTGTTTGGAATTAAAGCATGGAAGTAGCTGTAGTCTCTGATGGAAATTTGAGTCAATGGCATGCTCTTCTTATAAATTACTTTGAAGCTTAGGTTTACAAAGAACATATGCTATCATATCAGACATTATTATAATTGGCTATCTTTCTTACTCATCTTTTGTATGACATGAAGCATCAAAGTTTACCATAAGAACATATGCTATCATATCAGACATTATTATAATTGGCTATCTTTCTTACTCGTCTTTTGTATGACATGAAGCATCAAAGTTTACCATACTTCTGTCTCTAATAATCATGGGCTTTAATTAAACAGAGTCTCTTTTGTCATTTCCGACAATTTCCTATCTGATAGTAGTTATTAAGTCATTATGTTTGTATTATTTGGCATATTAAAGGCTGGCTGGTGGATTTCCATGAAAGCTTATTTCTCCCTGTTGCTTTTACACCGTAACTGAATTGATTGTCAATGTAGTTAATAGGAACCTCATTGGGGCAGGCCACAGTAATATGACAACGGAGCAAAAGAAGAAATTGCTGTGGGGGAGCAAGAAAAGCACTCCTGCAGAAGAGGTATTTCTGCTGTATTAGCTAGATTTTCAAGTTTTTTGGAAATTTATTGCGTTCAACATAGATTGCTACTTGTATCTATATATTTGGTTGATGGCAGTCTGGTCATCGCTGGGATACTGCACTATTTGGTGATCGTGAGCGACAAGAGAAGTTCAATAAACTCATGGTAAAACCCTTTTTTCTTTTTATGCTTTGGTTGTTTTTCTCTAAGCAACTTGGTTGCCATACAAGTCGGTAATCGCAACCATTTACGGAACAAACTATTGCATGTGCTATGATGCATTCTATGAATTAGTTCCTTCACATACTAACACATATTTGAAGTCTGAGGTTGCCTTGGTACCTATGGCCGATTGTAGGGTGTGAAAGGGGATGTGAAGGTGGAGCATAAAGCCGACAATCAAGATGCAGAGAAGCAGCGGGAGCTCCAGCTGGATTTGGAGAAGCAGTACACAGCCGGACTTAGACGAAGGGATGGTCGCACTGTTGGATTAGGTCTTTAAGCATCAGAGTTGGAAACTTATGGTGCTGCGGGGAACTTTTTTGTGACATTTCTGTTCTACTATCTTATTTTGTACTCCTCAAACTATGCATTTTGTAGGAAATGTGCTTTGCTGGATGTTTCAGGTGTCGGCAGAAGGCTCTTAACCTTTTTGCCCTTCAATATTTTATAAATAATCTCTCTATATAATCCTCTGGTATAGAGTTTTAATGTTTTCCATTAAGAGGGATAAATTATGGGAAAAAATACACAAACTGCCTAGGATATATATATATGTATATACTTCGTCTCTTTTATCTACGGAGGTTTGATGAAAAATTAAAATACCCGAGTGCCCTATCGTTTATTTGCTAAGTTGCCTATCTATGGATACATTTTCTCAAGCATGAGATAAATCTTGGAAAGAATAATAAGGTGAAATCAATGAAACTATATGTTATGGACGTGGTACTAAAAGGTCATTGGTCTGTAATATGTTGCACTCTCCAATATTTAGTTGATCTTTTCAAAGTATCTCTAAAAGAAAAGGAGAAACCGTCGATGTGGATTAATCTGAACTTTTTCATCCTACTTATTAATACCCTTTTGGTGTTTCTAACTTTTTTGAAGTGACAATAGAGATGTTTAAATATCCTTATTTTATGATATATATTTTCTACCATTCTCTCTCTCTAATTATTCAAATATACTTTTATATATTTAGATAATGCAAAATAGCATGTTATGGAGGATGAGATATGCTTACTAGAAAGTGGTACCCTGACAATATAGATTTCTTATAATTGAAGTTAGTGTTAATACCATATTTGGTTGTGCAAATGAAATGAACGATCCGGAAGAGTCCACATTATGTTTCCAAATGAAACACAATCATGTATTGAAGATGCATTATACTCTAGTAGAAGAAATATACTAAAATTTCAAATATATATGTAGCTACAGGTATCATGTTGAAACAAAAAGTACAGGTGATATAGTTTCAAATCGGAAATCCATATTAGAGTAACTTTTAAGTTTATCGTATGGATTATGTTTCACTAAATTAAGATTGTGGAACTAAATTTTATACATCAGAAATACTCAAGTGCTAAAATTTTTATAATTTGGCATGATCAATTATGTCATGTAGATTTTATCATAATACGATGTATTATTGAAAAAAAAATATATATCTATGTATTAAAAGATAAAGCAAATCCTTTTACCTAATGATTATTTTTGTATTTCTTTTGCTCAAGGGAATTGGATTATTAGGCCTTCTTCTAAGTTATTTATCTTCCAATTTTTTTTTAGAAAGTAAAATGAGATTTTGTTAGGCTTAATTCATCCACCATGTGAATCATTTTTTAATTGATGCTTTTCAAGATGATTACATGCTTGTTTACTTTCATCTTGCAATATTGTTTTTTCTAAATTTCTTGCTCAGATTCCAAGTTTTCCTGATCAACTTATCATGTTAGTACGTTTAGATAATGTAAGAGAGTTTACTTCAAAAAAATTTTATAATTATTACATGTCAGTTGGAATCAATGTTGAACATTTCATTGCTCATTATCATGCTCAAAATGGTTTATCATAATCATTTATTAAATATTTATGACTTATTGCTAGACCTATGCTTATAAGATCAAAGCTTCCAATATCTGTTTGCAGATATGCTGTTAACATGTTTGTACTTATTTTATTTGAAAGATTAGTAATTTATTGAAATAAATCTTTGAGTTATGATGATGTTGTGAAATGATTCAAGTCTATTAATGAAATGATCAATTCATTTGGAGAAATATATACTGACGGTCAGATTGTGAAAATTATGCCTATTGGCAGTGGCAGAGCCAAGGGGGTTGGCAGGGGTTCCGGTTATAAAATTTTAAATTACGAATGGTAAAATTGTACATTGACCTCCTAAAAATAATAAAAATTTGATTTAATCCTTTAAAAATTATAAATATATAGACTATTAAAATGGTAAAATTGCATCTTTACTATCGTAAAAATATATAATTTAATTTTGTCCCCTCATCCCCCCCAAAAAAAAATATCTTGCTCGCCATCACCTATTGGAAAGTATGAATGAAGGCTTATATCAAGTCTATTGATGAAAAGGCTTGACACTTATTCTCACTAGATGACAACTTCTCATGGTGGAAACTGAAGTTGGAAGAGTGGTCAAATCTGAGCTGGAGTGGACAACAGATGAGGAACACCTTTCCAATGCTAACTCTAAAGCATTGTGTACTATTTTTTGTGGAGTTGACCAGCAAAAATTTAAGAGAATCTTAAAGTGCACTGTTACTAGTATAGCTTGGGATATTCTAGAGACTGCACATGAAGGAACCAACACTATCAAGTAGTCCAAGATGCAAATGCTAACCACTAGATTTGAGAATCTTTGGATGTAAGATTCAGAAACCATAGATGAATTCTATATTAAACTGTGTGACCTATCGAATTAGAAATTTGGTTTGGGAGAAGAGTATTCCAACACTAAATTGGTAAAAAAAAGATCTCTCATTGATAGATTTTCTATCAAAGTCATGACTATAGAGAAAGTAAAAGACCTTGAGAATTTGTAGATAAATGAATTCATTGAATCTCTTCATATTTTTAAAATGAATTTTGATGAAATCAAATAAAGGAGAAAAGAGTGTCTTTAGAAATGGATTGCATTGTTCACTCAAAATTTCAACAAAACTTTAAAAAAGCAATCAAAGAAGTGAAAAGAAGAATGAGTGTAACAAAAGTGTTCCCAAGAACAAACAAAAAAGAAAAAAAAAACCAAACATATTAACAGTATATCAGGTACATATGGATGTCATTTATATTAAACATTATTATATATAATAAGGCAGATGTGAAACATTATAATAAACTACCAGAGATCGAGATCTCCACAATTATTATTACAGTAATAATATTATGATATAAAATAGAAAATAGATGAAACGGTTTTCAATGTTTTCTCCATAATCTAAATAAAGAAATGATAATATCTATTGTTTTATAATAAAAAAAAAAATAACTGATTGCATTTTGTCCATTTTATTAAAGAATTGACAAGATAATCTTTATATGTTAGATCAAAAAATAAATTATTTTTTTATTAAAATTTTTATCTATTTTTAAGATTAAATTAATAATATTTGTCATTATATTATTAATATCTTAAATACTAACTTAATAATTTTTTGATAATAATATTAAACTATATTTTAAAAAAAGTATTTTTTCTAACCACAACTTTTTTATAACACTTGTAGAATAATGCCAAACTAGCTTTAACACATTTGTAGAGCTGAAATCATGGCTTTTTAAGAACTTGGATAAATTCATCATTACTTTGAATTTTAACTGCAATACTATAATTAATTAATAAATATGCACAAGTTAATTTAATCCAGACATCTTTTTTGCAATATGCCAATATACGAATATAGTGTGTCTCAAATTTTTATTTTTATTTTTTTAACTTTTTGTATCAAGATTTTTTAATTTTTGTTTTTTTAGAATTTTTAAAATTATTAGATGGACATGTGGCAAAAGATAAGTGATTGGATACCCCATTTGTTTTTTTGTTTTTTTTAAACATCAAAGAACTAACTTTAGTTCTTGATCTGGAAAAAATACTATAGTTTAAGATTAATGTTTTTAAAAAAGAAAATTTATAAAGATTATTACTAATAAAACGTCAAAATCTCAACATTTTCATCTCAATCAAAGTCTCATTATTCAATTATATACAAAAAAAAATTTATAAATATAAATTTTCGCTCATGAATGCCACAATTTAACATATAATTTTATATTTAAATATATTTAAAATAAATAAATAAAAAATAAGTTGATTACATTTCGATTGTCAATCAATTTAATCATCCTAACGGAACCCTTAATTGATTTAACCAATAAAACTGATTTAATTGAGATAAACAAAACCAAATGCCTCAGCTTGAAGCAACTTTTACTCACCATTTTCTCTAATTAACTCCAAACATCAAATGATTTAAAAATTATAATATTTTTATTTAAATTTAATATGATTCAATCATAATATTTAATATATTATAATCTAAATTTAAATAAATAGTGTAAGGTGAAATAAATATAATCCAAATCCATGTGAGGCATCATTTCAGGAGACCCAAGGCATTTTTTGGTTTAAGGAAGTAAACGTGATTTTTATTGGAAAATAACGAAAAAGACGTGTTTGTTTAAAAATTTTAAAAAATAAATTTTAAATCTATTACCCTTTTTTTTTTTATTTCTTAGATTTTTGTTATAGAAAGATAAATATTAAATATTTTTTATGTTTTGTTATTGAAAACAAAATTTTATTTAAAAAAAATAAATTGATAATAATAGAAAGTATTAAGAGAGTGAGTTGCAGAGGCTGGAAACTAGCGGTAGAAAAGGATATGAGCAAGATAAATGTGCCCGACTCCTACCCGCTTTTTTAATATATATATGAAACCAATGTAAAGACAACAACCCAGACCTTTCTTCTGTATTATCCCAGTGAGGCTCATCTAAGACCCGTGATTTTCTTTCTAATCTCATCTCGTCAATCCACTTGTCTTATTTGATTTGTTATTAGTTAATTCATTCCTAAGAAGACGTTTGTACCGAAAAGAAAATTTTCCAAAGAAGGCGCGATTTGATGAATAAATACTAGTTTGCGTTATATATCAAGTACGAGTTAATAGGTTGAGGCAGAAGCAGAGGCAAAGACAATGGCGACGTGCGGGACAAGTGGGGAATGCTGGGAATGGGCGAGAGTTTACTTAGACGACTGTATTTGCAGCCCGAGAGACCAAGTTTCGTTTGGCTTGGGGTTGATCAGTGTACTAAGTTGGGGCGTGGCTGAAATCCCTCAGATTATCACCAACTATAAGGAGAAATCCGTTGAAGGCCTCTCCCTCGGTTTCTTGATAACTTGGATTATTGGGTGCATATTCTTTATCTCACTTTATCGTTCTTTACCCTTTATATTTCCCTATTTTACCAAATGCAATTTATCACCATTTGTGTTTCTCTAACTTGATGTACCTTCTCTTTCCAGGGATCTTTTCAATCTTTTCGGTTGTGTTCTTGAGCCTGCTACCGTGAGTGTTTTTTTTTTTTTTTTTTTTTTTAATCTACTGATTCATGTGTTATTTAAGATTTATATATATCATGATTGTTGACACGCTAATTATTTATGTTTTGTTTGTAAGTTACATGTTTGCTTCTGGATTTTTTTATTTTTATTTTTTGTTATTTTTAGTATCCTCTTTGTTTTTTCCCCCTGTATCCCTGTCTGATGTTGCTGTATCTATATATCAGAGAAGTCAATTCTGTACCAACACGGCCGGAATGTCTTGTTCCGGTAATTAACCAGAACATCCAACTTTACTTTTTGTTCCGGTATGAATTCCAGTTTGTATCGGTGTCTTCCGATAAATTCAGCCCAGCTGGTAAAAAAGCAAATAAATTTAAAATTTTATATAAGGCTTAAAAAAGAAAGTAAGGTCAGAATTTGAAATTTATTTAATACAATTTATAAATATTTTGTATTTGAAATCTAATTGATCTTATTCATGTGATATTTTTATATAAATGTATAAACAAATTTTCTAACTTAGTGATAGAATCATGACAGTACATTGAAATGAACGGGCAATACCAATAGAAAAATGATATGTCTAGTAGGTATTGATGACCTTACCATTTATTTTGATAGATTATTACTGACCTACCTCTTTTATTGCCTCCTCAAACGAAACAACTTTTTTGTTACTTTAACACTCTTTCCTTTCATTGCATTACCATTATGACTTTGAGATTCACTGACAATGTCTACTTTCTTCACATAAAAGAATGTGCTTGATTGATGTAAAAAGTGATTTCTTATCACTTTTAGATTCTCTTTGATAAATGCATTTGTTTAATACCAAAAAATAAAAAGCATAACTCATGAAAATCGTAAAACATGTACTCATTGCTAAAAGGCGTTTCAGATTAGGAACAATGTTTTCTTATTTGGAATACTTTCTCCTATTAAACTATAGTTAAGAATGAATTTTCACGAGTTAAAAAGAAAATAATTATTTTTATTTTCTATGGGGGATTTTGTTACAAATTACAACCAGTTTGCTAAAACTTTTTTGCTTCTCTTTGCAGCTTCCAACCCAATACTACATGGCAGTTGTAAGAACATTTTCTACATCCAGAATGTCGTTCGTTTATTATATTTTTCTAATGTTTTCAACTATGGACTTACATGGGCTTCTTGCGATGATGTCAAACTGCAGTTGTATACAATGACTACCTTAATTCTGGCAGCACAAGCTGTATACTATGGTCACATTTATCCTCGATTAAAGTACAATAATATGTGCAACAAGGTTAGACATTAAAATTTATTTCTCTTGGAAAAGTTTATGTTACCATTCATCCCTGTTCAGAGTCAAATAAGTTAAACCTCTGCACTCTGGAAACTAGTGAACCTAATAAAGGAAACAAGCTATTACAGTACATATTGTGCAGCACAGATGACTGAGAGTTTTCATTCAAAGAAAACCAACTTGTGTGGTATTTTGGGATGTATTTAAATGATATACAAGACCCCGTATTTAGTCTTTTGATTTGATTTAAGTCAAAAAAGAGTCTATGATAAAGTTAAGAAGCATAAAGGTAAGACTTGTTTTCATTTTATTTTTAAAATCAATATCAATGGAAACTAATAGTACTCAAGTTTACTGGAAATCCATAAAAGAAAGGAGGAAAAGAATGAATGGAAATGATAAACTTTTGTATCAGAAGAATTTAAAGCATTCTTTTTGTGGTCTTAACTTGTCCAAGTACTTCAGTTTGTTGTTTGTTCAGCCTAGCTTTTGAGAACAAATTTCCTAACTGAGGCACGTAGCATAATTAATTTATTATTATATTTAATTTTGGTTTTTAAAAAAAAGATATTATTATATTTCATTATACTTGATATGATTGACAGTATCATACCTTGACATACAAGGCCAAATGCCTTCAATATGGTTGTGGAGATCTCTTTCCCACACCTTTTTTTAGTTTCCAACCAATTAAAGGAAACGTAAGAATACCCACTGAAAGCATTTGCAGTAGTATTAAAAGTTCTTTATTGAGTTTTGACTTTTGATTATAGTTTTTTATATATTTTGTTTTTCTTTGATATGCTACACTCCAGAATTCCCCAATGTGTTTCATGTGTAGGATTCGAAAGAGTACCAACCTGAGGGAGTGGACAAGATTGGAAAAAGCATTAGCAATTTTCGTGTGAAACAACTTACTGATGTTGACAGATCAAGTTCTCCTATTCCCCTTCCAAAGAGTTCTCCTGGCAGAGAATTATACTACAGGTAATTAGTATTTACCTTACAGCTCTCATATTACCTGTATTTTCTATAAAATGAGGAATACACAATTTGGTTCTTTTTCATTTATTTATTTGTGTCTGTATTCTGATTCTTTTTAAATTTGTTGGCGCCACTAAATTTGAATTGGTTCCTCCACCCAATAAAGAGATGGAATTTCCTTCAATCAAGGACTTGGAATTGGTTTAACCACATTACTATAGCTGTGCAGTTCTAAATAGAAATATTAGTTAAATTCCATTTATGCCATAAATAGTTATTCACCGTATGTAATGAATTGAACTCTCTGAAGTTGTGTGTCACATCGATAGGTTGAGGGAAAATAAACCCTACATATTTTGCTATGCCCTTCTGAATGTTGCATGCTATTATTATTCAATAATTTTCTGTTTCTTTGTTATTTATGTGTTAGGTCAGCAAGATCTCTATCAAGTAGTCATACTCCAACAGCAGGATCCCTTCTTGCACAAAGAATGACCCCTCCTCATTCAGGAAATTTAGTTGAAGAGCCATTGCTCAGTGCATATGTTGCCAAACAATCTACCCCTCCTTCAAGCACCAAAACATTGTTATGCTTGGTGATTATAGCGTAACTTAGAGAACTAACATCCCAATATGTCCTAAAGGAACATAATATACAGATTGTCTCTTCTTCTTCCTTTTTTGTTTCAGGTGTCTGCAGTAATGTTCATCAGCTTATTTAATTTCCAGCTCTCAGCTGTGAGTAAAGTTCACATAGGGAATGAGAAAATAAATCAAGGATTTGTGATTAAAACAGGAAGAAAGCTTCTCCAGGTAGGTTCAATCTGCAATGAAATTGCTCTATGTGCACTTATGGCCAGATTGTAGACCATTTTAGGTAATTTATAATTTGCCACCAGTTTCTCCTGGTCCTCTATTCAACATGTTTGTTAACCATTATTTTTTACTGGCTCTATCTCTTGTTTTTATGGCTCTTTTTCTTCAATTTAGATTTAATGAGGAGATTTAATGAGGAGAAGAAGTATCAACAACTACTGAATTATTTGTAATTTGGATTTCAGGCAAATGCTGTATCATTGGAGACAATGGTTTTGAAGGAGGCAGCAAGGTTGGAACTTTTCTTGGTTGGGCAATGGCAGCTATTTACATGGGTGGACGCCTTCCCCAAATTTGCTTAAATGTAAGGTTCACCAACTACACTGTTTGATTGAACTTGTGTTAGAAGTTTATAACATGGTTCTTATGCATAGTCGTTTAGGTCCAACCTAGCCTAAAAGCTTACATTATAACTTGGGATACCCTTGTTCTTAGCCCTACCTTTCCCTTGCAAGAGAAACTGCTCAAGTACATGCCATCCACTTACTACCTCTTGAAACTAAAGTTTGACACAGCAAAAACAAGTTCTTATTAGAAGTTTAATTCTGTCAGCTGAATGGTTTGACAAGTTCAAGTATCATTAATATGTTTGTCCAAGCAGAGTTCACTGATTCTCTCTTATAACAATTATATGGCATGCGCCAATAGAATGTTATTTTCTCACAAAGCATATTTTTAATAAAAGTATGATTATGCTGACAACTAGCATATCTTATATTTGTCTTGTTGAATTTAATGTAATTTTCGTGATCAATTTTGCAGATTGAAAGAGGCAATGTAGAGGTAAGTACATTCTTTAAATATTTTAGTTCTAAATGGTCATGCACGAGCATGGATTTGGGTATAGTTGTTTAATGCACTGGAATAAACATTGCAGTTTATTGACATAATAAATATCTTTTCATTACTTTAAAGTTCCAAGTTAGAAGAAGTTAAAGCTTTTAAGAAGTTAAAGGCTTTTGTCATATGCTGGTTAGCCTGATGAAATAAAGAATTGCTTTGGAAGCTAGCAGCACATGCATGACACTTGAAATATAGCTCCTTATCGATGCCACCCAAATTAAAAAACTGAAACTGAAAACAAAGGCAGAAGAGGAACCCTGCCTGAGGAAGAGAGGGACGGAGGGTGGGGAAATATTGTAATTATGTCAATTTATATGGAGGGGCTGAATCTTGAATGACATGTTCTTCCATGCATGCAGGGACTTAACCCTTTTATGTTTATCTTTGCTTTGGTTGGAAACTCTACATATGTTGCAAGGTATCTACTCATCATTACAATTTGTCTTAATTTGAGTCATATTGGCCTTTTTATCGAGATTGACTCGTCCCAGTTTTTCTTTCCCTTCCTATTTTTCTTTCTCTATAATAGCATACTTGTGAGAAGCATGGATTGGTTTAGAATCAGACCAAATTTACCATGGTTGGTGGATGCAGGAGGATGTGTTCTGCTTGATACTTTCGTATCCTTATTAAGGATGCTTATGGTTTCATTCATCTTAACTGTTCTTAATCAATGTGTTTTGTAGAGTCATTTAATAGAAGATGTTGGTTCTTTCTGTTCATCAGTGCATTTTAATATTTATATCTCTCTAAAGTTGCTTTTTTGTTTCTCCTCGATGTTATTCCAAATTTTCATTTTTCTTGAAGCATATGAGTGCAACACTCATGTTTGGGTATGGGGTGATGATGCTCCAAATACAAGAGAATTTTGAAAAGAAAAAAAAAAAATGAGCATACCCCTTCTTAGATCCATACCCAAGTTTGGCATCGTAACATAGCCTAGTGGTATGTTCCTACACTTTGTACAACCTTATCGCATTTTGCAGATAGTAATACAGTTCATATACTTCTATAAGTGGGCATCTCAAGATTCTGAGGACAAGCACGAGACATCATGGGAAAATGGCTTTTGTTGAAGGTTTTGAAGATGCTACGGTGGAGTGCCATATTCCTTTTGGAGATGTTAGCATTGCATTTCTTGAAGATCTCAAACTTTCTAAGTCACTGAAGAGGGATCATATGACATGATGGTGCGCATGTATGTGTGCGCGCTTTTGGCAAAAAAAGAAAAGAAAAAAGGCAGTGTTTCTTATTGAGGTGTTATTATTATGATTGGCGGATGATTAAGACTCCGAATTATATTATATTTAATAACTTAAATTTCTAATTAACATTTTACATAACATGTATTAGGAAATATAATAATAAATGCTTACTAAAAATAAAATATAATAGCAAACTAGTTATGAAATTAAATTAATTGTGCTCCATATTTCTAAATTTTAAATATAGCATGTGAAATTAAGCATTAATTATTACTAAAATGTGGGTTAATGTCCTGTTTGGTGCTTATAAATGTATTTTCATAAAACGTTGTTACGTGTATTTTGAAAATGTTTAATGTGATATTTGAATGTGATATTGTGTTTGGAGAGTTATTTTGTTCAGAACGAAATTTAGTTTAAGGTAGATTATATTGGTTGTATAAAGAATTAATGTGTTTTCTTAATAGTATCGCTTAAATCATTTTATTTTTCCTAAAAATACATCTTCAATGAATTGCTAAACTAATCAATGATTATTCAACATGTAAATTTTTTTTAAATCATCGTATCTTCATAATTTAACGTGGGTAAGTTGGTAATCACTGTAATTTTAACAGCAGAACATCTATAAATTATTTTCTGAATCCCCACTTTTTATTTTCTTTTTCTTTATAATTGTTTATCTAATTAGTGGATTCTGATTTTTGTGCTTGGATATGGGATTTTTTTGTTTATATTTTTTAGGGTGGGAATTTCTCTAGTTTGAAAGGAAGAAGTATTATCGCGACAAAGAGAATAGCGTGGTATAGTGGCCCGTTTGCTGCGGTTTGACATTTGCCGATTCGTCGCCATTTGAAACCGCGAAAGACCCTAACGTGTGTGAATTTCCACTCCCATCTATCTGAGGCTAAATGTAAAAGAAGCATTACTGGCCCAAGTTCTTTAGCGAAGAAGAAGTGGGCTTTCTGTTAAATGTAAGGAAGCCCATCAATGGGTGACCTTATCTACATATACAGCTACAACCCCATGCCATCTTCCGTGGTTTAGCGGAGGGTTTTAGTTTATTCAAAGGAAGAGGGAAAAAGATTGGATTTGGATGATGAAACTGGTGACATTAAGTAGGCTTATTAATTTCTAATTTCGGTTGCTTCCATGCAAGCATTTGAAAGTGTGTATTTTTTTCTTTTTGCAGTGATAAATTTGGTAAAGGTTTCACAGAATTGAAAGAAATGGCATTGCAACACTCGATCCATATTCAATATTGGATGTCTCCTCCAAAACAGAATAAATTGAAGCCCTTATGTTCAAATTTACTTAAGATGCCTTCTTCGGTATGTATGTGCAAATTCCCCCCCCCCCTCCCCCTTTTTTTTCCGGAATAAATTTCCTAAGGTCAAATTCACCTTTCTAGTTACTAATTGTTAGATAATGCAGAATCCAAGTTCCACAAGAAATGGAGTAAGAGCATACGGGATGGTAGAAAAATTTGGAAAAAAGTTTATGGGACAGGAATTAAGTGACAGTGACGTTGATGACGATGAGTCATCAACTAAAAAGGGTCGGATGGACGATTCGTATCATTTTGATGCTGATGAGCGACGTGAATGGAGAGCCAAGATCAGGGAAGTTATCAGTAAGCATCCTGAAATTCAGGAGGAGATTGACCCTGCTGAAAAGTTGAACAAGATGCAAAAACTCCTGGCTGATTATCCGCTGGTTGTAGATGATGATGATCCAAATTGGCCCGAAGATGCTGATGGCTGGGGTTTCAACCTGGGTCAATTCTTTGATAAGATCACTATCAAGAATGCCAAGAAGGAAAACGATGACGATGATGATTATGATAGTGAGAAGGAAGTAGTGTGGCAAGACGATAACTATATTCGTCCAATCAAAGATATTAAGACTGCTCAGTGGGAAGAGACTGTATTCAAGGACATTAGTCCTTTAATCATTCTTGTCCATAACCGCTACAAAAGGTTGCTTATCTTCATTCTTCACCTTTTCAGCATTCAATATACTAATAGAAACGAGTTGCAATATATAATCATCTCCTTTAAAAAATACGGATAATCTGCAGGCCAAAAGAAAATGAAAGAGTTTGGGACGAGCTGGAGAAAGCTGTGCACATCATATGGAATTGCAGGCTGCCTTCACCAAGAGTACGATATCTATGTTATTGTTTCTGATATGGTTGCATTTCTTTAAATTGTTGATCCTAATTTATCTTTCCTCTTGTCAGTGTGTAGCAGTTGATGCTATAGTCGAGGATGCTTTGGCCTCTGCTCTAAAAGTGTCAGTCTTCCCAGAAATAATATTCACTAAAGCTGGGAAAATTTTATACCGTGAGCAAGGTACTTGCTTAATGTAACGGTAGCAATCTCAGCTTCTTGCATCTTTTTTGTTATTGATTACATGAACCTGTAATCTTCTGTTTTTTCAGCCATTCGAACTGCAGATGAGTTGTCGAAAATGATGGCTTTCTTTTATTATGGAGCTGCGAAGCCACCGTGCTTAGACTTCATCGGAAACGGACAAGAGATGATTCCATCAATTGTTATCAAGAGTTAAAAACAATTGATAGCTACTTGCATCTGTCTTAAACTCTTTTATGAAATTTTTGTTGTGCATGTGACTAAGTTTATCTAGCAAATGGTGGCTAATGTATTATTGTAAATGCTACAACTGGTTGAACTATGTTATTTAGGTTATACTAGAGGTTTCAGTTTATTTCTCTTCTTAAATCCAATTTTAATGTAGCTTGAATTCAATTCACTTTGAAGTTCTAGATATTTGGCTTGTTCCATAAGGAATCCAGCCTGCAGGAATGATGGCTTTTAGTATCTTATTGAACTTGATACAGGGTCCATTTGTTTTGCAAAAATTGACTTTCAGGAAATAATTTTGCAAAATAGATATATTTTCACAGACCCTCAGATTTGTTTATCCTACCAAATTAAATCATGAAAATTTACTTATCATTTGATAAGAACAATGTTACACTGCTGATCTTTTGCAGACACTCATTAGAAAGGGTGATTCTTAGAATTGATAGAGGTTTTACAGGTGGAGTTGATTTTCTAATAGCCGCAGCAATGGGTGCTGGTGAGTAAGGATTTGGTTCTATGGCAATGGTTGCCACTTGATGTGTTAAAGCTTGCATTTGCCACAAAAATAACTGTTCAGTTGTTGTTGTCAGTCAGGTATTAGGAAACTCTTTTCATTATGCTATAATTTCTTGTGGTAACTTCGAGCACAGATTCCTGGTGTGTCTGGTGACCTTGTTAATTTCTTTCATATGTTTCAAAGGAGGTAATCCATAATATTTCTGATGAGATTTTCCCTTGCAATTTTCGCAATTTTGACTTCATTTTAGTTACCATGCTCACATTTACTTTACTGCATTCATCCCACACTAATAGAATAAATTTTATTTTGCTTAGGGGCGTGGTATCTTAGCACAATTGGGTAATGAGAAGTTGGATGATATGATTGGACAAACAGATTTATTAGAACCACCAGATATCTCCGTAGTAAAAAACCCAACATCTTGATCTGGATTATATCTCATCGGTATGTATTTAAGTCATCACATGCTGTCATTACATGAGTATTTTCCAGTAACTATGCTTATTTTCTTCTACGCACAATATGAGAACTGTCTTTGTTTTGTAGAGTGTTGAATTGCCAAATGTAGCAGTACTGAAATCATGAATCAAGAAGTTCACTCTAATCATCCTGTTCTCGATGATACTTTACTTTCTGATCCTGAGGTAATGCTTGGATGACTGATTATTAATGTAAAATTTTGTTGGTATATATGCTTAGAATACTATACCCATATATATGTAATTTCATATTCATGATCAATGACTTTGTTCTTGACTGGGATATTAAGTGGCCCACCTTATGAGATATAGTCAACTAAAAGATTTTCCAGTAGTCCTTTCTATTTCAAATGTCTTTTTAATTTGTTTTATCTTGTTTCTACAGGTTTTACTTCTCTAGTTGTGTCATCTTATTGTGTATGAATGGCTATGCCTCAACCCCGTGTATACTGGTGTTGTGTCTATGTTCTATGCATCCATGCTTTCAAAGTGCCCAGGTATGCATTTAACTTGGCTGAATATTGAAAAAAAAATTTGTAAAATTAGTAAAAATTTGTTCAAAAGTGGTTATCCTTGCAGAAATACAAAACACAAAAAAGGGAGGGGTAACACTTGAAGCAAAAATGGAAATGGTACCACCTTTCACCAGAAAGGTGTAAGAAATAGTACAAAATAAAGGGATCAAAGTGTTGTGGCTTAGGTGTCTTGACTTCCAGGCCACTTTTATCTCAGATAATTTTAATTTGAGACTTAAATCATAGAAGAATGGAGGCGAGGAACCGATAGTGGTCCACAGCTGGGTTAGAAAAGAGAAGAAGGGTAATTGTTGAAGTCAGTCGCTTTGCAAGAGAGAAGGGGTACTTGAGTAACGAAACAAGGAACTCTTATGATCTTGAAAACGCATAATCACATATAGCTGTCGGCTCATGGCATTATGTTTTAATATCTTTGAAGTGGCCACCTTGAAGGCTATTAAGTCTATTTACAAAGATGTTTTCTTGATCATAAATCTACCTTAATAACTTATTATGAAAAAAAGATTAAGTTATTAAGTAAAATACATTCTTCTGTTAAGGTACCATTTCAAGTCTATCCTAAATTCTTAAAAGTTGTCATGTTAACTCCAAGAAAATTTTCAAGTTAAGGATGTCAGTATAATCATAGTTGCAAAGTTTCACAATAAGACCTGTCCACTAATGATGGAAAGTATCGACATCTTTCAACATGCAATAAACTAGTTTTGAGTTCAGAAAAGACCTTTAGTTTTGACATGGAAAAACATAAAAAGTTTTATCAGACTTTGCCCTGTAACTTATTCTAAGTGGTACTTTCCTACGTTAGTGAGGATTCTGATTTGTTTTGCTTGCGATTAGAGTTTCCCTCTTCACCTATTATTAATTGATTTTAGGTTGGATACTAAGATGGTATATGAGCCTAGGTGGTTCTGGAGGTCGTTGGTCTTGTTGTTTGTTGCCCTTATTTGTTCGTTCACATGCTAGGCCCCTTTGTTCAGTTGTTAGTATTTGACCTGCATGTTAGATTGTTAATTGCTATTATCAGCTTACCAGACGTTGGTTAAGTCATGAGTTTATTGTTTATTGTAGCCTTTATGCTCATATCAGGCTGTTCCACTTGTTGCCAATTGGTTTTGGTTGGATACCACAATAGGAACTAAATTGGTTGATATAAATACAAAATTGCGAAATAAGGTAACAAAGTGATAAGATGGATTTTGATATTTAAATTACGTTATGAAGAATGTGAATTGAGTTTAATTTATTCTGCAGCATCTGTAGTATGAGTTGCTACTAGTATCCAGCTTAAAAAGTTTTCTTTAATTCTTTGCAGATCTCTGCTGCAATTGAAAAGGAGAAAGAGGTACACAAGACTGTAAAAATATACAATGTGGACGGTGCTGCTTGTGGTCGTGTAGCAGGTGTGATTGCAAAGAAATATATGGTGACACTGGATTTGCAGGGAAGCTTAATTTAACGTTAGATCTGAATTCTGAATAGCTGATGTGAGTGCTATAAGTAATCCTGATTCATGCAAGCTAAAATAGTTTTATTGTTGTCCATAGATTTATTACTTGTAATGCTGGGCAGTCATTTGCATGCTTCCTGACTCCTGGAATGAATATTCAGCTTATTGGAGAAGCTAATGATTTTGGAGGGAAATTATTTTTTACTGAAATGCTACCTTCGTTTTCTGTTGGATAATTTAAGGCCTTGAAAATTCTGTTTGGTTCTCCTATTAAGAATTTGATTTTTGTGATTTAGTTGATATTTTTATTGACTCCGGCCCCTATAAACTGAACTGGTTATGAAACATTCTAAATATTTCCTTTATTAAATATGAAAAATTCAACACTTTTTGCATGGAATCATTTTGATTTAACCTAAACTGATTTGCAATGTTAGCCAACTTTTGAGTTTTGAAGGTGAGCCTCCAAGCAATGACTGAACTCTTCATTGTTTCTTAATACAACTGAGATGAACTATTTAAATAAAACAAGGGTATTGCTGGTGGTGAGTTGGTAGTAACTCCTGTTCAGATTAACTGTGTTCAGATTAAAAGTAAATAAAAATTTAAAATTAAAAAGATTCCGAATCCCATTATTGTTGATTATCTTGTTGTTTTAGTTGGAAGATTGATTGTCATTGAACTAGTATGTTAACAAGTCTTATTTCATTATAAATTGAAAATACTTATATAGGTTATGTGCTGATTTGAGAGCACTTAGTTTTATTTAGTGAGGAAAGTTTATTTAGAGTTCACTTACTTGGTTTTTATCCTATATTTTCAGGGAGGAAATTTAGAGGGGATTTGTATAGATCTCAGGTACAAAAGTGAGATTCTATTTTCGTGAGAGTTAGTGTTTGTAACTACTTGTTGTACAAAGTACTAAGATGATGGGTTATCTCACTGCTAAGGCCTCACTAATGTATGAAATTAAATTTCGCAAACATATTGTTGTGTTCTTTATTCTTCATCATTGCCGAAAATAGTTGGCACTACTCAATTTGTTTGCAACTATCGTTTTAGAACTTTCAAAATATAATTTATAATATTTAAATTAAATTTTACCAGTAGAATTATTCAACGATTGTAGTGAAACAAATTTAGATAATGGAAGAATTTCTTGGTTATGTCTAAGTAGCTTAACCTTTGATGTATATTTTAATATTAAAATTCTTTTGTCAATGTGGTCTTGGTTAGATGGCAAAATAGAAACTTTGTGATATCAGGTCGACTCCCACCATGCATAAATATTATTTGTGAGTTTTCAATACGTAGTTTTTTTATTTAAATCAAAACACGTGCGTTCTATATCTGTATATACATCGATAATTCATATGTCCATTTGTGCATTAAATTCCATTGGTTGGTTCTACTCGTAATTGTACGGATGTATAGATCGTACTTGTGATTTTGTTTATGTATTGCACTAGTTAATTATGATTATTGTTATATACATATATTAATTATAATTGTAACTTAAAAATATTAAAATGATTTTTAGAATAATTTTTATAATTAAAAGTAAACAAAAATTAAAAAGAATTCGAATCCATTATTGTTAGAGCTGATTATCTTGTTGTTATAGTTGGGAGATTGATTGTCATTGATCTAGTATGTTAACAAGTCTTATTTCATTATAAATTTAGAATACTTATATAGGTTATGTACTGATTTGAGAGCACTTATTTCTGTTTAGTGAGGAAAGTTTATTTAGAATGCACTGAGTGTAAAATCAAATGTGTTATTTGGTTTTTATCTGATATTTTCAAGGAGAAAATTTAGGGGGGACTTATCTAGATCTTAGGTACAAAAGTGAGAGCCTATTTTTGTGAGAGTTAGTGTTTGTAACTACTTTTTGTACAAAGTGCTAAGATGATGGGTTATCTCACTTCTAAGGCCTCGCTGATATATGGAAACTAAACTGCGCAAACATATTATTGTGTTTTTTTAGTTCTTCATCATTGCCGAAAATGGTTGACACTACTCAATTTGCTTGCAAGTATTGTTTTAGAACTTTCAAAATATAATATATAATATTTCAATTATATTTTACTAGTAGAATTATTCAACGATTGTAGTGAAACAAATTTAGATAATAGAAGAATTTCTTGATTATGTCTAAGTCACTTAACCTTTGATGTTTATTTTAATATTAAAATTCTTTTGTCAATGGTCTTGGTTAGATGGCAAAATAGAAACTTTGTGATACCTGGCCGACTCCCACCATGCATAAATATCATTTGTGGGTTTTTAATACGTAGTTTTTTTTATTTAAATCTCAACACGTGTATTCCATATCTGTATATTCGTCGATTATTAATATGTCTGTTTGTGCTTTAAATTCCATTGGTTGATTCTAGTCATAATTGTACAGATGTATTGATTTAACTTGTGATTTTGTTTATGTATTGCACTAATTAATTGTGATTATTGTTATATAGATATATTAATTATAATTCTAACTTCAAAAAATATTAAAATTATTTTTATAATGATTTTTATAATTAAAAGTAAATAAAAATTTAAAACTAAAAAGAATCTGAATCCATTATTCTTAGAGCTGATTATCTTGTTGTTTTAGTTGGAAGATTGATTGTCATTTATCTAGTATGTTAGCGAGTCTCATTTCATTATAAATTGAGAAGTCTTGTATAAGTTATGTACTGATTTGAGAACACTTATTTCTCTTTTGTGAGGAATGTTTATTTAGACTGCACTGAGTGTGAAATCAAGTGTGTTAGTTTTTATTCTATATTTTCAGGGAGAAAATTTAGAGGGGAGTTGTCTACATCTTAGTACAAAAATGAGATCCTATTTTTGTGAAAGTTTGTGTTTGTAATTATTTGTTGTACAAAGTGTTAAGATAATGGATTATCTCACTGCTAAGGCCTCGTTGATGTATGCAAACTAAACTACGCAAACATATTGTTGTGTTCTTTATTGTTCTTCATCATTGCCGAAAATAGTTGGCACTACTCAATGTGCTTGCAAGTATCATTCTAGAGCTTTCAAAATATAATATATAATATTTAAATTATATTTTACTATTAGAATTATTCAACGATTATATTGAAATAAATTTAGATAATAAAAGAATTTCTCGGTTATGTCTAAGTCGCTTAACCTTTGATGTTTATTTTAATATTAAAATTCTTTTGTCAATGTGGTCTTGGTTTGATGGGAAAGTAGAAACTTTGTGATACCAGGTCGACTCCCACCATGCATAAATATCATTTGAGTTTTCCATACATACTTTTTTTATTTAAATCTCAACACGTGCGCTCCATATCTATATATATTTCAATTATTAATATGTCTTTTTGTGCATTAAATTCCATTGGTTGATTCTAGTCATAATTGTATGGACGTATCGATTGTAATTTTGATTTTGTTTATGTATTGCACTAATTAATTGCGATTATTGTTATTCAGATATATTAATTATAATTGTAACTTCAAAAAATTTTAAAATGATTTTGTATTTAAAAGTAAATAAAAATTTATAATAAAAAAGAATCCAAATCCATTATTGTTTTAGCTGATTATCTTGTTGTTTTAGTTGGTTGATTGATTGTCATTGATCTAGTATGTTAGCAAATCTCATTTCATTATAAATTGAGAAGACTTGTATAAGTTATGTACTGATTTGAGAACACTTATTTCTGTTTATTGAGGAATGTTTATTTAGTGTGCACTTAGTGTAAAATCTAGTGTGTTATTTGGTTTTTATCCTATATTTTTAGTGATGAAATTTTGAGGGTACTTGTCTTCATCTTAGGTACAAAAGTGAGATCCTATTTTTGTAAAAGTTTGTGTTTGTAACTATTTGTTGTACAAAGTGCTAAGATGATGGATTATCTCATTGCTAAGGCCTTGTTGATGTATGCAAACTAAAATGCGCCAACGTATTGTTATGCTCTTTATTGTTCTTCATGAGTGCCGAAAATAGTTGGTACTACTTAATTTGCTTGCAAGCATTATTGTAGAACTTTCAAAATATAATATATAATATTTAAATTATATTTTACTAGTAAAATTATTCAACGATTGTATTGAAACAAATTTAGATAATAAAAGAATTTCTTGCTTATGTCTAAGTCAGCTTAACTTTAATGTTTATTTTAATATTAAAATTTTTTGTCAACGTGGTTTTGGTTTGATGGCAAAGTAGAAACTTTGTGATTCCAGGTCAACTGCCACCATGCATAAATATAATTTGTGGGTTTTCAATACGTAGTTTTTTTTTATTTAAATCAAAACACGTGCGTTATTATTAATATGTCCGTTTGTGCATTAAATTGCTTTGGTTGATTCTAGTCATAATTGTACGGATGTATCGATTGTACTTGTGATTTTATTTATGTATTACACTAATTAATTGTGATTATTGTTATATAAGTATATTAATTATAATTGTAACTTCAAAAAATATTAAAATGATATTTAGATTCATTTTTATAATTAAAAGTAAATAAAAATTTTAAACTAAAAAGAATCCAAATCCATTATTCTTAGAGTTGATTATCTTATTGTTTTAGTTGGAAGATTGATTGTCGCTGATCTAGTATGTTAGTAAGTCTAATTTCATTATAAATTCAGAAGACTTGTATAGGTTAATATTGATTTGAGAGCACTTACTTTTGTTTAGTTAGGAATGTTTATTTAGATTGCACTGAGTGTAAAATCAAGTGTGTTACTTGATTTTTATCCTATATTTTCAGGGAGGAATTTTAGAAGGGACTTGTTTAGATCTTAGGTATAAAAGTGTAATCCTATTTTTTTGAGAGTTAGTGTTTGTAACTACTTGTTGTACAAAGTATTAAGAAAATAGATTATCTCGGAGCTAAGGCTTTGTTGATGCATGGAAACTAAACTAGCAAACATATTGTTGTATTCTTTATTGTTCGTCATTAGTGTCGAAAATAGTTGGCCTTACTCAATTTGCTTGCAAGTATCATTTTAGAACTTTCAAAATATAATATATAATATTTAAATTATATTTTACTAATAGAATTATTCAACGATTGTATTAAAAAAAATTAGATAATGAAAGAATTTCTTGCTTATGTCTAAGTCACTTAACCTTTGATGTTTATTTTAATGTTAAAATTATTTTGTCAATGTGGTCTTGGTTTGATGGCAAAGTAAAAATTTTGTGATACCAGGTTGATTTCCACCATGCATAAATATCATTTGTGCGTTTCCAATACATAGTTTTTTTTATTTAAATCTCAACACGTGCGCTCCATATATGTATATAGGTTGATTATTAATATGTCTGTTTGTGCATGAAATTGCATTGGTTGATTCTAGTCATAATTGTACGGATGTATCGATCGTACTTGTCATTTTGTTTATGTATTGCACTAATCAATTGTTATTATTATATAGATATATTAAATATAATTGTAACTTAAAAATATTAAAATTATTTTTAGAATGATTTTTATAATTAAAAGTACATAAAAATTTAAAATTAAAAAGAATCCGAATCCATTATTGTTTTAGCTTATTATCTTGTTGTTTTAGTTGGAAGATTGATTGTCATTTATCTAGTATGTTAGTAAGTCTCATTTCATTATAAATTGAGAAGACTTGTATGCACGAGTGTAAAATCAAGTGTGTTACTTGGTTTTTATCTTATATTGTCAAATGAGGAAATTTAAAGGAGACTTCTCTAGATCTTAGTACAAAAGTGAGATCCTATTTTTATGAAAGTTTGTGTTTGTAACTACTTGTTGTATAAAGTACTAAGATAATGGATTATCTCACTACTAAGGCCTCGCTGATGTATGCAAACTAAACTGCACAAACATATTATTGTATTCTTTATTGTTCTTCATGAGTGCTGAAAATAGTTGGCATTACTCAATTTGCTCGCAAGTATCATTCTAGAACTTTCAAAATATAATATATAATTTTTAAATTATATTTTAATAATAGAATTATTTCACAATTATATTGAAACAAATTTAGATAGTTAAAGAATTTATTGCTTATGTCTAATTCGCTTAACCTTTGATGTTTATTTTAATATTAAATTTCTTTTGTCAATGTGGTAGTATTGCTTTGATGTCAAAGTAGAAACTTTGTGATACTAGGTCGACTCCTACCACGTATAAATATCATTTGTGGGTTTTTAATATGTAGCTTTTTTTTTTATTTAAATCAAAACACGTGCGTTCCATATCTAGATATATTTCAATTATTAATATGTTTGTTTGTGCATTAAATTTCATTGGTTGATTCTAGTCATAATTGTATGGACGTATGGATTGTAATTGTGATTTTGTTAATGTATTGCATTAATTAATTGCGATTACTGTTATATAAATATATTAATTATAATTGTAACTTCAAAAAATATTAAAATGAGTTTTGGAATAATTTTTATAATTAAAAGTAAATAAAAATATAAGATTAAAAGGAAGCCGAATCCATTATATGAAGTTTTAGATGAATCTATGTATAACAATTTATTTGTGAATCAAATATATATATATATATATATATATTGGCTTAAGGATAGTTGGTGTTGACCCCAAAAACTCACATCATGAATTTGAACAACAGTGACAGCTCTAGTCTAGTGGTATGATTTGTTTTTATGGTAGTAAATCTAGAGAGCAGACCCAAAAAAAAAAATCCCTATCAAATAATAAAATTGCAGTTTATCCCCCATAAAAGAAATTTGGGTTAAATTTGCAGTTGTCTAAAAGGAAGCGTAGCATTTGTAGGTAGTGATTTAATTTACTGAGACGTTTGGCATTGGGTGAATCAGGACATGTAGCGTGTGCGCTGTGCGCGTCCTAAAACGGACTTCAGATTTCCCATCTTGCATACCATCACCTGTCAACAAATATTGCTCCTCTCCCCCAAACACTCTTTTCTCTTTAAAAACAAAAATCATCAACCCCTGGCGGTCTGGTCCTGCCCCTCGGCCGCCGTCTCCTGCTCCATGCAACATTTTCATGAGGTGGAGCTTAAAGCCGAATCATGCTCTTGGCCGTGTTCGCTGTGCTTCTTTTGGTGCTGCCACTGGTGTTGCCGCCATTGCCGCCTCCGCCCTTCGTCCTCCTCTTAATCCCAGTTGTGATGATGCTGGCTCTCCTTTTCCTCGCATTTTCACCGTCTAAGATGCCAGACTTGGATATCTCCTCCTCTGTGTGATCTAAAACGCATGTAATGCATGTATATTCCGAGGAGAATCTAGATTCGACATATATAATTTGTTGTTTTCTCTCACTGTAGTTGCAAGTAATTATGAAATCAAATATAAATTGGGTATTGCATGTTGGTTTTGCTGCGGTGCTCTGTGTTTCTTCTTAATTTTAATTTTCACATACCAATATTTAATATTCCAATCTGAAACAGTGTAGAACCGATCTAGCTACAAGGAGAAGAAAATTTGGATTTGGGTTTGGATTTGGATTTGTGAAGAACAAACTGGTGCGGTGTAGTGAAATGTGGCGTCATCATCTAGGCCAACCAAAATAACATTAAATTTGGGGTCACGTGCCAAATTAACGGTGTCCACTTCAGTTCTGGGGTTTTCCTTGCATTTGCCCTCTAGTAGCTGCAACCTTGCATTTCCATCATGGATTAAGTCCAAAATAAATGAAAAACATTGTGGACATGAAAGTCTTTCGTAAATAACTTGGACAAAGCAACCACTGCTTTCGGTTTCGTTGATTCAAGAGTCGGTGCTTTAACAACCATAGCTAAGTTTTTCTTTCAAGTAAAATGTGGCTAAGGGCAGTTTTATCAACCATGTGAATTACAATGTCATGATGAAGTTCGGGGGTAGTCCAAACCGATGATAGTTAAGCCCAATCAACCATGGCTGCTCTTTCGGCCTACATACTGAAACAAATAAACTAATGTTTTCGGCACATTCCCAATCAAGTTAAATACATGCTAAGGGAATTAAGTGTGCACAAGCAATACCCAATTTTATGAGTAAATTGTAAATCAACAAGGATGGCATGAGCCTCCGCCCATAAGTGCCATACGCCTCCCAGTACCTTCTTGCATAAAGGTTACTTTTTATCCCACTTGCACCAACATTTTATTTTTATAGGTTGTGAACTTCTCTTCTTCATCGTCCTTCTTCTATTTCATTCTTCCTTTTTTGTAACCTCAAATCTGAGTAAAAAAATATAATTTTTTTAAAAATAAAACAAGTAATAACAAAATATTTATCTCGCAAAAAACAAGGTACAACATGAGAACTTCCTAAGAGATAACCCATCCTAATACTACTTTCATTCAAGCACACTTAACTATGGAATTCATATGGATCCGATCCATTTGTGCTAGTATTGTCGCACCCGTTAACTTCCACATCATCTATTTACATAGAAGCTATTGTTTATTACACTTGCACCAACATTTTGCCTTTACAAATTATGGATTCTTCTTTTGGACCATCATCTTTCCGTTTCATTTTCTTTTCCTTGAAACCTCAAATTTGAATAAAAATAATAAACAAATAAACAAAACAATTAATATTAAGAGATCTATTTTCCAAACAAAAGAGTACGACATGAAGACTTTTCAAGAGGTTACCCATCCTAATATTACTCTCGCCTAAACACACTTGATTGTGAAATTTTAATGTGATTCAATGCATTAGTGCCGATAAAATTGCACTCATCAACTTTTACACAATCTATTTACATAAAAGGTTATCATTTATCACACTTGTACCAACATTTTACTTTGATGGATTGTGATCTCCTCTTCTAGACCATCCTTTTGTTTCATTCTTCCTTCCTTAGTACTTCGAATCTAAACAAGTAATAGTAAAAGATTTACATCGCAACAAGAGCAATGTAACACTAGAACTTCCCAAGAGGTTAACCATCTAAGTATTACTCTTGCCCAAGCATACTTAAATTCGGAATTCTAATAAGATCCCATGCATTAGTATTGGTATAATCACTCCTATCAACTTCTATCTCATCTATTTACACAAATGTTATCCTTTATTGCACTTGCACCAACATTTTATCTTTACGGATTGTGAACTCCTCTTTTGGATCATCCTCCTTTAGTTTTGTTCTTTCTTTTTCGAAATCTTGGATCTAAATAAAAATAATAAATAAATAAAACAAAACAAGTTATAATAAAAGATTTATTTCACAAAAAGAGGGGTGCAATGGCCACAATTAATTAATTTTTAAAATTATAAAAATTTTTAAAACTATATTAAAATTTAAAAAAAATGATTAATTACTATTAAAAATTAAATACCGGGTTAAAATGATTTTTGTATAGAGGTTAGATTGCTAATAAGTTAATATGAGTAATGAAATTGGGTTGTTCTGGTCCCAATTGATGAAAATAGATGTTTTCATTTTTGGGGCAAAATTGGCACGGAGAAGGGCTGGAGCTTGCGTCTAAAGGCGTGTGCTAGTACGAGTGCTGCAACTGCAAGCAATCCTTTCATCCTCTGCAACCTTCTACTATTCTACAGGTGAAACTTTAATCTAAGATTAAATATATCAAAGTCCTCGTCTTTACTTCTTTTGGTTTTATGCTTATTTTATTAATTTCTCTGTCATCTTTACCATTCTCTGTTTAGATTTAATATATATCCATTAGAGAAGAACCTAAAACATGAAGTAAATTTGATATTTATGCATTCCTTTTTTATGACCAAAAGTATATTAACGAGTATAGGATGCACCATGATGTAAGAAAAATCAGTTCAGAAGGGCACCTGCTTTTGTGTATAAACATCTTTCATACTTCTTATGTAAAATATAGATAAAGGGAAATGGGAGTTTGCTCCTGTTTTCAATGAAATTGATAATCCAAAAAAAAAAAAAAAGAAAAAGAAAAGAAGATAAACCCAATTATAATCTGATCAGCCTAAAAAATTTTGGTTGCTGTGTGTTAGTTTTGCTTGACCTGTTTTGTTTTGGCTGATTTCTGGATTCTATTTTAACTAACTAGCAATGCCAGTTGTAGGAGAATGGCGAGAAAAGAAAATTTGAATAACTTCATTGTTGGGGATTTGCCAACATTGTTCTACATCCCTGACTTCATCACAGATTCTGAGCAAGCTCGGCTCCTAAATAATGTATTTATGATTGTTATTTTCTTTCTTTTCTCTTTATGATTGTTCCAAAGCTAAATTCATTGATCCCATTTTCTATTGACACACAGATTTACCAAGCACCTGTATCAAAGTGGAAATCTTTGAAGAATAGGAGACTCCAGAATTGGGGTTTGTTAAAATACTTTATTCTAACTCACTTTTAGAATCTCTGAAAGCTAGATGCATATTATGGAAAAAGTAAAGATGGCGTTCTGTTTCTTCTTCTGATGGACTGCATTCCTATTTTTTTGACATTGACAGGCGGTGTTGTTCATGAAAAGGGTCTTCTGTCACAAGATTGTAAGTAGATTATTTGCACTCTGCACGCCATTTCTAAGCTGTAGAATTTTTTATTTTTTATTTCATTTTCCCCATCTCGGATAGGCTTTGAGACTAGGTTTTGTGTTGTTGGTGGCAAGTTTAACTATGCCTTCCTTTTTTGTTTGTTGTTTGTAGTGCCACCTTGGCTAGCTAAGATTACAGAAAGAATATGTGAAGAATCAGGACTTTTTCCTTCAGCAATCAACCATGTTCTTATCAATGAATACCTTCCAAACCAAGGAATAATGGTTTGTACTGGCTTTTTTCTTGTTTGTATGTATATGGGTTTTTCCTTTTTGTAATAAAATTACTTTACTCTAACACAACACGTTCTCCCGAAGTTTTTCAGAAATGCTTACTCTTTGTTTGGTAAAGTGCAAAGAAAATTGGAAACATGAAAAATTGAAAGAGTAGAAAAATATATTATTTCTTTCCATTAGCGTGCTTGGTCGGAAAGAATAAGGGGAAAGAAAAAAATAATTTTCTTTCTTTTTTTTTCTTGGTGGAATTGAAAAATAAGGGGAAAGAAAATGAAATGAAACTTGTGAAAAATGCATCACTATACATCTCTTTCATTTTATCTCCACTTATCATTCCAACCTGAAATAATTTACTTTTATTTATGAGGAGGGAAAATGGCCATCTCTCTTATTTTCTTTCCTCTCACTTTTCTATCAAGTACACTAAAAATTTATTCTCTTTCTATTTTCCCGCTATTTCTTTCCATCATTCTACTTTTTTACTCAACCAAGCACACTCTTAATGTTTAGAAAACTGATATTAAATTCCGATTACTACTCTTATATATCTCCTTTTTCATTTGTAGTAAATGAATATCATGCTACCGTGTCACTTTCTTGGTATCATATTTTATGATGGGATTAGGAAAAAAATTCTATTGCTCTTTTCCCCTCCAAGAAAAGAAGATACTCTCTATGGTCTATATCAAATTTTTAGTACTGAAATTCTCTGTTTTACAGCCACACCAGGATGGGCCAGCTTATTACCCTGTTGTAGCAATCCTGTCTCTAGGATCACCTGTTGTTATGGACTTCACTCCTCATTCAAGATTAAATTCATGCAAAAGTACGGTGATGGAAAGTGTAGTAGATAAAACTTCTGATGTGAAGGCTGCGGAAATTGAAGGAAATGATGGGCTGGATAAACATCAACCCTTTTCCGTCCTGTTGATGCCTCGCAGTTTATTGATCTTCAAGGATGATGCATATTCAGGAAAGTTGATGTCCTAGGCTGCTTTCAGTTGTGTTGTTTATAGAATATGTCTTTATTACCTTTCAAAAAAGGAAATATAAATATGAGAATTCTGTTCTTATGACTACAGATTACTTGCATGGTATTGAAGATAATGCAGTACATCGATTGGATAAGGTAAGAAATGAAATTGTATTCGACAGGTGAAAAAGAATTTTACCTCTAATAAATTGTCTCAGATGTATCAATAAACAATTTTTCATAGCCAAGTATCATTTTATCACGGTTTTCTTTCCAGGTTGTAAATGGAATTGAAGCTTTGTCCGCTTTGTCCGGGTCTATCTCAAGCGAAGCTGAAGTGATTAGAAGTGAAGATAGCAAGACTGTGAATAGAACAATGAGCAGAATTTCTCTGACATGTAGACTAGTATTGAAGGTTCATAAAAACTTGTTCAAGTTTTAAAATGTGTTCTTAACCAATTATTGATCTCTAGCTAAAGTTTCAAGATTTAGACGAATATCTGATTTGATAAACTGTGGTTTCATGCGGAGGCAGAAATATTTATACATGTCATGTTATGTTATATGATTGCTTTTATTTCGTTTGTGTTGGCTAAATATTTATACAGGTCGCCAGCATACAGGGTGAAAAACAAGGAAGGATTAGATGACTTTCATCCTTGTTTACTATCTTGCATGAAATGATGGCTTTAGCTATTGTTTAAGGAGTTACTGCAAAGCCTATTATTCTGGTAGACTCCTATCAAGGAATACGACAAATATTTTAGTATTCTAATAAGAGCTTCAAAACGAAGAAAATAGGGGTATACCTGGCAATGTAACCCCGGCATCAACAATGAAAATGTTACCAGTTACATATTCGGAAGAATCATGGATTAAGTATTTAAGGAGGATCAGACGTGCCATATGAAAATTTTGACACGAAAATCAGTTTAGCTTGGCAAACTAAACTTTCACCACGTTACCATAAATTTCACCATCCAGCTCTTCTTCCAATGAACCGTCTTCATGCATGCCAATGGTTTGAAGAGCTTCTCCACGAGTAAAAACTAAAGCATGACTCTGGTTTTCCTTCTCCTAACTTTGCATTCCCGGGCAACTTTATTCCATGGATTTCTTGGTCAAAATAGTTGTTAGGATAATTACCATCACCGGTCAAAGCACAAATGGATTTGGGCCAGATTGTAATAAGCTTGTAGGATTGGCTTGTAGGTTGGGCTCGCTTGATCTGGTCACAGGATAGACTTGCAGGTTGAGCTCCCTTGATTGGCTCGCAAGCTAGGCTAGGTCGAGCTCGCATTCCCACGGGGTTACACGTACAAGCCAAGTTCGCATGAGACCTTATGAACACGTGTTTAGTCTAAAGGTAGATACGTATCTATTGAGGCTTACCTACTTAGTACATCATGCCAATGAACAATATTCATTTCATATAAATATACATATACGACTACTTGAGGGACATAGAGAAAAACATTCAACAATAATCAACACCTTTAACCTAATATTGTTATACCTCCCCATGAATGAGGACACATGGAGAATTGAAAGGTCACTTGAGGAATTCACTCCACCTGCTATTATGACCTCCTAACCCAACCTAGACGTTAGATCCGAATTCGGGAGACTAGATCAGCCACCGAGATGGCCTAGCAGGGTTATCGGAGTTTTTAAAAATAATCATTTAAAAACATTTATTTAATTTAATAGAAAATGTAATTTAAAACTATTCCTCAACGTTTTAATTATCATCTAGCAATAGAAGAAAAATGACATTTACTTACGTATTTAATAAAACCGAGGTTCATACATACTAATTAATAATCAAAGCATAATATCTTAAGAATTCAAATAAAATGTCATGTAGAATAAAAATAAACCTAAGTCCTAAATCTCGTGCCACAGTTTGAAATAAAATATTATAGTCCTTAAATAATAAAATAAAATAAATCAAAAGATTAAGCCTTAATAAATTGGAAATAAAATAGGCAATGCTGAGACCATCCAGATGTCGTGCCTGCGTCCTAATTTGGTGAGTTATCTGTAAGGATGAAAATTTAAAGGGGTGAGCTTTCAATGTGAGTCCATTTACAATAAAATCAATGTGATAGTTATTAAAACACATTAATTAACATTGTATAATGTTAGAATTAAGTGGCCCAAATTCTTATTTAAATAAAATACGATGGAAAATAAAATAAAAGTAAAATCCATATAGAACTAGACTTCTTTTATTTTATTTTAGAATAAGGTTTTTTAAACCTTATTAAACTTCATCTATTTTATATTGATTAGGATAGGGTGTTTCAATCCTACTAGAATATGGCTTTACAAGCCTATAAATAGACATAGTCTATTCCTCTTGTATAGATTCAAATTTTTCGACATAGTGAATTTTCTTTTCCTCTGCCCGTGGTTTTTTCCCGAAAGGGTTTCCACGTAAAATTTGTGTGTTCTTTATTTTATTTTATTTATTTTATTCTATTTTATTTTATTTTTTCACAAATTGGTATCCGAGCTTTCGGGTTATTCATCTCGATCACGGTAATGGCGTCTTTGAAGTATGAAATTCCGCTATTGGATCACAACACTAGATTTGCGTTGTAGCAAATTAAGATGCAAGCAGTTCTTGCACAGATGGATCTGGAGGATGCCCTGCTAGGGATAGATAAGATGCCTTCGACATTAACAGATGAAGAGAAGAAGCGTAAGGATCGAAAGGCATTAACACAATTACATCTGCATTTGTCCAACGAAATTTTGCAGGATGTGATGAAAGAGAAAACTGCCGCTGCATTATGGAAGAGGCTAGAACAAATATGTATGTCGAAAACTCTAACAAGCAAGTTGCATATGAAGCAGCGTCTTTATGCTCATCGTTTGGAGGAAGGTGCGTCTGTACACGAACACACTAATGTTGTTTAAAGAAATTCTTTCAAACTTGGAGGACATGGAGGTTCGGTATGATAAGGAAGATCTAGGATTGATTCTACTTTGTTCGTTGCCCGTCTTATTCAACCTTTAGAGACACGATTTTATATAGCCGCGAGTCTCTCACGGTTGATGAGATTTATGATTCTTTAACCTCGTATGATAAGATGAAGCATCTTGTGGTTAAACTCGACTCTCGGGGAGAGGGTCTCATTGTTCGTGGGAGACAAGATCGAAATGTCGATGATGATCGTGGTAGGACACAGAGCAGAATCCTCGTGGTAAATCTAAGGGTAGATCAAGTCTTCAAACAGAGGTAAAACTTGTAACTACGCAAGAAGAAAGGGCACATTAAATCTGAGTGCTATAAGCTACAAAATAAGATTAAAAGGGAGGCTGCGAATCAAAAGGAAAACAACCGAGAAAATTTGGTGAAGGCGATGTTGTAGAAGACTACAGCGATGGTGAACTTCTAGTCGCTTCTGTCAATGATTCTAAAGTAAGCGAGGAGTGAATACTTGATTCAGGCTGCACCTTCCACATGAGTCCCAATCGGGATTGGTTTACAACTTACGAAATAGTATCTGAAGGTGTTGTTTTGATAGAAAATAATGCTTCGTGTAAAATCGCAGGTGTTGGAACAATTAAAGTTAAGATGTTTGATGGAGTTGTCAGAACACTTAGTGACGTACGACATGTTCCAGAATTGAAAATAAATTTAATTTTGTTGAGTACTCTTGATTCAAAAGGGTACAGATACACAGCTGAAAGTGGAGTTTTAAAGATTTCCAAAGGGTCCCTTGTTGTGATGAAAGGATAGAGAAAGATTGCCAAGTTATATGTTTTGTAGGGTTTCATCATTATCGTGATGCAATTGTCGCTTCCTCTTCCTTGTCGATGATGATATTACTAAACTCGCATATGCGCCTAGGGCATATGAGTGAGAATGGCATGGCAGAATTGAGCAAAAAAGGACTTCTTCATGGGCAATGAATTTGCAAACTGAATTTCTGTGAGCACTGTGTTTTTGGGAAGCAAAAGAGAGTTCAATTCATTAGAGGAATCCATAACACGAAGGGAACATTGGAGTATATTCATTACGATGCTGTGGGGCCATCTAGAGTGCCTTCCAGAGGTGGAGCTAATTATATGCTAACCTTTATTGATGATTTTTCCAAAAAAGTTTGGGCATTCTTCCTGAAGCAGAAAAGTGATGTGTTTTTCGCATTTAAGTCTTGGAAAATTATGATTGAAAAAGCAGATGGGAAAAGCAGATAAAATACCTCGCATGCAGACAATGGCTTAGAGATCCATTACGATGAGTTTAATAGATTGTGCAAGTCGGAAGGAATCATGAGACACTTGAGCGATTCATCATACTCCACAACAAAAGCGGCGTTGCAGAGCGAATGAACGAAGCGATCATGGAGAAGGTTCGATGTATGTTGTCAAATGCCAACTTACGAAGTCATTTTGGGCGTAAGAAGCGGCTTCATCGCATGTTTTTTGATCAACCGATCTTCATCCGTTGCTATTGAGAAAAAGACTCCACAAGAGGTATGGTGCAGTAATCCCGCTAATTATTCGATTTAAAGATCTTTGGGTGTCCTGCATATGCTCATGTTGATAATGGAAAATTGGAACCGAGATCCATTAAATGTGTTTTTCTTGGTTATAAAGCTGGTGTAAAAGGGTATAAGTTATGTTGTCCTGAAAATAGAAAAGTTGTGATTAGTAGAGATGTTGTTTTTTATGAAACTGCTATGCTACCTAACTTATCTCTTAAAGACTCTTCCAATAAAGGAAATTAAAAACAAGTAGAGCATCAGATTAATACAGAGTCAGCTCCTCAAGCCAGTACAAAAATTGAGAATAGAGTTGCTTCTTCACCACAATACTCTATCGCCAAAAACAGAACTAGAAAAGAAATTAAACCTCCAAAGAAATATGCCGAGGCTGATCTAGTTACTTATGCTTTGAATGTGGCTGAAGATATAGATGCGAATCAAGAGCCATCTAATTATTCTGAGGCGGTTAGCTGTGAAGGCTCAGAAAAGTGGATGTTTGCTATGCAAGAAGAGATGGAATCACTCCACAAAAATAGAAGATGGGACCTTGTGAAACTTCCTAAAGGTAAAAAGGCTGTTCGTTGTAAATGGGTATTTAAAAACAAAGAAGAGACTCCAGGAGTTGAAGAACCCAGATATAAAGCAAGGCTTGTTGCAAAGGGTTACTGATCAAATTCCAGGAGTGGACTTCTGGATGTGTTCTCCCCAGTTGTTAAGCATAGTTCGATTCGAGCTTTGCTTGGTATTGTAGCCATGCATGATTTGGAGCTTGAGCGATTAGATGTAAAAACCGCATTTTTGCATGGAGAACTTGATGAGGATATTTACATGCAACAAACGAGAAGGTTTCTGATTTGTAAAAGAGGACTATGTTTACTTGTTGAAAAAGTCCCTTTACGGTTTGAAACGATCCACCAAGACAAATGGTACAAGAGGTTTGATTCCTTTATGACTTCTCATGATTTCAAAAGAAGTAGTTTTGATGATTTGTGTTTACTTTAAGAAAAAGCAATGATGGTTCTTTTGTGTATCTACTTCTTTATGTTGATGACATGTTGATAGTAGCAAAAGATAAAGAAGAGATAAGAAAGGTCAAAGCCCAACTAAGTAAAGAATTTGAGATGAAAGATTTAGGACCAGCAAAGAAGATACTTGGTATGGAGATTCTCAGAGATAGAAAATCAAGTAGATTGTACCTAAGTCAGAAGGGGTACATTGAGAAAGTTCTTTGCGTGTTTAATATGCAGAGTGCTAAGCTCTGTTAGTACTCCTTTAGCAAATTGACCATTTCGGACTTTCATCGGTTTTGTCTCTACAATCAGATGATGAGATTGAGTACATGTCACATGTTCCATACTCTAGTGCAGTGGGATCTCTCATGTATGCTATGGTTTGTTCACGTCCAGATTTATCATATGCAGTCAGTGCAGTTAGCAGATACATGGCAAATCCCGGTAAAGAACATTGGAAAGAAGTTCAGTGGATTTTAAGATACTTACGAGGCACTACTGATGTTTGCTTACAGTTTGGAAGAACTAAAGATGGAGTCATAGGGTACGTTGATGCTGATTTTGCTGGAGACCTTGATAGAAGAAGATCTCTCACAGGTTACGTCTTTACAATCGGAGGTTGTACAATTAGTTGGAAAGCCACTTTGTAAACTACGATCGCTTTGTCTACCATGAAAGCTGAGTACATGGCGATTCGAGGCTTGTAAAGAAGCTATTTGGTTGAAGGGACTATTTAGTGAACTCAATGAAGACCTTCAAATCAGCACAGTATTTTGTGACAGTCAGAGTGCTATATTTCTTACAAAAGATCAAATGTTTCATGAGAGAACAAAACACATTGATGTTCAGTATCATTTTGTTCGTGATATTATTGCTCGTGGTGATATTGTTGTGAGCAAAATTAGTACTCATGAAAATCCTGCAGATATGATGACTAAGTCACTTCCTATAACCAAGTTTGAGCATTGCTTAGACTTGGTTGGTGTTCATTGTTGAAGTTAAACCCTTAAAGGGTTTTATGGAAGAGGTGGAGAACTTGTTTATTGAAAGTTCGCGATGAAGAGCTTGTTCATTGAGAATTTGTGTCAAGGTGGAGATTGTTAGAATTAAGTGACCCAAATTCTTATTTAAATAAAATACGATGGAAAATAAAATAAAAGTAAAATCCATATAGAACTAGACTTCTTTTATTTTATTTTAGAATAAGGTTTTTTAAACCTTATTAAACTTCATGTATTTTATATTGATTAGGATAGGGTGTTTCAATCCTACTAGAATATGGCTTTACAAGCCTATAAATAGACATAGTCTATTCCTCTTGTATAGATTCAAATTTTTCGACATAGTGAATTTTTTTCTCCTCTGCCCGTGGTTTTTCCCGAAAGGGTTTCCACGTAAAATTTGTGTGTTCTTTATTTTATTCTATTTTATTTTATTTTTTCACATATAAAATAATCATAGATAGCAATTCAGTTCATATTATCGGATTTTCAAGTACAACCATCATTAATATGTCAGAACTCACAGTAATAGTTTTCAAAGTTAACCATAATTCTTAGATTTGCCCACAGTAATCATATTCATGCACGTATATACATATATATTCACGCATATGTATCATAACATAATTTTTCAGATTTATATACACATGATTTAAATGATGCCATACATTTTCGGATTTAAACAGAATAAATTCTACCCAATCGCTAAGCACTGTAATGGAAATTTCCTAGAACTTCATTCTCCAACACACCGAGATGTGGATAAACCACTATTGGTTCACAAATAATAACTGTCATTTGGCTAAAGACACATAGCAAGTCCCCACGGTTAGAATCTGCCTTTAGCTGTGGGTTCACAGCAAAAGTCCTGTAGATAAAACTTGCCTTTTGGCTATAGATTTTACAATGTAAACCTGCCGTTGGAATCGACCTTTCGCTGTGGATTCACAGCAGTACCCGTAGATGGAATTTGCCTTTAACTGTAGGTACGCAGCAATTTGCAGATAAGAACTGTTGCATGGCTGTGACCTTGCACCACTATTTTTCTTGCAGATAGATTGCTTGATCTTCCCCTGTACATATTGTCCCAACCCATGCAATGTATTATGACATATTGAATTTAGACAAAATATGATAGTATTTAATTTACTAACACATGACAAATTAGTAACAAAGTGATACTTTTATCAAGTATTCGGGCTAATAGTATCATAGTGCATGTCGTACATCCATTCACAAGTATAGATTCAATAGCAACATAATATATTCATTTCTCATGTAAATATTCATAAATATAAATGAATACTGCAATAAATCGATCAATCCTGAATTCTAGCATATTTCTTATCATTAGGGACCTAATTATATAATTTAATTCGCTAAAAGTAGTTTGAAACCTATTCAAGTACTAATCTGATCAAAACATAAAATTTTAGGTCAAAACTGTAAATCTTGAGTTACAGGGCACACATGGCCATGTGACTGGACCATGTAGGAAACCCTGGACCGTGTGAAGGGGGTACACGGCCGTGTGAGAGACTATGGCCGTGTGGTGTTCAAAAATCCAACCTACAGGGGAAACACAAGTGGAGGGTCTTAGGCCATATGAAAAATGAGATTCTAGGGTTTTAGGGGGGACATGGCCATGTAAGATGGTCGTGTGGTCCACACGGGTGGCCTATACGGCCGTATGGCTAGCCGTGTGGTCTAATCTAGACTTGATTTTTCCTCGATTTTCTCGTAAAAGAATACACACTTGACTTTCGAAGTCTCGAACAATGATCCTCACGTTTAAGTCTGATTCGGGATACCTACAACAATTCTTTCAAATGACAAGTACGCGAGAATTAATATCAATTTTCAAGATTTATCAAAATTATCAAGATTTTCAAGAAAACTCGTAAAAGAGTCGTAATCGATTTGAAAGATTTGACAAGAATGATGTTTATTCTAGAATTTTTGAGTTCTACTTAATTGGAAACAAGAATCTTTATCGATCTTTGGTGGGATTCCAAAGGTTATCGATGATAAATTCAATTCTCGGAGGGGAGATAGGTTAAATCATGAATTGATTTTGATTTGGGATTTCAAAGATTAGTTTCCAACAAAGAATGTAAAATTTTTATAAAAAAGAAAAAAGGGAATAAAAGAAAAAAGATGTATTTAAAGAGAAGAGAAGAAAAATTCTAGTTAGAGTTGAAAAAGACGTAGAAATTCACATGTAATTAGGAAAATAGATTTAATAGTTAGGGTTTTAGTAATTTGAGGGGCTAAATGGTAAATTACCCTTTTTTGTCGAAAATGAAGAAAAAGAAATGAGGGAATTGAGTTTGGTGTGGCTTAAAGTTAAGTGCAAGGGAAAAGGAGAGTGCTTAACCATTGCTACCTATTCTTAGTTTATTTTTACCACATTTATTATATATCTTAGTTGACCTTGGTTCTTAAAATAAAATAATAAAAATGGGAAAAGTGGGTTTTAAACCTTGGTTCTTTAATAAAATCCTAAGCTCTTAACCATCAAAACTAAGACTCACGTCTTAATAATTAATTAAATTTCTAACCTTATGTATTTTGAGGTGTTACAATTACCAACTAAAAGGTCACCAAAAGCTTCACCTTCCATCTTAGCCACCCAGACAAGCGAGAGGTAACCATTCAAGGAAGACAACCACCTGTCTCTCCTAGCACCCGATCTCTTGTTAAAAACATGATCCTTTTGGTTACCAAACCTCATATGGGTTCAATTGGTCCATACCATTGAATCAAAATGAATGACAAAATATGTCCTGTCACAGACATCCGCATCTTATTAAAGACATCTACCCCACTCATCCCATAATGATGATTTGACTGCGGGACTAACACGTTAATGCCATCCTACACACGACCTCACCTATATATACCTCAAGGACGATGAAGAAAGGATTAACTCTTAAGCATACTAGACTATACTCTGCAAAATTTACCCTAACACTTAACCTTCAAACTCTCTCCACCTCCACTCTTGATAACTTCCGACTCTCCATCCTAATTGAGTGATAACCTTCAAACTCTCTCCACCTCCACTCTTGATAACTTCCGACTCTCCATCCTAATTGAGTGAATCAACCTCCATTGATACCACCACATTTTTCTCTATACTTTTCCCTTATTGTACCACTATATCAACAAATAATAAACTTTTTTAACTCTTCCTCCTCCTTTTTCTTCAACTTCATCAATAAGAGAGGGCTTATTAACTATCAAATCAAGATGTTCTCCACTCTTTTCCTGATTTCCACAGTTGTGACAACTAGTAACATAAGTAAATTTTAGGTCAACCATTGCCTTCAATTGAGCATATAGCCATCTTTGATTTTTCTTATCTTCATCATATGGAGTTAAGATTACTTTGTATCTTAAGTTCTATTTTTAGTTTAAAAGCTTGTTTATGGTCATGCTAGTAGATATGATATTGGTATAGTTTATATCAGGTAGTACTTATCATCTCAGTCCTAAACCAATACTAGATAGTTTAAGTGGTCAAAATTGTAATGTGTTCTTGCCATTGCAGGTTAATTCCGATTTGCACTAATACGTATCGACTTGTATCGGATGGTACAAGAAATTTGATACTTTAAAATAGCTTTGATTTTTTTATCTTAACATTTTTATAATCAAAATGTAATTAAAAATTAAGTTATTGAACTTAATTAATAATTTCAAAATTTATATTTGCATATAAATATATTTACATGTATAAAACATATATTTTATTAAGAAACTAAAAATTAGAATATAAATATATATACATTTAAAAACATGGATGAACCCGAAATAATACAGCAATATCAATACATACTTATATTAGAACAAATAACTTAAACCCTAATAATTTTCCTACTAATATAATGGTGCAAAATAAATATTAGAAAACGGAGTATCTCTAAAGCCACCATCCATCCTCCCAAAGGCATCTCAAGCTACTTTCACACATTTATGAATGTTGGATCCGTTAACACATATGTCGAGCTTAATAGGTTGAGGTTTGGAAACAGGAAAATTGAGGTGATTGATATCATTAGAGGGATTTAATGCGACCAATGCGGCACGCGGCAGCCACAATAAGACAGCTGGATTTACCCAAGTCAAACCCCGTCACTATCACCATATTTTCACTGGCGTAGGCCCATGGCTCTTGTTGCTTCTGCTCCGCCATTGCCAATATCAGAGGATGGATGTCGAAACAATCTGAGAGACCGGTGGGAATATCACGAGGTTGACACCAGCACTTAAGAAGTTAGGCACTTCCACTTAATTGCACATTATTTAGTATATAGGCTCATGCCTAATTATGTTACGACTATTAAGAAGTTAGTCACTTGCACTAATTGCATATTACTTAGGACACTTTTGGATTGATGTTGCTTTTATCTGCAGTTATATAAAAACAACAGCGGTGCATCGTATTAAAAGTAAACGTCCATCTAAAGGGCCTTTAATCAATACCCTTCTTAATTGATAGCTATTATTTATTTATTTTTTATCATTTTACTGTAAGAAGTTAAGCACTTGCATTAATTGTCCATTATTTTAGTCAATACCATCAACCTTATATTTTTTCTATCTCCCTTTTTCAAAAATATCTAAACAAACCTTCGCCAAGTTTACTTAAAACATAAAACAACAATGATATCCGGAAATATTTAATCTATAATCTAACGAGATTTGAACTAAAGACATCATGCATATAAAACTCTTTCATTTACCAATTGAACTAAAACAATTTTTAATTTTCATTTGAAACTTTTATAAGTATATATGTCTTCTAAATTTTTATCTATTTATGTATCTATACTTTTATACTATTATTTAAGCTCTTAACTGAATTAGTGTCACCCTCAATTGGATTACCAACTCGGTTAAAAAAATTATAGAAATGTCCTTCCGTAATTAAAATAAGTTATATTATTTGATAGTATTTTAATCTTTTTATTTAAAAAATAAATAAAAATATGCATATAATAAGATTCGAACCCGAACCAATTGTATTAATAAAACTTTTAATCTATCACTAAGCTAAAGCTTCATTTTAATATTTTTATATATTTTAATTTTATTATGCACACTTTATTACTTCCATTAATTATATATTTATCTATTGTATTTAATTTAGAGTTATTAATTAAAATTAATAATTATACATTTAAATATATTCTGATTTAATAAAATTTGTGATAGCAATTTCATCAATAATAAGAATGGAGATTTCTCTCTCTGAAAATCCTGGTTCTGACAAATCCATTATGAAAGAGTTGATCCCTAGAAAGGCTAGATTCAGATTCAAGGACGGGGAATCGAATGATGGCATGAAGGTTGATTCGCCATCTACTCATCCCATCTCTTGGAAAGATATGCTCGTCGGCCCTGCGGTAGAGGATGCTTTTAAAAGCCCGAAAGAGAAGGAAGCTATTGATTTTTTGGAAGGAGACATTCAGAAGACCTTTGTGAATGGTGTGCCTTCTATTACCTTTTTTGACCGGATCTATCAAATTCTCATTCAGGGTATGGAAAACACTGTGATTTTAAAATTCTTGGTCGTAACATTGGTTTTCGGTGTTGTAGAACAAAATTTACAGCATGTGGAAACCTTCAGCATCGTTGCACATGATGGATATTGAAAATAGCTATTTCTTAGTTAAGTTTCAGAACAAACTAGATTGTGAAAAGGCTCTTTCTAAAGGGCCGTGGACCATTTTCGGTTAGTACTTGACAGTTCAGCCTTAGACGGTGGCTTTTGACCCTACTCAAGTCTACCCAAGCGTTGTCATGGCGTGGATCAGATTCCCTGCTCTTCCTAGCTATTTGTATAATCGCAAAATCATTACAGAAATTGGAGAGTTGGTTGGGAAAATGGTTAAATTAGATTTGAATATCGATAGTAGGACAAGGGGTCATTTTGCAAGAATGACGGTCTATGTCAATCTAGAAAAACCATTAGTTTCCCAAATTCTGATCAATGGTCTATCGCAGAAGGTGGAGTACAAATCACTATCTACTATTTACTTCCATTGTGGGAGATATGGCTGTGTGGACAATTTTTGTCCCTTTAAAACTGCTGGACTATCGATTGAGTAGGACAATAAGTCGCCAGAAATGAAATTAGAGAATTCAAATTTGGTCAGGGAAGAATTTGAGAAGAGAGACGAGAATTACAGACCTTGGATGATCTTGGAAAGGAAATCAAGGCGCAAAGTAAGCGAAAACTGTCAAAACTCTACTGGATTCCATGGGAAAGATAAGGAAGTATCCCATTTTAATGAACTAAATAATAGGAATCTCAATAAAGAAATTACTGCTGAAGATTCTATTGATGTTCGAAGCTCTGAAGGGAAAGAAATCATTAATGGGATTCAGCATGGAAACAAATTTAGGGTCAATCACAACGGGCAAGCTAACTTAATGGGAATTAAGATTAACACAGGCAAAAATCTAGAGGTGGGTTTCAATAGTGGATCTGGCCTGTCTAATAAAAGTAATAATGGGCTAGGATTGAGACCAATTATGGTACAAAGTTACTCCAAGGATTACTCACAATTTTCAAAAGGACTAAATATGGGCTTGGACCTTAATGATTTAGTGGCCCGTGATCAGGTGGAGTAGACCGTCCCGACAGGAGTGGCCTAGCCAAACTTTACTGCTACTGGAAACTGCAGCCGAACCCTAGCAGAGGGAGCAGTAACCAGCGCATCCACCGTCGGAATTTACCCTAAAGATGAAGGTAAGTCCTTGACCCTTCTTCCTCCTGCCGTGATTTCGAAAAAAGAGGAACCCAAAACAGTGGAGGTGGCAGTGGGTCATCTAGACTCCGACAAGCATTCGCGGTTACTTTTTTGAGAAACAAAATTGAGACCAGCCGGAGCAGTGATTCTCCCACAAACAGTCCCTTGGTCTCAGTTCAGGGGGATTGTTTAGCCCAGAAAAAAAAAAAGCAAAATGAAGAGAAACAACAATCTCACGAAACAGAACAAATTTCTTCATGGCAGTAACACTCGCTTCAAGAACTCCGATTCTTAAAGGGTGTCGTTAAAAAAGTCCATGAAGCAGTTAGCAGAAAATATTTCAACGTTCTCACAAGAAAATTTAGATTTTAGGGTTTATACCAGAACTAATAATAATCTTGGGGTGTTAGTAACCCCGAATAGTAAGGAGGTTTTTTGTTTCTATTTACGTTGCTTTTGGATTTTATTTGGTTTTTCTTTTTTCAATTTTCATGTCTTTTAATTATTTTATGGATTTGAACCTTAAAATTTTCTCATGGAACTATTAAGGATGTGCGAGCAGGAATCTCATTCGAGTTTTTCAGGAGTATAATACCAAGCATAATCTAGATATAGTTTGTTTGGTTGAACTTAGAGTGAGTGGTAAAAAAGCTAATTTTATTATTGAGCAATTAGGTTTTAATTATTCTCATCGGGTGGAATCTATTGGCTTTTCAAGTGGTATCTGGGTTGTTTGGAAGGATTCGGTTAGAATTTAGATTATTAGAAATCACCCGCAATTTATTTCTCTAAGTGTTGATAATTTTATTCCTAATAAACCCTTTTTGATATTCTTTGTGTATGGAAGTCCGGACAGATTAAAATGGAAACTTCTTTGGGAAGGGTTAAAAGCTACTTCTCCAACTTAACCTATTCTTTGGCTAATTATGGGAGACTTCAATGCCATCTTGTCACTTGAGGATAAGAGGAGCCCATATACTATAGGTAAGCGATGTGATTTTTTTGGAAATTTTATTAACTCTTGTGATTTGCAGGATTTAGGGTATTGTGGACCCTCTTTCATTTGGCAACGAGGTGATACTTTTGTTAGATTGGATCGGGCTTTAGCTAATGATGAATAGATGTCATCATTTCCACAGTGTTTAATCCACCATCTCACCAGCATTAAGTCTGATCATTGACCTCTCTTATTGTCTACTAAACCTGATCTTGGAATGGCTATTGGAAAACCTTTCAGATTCCTAGCAGGGTGGGTGCTACATAATACTTTTCCCACATTTGTTAAAGAGAAGTGAAATTTTTCAGGTACTCACAATATTCAGAAGGCCTTTGATCACTTTCCATCTAGTCATTTAGCTAAAAAAGAGATGGATGTTTGAGATAAGTTGGAAAACATGCTGGAACACAAAGATTTGCTTTGAAAGCAAAAAGCTCGGTGCGATTGACTTCAATTGGGGGATTGCAACACAAAGTTTTATCACAGTCGAATGATCAGGAGAAGGAAATTTAATCGTATTGCCACTCTATGTCTTGATAATGGGGATTTGTGCTCTGACCAAGATATATTACAATCAAAGGCGGTAGAATTTTTTGAAAGGCTTTAGGGTGAGGCCCCCTATCTTGTGTAGTAATTCTAATTTTGATTTTCCTAACCTTACTTCTTCGGAGTTTAATTTTTTGGAGGAGGCAATCACAAATGAGGAAATAAAAAAAGCGTTATTTGACATTGCGCCTTTGAAGGCGCTTGGTAGTGATGGTTTTCATGTACATTTCTTCCAAAGTCAGTAGGATACCCTTGGGAAAGATGTGTGTTAGTGGGTTAAAGGTGTCTTTGATGGGAGTCTGATCAAGCAAGAGGTAAATAACACGCTGATTGTTCTAATTCCCAAAAAAGGAAGCCCAGAGGATGTCAGCCAGTTTCGGCCCATAAGTTTGTGTTCTGTCCTTTATAAGTTGGTGATGAAAGTAATCGCTAATAGCTTTAAGGTGATTTTTCCTAAATTGATTTCACAAGAACAAGCTGGTTTTATAGTGGGCTGGAACATTTCAGACAACATTATTCTCGCATAAGAAGTCATCCATTCTATGCGTTGCAAGCGGATGGGGAGAAATTGGATGGCCATTAAGTTGGACCTGGAGAAAGCTTACGACAGAGTGAGTTGGGACTATATTAATGATGCTTTTACTGCGGTGGGGATTCCCATTTTTTACGAAGAGTTATTATGTCAGCCATAACATCCTCTTCTATAAATTCTTTGGAATGGAGTACCTACTCGGAATTTTAAACCGGTTAGAGGAATTCGTTAAGGATGTCATTTATCACATTATCTCTTTTTCCTTTGTATGGAGGGTTTGGGCCATAGCATTCGGGTTAATAGAGATAATGGTAAATGGAAATCAATTCGGTTGTAATACCCCATACCCGTACCTGAGATCGGGATAGGATACGAGGCATTACCGAGATTTTCAGAATAATTTCAATTAATTTATATTATTTAGTATTCATTTTCATGTTTCATGTAACATCCTTTTCATATATTCAATTCAAAATATCATATAAAATACGATACAATACTTAAATTATCATATTTACATGCTCATTCAGGATATACAAACCTAGCTGACTATATTACAGAAATACCAAGATTTAAAGGCATATTGGTAATTTACCATTTTCCCAAATTTCACCCAATCTTAAATTGATAATTTCACTCAATTTATTAATTTAGATAATAAAACAATTCATTCCATTCAATTTAGTCATTTTTGACATTTTTACAAAATTGCCCCCTAAAGTTTTACTTTTATTCAATTTAGTCCATGAGCTTAAACATGCAAATTAGCCATGCTAACTGAATATTCATATATATTTTCCTCCTCCTCCTCTCCATTCCACATCCTTAATGTATATAACACACTTGTAAGTAACATTATCTATAATTTTTATTATTTACTTTTATGGATATTCAAGCTGTCCATCTGTGTCATAGTCACTAAATTATTTATATCTGGAGATATAAAACTCCAAATTAAGATCCGATAATTTTCCATGAAACTAGACTCATATATACTCTTACCATAAAATTTTCAGAATTTTTTGTTAGCCATTAATTACAGTTTATTCTTTAAAGTTATCCCTGATCTACTGTCTGACAGTTTCGACCCTTCTTTACTAAAAATTAATTATATCATAGTAAAAAACTCAGATAATATTCCCGTTGATTTCTCCTGAAAGTAGACTCATTAGGGATTCTAAACATATAACTTTAAGCCTCTAATTATTTTTATCCAATTTTTGGTAATTTTCCAAAGTCAGAACAGGGTAACCCAAATTTATTCTGACCTTGTCTCACAAAATTCATTATATCTCATAATTTACAATTCAATTGCTTATACCGTTTCTTTTATAAGAAACTAGACTCAATAAGATTTAATTCCATATTTTATTAATTCTCTAATTAAATTTCTAAAATTTTTGGTGATTTTTCAAACTTAGACTACTACTGCTGTCCAAAATAGTCTTAGTGCAAAATGTTGATTTTCTACTTTTAATGTCAATTTAATCCTAACTAAATTCACTTACTTTTCTATCTTAATTCATACTTTACTTCTACTCAATTTTTAACCAAACTTGGACATAATTATCTATTTTTCATCATAAAACCATAATTTCAAAATTCTTTCAATTTAGCCCTTAAAGCATAAAACTTATGAATCACTTTACAATTCAATCCTTATATCATTTCTAACTTGAATTTCTTTTAATTTAGCCCTTAATTCATCATTTTATTTATCATGGATAATATCTAGAAATCTAATAACTTTCAAAATATCAACTTAATTTCATCAAAACTTTATTCTGAAACTTCTAAAACATCAAAATTAAGTAAAAGGGCTTGATTGACTTACCTATTAAAGCTTAAAACTTCAAACCTTCAATTTTCTCTTTTCTCCCTTTCTTTCTTTTCTTTCTTTCTTTCTTTTTCTCCCCTGCTCTCTGTTTCGTTTCATTCTGTTTCTTTTTCTATCTTCTTCTTTTTTTTCTTTATTCCATTTGTTTTATATATATAATATAATAACAATAAAAATCTACTAAATAACAAATATTTATTTAACATTTGTATCCATTTATATCCTTACATTTGTCTTTCTTTAATCTATTTATTATATAAATATCTTTTACTTAATACTAATAAATAATTTAATAATATACTTATATGATAAGTAAATATACATGTATTTTACAATTGTATGTATATTAATATTACATATGTCACCATATCCATATGCACCATACATTTGTCTTTTCTTAATTTATTTCAAAATATAATAATATGATTAATTTAATTTGTTATATAATAAAATAATAACATTAATAATATATTTATAATTTAAACAACATAAAAATCAAAGATTTTTAGGGTTTAGGGTTTTAGAAAGATTTTTATGTTTTGCCGCCTCATTCTTTAGAATAGGCTTAATTGCCTATTTAGTCCCCCTTATCTTCTTTAATTCTATAATTAAACTTTTACACTTCATTCAACTTAATCATTTTTCCTAATCATTCTTAATTAAGTTAAATTCACTTAATTAAACTCTAATTAACCACTAATTTTACTTCGTAAATATTTATTCCATTTTTCATAAACAGAGATCTGAAATTACACTTTTTCAGTATCGGTAAAATTCGGGTCATTACATCGGTTATCCCGCTCGGGCCCAAAGATGTTGCATTTATTTTTTGCTGATGACTTGGTGATCTTTTGCAAAGCGCAACTGGAGCAAGCTAGACTGTTGGAGTCCATTCTTACGCAATTTTGTGCAAATTCGAGACATAGAATAAGTGTTAGGAAGAGCAATATCTATTTTTCTGAGTCTACTGAAGGTGGTGTCCGTAATCAAATTTCCCAAATGTTCGGATTTCAGAAAGTTCAAAATCTTGGCACTTATTTAGGAGTCCCTCTCTTACATGATAGGATTACTAGTAGTATGTTGAGCTTCATTGTGGAGAAAGTAAGGTGAAAACTACAGAATTAGGATGGAGGAAGTTATCTATCGCAGGGAGGATTACCTTGGCTCAATCAGTACTCTTATCTATCCCTAATTATTTTATGCAATCCTTGATGATCTCGAAAGGTGTTTGCTCTAATATTGAGAAGTTGGTTAGACAATTTATTTGGGGCAGCACAGAAGGCCACACTAAAATGTCCTTAGTTGGATGGGATTATATCTGTCAACCAAGAGCTCGGGGTGGCCTAGGCTTTAGACATTTAAGTGATCAGAACACTTCTTTTCTTATGAAGATCGGATTTAGCCTTGCTTCTAAAAGTAACGCGCTCTGGGTTCATGTTTTTCACTCTAAGTATGGATGGAAAGATCATCTTCCAGACTCTATTAGTAGGAATCATTGCTCACACTTATAGAGGTCTCTTTCTAAAATATGGCCTACACTCTAGGAGAATCTAATTTGGTCCATTGGAGATGGCGCTTCTGCTCGCTGTTGCAAAGATCCCTAAATTCCAGATATAGGTTCGTTAATCTCAAAATTCCATCTTTTTCTAACCTTGACTTAGACTATTGTGTTAAGGAGTTTGTCAATTCGAATGGAAGTTCGAATTTGGATCTTTTTCGTGTCTAGTTATCAGAAGACGTGATTTGTAGGATTACTAGTATCCTTCTTTCGCATCTAAACTCAGGTCAAGATAGGGTGATATGGAGTCGGTCTTCTTCCGGAACTTTCTCTGTTCGTAGTGCTTATTGGACTTTAAAAGAAGACACTTGGAATCTAATAAATGAGCATTGGAAGCTTATTTAGAAATATTCGGGACCATAGAGAGTAAAAGTCTTTCTTTGGTTCGCTTTCAAGAATAGACTTCTTACTAATGCAAAGCATACAAGAAGAGGAATTGGACATAGTAGTTCTTGTCCCTTGTATGAATACGAGTTTGAGGACTTGGCTCATGTTCTTCAAGACTGTCCTTCCGCGAAGGATGTATGTAACACCCCTACCCGTATTCATTGTCGAAACAAGGTAAAAGGCATTATTAGAGTTTTTCGAACCTCTTATTACTAATCCGAGTCAAGTACTATTCATTTTTCCAAAACATGTTAAAATGTCCCTTAGTTGGGCTTTCGAAGCCCAAAACATGTATTGAAATCGATCCGGGACTAAATCAGGACCATATGGACTTTTTCATAAAATCTCAAAAATTTTCCTTAAATACAAGGCCACACGCCCGTGTGGACTAGGGACACGCCCATGTAGTCAGGCCGTGTGGACTCTATATGAGCTTTTTTATAAGAAGTTGCCAACCTTGCAAATTTAAATCCACAACCAATACAACAAAAGTAACTCAATCAACACAAACTTCATACAATTATACTCAATTTACTTCAATACAATCAATCCCTAAACTTATCTAATTTAAAAATTTTAAATACTGTCAAGTAGTATTCTAAATAACTTATGTTATCTCATTTACTTCTACTTTTAGTATTATATCAAAGTGTTATTTCATAGCTTTAAAGTTCACATAACAAGCCTTTACTAAACATATCATATATATATATTCTTAAGTTATTACAAAATATGATCATTTAAGTCCTTATACATGCCATATAAACCATCAAAAGCATTTATAATGAAGTATACCAGAAAATCAAGATAGTGTGACTTGAGTGTGATGATCCGATCCTCTGACCCTCACGATAATCTACAAAGAACAATATACAACACAAATAAGCTACATATAGCTTAGTAAGTCTGCCGGTTTTAAATTTAAACCTTACCGAACATTGAACACATTATAATCAAATAAAAAGGACATATCATTAATTAACATTTATCCCGTCAACCACAACTCGTTTAATAAAATCACTTAATTGAACTTAATAATAACAATATTACCCATATTCTTTCACACATGTTCCACTGTCTACTTACCAACTTATCCATTCAAGAAACGGCTTACGGATTTGAGTACATCGTGATATGAAGCCCTAAAGGTTAACTAAAGCACATAAGTGCTAAACGGAAACCCGTAAGGGTTAAACGGAAGCTCATAAGAGTTGAACGGAAACCCATAAGGGTTGAAATAAAGCTCAGAAGAGCTAAACTGAAACCCGTAAGGGTTAAACTGAAGCTCAAAAGAGCTAAACTGAAACCCAAAAGGGTTAAACTGAAACTCATATGAGTTAACGGAAAGCAAACACGAGAATTTGCAACAAATACTGAATCTCAGTTTACTTGGGTAATTCACCGTCAATTCATCTTTTTCACTGAACGATCGTACTCATTTCCTACATTCCGTTTCTCCGTAATACTCAATTCAGTATCATAACTTTAGCACGAAATATTTTATTTTCAACAATTAATATAAATAAATACTAATTATCATTCAGAAAATAATTTTAAATCATTAATGATTTAACCGTACGAACTTACTTGGAATGATTTGCAATATTTGTAGAAATTTCAAGGACTACGACAACTTTATCCTTTCCTCATTTATCTTCAATTTCTTGATCTATAATATAAAATTATTCATTTATCATCATCTAATTTCATTATAGTTTACTTCATAATTTATGCCCCTCAATTTTTGAAATTTCACATTTACCCTAAATTTTATAATTTTTACAATTTAGTCCCTGCTCAATTAACCCCTCAATTGAGCTGATTTTTCTCAATTAACACTTTACTCTATCACTTTAAACTACTTCACAACCCTTGAAAATCATAATTTTATCCCTAAACTTTAATTCCAAACTTTTTGACAATTAGGTTCTAAAAATCAATTTCTACTAAAATCACTTAATAAATCCTTCATATAATAAAATTGAAACTTCAAATCCATGATACATCATCATAAACTTACAGCTGTCATTCATGTAAACTTTCAAAATCATTCATAGAATAAAAAACTAATTAATTAGATAGTAGGACCTAGTTGTAAAAGGCTTAAAAACACAAAAATTACAAGAAAAAGGCAAGAATTAACTCACTTGATGCAAAAATTATGAAAAAAAGCTTATAAAACCCTCCTATGGAATTTTTGGCTGATTAGAATGAAGAAAAATAAAGAGAAATCTAGATATTTCCTATTTAGTCCTATCTTTATTTAGTTAATTTTGCAATATTCCAATTTTTCCCTTATTTCATTAATTTTTTTTATTTTTATCTACTTATGCCACCCAAAATATCTCCCTTAGGCTATTTTTCTCTTTAAATCCTTCCTTGTTTGACAATTGAGCTATTTAATCCTTCTAGCAACTTTTACACTTTTTTCAATTTAGTCCTTTTTATTTAATTGACTACCCAAACATTAAATTTTTCTAACAATATTTTAATACCATATTACTAACACTCCATAAATATTTATAAAAATATTTTTAGCTCGGTTTTATAAAATCGAGATCTCGATACCTCGTTTTCAACTCAATTTATTTAATAATTTTTCTTTAAATTTTAATTCCACATATTTAAAAATATTTCTAATACCTCACTCGACTTCTAAGTATTATTTTATTTTAATTTCCTAATCTCACTCGTCAGATTTAGTAATCTCAAATCACTATTCCGACACCACTGAAATTTAGGCTATTACAATGTGTGGCTGCTTGTGCTTCCACAACATCTTAAACAAAGGTTCTTCTCTACCTCTTTTTCAAATTGGCTTTTACTTAACCTTCATTTTCATGAAAGAATGCGAGATAGTGGTCTCATTTGGTCATCTTTATTTGGACTACTTGCTTGGCGCATATGGAAGAATAGAAATCTTTTTATTTTTCAGAATATCTCCTAGACATCTATTGAAGTGATCAAGGTCCCTAGTTGCAGGGCTTGCGAATATGATTTAAATGTTCATAGCAGCAAAAGGAATGGCCCCAATTCGACTTCAGTTAACAACTCGGATGATACTTGGATCTTTTTATCCATTGATAGGGTCGTGGACAAAGGTTCAGGATACGCTGCTACCTGGGGGGTGTCAGGGATCAAGATGGAAATTGGATAGTGGGATATACTCGCTTCTTAGGAGTTTGTTTTCCGTTTGAGGCTGAAGTTTGAAGCATTCTTGATGGACTTCTTATTTTGCTTAACAAAGGGTACAGACGAGTTATTATTCAAACTGATAATCTTGAAGTTGCCCAAAACTTGACAGATTTGAGTTTAGAAGATTCTAGGATTGGCGTACTCAGAAGGACTTAGCGCATCATGAAGGCGGAAAGAAATTGGAAGATTAAACACATTCCAAGATCTCAAAACTTGGTTGCAGATCGTCTAGCTAAACTCAGTTTGAGTTGGAAAACAAGCCTACAAATCCTTAATGAGGCTCTAGAGGAAATAAGTGTTTTGTTACAAGAAGAAAAGGACAATGGGTGGTTTACGTAGTTGATGTAATTCCTATTTCTTACCCAAAAAAAATTGTGATAGCTACACATTTAAAAATAATTATTATTTTAAAAAGTTTGATGTAAATAAAAGTTTGCTAATTCTAAAATAGAACTATTACTTCAAAATTCCTCTAAGAATGAAATATAATAAAAACTGTGATAATTATAATTATAATTTAATTTATAATTATTAGTTAAAAATAGTTATAATTTAATTTTAACATTATTATAATTAAAAATGATTTTTTTTAAAAAGTTGTGCTAACTTTATTTATATAAAAATAGAGTTATTAAATGAATAAAACTCTAAGCATCTTGATTACCACTTAATTAGTATTAGAATTATATGCCAATTAAAATTTAACTTTAGCTTTATAAATAGCATTGAATAGTTAGCTATATGCAACCAAGTAGCATCTAAGAAAAATTGTTGATAAAAAATGAAGATTGTTAGCAATAATAAGTTAGAATTATTTCAAAAAGAATGAAGCCTTCAAGCTATTGTTATTCGAAGAAGTAATATCGAAACATATTCAAACAATAATAACAATGAAAAGAGATAAAAATATTATTTTAATTGATGATGAGGTAATATAATATTATGATATTATTTGTTAAATTTCTTTTGTAAGTTGTTTATACTATTCGAAGCAAACAATCTTAAATCCATTGTTTATTTATCCATTATTTGTTTGGTGGAGGTGAAAAATGTTCTATAAATTTATTTTTGAAAAAAAAATCAGATTTCAACAATTATTTTAAGTGATGATTAATTTAATATAAATATTTATGTTACTTTCATATAGCTCCAAATTTGTATATTATTTTAATGTTATACATATTTGTACTTGGAGTGTTCGAGATGGTGCATTTAAGTGCTTATATGATTGTCATGGAGTGTTTGGGTTGGATTGCACCATAAGTGTATTTGGAGTGTTTCAGATGATTATATTTCACGAATCCTGCTTATATTCCATCTCTATTAGTAAAGATTATGAATGAAACCGTAATATTGACTATTGATGAAATTGTGATATGGTATAATCATATTTAAACGAATTACTAGAATGAACTTAAAAAGTATATAATTTTTAAGGGAGAAATATTGGTATGTGATGAATGATGTTGAAAAAGAATTTATATAATATTTAAGAGACAAAAAATTAGAATGTGATGAACGAGCACTTGGAAATAGATGCATCGTAAATTTAACATGGAAGTGAAATAAAAGTTTAATAAAGTCACATTTGAAATTGCAATATGAGCTAGGTTTGTAAATTGCATGGAGTAAAAGAGTAATAGAAATAGCTTAGTAAATGAGATCCGGAATTTGTAAATTAAAGAGTAGGTAAGGCAATCAATAATGAGAGTTGGTACATTGTTAACTTAATGAATATAAGGTATAGTAATGAATAGGATAGATTTGGTAAATGAGAAGATATGGAAACTTGGTATAAATTAGTAAATTCAAAAGGGAAAAGTACTGGTGTAGAAACTTGTTGATTGTTAAGGTAGAGGGCATAACATACCCAACACTATATCTGAATTTGTAACATAGTTAAAATCTAAAAAGAAATGAGCTAGTTAATTAAATAAAGGTAAGAAGAGATAGTAATAATAAGTTGGTGTGTAAATGGTCTAAATCATGATTCAACGGAGCATCATTAAACATTTTCAAATGCTTACATAAGTTTGGAGTGATAAGAAATGCTATTGTCAATTCCTGCATCATCAGGGTCACAATCCAACAAGTGAAATGTCATGCTTTTAAGTTGGTTTCATAATTGCATGTACCTAGGTTAATTAGAGTTGTATCATTTGGAGCGTAATTGATAACTATGCTTCTTAGTAGATCGGTTTTGTTATGGGTTGCTTAGGATTCAAATTATGGGTTGTTCTGCAGCCAGGTAGTGATACCCAATTAAGGTTATCGATGCTTAAGAAAGTTGATAACCATTTGAGCTTTTTGGATGAGTTAGGTATCCGTACTAGTATTTGGGTATTGATACCTCAAGCATAAATATCAATACTAACTAGTAAGCATCAATACTCACTGAAGTTAATAGAAAAATGAAATTTTCTCTAGACAATGTCTTAATACTTATCTCTAAGATATTGATACCCTTATTCTATTAAGTATATATGGAAGTTTTCTAAGATTAGTATGAGACCCAATAATCATTTTAAAGTTTACAATTGTGTTAGCAACACTATATCACGATATTATGATAATATTTTAGATTGGAAGACCAATAAATGCCATTGAATGTTGGATGTAGCATTATTTATTTAAGATCATTGTCGGTCTGAGTAAGGAGTGGTACATTTTTAGATACTCTCAAGAAAAAAATATCATTCATGATGCTCCTATGATCATTCGTGATATACAACAACTGTCTTCAAGCTCCAACATTGAATTTTGTCACATCTTCAAAGAAGGAAATAAGGTAGTTGATTAGGTTGCTAAAAAATTAGTAATTGAAATCTGTCCACCCAATTGAATTTTATATATTTCACCTGATGAGTTAGAAATCTTTGTTTAATAGGATGAATATTGACTAAAAACAAAAGATTAACTATATTGCTCTTCCTTTCATTCTAGATCTTTATTAAAAAATAAAAAATAAACACCTCAACCATCCTAATTATTGTAGGTAAACATCTATTATATACTAAAATTAACTATATATATCCAAAAAAAAAACATGAACTCTAAATAATGCCTTGTGATTGATTCATGAATAATTGACTTATGCGTGCAGAAATGAATGAATCTCAATATTTTTATATTAATTTATGTAATCATATATATTATATAAAGCATGATACACTAGTAAATTAAGAAATAATACTAAGTGGAAGCATAAAATTTTGACAAGTGGATAATCTATTTGATTGAAACATCCTCGATTTATTATTACTAAAATAAAAAAAAAATATTTAGTACATTGTCAGTGAAAGTTTTAGACATCGTAAACAGGGTTAGAGGGTTGACAAGTATCCTTAAAAAATATAATAAAATATTAAAAATATATTTTTAAAAAAAAGAGGCACATGATTATTTTAAAACTGCGTAGAATAAAAAAAATTATTAATGTATCAAATCTTAATCCTAACAAAATATGCGGACTTAAATATTAAAGAATATTTTGCCTAAAAAAATGTTTCAAAAAATAATTTTAAGTCACAATTAAATTAAAATTTTTGAAAATTCGTAAATTTTTTTAAATCGGTTGTAAAATTGTTTTAAAATATTAAAATTTTTAATCAAAATTTTTTAAAAAAATTATTAACTTTTTACAATTACAGTTTCCTACCAACAAATTATAAATTGTTTAAAACCTAATTACAAAGGATTAAAAACATAGTTAATAGAATTTAAAAATAATTAAAATAACATTAGAACTATTTAATAATATTAATATCCGTTTTCAATAATAATAACAAAAAGAAATATTTCTATAATTGTTTTCAATAATAACAAAAAATTATCTGTGTCAAATAATAATAAAAATAAAGTGTTTTAGTAAGTGTGTTAAATAATAAATAATCTATGAAAAATATTTTACAATATTTTAAAAATATTTTTATTAAATTAAATGTATCTTATATATAATTTTAAAAAAATCAAAATATTGTTTTTTTTTGAAATGATATTTGTTGAAAGCTTTATTTTTAAAAACATAAATAAAAATCTATATAAATGAATAACTTTAAAATTGGAAAATAAAAATATAAGAAAAAGAACCAAATTAATGTGTAATTTAATAAAAATGATGATAATTTTTGTAGTAATATTTTTCAAAATAATATTAAAAGTTTAAAAATAAATACATAAATTTATATATTTTAAAAATAATTAATGATGTTTTAAAATTATTTGTTATCACATATGTTTTTAATGTATTATCAAATACTTTATTTTTAATTCTTATATTATTTGTAAATCCATTAAATTTAAAAAAAAATTATGAATTAATTTAATATATTTTAACTATTAAATATAGTAAATTTGTGTATCCGATGGGAATAAAACTAGTTATATTATATTATGCTAGATCATGAGGGAGTGAACAAATTATATAACAAATAAATTTATAAAAAAATAATTTAAGGATTAAACAAAATTTTAATTAAAATGATAAAGGCATTAATAATTACAATAATTTGAGTTGAGATTTCATATTATTTAATGAGTAAACAGATTTTATATATATATATATATATATATATATATATATATATAAATAAATAAATAAATATGGAAAGAAAGGAAATTGGGAAAGGTTTGCAATGACAATAATTAGGCATTAGTCAAATTATGATACAATTATGGGGCATTTGATGTGAGTAGCTTCGTAAACATGGCACAACTTCAACCATGAATATACTTTTTTATATTTTATATATATACACACATCGGATATTGAAACCCATATTTTAAAATGTGCCAATTTTGAAAGTTGAAAGCAGAAAAACGAAATACATCACATTATAACTTTCTTTTTCATGGAACATACTATAATTTTATATTTTGTTCAAATAGTATTTCTTAGGTGAAAATAATATTTATTATTTTAGTTTCTTAGGTGAGATAGAATCATTTATTTACTATAAAAAAAATGCCACTTAAATTAGAAATTTTATTATATATATATATAAGGATATTTAAAAAATATATATACAATAAATAATGCAACGTATGATATAAAATTAAATAATTATAACACATGAAACATATACGGCAATAAATGAAAAAAATAGATTAGATTGTAAGTAAAATAAATTTTAAACATGTAAATACATAATATTGAGAATACTAAATGTAATACAATCGTTTATTATGGTGTTGTCATCAATTTTGAGTTAGTGTCGAAATAACTTATAACACCAACTTAATCAACAACCTTACTAATACTAGATTAAATTGTGAGTAAAATAAAATTTAAACATATAAATGAACTACAATTATTGATCATTGTATTGTCATCAATCTTAAATTTGTGTCGAGTTGAATTGTGACACCAACTCAATTAAGGATTTTATTAATAGTATAGCTATACAATTGACGATGATAATGAAGTGTGCATAATAAAATTAGAATGAACAAATAAAGTTAAATAAAGTTTTGATTGACCGGTAATTTTAAGGATTTCCCAATGTAATTGACATAAGTTCAAATCTCATTATCTGCATACTTTTTTTTTTTAAATTTAAAAGACTAAAGTATCATTGAATTATATAACTTATTTTAAATAAAAAAGAATATTTTTGTTATTTCCTAACCAAGTTGGTGTCCGGTTCACTTGTGACACCGATTCAATTAGGGACAATTGATGGAGTTTAATAAAGTCATAATACAATAAAATATAAATATTATACTAAAATCAAGTTTTTGTTTAGTGGTGAAGGTAATATTCTATTGATCTATATAGCTTGGGTACAAATTCAACCACATGCAAAATTTTAAATTTTTTTAAATGAAAAGATTAAAATACTCTTGAATAATATAACTTATTGTAGTTACGAATGAACATTTTTGTAATTTTCTTAATCGATTTGGTGCTTGATTGACTTGTAACACTAATTCAGTCATGGACTTAAATAATAGTATAGATAATAACTGGCAAGTATAATATATATATATATATATATATATATATATATATAAGAATTTATACAATTTATAGTTAATTTTTTTTAATTTTTTTAAATATTATGATATGTTTAATATTTTTTAAAGAATACAAACACCCAACTAATCTCGCAAAAAGAAAATAAATCTAAAGTTGTTAATTAATTTATTTATTTTTGAAGTGTAATAAGTAAAATATAATTAAAGTATAAATACAAGTTGAAGTAGTCATAAGTATAAAATTATTACAAACAAACTGTTTGAGTAGTCACATTGTATAATTAAACCATTATATCAAAAATAAAGTAACAAGTGGTACAATCTAGACTAAAACTAATAAATTGATTGGACTAAAACTTACCTCACGTTATGAGGTTTGGAGACCTACTTATATAATTGTGTAAGATAAGTCTCGAAACTAAATTAAGGTGTCTTTAATATCTAAAAATAAAAATTTTGAAAATTTAAAATTAAAAAGATATAGATTTGGCGGTTCTTTTATTTGAAAATAGTTACTAAGAATCACTGTTTTGCTTTGATGAGTAGGCAATTATTGCTTGTCGCCTAATATACGGACCCCGCTATTGACTTGTGTTTATCCCAGCCAATCACTGGCTGCCCATAATGTATTAGGGTTGCCCCTTACTCCACGAAACGGGGGTAGTCTAGTAATTAAATGGAGCAAAAATGACACGAACGCCCTTATTATTCCACGTCTCTAAATCTTAAGAGGACACTCTATTCATCCCCAATCATGCAGATGTCCAAACAAATCAGGTGCTCCTAGAATTATTACTGGGCTGCCAAGTGGCATAAATTTATTGGTAATGAGATTCGTGCTCGGCCATTTGTTTTAGGAGAGTCAAAATGATGAGAAGGAAGACACATTAATAATGTAATAGATTTCGCAAAATAAAAAATATTTATTATATTAAATTATTTAATCAAATGTGAATTAACCCTTGATTTAGTGTTGCTTAATCAATACAAGTAATTAATTAATTAGAGTTTTTCTATCATAGCTTTAAGTTGATGCATGCTTGCTTTTCGTTTCCACACGAAAATGTATAAGGGAGGGACATGATTGCAAAATAAATATTTTATTTAAGCAATTGAATAAATGTATTATCTACTCCCTTTGTTCAGACACAAACAAATATACCCTTTCATTTCATATTTTATAAAAGCTTAAAAAACACAGAATGGATCCCACTTAAATACCTTTGTTCAAATTTCTTGCCTTTTTCATTTTATAACTTCTCATTCTCTTCACTGCTTCTTTCTTTCGGTTTTTCAAGGGAGAAAAAAAAATGTTTGCTTCTGGGTACAGAAATGGAAAGGGCAGAAAGAAAGCCCAACGAAAAGGTTTCTGTTATGCTTGAGATTGGATTAGAGACTATCTTATATCCCAGCCTTGGTTCTTTGGATTGCTTTAACTGTAAGTAATAATGCTTTTGCTTCTTTGTTTCCTTTTCTGTTGCCTTCAGTGAATTTTTCTACTTTGAATTATTTTTGTTTCCCGTTTAAACTGTGTAATTCAGAGCTGGAATATGTCAGCTTCGTTTTCTCGGGAAAAACTTAGAACAGTTGCCATTTTGGAATCCAAGGATTGATGCTTTGGAGCTTTTATATATATATATATACATATTAGATTAATTGACTTTATGAAGTTTTTCTTTTCCGATCTTTCATTTGAGTGCATTTGATTTGATGAATTAATCTGTTTTCTCTCTCTCTCTCTCTCCTTTGCTCAGAGATCTCAGTTCAGCCTTGAATGTTGGTGTCGCCCTTTATTTCATGTTTTTGTTCATTTATCTCACTGGATTTTTTTACTTGTCCTGGTATATGGATGTCAATATTATTTTCCAGTTCATTATCGCTGTTTTTGATGAACACTGTTTGATCTGATGCTGTGTTCTCTGTTTAATCTATATCTTTTTATGTCAATTGATTTGATGTCATATGTACGGGCGGCAATCATTTTTTCAGGCTTTGGAATCTTTTTCCTTTGGGACATAAGACTGGGAGTTTTTTTTTTTTTTTGGATCTGGTTTTAAATAACGGTTAGCATATATGATCATTGCAATTCTAAGAAGTTCTCCCTATGCTTTATGTTCCTTTTGATCTCTGTAACAAAGGGATCCTTTTGTTCTTACCATAAATACTACCAAATAGAAGCAATAATCTTTAAAATTCCTGATTCATTTGGGACACTTCAGAAATGTATGCAGAATTACAGATTTATTTGTGAATACAGGTAGGGGGATAGTGAAGAAATTGGTTTGTTAAGTTTGTATAAACATTCTACTTTTTAGTTTCTTTTATGCTGACTATCTTATATTTTGAACAAATGAACTTTATTAAGATAACTTACTAAGAGAAACCATTTTAGCAGTTTCTAGTCAATTTGAAGCTTAAGAGTGCCTTCCAAATGTTTTTGTTTACTCAATATGGGATCTTAATATCTAAATGCTGGAGTGATCTTACAACACTATCTTATTTTGCTTATCAAACTTATCTCTTTTCCTATTCTTATCCAAATAGGTGAATAAATTTTGCTGGAGTTAATATTGCATTGGATGTGTAGCATGTGTCATTACTGTGGTGCTGAACTTGCGAAGTCTATTGAAGAAAAGAGGAAACAGGATAATGGTAACGCTGTAATTTCAAGTACTGGAGACCCCATTTGGTCTTGTAAATTATGCTGTGAGAGGAAAGGAAGAGATTTCGTAAAGCAGGATGGTATTACTCCATATGCAATACCAATGATCAGTCCAATTTTCTCATTGTCTTGTAGTGACCGCTCATATTCTAGCTGCAGTAAGCACCTATACTTTTTTATTAGTTAATTTGTTTCAATTTCCTTTTAATCCAAACCTTAACATTTTGTATTCTGTTCTATCAGGTGATTTTTCAGTTGATATAAACTCATATGATCGGTGGGTTTCCTTATTCTCAGTTACGATGCTGTTATATTAACTAGAGTCTTGAAATTAAATCATGGTGTGAGCGGGCATTTATTTATTATTTTTCAGGGGCGAGGATGGCCAAGGGGTTGTTTCAAAAAATATTCTGCCAAATGGCCGATTGCAACACCTGAGCTCCGAAGGCCCTAGGAAGAGAGTTGATAGCTTGAATATGATGATAGAAAGCAACTTGAGGGATAAGAAAAATAGCTATGATATGGACATAGTGAGAGATATTGAGATAACAGAAGCTAGTAAGCAACAAGAAGCAAAAGAGAGCATTGTTGAAAATTCTCCTACAACCATAGGCAAAGAAAATGGGGCTTCTCAGTCCATTAATGTTGAAATGGATAGTCAAATTTGGGAACCTCCAGAACCAGAATATCCAGTGGATGACTTGGAGGGAACCGTGGCTTATGATGATGATGATGATGAATGTGGAGATGGCACAGAATGGGGAAAACCAAGTTCCTTGAGTCATATTATAGATGATGACAATGGAAGATACAGGTTTAAAGAGGAAAAAAAAAGAGCAATGGAAGAGGTAATAAATGGGAAGTTCAAAGCTATCATCAGTCAACTTCTTAAATCTGTGGGCGTTGCCTGTTCTGTTAATGACAGCTATACTTGGGTGGATATAGTTATTTCTTTATCTTGGGAAGCTGCTCTGTTTTTGAAGCCCAATGCTATTGATTGCAAAGCAAATGGTCCAGATAGATACGTGAAAGTAAAATGCATTGCAACTGGTTCTCGCAGTCAAAGGTGATAGGAGTTAAATATACTGTTTCTTAAAATTACAGTTCTCTTTATGGATATTTATTCATTAAGTAATTCAGATTTTACATTAAATAGACTCAAATGTTTTTGTTACCTTTGATGTTTCCTTTTTAAGATTGAAAGGTGGTTGTACTTGTAATGTGCTTTTTCTGAAGCAGAATATAGTTCTTATAAACATCTGTTGTCTCTATAAAGTATAATTGAGGAACAGATTACTGTTTTTCTCTCCTTCATTCTGTAGCATGTGAAAGGACATCCTCTTTTGTAAATTTTAATCGCCTTTTAGTTAAATGAGCATAGAGCACACATGAAAATCCTCGTTCTGCTTGCTTTATTTGAAAATATAACCCAGCAATTTAATGCTCATGCTGTTATAGGAATTTTCTCTTCAACTTATAAATTAATGTTTATTTTGCAGCCAATTGATCAAGGGATTGGTCTTCAAAAAGCATGCTGCTCATAAGCACATGCAAACTAGGTACAAGAATCCAAGGCTGTTACTAATTCAGGGAGTCCTTGGTCAGTCGTCTAGTGGGTTGTCTTCATTCAGTTCACTAGATGAGGTAACTTGGCAATAACCAACTTTGTTTTTGTACTGCAGAGGTATGCTATATGTTTCTGATTATTGACCTATAAATACAGGAAAAATGTCATCTGAAATGTCTAAGTGAGATGATAGATATGTGCCATCCAAATGTGATATTAGTGGAGAAAACTGTTTCACGTGATTTTCAAGAGTGTATCCTTGAGAAAGGAATTACACTGGTGTTTGACATGAAGCTACATCGTCTAGAGAGAGTTGCACTTTGTACTGGCTTACCAGTTATACCATCTGATACTTTGATGAATCAAAAGCTGAAGCAGAATGACTCCTTTAAGCAGTGCGACTCCTTTCACATAGAAAAGTTCGTTGAGGAACATGCTTGCTGTGGTGAAGGGGGGAAACGACCAAGTAAAACATTGATGTTCCTTGAGGGCTGTCCTAAACATCTCGGTTGCACTGTAAGTTGACAACTTTTTCTTTCTTTTAATTATTTTCCCCTGTAAGGTGCGGGAAGCAAGATATCTAGTTGGATGTGGGTACTGTTTATATGGTCGGAGCAGTGTTTATGAGGAAAAGATAGCAGTTCTAATCAAAAGATTATTCCTTTGACAGCTTATCCATCATTTCTTGCCCTATAACTTCTTGATGGGAAGACATCAAACATTCTTGTGCCTGTTCTCTGCAATTAATGAAATTGGATAAGGCCATCAATACAAACCTCATTTATCAAAGGCCATTAAATATTCAATTATAATTCGCATTAAAGTACTAATTAGACCTGTAATTTCTTAGGTTTTTATATATGATGATTTGTTGTAACTTGTTCAGAATTATCTTAACACTTAAACCTGTTTTGTTGAAACGTTGAGAAAAAAGCAGCTTGTTGTAGTCTTTGATCTTTCTCATAGAAATACTTACTCCGTATAGCATATGGTCTTCCCGTATTAAAAATGTGCTTTTCTTATTTTAAGCCTTTAGTTAATTTACATTTGACCAGTTTGTATAGATTGTTGTTTTGGGTTCTCTTTCCTTGTTGATTAGACTTTTGAGGCTTCAGTGTGTCTTCCACTTGAGTTTCTTTTGCATCATCCATTTTTATACCTTTGGTTTCTCAAGAACAAATCGTGTTCGATATCTGGACTTAAGATGTTTGACCTGATGCCAACTGTCAGAAAACAAGCTCTCTCTTCCCTTGTTTCTTTTCTGGTTAGATATGTAGGCATATTCCTTTGTATGAATTGCCTTGTTAATTTGATATCATAATGCTGCAGATTTTGTTGAAAGGAAGTCATTCTGAAGAACTCAAAAAGATTAAGTGTGTTGTGCAGAATGCCGTTGTCATGGCATATCATTTAATCCTGGAAACTTCTTTCCTTATTGATCAGAAGGCAATGTTCTCTAGAATTCTTTTCACTGGAATAGCAAATGTGTTGCTACCAGGTCGGGAATCCCATGCTTTAGAAATTGGTAACCTAAGTGTTCCTTGTCTCGATGAGTCTACTGCTGAAACTCGATCGCATGAAATTGACATTCCGATTTCCAATGCATTCCATGAAGAAGGTTACCACATAAATGGGGAAATAAATGGTGATCAAATCATGAATTCAGGATTAGACTACAATTCAGCATTATCTTTGGAGCCATATAATCCGGCAATTCTCTCTGGGTTGTCGTCTATTTCTGCTTCTCTGAAGAAAGTTATAGGAAATAATTTCCCTCTTGCATCCACTGCCCCTTATCGGTCATTGTCTGCATATTTTGGGTTAAATGGGATGCAATCCAAGCTAATAGAAGCAGTTCCGACAGTGAAATGTTTTGAGGTCACAGATCAATTTTATGTGGAATCTAAAGGTGATCCTGATGAAAAGAAACCTCTTGAGGACAGACAACCCCAATCTTCTCATGCTTTGTTTGAAGCCCCACTTGACTTGAAAGTTAATGGACATGATAACGAAGAACTTAAAAATAAGGACATCAACACAATGTTGAATTCACAGAGTATTTTGGTTCTTATTTCAAGCCGGAATGCCTTACGGGAGACTATATGTAAGCAAAGCCATTTTAGCCATATAATGTTCTACAGGAATTTTGATGTTCCTCTTGGAAAGTTCCTTCAAGATAATCTACTCAATCAGGTCTGGAATCCCCTCTTATTAGTAGCTTTTTCTCTTCTTGTTAATTTTTCTCCAATATTTTGATGAGACGAGGTTGATTAGATTGCCAACTTCTCTGAAGTATTGGAGATATGACCTTTATCTTGTAATGTTTTGAAATTATGTCACCTACAATTATTGGTTATTTAGTTTTCCTTCATTCTCACTAGAAACTTAGGTAACCTGAAGTTGTATGATAATGGACTACATTTGAATACCTAACTTTTTGTCGCTGTCTCATGCTGTTGGGTTTTCCACTGACAGAAACTTCTGCTTTTGCAGGGAAGTCAGTGTGCTGTATGTGGTGAACCGCCAAAAGTTCACTTTTACCATTATGCACATCGTAGTAAGCAATTAACAATACAGGTTAAACAGCTTCCTAAGCATTTATCTGGGGAAGCACAGGGAAAACTCTGGATGTGGAGTCGCTGTGGCAAGTGTAAAACTGGGAATGGAATTTCAAAAACTACAAAAAGAGTGCTAATGTCAACTGCTGCCCTTAGTCTTTCATTTGGAAAGTTCTTGGAACTCAGCTTTTCTGAACACTCTTCATCCAGCCAATCATCCAGCTGTGGGCATTCTCTGCATAAGGACTTCCTATATTTCTTTGGGTATCGATTGCTGCTTCTCTTGTCATTTAACAATAAACTCACAGTACATTCATATGCACTAGTCAAATGGGAAAAGTTTTCCCTTTTGTTTGAGAATTATGCTTGATGTTTTTCTGTTAACACCTTCTGACTTTTAAATGCTTGTAAGTAACTTACTGCCTAGAATTTGCGGAGGTTTATACAGTTCTTATGCTCAGGGATTTATTCAATAGGTTTAGGATGGTTTTCCATCTTAGAATGCAGAACAATTAGCAAAATGCATGCTTTTCCTATGGAGTTGTCTAATAATAGCTAACATCTGCTTGCTTTCCATTCTACTTTTTTAAGAAAAAGTCTAGAAATTCTGCAAAGAGCTGCCTTAGAAATTTGATTTCCTCACATTTCTTGTCATGTTAATGTAATTGCAGGTCGGGTCCTATGGTTGCAATGTTTAGTTGCTCCTCAGTTACTACTTATACCATGTCAATGCCTCCACAACAGCTGGAGTTTAGTAAGTCAATTAGATCAGATTGGCTGAAGGAAGAGTTTGAAAATGTATGTTTTTATTCCATTTTCACTGTGCTTTATCTTCTGATATAATGTTTATTCTGTGATGAAACATATTTGTCTTCTCGCCATTGACATTCACTCGTGATAATATATTTGAATTGATATTGATATTTCCTCTAGGTTTATATGAAAGGGATGCAAATGTTCAGAGAGGTTGCAAGCTTTTTGGTGCAGATAAGGTCTCAATTTGAGGGCTCGACTCTAAACCTTAAAGGCTCCTTAAAGGAATTTTCTGATGTTGAAGAGATGTTGAAACTGGAAGTTTCTGATTTTGAGGTTGGTTTTCTCTTGTTCTTTCTGATCTATTGTTAGGTGTGTGATGCTTGTTTCTGTTTCTCCTTGTTTGAATAAGCTGTTATTCTAAGTGAAACTAGATTGTATGTACAATTTTTTATATGCATGATATCTTATCAACACAGTAAAATTAAGACTATTGTTGCTCTGCTATGCACTTGAAATCACTATTTAAATGATTTTTTTTGCCACAGTATTTGAGTGTATGTTTCTCTGATTCATGTGTATTATTGGGCAAAAAACTGCAGGTAAACTTTCAGAATGCTGTTGCAGAGAATGGAAATGCAAACTTGGGTTTTCACCCACTCCTCAGCTTGACCCAACTAAGGTGGGATCTTCTTCTGGAATCATGCCTTTGGGATAGACGCCTGCATTCTCTCCTCTTGCCTGATCCTACAGTAGTATTTTTTGGTGCCAATAACAAAGCAGTTCTGGAGCAATTGGAGTCGGATATGAGTAGTGCTGATGGAGAGGACAATAGGACAGAAGCTAAATCTGGAAATGGTGATAAGTGTTCTTATAATACTGGTAATCTGAAAGATGAGACAGGTTCATTTGTTGAAAGAAATGAATTTTCAGGTGATAAATTCTCTTCAAATGTTCCTGTTAAAAAATTCGAGGAATGTGACAGCATACACAATTCCACTAAGGTTGAGAATATTAGAAAGCCAACAGTGAATGGTACATGCCCTGTGAAATCATCCAGCCTAGAGTTTGTTGTGACATCTAATATTTCTGTTCTTCCTCATATTGGTGATGAGAATTATCAAGCAGAGGATGAACTGCTGTCAGATCATTTGCAAGTGGATAGAACAATTCCAATTTCTACAGAGCTTTCTTCCGATGAATCGATAGTTGACTCAAATGGATCTAGTAGGGGTGGATCTCCACGTTCATTACTATCCAGCTTAGAAAACTTAAACGGATGGTTTTGGATGCCTTTATCTGAAATCAGACAGATATACATGAAAGATCTTCTAAGAGGAAAGGCCCCCAAGTTTGAATCTATCAGTAGTTATACTCCTGAGAAAATACCCACAGGCAATCAATTAATCAGGGAGGAAGGGATGAGGCTACACATACCTCTAGGAATGAATGATTATATATTGTCAGACTATGAGAGTGAACTATCAAGTATAATTGCTTGTGCATTATTGTCGCTGAAAGATCTTCATGCTGCAGCAGAAATGTCTAATGAGGATGGGAGGAGAGATAAACTAACTGAAAGTTTACGTCGCCACATTCAAGTTCCTACAATAACATCCCCCCATTGGTCTCCTAGTGGTTCATCTGATTCAGACTCTGTCTCTAGTCTGAGCATTTCTTCAGACGAGTCACAGTTTTCCAATTTTGATGGGTTAAACTTGATGGATTCTTTAGTTCCTCCTGATGCTCTTAACATAGAAGTTCCTCTAGGGGTTTCAAAATCACTTGGGAAGGGTAAATACACAGTAGTATGTTTATATGCTAACCAGTTCCGTGATCTTCGGGAACGGTGCTGCCCTTCAGAGCTTGATTATATTGCTTCGCTTAGCCGTTGCAGAAACTGGGATGCCAAAGGAGGGAAGAGCAAGTCCTTTTTTGCCAAAACACTTGATGGCAGATTTATTATAAAGGAAATTAAGAAGACGGAGTATGATTCATTTGAGAAGTTTGCGTTACATTATTTCAAATACATGAACCAGGCGTTTGAGTCTGGTAGCCAAACCTGTCTTGCCAAAGTTCTTGGAATTTATCAGGTTAGCTTTTATTTGTTTTGACATCTTGATTACTTTATTCTTTTTTTTTTTTCTCTTTGAACATTTGAACATTTTGTAGGTGATAGTAAGACAGCCAAAAACTGGGAAAGAGACAAGACATGATCTTATGGTAATGGAGAATCTTACCTTTGGAAGAAACATTACTCGCCAGTATGATCTTAAAGGTGCCTTGCATGCTCGATTCAGTTCAGCTGCTGATGGTTCTGGAGATGTTCTTTTGGATCAGAACTTTGTCAATGACATGAATTCTTCTCCGTTATACCTTAGCAATAAAGACAAGCGTCTCTTGCAGCGTGCCATATGGAATGACACAACGTTCCTCAATGTGAGCTTTTAATTCTTTCAAATGGATTTTTTCTCCCTTTTTAGGTTAAACTTCTCTCACTGGGAATAAGGTACTGACTGGAAGGGCTATGATTATTTGCAGTCGATCAACGTAATGGATTACTCTTTACTTCTTGGTGTGGATACGCAGCGGCGGGAGCTTGTTTGTGGGATTATTGATTATCTGAGGCAGTATACCTGGGACAAACAACTAGAGACATGGGTTAAGTCTTCTCTAGTTGTTCCCAAGAACGTGTTGCCAACAGTCATCTCTCCCAAGGAATACAAGAAAAGGTTCAGAAAGTTCATGTCAACTTACTTTTTCAGCGTCCCTGATGATTGGTGCTCACAGGAATCCTGTGACCCTTGTGAACTTGGTGGTGGCATTAGAGATGATGATATTGACATGTCCTCTCAATCCAAGTAATGGTATTTCTGCCTAGATCTTGTATTCCTTGTTTCTCTTTTCTTTTTTTTTCCCTGGAATTAGCCATCATTTTTGAGAAATTATTGTGTACATATCCAATCCGTTATCGTGCAGTTTTTAGCAAAGTTCTGGGGTAGTTTCATTGCTATAGGTCTACCATATCCATATTAATGTCCATATCTTTGTTCAGTGAAGAGAGGAATTGTAGATAGCCGGGGTAATTGGAAGACTGATAATTTTAAAGCAATTTAAAGTTGGTGCTTTTGTTAATAGCATGTAAATATTGAAGTTTTATGTTGAAGATTGTACTTGCAATTATGATTGTATTGATGGGGATGATCCATCCTCTGGTTTTGACTACACTGTCAGTTATGTTCCCAGCAAAGGATTTGCAGATATTTAATATGGGTGGAAGATCTTAAAGGATACAAGGATAAATGATTATCAAACTCAGTAGCTGGATTTGTTTAACTTTAAGCAACAAGCAAACCCGCAATTATGAATAGGGTTTTGTTTTTGATGTTTTTATAATAGAAAAATGTTTTTTATTTAATATTAATATAATTATTAAAAGGGTAAACTACACTAACAGTCACTCAACTTTGGGTAGCTGACAAAACAGTCACCTATGTTTCATTTCAGTCACTCAACTTTGAAAAAATAACAAAACAGTCACTAACGTTATTGAAAAGTGACAAATCAGTCACTTATTAACATTTTCCGTCACAGGTTTAACGGGATAGCTAACGTGGCCAGTTAACTAGCTGATGTGGCCAGTTAACTTGCCACGTTGGATGAGTAGTCAAAGGGTCAAACAAGAAAAGAAAAGATGATTGGTCAAAATGATTTTTCTTCTTTTCCTTCTCATCTTTTTCTTCATCTTCTTCTCCCTCAACCTCTTTCTCTTTATGCTTCTTTTATTTTTTTTGACCCGTTTATGCAGTTCCTTATGGCCCTACGCTCTGAGTTCGAGCAGCTTAGGGGTTCTCTGCTTCACCAATCTCCCCTTCTTACAGTTGATGTTGCTTTAGCTAAGTTGATTACGGAAGAGACCCGGTTAACCTCGTAGGTGCCTGCATCCTTAGGCAATATGGATTCTGTTTTAGCTACTACCAAGGCTGAGCACTCCTCTTTTTGTGGGTCACGAAATATAGGATTCAAAGAAAAAATGAATATTCTCTTCTTGCATGTAAACACAAAACTCAACTAGTGTTAGGTAAAATTGAAATACTCTTATAAAAACAATATTGACATAGCAAATCCAGTTAACCAAACTTTGCTTCTAAAACGTATGAAGCTCTGTACTGTAATCTAGGAACAAGCCTATCAATTATGAGATGCATTAATCCCCTGTCTAGGCACCAACTTCAATCAGTGGGATTTGGGAACTGAGACGTGCATTCTAACCAACTAGTAGCGTAGTCCAACATTGGAGTTGAAACACAATGGTGGCTCTTCTGGATAGAGTAGTTTCCGAGCTTTGGGCTTGCTGGATGACAACATACAAGATGAACTTCTATTACCGTTGGTGATCTCGGTAGAATTTGGTAATCCGGGACTAGCATCAATACCCAAGTTTGTAGTCCTGTGTTGGAACTTCATTTAACGTCTAAAGAAGGCAGAAAAATAGTTTCAGTCAAAAGAGACAAACGTCATAATATGAAGGAACGACTAGTAAAAAAGTTGAAATATGAATGGATGTAATAAGAGTTAAACAAACTTCCTTCAACATAAACAAAGTGAAGTAACTACAAACCTTAACAGCTTGCCTCAAAACACGCAACACTTCTCTCGCGTGCTTTCGTCTTGCAACAACATCGTCCTGCTCCTGCAACAACTCTTCGAAAAGGATCTTTCTGTGTATCCAAAGGTTCAGGCTTTGATAACAACATGAACAGACTATAGGATTCAAATAAAAGGAAAGGACATGCACTCAACTTGTACGGCGGAGGGCGTTGGCCATGGAGGTGTCGTTGCCATGGAAGCGTAGTCATCTTTGAGTTCCCAAATTTTGACTATTGGAATTGCTGATACGAAGCTCCTTCTATTTTCTCTTATTCTTCTTCTCCTCTTCTTCTTTTCTTCTTCTTTTTCTTTTTCTTCTTTTTCTCTTCTTCTTCTACTGCCCAAGGCTGTTTAGGGTTAAAAAGTACTGCTAAAATGACAATTAACTCACCGTTAAATGTCATGTCATTTTTCCGTTACGTCTGTAACGGAAAATAGTTAAAATGACTGTTTTTTATTTTTTCAAAGTTGAGTAATTAAAATAAAACTTAAGTAATTGTTACGTTAGTTACTCAAAGTTGAGTGACTGTTTGTGTAATTTACTTTTATTAAAATATAGGGTAAATTACACTAACAGTCACCAAACTTTGGAGTAAATGACAAAACAGTCACTTAGGTTTCATTTCAGTCACTTAACTTTCAAAAAGTAACAAAACGGTCACTAACGTTATAAAAAAGTGACAAAACAGTCACTAACTAATAGTTACCATTAGGGTATTAACGGGATTGTTGACGTGGCAAGTTAACAGCTGATGTGGCAAGTTAACTTGCCACGTTGGCGATGGCTGATGGGTTTGGGATGGGTTTAGGGAAAAAAAATTGAAGGGTTAATGGGTTAATGTTTTAGGGTTAGAAACATATTAACTTTAGGGGGATTTGGGGGGGGGGAAAGGAAAATTGATTTGGGAAATTTCAATCGTGATTTGGGGTTTTTTAGGCTTTAAACTGAATTGGGAATCGATTAAGAAGGGTTTAGGGTTAGAAATCGGTTCAATAATCGATTAACAAGGTATAAGTTTTAGGGTTTAGGGTGGTTTATTTTCTTTAGGGAGAAAAGAAGATGAACCAGAAGTTTTTGATCTGACAATGGGCAATAGAAGAGAAGCTACCAGTGTTGTTACATCCACTTTAACGGGTAAGTTCTTACATTTAGTTTTAAATTTTTTGGATTTCAATGTTGTTATTTTGATTTAGGGTTAATTAGGGATATTTCGGTTTCAAATTTAATTTTGATTTTGATTTTGATTTCGATTTCGATTTCGATTTTGATTACAATTTTGAAACACTCACTTATTCTGATTTAGATTTTAATTTCAACTTCGATTTCGATCTCAATTTAGGATTAGAATTTGATTTTGGTTTCGATTTAGATTTCAATTTAGGGTTATTTCGATTTTGATTTTATTTGTTATTAATGTGCATGACAGATTAGGGTATATCTGCCATTGTTTATGACATATAATGTGTATTGTATTGTGACATATAATGTGTACTGTATTGTGTCTGCCATTGTTTAGGTTTATTTCGATTTTGATTTTGATGTTTATTGTTTGTATCTGCCACTGTATGAATGACATTATCAAACTGATCTTTATTGTGTATATCTGCCATTGTTTGTATATGTCATTGTATGAATGCCATTATCAAACTGATCTTTATTGTGTATATCTGCCATTGTTTGTATATGTCATTGTATGAATGCCATTATCAAACTGATCTTTATTGTGTATATCTGCCATTGTTTGTATCTGTCATTGTATGAATGTCATTATCAAATTGATCTTTATTGTGTATATCTGCCATTGTTTGTATCTGCCATTATATGAATGTCATTATCAAATTGATCTTTATTGTGTATATCTACCATTGTTTGTATCTGCCATTGTATGAATGTCATTATCAAATTGATCTTTATTGTGTATATCTGCCATTGTTTGTATATGCCATTAAATTATACATTATTAAACTGATGTTTATTGTGTATATCTGCCATTGTTTGTATCTGCCATTAAATTATACATTATTAAACTGATGTTTATTATGTATATCTGTCATTGTTTGTATCCAAGCTCCTATTGTTATTTACCTTCTTTATTGTACTGGTTATTACCTTTTATTGTCTGCCATGTGCATGAGAAAAATGGTTGTGTTTGATTAAATTAATTTTTGTATTGGTTGTTGTCTGCCATGTGCATGACAGAAGTATTTGTATTAAATTATTGGGTATTTTGTATTGGTTATTGTCTGACAAAAATGGTTAAAGTGTTTGCCTATGTTGTCTGCCTTTATTGATGAGTACTTTGTTTGGCAGGTTTAATTGATGACAATTTTAATGAGAATGAAGAAAACGTGTATGCAGTAGTGATGTGTCTGGTAGTGATAGTGATGCATCTGAAAGAGTTACTTTAGATGGTTTAAACATGGATGGTATAGAAGTAGATGAAAGCGTGTGTGATAGTGATGATTCTGGGAGGCTAGATAGTGCACATGGATCTGACTCGGATGGCCAAAATTGGCACGAGTTCAACCTAGAGAATGACATGAGTAATCCTATACTTAAGGTTGGAATGTTATTTAAGTCTAAACACGATCTAAAAAAGAAGTGCACAAGCAAAGTATGGTAGGTTGAATAGTTATTTTATTAAGTTTCCTAAAAATGATTTAAGAAGGTTAAAGGCGATCCGCAATGAAAAATGTTCTTGGTTCATATGGGCTTCTAGGTTAAACCCTAATAACCCTACTGACCAGACTTGGCAAATTAGGAGTTCAAATCCTAACCATACTTGTTCTAAAGTCTATAAAAATAGGAATGTAACCTCAGCTTGGATAGGTGAAAAAGTATAAAGAAAAATTCATTGCCGATTCGATTATTCTTTGAAATCATTACTGACAAGATGTCAAAAGAGATTTTTTTGTTGCTTGGTCTCATTAACCAAATGTAGGAGGGCTAAACTTAGGGCATTGGAATTAATTGAAGGAGCTCATAAGGCTCAATATGAGAAGATTTATGAGTACTTATTGGAGGTTAGGACCCAAAATGAGGGAACAACAACAACAACATTATTTGGATATGATTGTTTCAAAGGATGTATGTGTCTGTTTGCGGGCATGCAAAGATGGCTATAAGGCTGGTTGTAGGAGGATAGTAGGTTTAGATGGATGTTTCTTAAAGGGCTACTATGGTGGCTACTTGTTTTGCATTTGTTGGGATAGATGCAAATAATGGCATCTATCCACTTGCATATCTTCTTTGTTGAAAGTGAAAACCAAGCATCATGGCTTTGGTTCTTGGAGTTGCTTGCAATGGACTTGGAAATTGTGAGCTCGTACCACATATCTTTCATGTCTGACAAACAAAAGGTAAAACTCTATTTATATATATTTATGTTGTTTCTATTTAAGGTTTGTCAAAGAATTAAATTATTTTTTTCCTAATTGCAGGGACTTTTGGAAGCAATATGTCTGTTGTTTCCTAATGCAGAAACAAGACACTGTGTTAGACACCTACATTCTAATTTCAAAAATGCTGGTTTCCGAACAAAGGAGTTGAAAGATTTGCTTTGGAAAGCTGCCAGAGCAAGTACTACAAGAGAGTTCGATGATGCCATGGATGAACTGAGAAAAACCAATCACCATGCTTATGACTGGTTGAAGAAGAAAAACCCTGCTCACTGGTCAAGGTCTCACTTCTCAATTAGGAGCCATTCTGACATGTTGGTGAATAATCTATCTGAATCATTTAACAAGGTAAATCCCTATGTTTTATGTTTCTTACTGATCATTAGCAATTCATTAATCATTTATATGGTTTATGGACAGATGATACTGAAAGCAAGAGGTAAACCTATTCTGACCATGATGGAAACAGTAAGGACCAAGATTATGTTACTTATTGTCAAGAAGAAAGAAGAAGCTGACAAATGGAAAGGAACTTTGTGTCCAAAGATCAAGAAAAAGCTGGATGTAAATATAAAAGATTCATTAAGGTAAAGATTCTTTCTAATGCCTATATTCTGACTTAATGTTGCTGATCACATGTAGTGATTGTTGGAAAGCTATTGACATTTTTTAATATGTATGCAATGATTATTGGAAAGTTGTTGACTATTTTTTAATATGCATGCATGATTGTTGGAAAGCTATTGACTATTTTTTAATATGCATGCAATAATTATTGGTGTGTTGCCTATTTTTTAATATGCATGCAATGAGTTTTTTTTATAATATACATGTAGTAATTGCATTTTTAGGGGGTGTGTGTGTCATTGTATGTTTTAACCAAGCATGCTCACTGTTTTTTAGGTGTGTTCCATCACATGCTGGTGGGGACAAGTATCAAGTTGAATGTGGTCCAGGCAGCCAGCATGTGGTGGACTTAGTTCAGAATTCCTGCTCCTGCAGGAATTGGGATCTCACTGGCATCCCTTGCATGCATGCATTAGCTGTCATTCATGTAAAAAATGAGTTCCCAGAGACCTATGTACAAACCTGGCACACCAAGCAAACCCAGATTCAAATTTACTCCAACTTTGTAAGTCCAGTAAGGGGTCCTAAACAATGAGCCTCTTTGTCAAACATGTTACCAATACTACCTCCTCCACTAAGAAGGCCACCTAGCAGACCTACTAAAGTGAGAAGAAAAGAACCTGATGAACCACAAACAACAGAAAGGTTGAGCAAGAGAGGGGTGGAGATGAGGTGCAGTAAATGCAAAATAATAGGCCACAATAAGAGGAGTTGCAAAGGGGAAGTTGGCCAAAACATTCCAGTAAGTAATTTGCCTTAACTTATAGTATACTTCTATCTATGAATTTGTTTGTTTTTCACATTTCTTTTATTCTTGTAGGTTAAAAGACATCAAGTTGGTGTCCAAACCCAGCAACAGGCTACCCCAAGTCAGCAAGAAGGTACCTCAACTCAACAAGGTGCCCCAACTCAGTTACCTACTGCCCCAACTCAGATACCTACTGCCCTAACTCATCAAGAAGCTACCCCAAGACAAAAGCTCCCATTAAAGAGAAAATCAACCACAACCACTGTTAGATGGATGCCTTCTACTCAAGAATCATCCATGACAGACCATTGATGATGATGTAAACAGACTGCATTTTGTTAACATTTTAAAAGCGTGTAAATTTGCTCGCTCATCGATTATTAAACTTAGGTAGATAATTTTTGGGAAATTTGCCTATGATTGCTCTTGTTGATAAACTTAGGCATAGTCACTGAATTTTTTTTGTAAATTTCCCTACAATTCACATCTGTTCAATTGTAATGAATTGTAGGAAAATTTGGCAATTTTTTGCCCCTCATTCCTTTTGTAAACAGTTTGACATATTGGCCTTAATGTATGAGCAATTTATCATGCTATTTGTTATCCAATCTGTTAAGCAATTTGTATACCAATCTGTTATCTTTTCTAACTAGCGACCATGTATACCAACTGTTAAGTAATTTGTATATCAATTGTTATCTTTTCTAACTAGCAGCCATGTATACCAAGTGTTAAGCAATTTGTAAACAACAACATGAGTTGGTTAGCTATGTATACCAGCAATCATTTTTAACACATGTTAAGCAACAAAAATATTCCAACACAATTTGTAATCAACAAAAATTTTCCATTTCATTCAAATGTTTGTAAACAACATGAGATGGTTAGCCATGTATAAAAAATGACCATCTATACCAATATAAGCAACAATTTACCAGCAACAAAATTACAAAACATAAGCTGGTTTTCAATTAACATAAAATGATTTTTAAAGTTTTGAAAACAGCAAAACAGTAACAATTACAAGCACCAAAAACCAGGTTCTTCTCTCCTCTTCCTTGCATCCTCCAATGTCCTCGCTTTTTTGAAGACCCAACAACACCATTCTTGAACAGGGCATCAATGGTGGATCAAACCAATTGAAAAATCGACATGGTTTTCAAATCGATCACGAATTTGTTACACCCAAAAACCCTCCTACAGGTTGTCATTGGACCAAGACATGCTTAATTTGGTTGGATTTCCACAATAGCACACCGGAATCACTTCAGGCATATCCATTTTTCCTCTTCCCCTTCTTCTTCTTCTCTCCCTGCTTCTCTTCTTTTTTTTTTTCAAACCCTAAAATGATGCTGATACTATTATTAAAGTGTTAGTAACCGGCCAGCTAGACTTAAGCTTGATGTGACAAGGACTCGTCACACCGCCACGTCATTTTATTGTGGACGTCTCGTGACTGAAAAGCGGCAAAAATGATCGTTTTGTTACTTTTTAAAAGTTAAGTGACTGAAATGAAACCTAGGTGACTGTTTTGTCATTTACCCCAAAGTTTGGTGACTGTTGGTGCAATTTACCCTAAAATATAATAAAATTTCATTGAGTGACATCTTTTTTTAATAGGCAAGTATCAATGGATAAAAAAATAATTTAAATACTTGAAGAAGTGAAAGGTGGAAAGTGTGAAGGAATAAAATTGCGGGTGAGGGAAGTAGGAAAACCGAGAAAGGCATACATGGAGAAACATGATTGGGTTGTGAATAGTAACAAATTGACAGTGAGTATGACTTAGTCTCTCTTCGTCCACGCTCGTTCTAACAGAAAGAATCTTATTACTCGATGCCCACTAGTGTGTCTCTCCATTACGCACTCCCACTTATATTTTTAATGTTAACCCACTTGCACTTGAATTTGCACTTGCACTTGCACTTGCACGGACCCTTCTTTTAAAGTCTCCCACGCCAGGAATCAACCAAGCCAAGCAAAGCACATCGCAACCCACTTAGCTACTACAACGCTTACCCAAACTTACCAAACCTCAAATAAACAGTTTACAGGTAATTTTCTTTCTTCAGATCTCACCTTCTGTTTTTTTCTTTCTTTTTTTTGGTGTCACTTTTTCTTTCAATTCTTGTCTTTACTATTTTTATTTTGCTTTTGTTCCTTTTCGTTATTTTTTTGGGTTGTTAGGTTTCGGTTTCCGTGTGCGTTTTATGGAATATGGTTTTTAATTGATGGGAACTCCAAATTGGGAGTGTTTTAAGATGGGTCTTTAGTTTTGTCTCTTTTCCTAACTCTAAAAATGGAACAAGGGAGGGAATAATTGAATTGTTTCGATGTCTTGTTCTTATTTTAAGTGTTTTGGGTCGTTTACGGAAATGTTAGATATATGTGATTTGCATGTTGAGCAATGAGCAAAGGTTTTTTTTTTAGCTTCCCAAGAAATGAATTGGTCCTGTCTTGGATCGTGAGGTAAATTAAGCACAGTTTGATTGTCAATTGGTTGTTAATGGAAACAACTGTTCTTGGTTTTATCTTTTATTTTTTTGTCTGTTTGTTTTCGTTTGGGCGGCATTGTATGTCATACACAAATTGCAGCTGTGTGTTTTGCATATAAGTTTCGCTTGAGATTCAATTACCATAAACTTTTCAAAAAGGAAAGAAGAAAATAGGGCATATTTTACAAGGGATGGTGTGTTGAACTATTTGGGGTTGTTGGAAAATCAAAGTGCACAAATCTCCATTCATGCATTCAGTATGCTTGTGATTCTAACATCATCAGTCATTTCTATTTCTTTTCTGAATCTGTTGAATAGGTCTTCTTACAATTAGTATAATTTATAACAAGCGTGTTCATGAACATGTAAACAAGAAAAATTTCCTAGTTATGTGGTCGACACAAAGATTGCCATTCCTGTAACTAAGAAAACAAGTTTCATTGTATATACCCAATCTTTAGTATAGTATGAATTCATTCTCATGCATCATCAATAGAGCTGGGAATTACTACATACCAATTTTAGTGGAAACTAAGAAAGTGAGCTTATTTGTTTGGCATTGTTGTGGCTTGGTTCTTTTAATATTGGTGGGGACATGGGAGATCATCGATTGCAATGATTTGCATAAAGGAAGAAGGTCTCTCCTTACCCCAACATCTTTAGGTATGTACATTGTTGGATGCATCTGTGAGTTTGATGTTTTTGTTGTTTGTTCATAGAGAATCACATTGAAGATACTTCATATCATTTAGCATAACCATTTATGTATTTCACAACTTAAGAGAGATCTAGAAAGGAAGGGGAAGTTAGGGAACTAGAATATATAATGATGATGGTTCACACACATGCATGTATAGAAAAATAAGGAGTTAGGGTTCTTCTGTTTGATTGTCCTCAGAAATTTGTTGATGCTTGGATCTGCTCGTTAAGCAGTACAAGTTTGTCAACAGAAAACCTATTTGCAGACGATGTTATTTTGTTGTCTTGAGAGCTGTTGTTCATCACAGGTAAAGTTAGAAGTCACCAGTAACCAGTGGCAGAGAAAGTCAAAGAGAGGGATTCTGGTATAGCAGACAGGGCACTAATATTAGAATTATAGTGTTATATTCTGGAAAGATCTAGCTTAATAAGTAGTCAAATCACTGTTGGTGAACTGAGAAATGTTTTATTTTGTCTAGAATTTCTTATCGTAAAAAACTGTTCACTGGTTTAGCTTGCTATTTGCTAATTTGATAATGTTACATCTTATTTTCTAGGCAAACTCCTCTTGCTTTCTCTGTTGTCTAATTGTTGATAGAAATTGCAGGCATGTCATCAAGGCACACTATGATAAGCATTATGCATTATGCATTTTGCTTCATTCAGTTAATGTACCATAGGCTTAGAAACGTGTACAAGAAGTCTCAGTGGGATCACTGTTTATTTTCCTGTTATACTATTACCAGATGCTCCTTTACAAATTTATCTTTTTATTTATTTCTTTATTCCTTTAACAGTTAAGGTATAGCAAGCTGCGTTCTTTCCCTTGCCTGTAACTTCAACTAATGGCTGAAGAAATTAAGGGTCTTCTCATTTTCTTCAGTGTTAGTCTGAGAAAATAATGAGACATATCTTTTATTTACTTGTTAAATTACTCGAAACAAATGTTACCTCTGAATGTGTTACACACCCTGCTTTGACTTTAGAATGCACAATGCACTTAAGATGGATTTATTTTTATTTTTTAAGTTGCATGGTTTACTATCATATGTGCCCTTTCATGATTTTATCATTTTATTTATATGCTGCTTAATCAAGATTCGGAGACTCCATGTTGGGACCAAATTAGTTCCCCCACCCCCCTCTCCCCTGCATCCGTCTGCAACTGTCAGCAAGTGGTAGTATCAACTTGATAGAAATTCTGAGGCAACTGAGTCAAAATTCAATGATCTGTTCTCCCCGATAACTGTTAATATAGAATGGTAGTCAGGTTTGATGTTCCTCTTTGATTGATTGATGTTTGTGTTGCTTGTTATACATACACTTTTTAAATTATAAGATAATGGGCTAGTAGCTTTCTTAGGAAGCTATTTGAAATTATGTCTCTGTTGCTGCACTTTTGTGAATTATTTATTTAATTTGAGAGTTGCATTTCTTTATTTTTCATATAAAATAGCTCTAATTTGACAGTAGCTCATTCATTCCTGGATTTGGTTTTCAACAACCTGTGATGGAAAACTGTCCCGTTTAAGTTATCGGACATTTACATCTTATCTTCTTATATGTGGCTGCAGTATCGCAGTGATAGAAAGTTAACCTCTGGTTTGAGGGTCTCCAAGACCAAAAGATGAGTCTTGCATGCCTGGTGTGCCACAGTGTGGAAAGTCCATCACACTCTTTCCGGAGTTACTCTGTTTCAAGCTCAGATAACGAGGGAAGATGTTCAGCTGTTGCTAACTGCTTAGCAAGGAAGACATCTCTACCATCTGCAAGACCAGCTATAACAACGACCTCCAAAGTGGCCCCACAACCAAATTTTCAAAACAGCGTTGGAATGGCAGGTCCGCCACGTCTGGTGCGTAGTCGTGCTGTTAGGAGGGATCTTGTGAGAGACTGGAACTTTGAAGAGGTTGTGATGGAACGTTAGTTTGCTTAGTATGAGGTGCAAGACTGTGGGGGCTCCCTCCATTTGGGCTCTCTATTTTGTATTAGTATGCAAAAACTGAACTTTTCAGCATATGTAACACACTGAGTAAAGATTATTTAATGTGAAGAACATATCACATGTCCTATGTCTCCTGCCTTATTTGTTTAGGTGTTTTGGTACAGCACGGGCATGACTGACAATCTGTACAGCTTCCTCAACCCACTGCAAATTTGGGTTAGACAGGTGGAAGCGGCAAGATTGGCTCTGCTCAGCCCTCGTTAGACAGCATTCGAAGTTAGTTTTATTATTGTCCTCAATTGTGCCAGCTGGGGCAGTCCACTTCATCTGCCTTTTATCTTTATTTTTCATTTTGATGTATGATGATATGGTTCAGATTGAAATTATAGATTTTTGTTGTAACTGAATACTAGTGGAAACTGAATTTTGGGGATAAACCCCACACCCAACACTCATAATTTAGTCGTCTTATTATTATTCTGATTCCAAAGTTTCAAACTTTAACTCTTGCCCAAAAGGTATATCTTATACTTATTTTAAATTTGAAATGAAACAATTCCTTGGATTTGAATTAAATGATCAATTAGTTTACCATTGATGAGATATAAAAGTATTTTTTAATAGATATATAAAATAATGTTTTTTATTTAATTATTTATCTTCAATTACTTTTTATTAAATAATATTTCTATAAAATTTGTTATTCCTATAACTAGTGTAATGAGTTAACCGAAAATGGAAAAACAAATAAGATAAAATTATAATAATAAAAAAAACAATAAAATGATTAAAAAGGTATTCATAATTCTTCAGCAAAGATTATGGGGTGCATGCTCCACTGCAGTGGAATCCAAATAAACCATTCCTGCAAGCTCAACATCAAGTTCTATTTCTATATGTTAAATTCTCCCAATTATATTTAGGTTTTGGCCTTTCTTAATCCTTAAATAAAAAACAAACAAAATAAATTAAATGAAAATGTTAATTTGAGTTCTTTTTAAATATTAAATACCCTAAAAGCTTCAGATGAAAATTTTATTAATTTTACGTGAATCGTTACATTACCAGTTGACATCTTTATTATAATAAAGTTTTTTTCGAGGCGGGCACTATGGGATATTAAGAATGGAGGTAATTTGTTGTCTTCTGATGGAGAGTGGCCTATTTTCTATTCCATTATCTGTTGGTCTATTTGGAACAACATAAATAGTTTCATTTTCTGCCATTCTGAACTTATCAATTCCCCAAGGATATGGAAAATTTCTTTGGGGACTAAAGAATTCGATAAACAATGGGCTATCGTTCAGCTATCGTTCAATGGAGCTTAGCTTTTATTTTTTAAAATAAAAATTGAAAATCAAAGGTCTGAATTTAAAGTAATAAAACACAATTTCATTTGTCATTATGAAAATAGATTTAATTTCCTGGAACATTTAGCAAAGGAATGAAATCAAGATAGCCGTCTCAAGCACTCCATTAAAGCATCTGTTTGTTCAGGCTTCCCAGCAGTCACACGGATGTAGCCCTTCAACTCTTTGTTGTTATAGTGACGGACCATTACACCCATTTTTGAAAGGTCATCCTGTATCAATTGTTTCAAAGGCAATGGACAAAGTAAAGACGGGGTAGAACAAATCGTCATAATCCTAGTTACTCTGAATTGCGGTCAAAAGGTGAAGTTGCAATTTTCATGAACCATACACATTTGATCTGCTTCTTAAGAACAACCAGAATTCTATAGCTCAAAATAGACCAAGTCACATTATTAGAAGCTTTTATTCTTCTACATCACTGTTCAAACATGGTTGCAAAATAGAGCAGATGAATTTTCTCAAGCAATTTTGTAATACTTCATGGTTCAAGTAAACCTACTCTAATAAAAGGTTTGAAGCATCCACATTAGATGATACCCATAATAGCTCTCAGTCCAAAATAGTTGCAAGACGCAGTAAAAGTGTTAACAGAGGAATATTTGATATTTACACTTGGCAGAAATAGCATACAATTTCAAACATGTTGCATAGTATATGAAATTTGAAAATTGAAGAACAAAGGCACGCAAACATGACGAATCACAAATTATCTTGAACAGCATCAAATGGAAAGAGATGGATGGCAATCATGCATAAATACTATTGCAAGAAACAAAATAACAAAAAGAGCAAAGCAGGGGCAAACGGGAGCAGGGGAGATTAGAATAGCTTGGATATGGATTCAGAAATGTCACCTTCAATTTCTTAGCATCCATTCCAGATGTCACCTCACATAGAATGAAATTAGAATAGCTTGGATATGGATTCAGAAATGGTACTTCCTTGAGAAGTTTGAAAAGCCTATCCCGTTCTTGTATCAAAGCGTCTTTCACCAACTGGTAAAGATTTGCAGAGCAGTATTAGGAATGAGTTTCAAGCATAAGGGAATCAAGATGCCGAAATATCCCATTTTTAGAGGGAACAGTTTTTAAAGAAGCTTGCAACAAAGACCAAAATCACGTTAAGAACTGAAAAGGGAAAAAGAAACAAAAAGAACCTCTAGATACTTTGGGTTCTGCAATGCAGCACATGCAGCAACTTCAGCAGCGACAGAAACATTGTATGGTTGCTTTGCTCTCCACAAATACTCAATTATGCTCAAAGGGAATGAGCCATATCCAACACGGAGCCCGGCTAAACCTGAAATAATTATTAATTTTCAATAGCAAGTTCTAATTTATTTCCCTTTTCTTGGACAAGTGAGGGCTAGACATTCACCCACATCCACACACAGAAATAAGTAGAATGATTCATTGAAAAACATGTAAATGCCACAAAAGTCCCTGATGAACAAGCAAAGCATATATCTTCTATTCAGATTGACATCAACTGAAGATTAAATTAAAAACATACTGAATTTCCATCTCCAAAGAATATTAGAACCTCACTATCTTACAAAGGATACAAATTTCAGACGCTCTCCAAGGTTTCAGAAGTCTGAAATGATCCATATAACTATTAAAATGCAGAAGCTACGATATCCAGTGTTGCTTAATCCGAGGACACACGAATATAAGATGTTTTATTCATTTTTTAAATAAAAAGGTTATACTTGAAATAATTTCCTGGACATAGAAGAGGAAAAATCAAAACAACAACGCATTCTATTCAGAGATACTAATTTATATTCTTCCCTTATATCTTATGTTGCTCCGGCTCTTCATTTTTCTTAAAGTACCTATTTTGACATTTAATAGACTCAGGTATGGCAATAGGATCATCTAAGGACTCTCCAAATACATGAAAATCTTGGCAAAAATTGAACATACCCTTCTTAGGCACATAGCCATGTGGGACACAACCGAGTCCAAGTGACATAGCTTATATCCACCCTCCACCCCCAATGAATTCTTAACTTTCAAAACCGACAAATAACTGTGTAGCACCAGAAAGCTTGAATTATTTATATTCTACATCAAACAACATTCCTTAAGCAGAAAATCCATACAAAAGCAACATAGAAAATAATTGTTCCTTCACTAATGCAAGAATCATTACTGAAAACCAACTAGCAGAGTGGTTACAGATGTTCACTATAAAACTACCGAAAGAAAATAATAATCCAGCCAAATCATGATTTCAGGCAAACCAAAATATGCGAGACTTGTTTCTAAATTTTTCTACATTTGTCTCAAAACATAATGCTACAACTCTGATCAATGCAACTGAGAGCATATGATGTTGGAAGTTCTAGTTAGCAGTTTGCATATCAACATCAAGGAAAAAGATAATCAGAATCTCATCCATTATTCATCATACATATTTATGAAAGTAGACTAGAGATAACAAGCCCTCAGCTTCCAAGATTTAGAAACCCTATCAAAACCACACCACCAAAGAGAATAGAAGGAAAACATTTAAATTCATGAAAAACTTGACTTTAAGAATTGAAGAAGAGAATCACAAGCATACCAGCTCTTTTACTAAATGTTCGAAGAACAATTAAATTATCATGCTTCTTCACCCACTGCATCCTAGATTCGTTTCCTGAAAACTCAATGTAAGCTTCATCTAGAACCACCAAAATGGGCATGTCAAGGATCTTCAAGAGAACTTCATCGCTAATTATACTGCCAAATTCCAATTAACAAAGAAATGGAGGTATCAAAACAATATGTGGAAGAACATATCAGAGCAATGTATAGTTACAGTTTCAACATTGCAGATTTAAAATAAAGTCCACAAGCTCATGAAATCATCATAACGATTTCCGAAGACCCACCTTAAAGAGTTTCAGAATGAAGCAACTAAATTATAGTAGCAAGTCACCAGGAAAAGGAAGGCAGTCATGTATAGAGGTGTCCATGGGCCGGACCCAACCAAAAGTTAGGCCCGGCCCAAAAAATGGGCCTAAAATTTTGCCCAAGACCGTTCCGCCCATATTAATTTTTTATATTATTTTTCTAAAAAAATATAATACATCAAAAATACTAAAAACATTAAAATAAATGTTTCCCAACAAATTGAAAAAAAATTAAAAAAAAATATGTACACTTACAAGCAAATGTCTATAAAATAGTAACAAAATTAACATAACAAAACAATAACAACAAAACTTAACATATCAAAACAATAACAAAACAATAGCAACATTATAGTTAAATGGTAGCAAAATAGTGAAAAGAAACAAGAAGAAAATAGCAAGAAAACAGTAAAAAGAAAAGCATTTTTCTGGCATTCAGGCCAAAAAAGCCTTACCCAAGGCCCAGCCCATTTTCTAAATGGGCCCCTCTTTTCCCAAACCTATTTTTCGGGCCTATATTTTTACCCAAACCCTCCCACTTCTAGGGCAGACCTTCGGGCCGGGCTGCCCTGACCCATGGACAGGTCTAGTCATGTATAACAAATTCAAAGGGATGAGAGAGATCGATTCCATCCAACAATTTTCAGTCACTCTTGATCAGTAAAATTTAGGGTTTAGGATGGCACCCCCTTTGTGCCTTTTAGAGTATATTTCATCTAGAAATGAATGCCAATCAGACAACATTCTTATAGAATGCAACACAATGATCATGTCCCTCAGATTTAAAAAAAGGAAAGCTGTTGGAAACACTTACCTTCCATCAGGATTATTTGGAGAAGTAAGAAATATGCATTTTGGCTTTTCATGCTCAACAGCCTCAGAAATTGCTTCTATATTCAAGCTGAAGTCTGGCTTCCTTGGAACTGCACAGAATATTAATATGTTCATGATTATGGGTATTACAGCAGAATGGAAAATAATTAAATAACTGACAATTTTAGTGCATAAATTCTAAATACTCATGGATTAATTTGGTACTACTTCCAGGAGGGAAGTAAGGCTAGACATCAATGATTATTTGTTAATTATTATTTTTAGAATGATATTAGCTTTAGGAGATCTTTACTCAAAAGTATCTTTATGTTATTAGGGTTTAGGAGTCATTCTTTATTTAGAATCCTTGTTTTCCTTGGCTTATAAGTCCTCTATTAAAACAAGTAAACCTATGTAAGCTCTATTTAAGAGGCTGATAGGCAGCATTAAAATTAAGTCAGATTAATTCAATTTTAAGAGGTTTAAGACTCTCTCTAACAAATCTAAGGTAAGGGGCTCCCTTTGAAGTGTCCCACACATTCACCATAGGGCATTCGCATTGAATAAATAGAAACAAGGGGAAAAGCCCTGCTAACTTAAAACAATGTTCCTATGAATTGTCCGGTGACTCAATCCATAACTCAGAGCTGTAACAACAATCCACGCCCAAGACGCAAACAAAGATAATTATGAAGTTCGAAGTGAAGATGTCTATGAAAGTGAAACTAGTATAAAGTATATTTCTCTACCTTTGATAACTTGTGCCCCATTAACACCAGCATCAAATTCATACATTGTGAAGGTTGGAGGACAGTCAACAATCTTGTCCCCAGGATCAAGCACGCATCTGCAACAAAATATTAATCCAAAATAGAAGAGAAACTAGTTGGAAATTCATAATGCTTGAAGCCACAGAGAGTAGAAGCTATGGGCTAGGTTGGATAACTAAGTTTCCTGGTTCTAACCGCATTATCAGATCAATAAGTTCATCACAGCCACAACCTACAAGAATATAATCAGATTCAATCCCTGAATCTTCAGCAAGGACAGCACGCAATTGACGAGATTCAGGATCAGGGTAGATGTAAGGGAATTTCAGTGACCCCAAAGCTTCAAGAACCTACAAACAATCTGAAATTTGTAATCAGGGGATAATGGATTACTCAATTGCAAGAATGGTGCCTGCAATTGGTACAGAACAAAGGCACAAATCAAATTCAACCGAAATAAATTTTCTTTTAACTTCTTTCATGCTTGCATTATGGCTACAGAAAAGGAAGTAATTAGGCCAATGACCTCCGGAGGTGGGCCATAAGGATTTTCATTCGCATCTAATTTGATGATATCCTCAGGCTTTCTTCCCAGTTTTGCTGACAAAACCTAGAAAACAAAGACCCGACTCAATAAATAAGAAATAAAAACCAACAAATTGATTAACATGAGAGGCATATAGGAAGCTAATGATATTAAAATAGTGTATCAATCATGTAAGTTACCAGGCCACATGAATCAGCAAGAAATAACCATAATGTATCAATCACGTCAAGATATTAAAATAGTTACTTAATCAAACACTGCAGCGAGAGAGATGGGGGACTAAATAAGGAGAAGACTGATATGGGGTTTCTTCCAATTACCTCAAAAGGTAAAATGGGCTGATAAGGAGACAATTTTCTCAAATGGGGACGAATAAAAGAGTCACCACTCAACTTCTGATTGACATGCTCAACCGGAACCGTGGAAGGCGATGAAGAGAAAGTAGCCATGATGAGCCCCTTTTGATTTCCTTCAAAAAAGCGAATGGGCCGTTGAGTTTGACGAACGTTGGATTTGAGCAAGCAAAGTGAAGCAGGGTTGAATATATTGCTGACTCCCATTCTGCCAAAGGTTCTGTTTGATAATAAGATGCCTACAGAAATATGAAAATGTATGAAACCCTAAAACACTAAACCTCCTACACAATTAGAAACCGACAAATTTGGTCAATCTTATTTAGCCTAAAAATTCCACTATACACTGCTAATGTATGTCGTGAGTGCTGTCATTAACGGAAAATTCGAAAAACATCCCCTTTAAAAACCAAAGAAGAACCGTTAGATTTTAAAATATATTGAATCTGAATCGTTGAAAAAGGAGGAGTAATGTTTTAAAAGCGGTACAGATGTAATAATAAATAAGTTTTAAATAATTTAATATAATAATACATAAATTATATACTTTTTAAATAGTTAATGTAAATAAAGATATTTTGAAAATTTTCACTTAACTGGAAGTCAAAAACATCTAAATCTCAACTTTTGTGTCTTGATGGAAAAGATTTTTTCACTGCATTTTGACCTCGAAAGTTAGGTGTTTTTAATTTTTTTTATAGTGAAAAAGCACTTCTAGAACACCTAATACAATAATGATCGAGGCCTAAGTATTTTGTTCTAAATATTTGTTTGATAAGTTATTAAAAAATTTTACTCCATTAAAAAGAATGAAATATGGTTTAATTTTTTAATGTGTTGGATTTTTTTTCCACATTTTAATTGTGTTTGATAATAATATTATATTTTTAATTACTACAAATTTTTTAACAAAAAAAAAGTGTTTGATAATAAGTTGTACTAAAACTTTAAGTTTAAAACTTTTAAGTTGAATTTTTTTTAGGGTAAATTATATCGCCAGTCACTCTAAAATAGTATTATTCTTATTTTGGTTATTTTAATTTTTTTGTCAATTTAATCACTGTAATTAAAATAATTCCTCAAATTAGTCACTACTGTAAAAAATTCCATTAATCTATTAACGGATTGTTAACGTGATTTTTTTTTTACTTTTGATTTAAGTTAAGGGTTTCTCTATAATTAGTACAAAATATTTTTTTTTGTTTATTTATAACATAAGAACTACCAATTCTCATTATCACCTGTCCCCTGCTCCCTCATCTCTAGGCTCTTTACTACTATATCCCATTCACTACAAGAAACACCTTACACAACTACTTTTCCAAAATAATTAAATAAAAATTGACTAGTTTTAGTTTGGTTTGAATATTAGTGTTTGGGGATTTATCTTTTTCATTCTCCTAAAAATGGAAGAACGAATAGAAATTTAGTAGAAGGAAATAATAAAATGACAACATTGTTCATTCTTATGTATTTCGGCTTGTATCAATGATAGAAATAATGTTGATTTGGGTTGGATTCATTATCAAAGCCACTCTTTGATCAAAATTGGATTGGGTGAGTAATAACAAATCTTGAATCATCTTTGATTTATCCCTGAAATAAAACATAAAATAAAAAATGAAGTTGGTGGTTGGCTTAATTGAAGAAATCACCTACATCCATTTCTTAAATTCATTAGTTAATTGCATCACTCATGTAAAGTGAGCATATATCTATAACTATAATCGATGTTACACCAACTCATGTTACTTCCATAATCATAAGATTATAACAAGTATACATAATTCAATTCAATCACCTTTGTTATCAACAATCATAAAGATATATCACTTACAAATCAATCCATTCAATGACTTTTCAATTTGGATATCAAATCCATTTCATCACATTTCAAACTTTTCAGTTTCATTTATATTGTTTCACCCGCATAGATACCATAGACCGCATGTTAGTTGGCTGCATGAGCATGTTCGTGTATGCCTTGAGGACTCCCAAGATCGACAACCCTATCTAACATAAAAAATAAAACAATAAAAATAACATTTGACATTACGGACTTTGAGGTAAAAAGCTACTGCAAATTACAAAGGCCATATCTAGGAGGAACGACAAAATGGACATCTTTATCCATTGCAGCATGCATTAAGGAAATGGATGCAATCTTCTTGACCCTTGCGATAGAGATCAAGTTGATGAACTCTGTGAAACGTTTGTCTCGTTCATGGAGCTCCCTCGGGTTAAGCTGATCAATGGGAGTTTTCCACCAATGATGAGATTCGCTTCCACATGATTGTTGGGCCAAAGAAAATGCCTTTTGTTTTTCTTTCGATGCATCTAGTTGGTGGTGGACCTCATTATAATCTTGGACTAGCGACTTGATTCTTACCTTACGGTAAGCCTGTAATGGCCTAAATTCAAGGTTATCGGAATAGTGGTTTCGTAACCACAAATTTGATTTAAAGAAAAATTTATTTTAATATTTTTGCATGAATATTTATATGATAGGAAAATCGTATTAAAATATCGATAGAAAAATTTTACCGATTTAGTGGTTAGTTAGAAAAAGAAATTATTTAAGGAATTGGGTAAAAACAAGGTATCGAGACCTTGATCTCGTAAAATTGAGTAGGAAATATTTTTATAAATATTTATAAAATGTTAGTAATGTGGTATTAAAATTTCGTTAGAAAATTTTAACGTTTGGGTAGAAAATTAAATAAAAAGAACTAAATTGAAAAGGGTGTAAAAGTTACTAGAAGGATTAAATAGCTCAATTGTCAAATGAGGAGGAACCTAAAGAGAAAATAAGCCCAAAGGAGATATTTTGGGCGGCATAAGCTGAGAAAAATCAGGAGAATTACTCAAATAAGTGCAAAATGGGAAAATAACAAAATTTACTAAATAAAAGTAGGATTAATTTGGAATATCTAGAAATCTCTTCATTTTTCCTCATTCTCATCAGCCAAAAATGCCATAGGAGGGTTTTCTAAGCTGGTATTTCATAATTTTTGCACCAAGTGAGTTAATCCTTGCCTATTTCTTGTAATTTTTGTGTTTCTAAGACTTTTACAATTAGGTCCTACTATTAAATTCATTAGTTTTTTATTTCATGGATGAAATTGAAAGTCACCATGGTTGATTGCTGTAAGTTTATGATGAAATAGAATGAAATTGAAGCTTTAATTTGTTTATGAGATGATTTTATTAGGTAATTTCAATAGAAATTGATTTTTAAGACCTAATTGTGAAAATGTCTGGAATTAAAGTCTATTGTTGAAATTCTGATTCCTAAAGGTTATAAATTAGTTTAAAGTGATAGAATAAAGTGTTAATTGAGAAAAATCAGTTCAATTGAGAGACTAATTGAGTAGGGACGAAATTATTATTTATTAAAAGCTTAGGGAAAAATGGTAATAAACAACTTGCACTAAAACAGTTTTGGACAGCAGCAGTAGACTAACTTTGAAAAATCACCATAAATTTTAAAAATCGAATTAGAAGATGAAAAAAACATAAAATTAAATCTTATTGAGTCTAGTTTCTCATAGAAGAAACGGTGTAAGAAATGAATTTGTAAATCATGAGATATAATGAATTTTGTGAGACAAGATCAGAATGAATTCGAGTTCCCCTGTTTTGAATTTGAAAAATCATAAAAATTGAATAAAAATAACTATGGGATTAAATTTTATATTTTTAGAATCCTGAATGAGTCTATTTTTAATAAAAATAAACAGGAACATCATTCGAATTCTGTATGAAGAGATAATTAATTTTTAGTGAAGAAAGGTGAGAACTGTCAGGCAGCAGAACAGGGGTGAATTTAAAGAATAAAATCTACTTATTGGTTAAACCAAAAATTCTGAAAATTTTATGGTAAGAAGATATGTGAGTCTAGTTTCAGGAAAAAATAACGGATCCTAATTTGGAGTTCTGTAGCTCAAGATAAAAACAATTTAGTGACTATAACTCAAGTAGACAGCTTTGAATGAACTATAAATAATAATGAAATTATAGAGAATGTTGCATATGAACATGAAATGTATTAAATTGATAATTAAATTTATTTATTTAGATCCAGAAGATTCAAATACGAAGCTAGATCGAGGAAAGGAAAAAGTTCGGGATTAGTAGATTTTTGTATACGAACAAGTATCGAGGTAAGTTCGTGTAACTTAAATTATATTCTTAAATGCTTGAGATTGTATGTTGTTGATGTGAATATATTTGATAAAAAGGGGAAGAAATACCGGTTGAATGAAAGGAAAATTCGATGGATCTCTGAAAAGGAATTGACGGTAAAAAGGATCTAGCTCAGACGGGTGATCCTATCTTAATATAGCCCTCCCGAAGAATATGTGGAAAATGGATTTAGCCCAGACGGGTAATTCGAATTAGGGTCTGAATTTAGCCTGGACTGGTAATCCAGATCCAAGCTCATTAGAGTAATTGTCATTTGAGGATTGCTTTGGGTGGTAATCCCGACAATACTCTATGAGTCTATATTACAAGGGATTTAGCCTGGACTGGTAATCCCGCTGTAAGAATGAGGTTCGCGGGAGTGTGCTCTCTGAAATGGAAATGTGCGCACATGAGTATGAATTGACGGACCCGGATTTGTACACTAAAAGTGTACCTCTGAAAATCCATCGAAAATTCCAAGAAATTCAATGGGATAAATATGAAAAAATAATAAGGGAATGAAAATCATGATATTGATGAGTTCATCAATCATGGTATATATTATTGACACATGAAAATTATTGGACTAACTTGAATGTTGAGTTGTGCATGTTAGGGTAATAATGCATTGAATGAATATATGAATGTTTATTGTATTGTATTGAAAATATTAGGTAAGTATATTCTTGTTACATGGGCTTACTAAGCACAAAGTGCTTACCCTGTTTCCTTTTCCCCTGTTTTGTAGTGTAGAGAGCTCGGATGTCAGATTCAGCCAGAGATACATCACACTATCAATCTCAAGACTTCGTTATATAAAGAAACTTTATTTTGGAAATCAATGGCATGTATAAGCTAATAAAGTAAATGTTAATATGAAATGAATGTAAGGTCAACCATTGGTATGACTAACAAATCTTGGTTTTGGTATGTGATGAGATTATCTTATAAATATGCATGAATCTATCTTTAAATTATGTTGAATTGGATTGGTTGATGTGGATTGGTCTCGGTTTAAAATTTGCAGGGAAGGTTAGATATCTTTTAAGGGGCAATATTGAGTAAATAATAATAATAATAATTTGTAAACTCCAGTAATGCCTCGTACCCTATTCCGGCAACGAATAAGGGTAGGGGGTATTACAAAGCCTCAACAGCAGTGTCCGTCGTTTCATGAAGAAGTTGGTTTGGGTTTAAAAAGTGTATAGTGACACATTCAATACAAGGATGAGCAAACGAATAAGGCTTACCATTTGGGGAGAAAATAATAAAGAGAATCTCATAGCCACATAAAGTGGAGAGCTCAGAGATTTTCTTATAAATTCCAAAACGTCGCATTGAAAATGAGATGAGCCTATCATCCTCATTTTAAATTATCTTAATCTCAATTTTTTGTTTTCCCCCAATTTTCTTGCTTAAGCTTGCCATTTGACTTTCAATAAATAAAATGGTTAAACTAATTAAATTAGGTGGTCAAATTTGACTTTCAACAATCGATTATCGTGTTTGTAATTAAATCTAGTCTTGAATTTGGTAGGTAAATATGTTTCTTAAATGCAATATAAATATTGTTTTACTGGTCGTGTAATGAAAAAAATTCATAATATCATGGTGCATTTTAGGTTAGTTATATGTTGAAAATTACCGAAAAGCAATACCGTTATTCGGTAACATTAGAAGCTCACCCTAGAATAAGGAATAGAATGTTCAAAAACGGAAAGACTTTTAAAGAAAGTAAGTAAAAAAATTCTCAAAAAGCTTATAAAAAAATAATGGATATCAAATCTCTTGCATCGTAAATTATGGTAACATCTAGAACTGGCTAAGTTGAACAACCAAAGAAAGTATGATGATGCTGTCAATAGCATCTGAAAAGACCCGAATTTTGCTTCTCTACTTGGTTTTATTTTATGATGCATGAAATATCACATTGTTTGCATCAGGGTTATATAGAGAATAATAAAGAAAATCAAATTGTTCTATGTTTTAATAATTCAACTCTTAGTGTTACTGCGAATTGCAATAAAAACAAGTTGTTTAATGAAAGATGAGCTCCTAATATTAAATAACTTCACACTGAATAGTGTTATCTAGTTCAGGATTTTCCATATGCAAAAACCATAGTCCATGAGGGAAGATAAAGAGTTTCGATTTGTTCTGATAATTAGTTTATTGCCTGCTTTTCATGGCGTCTATCGGTTGGAGATATAAGAATGATGTTCATTGGTTTTAATTGTCTTATTATAATTTTTTTTACAATTATTGAATAATTTAGTTATTTTGTAATAATCCAACAAGAAAAGCAAAACAATTGAACTCAACATTATCCTAATTTAATCAAGTATATGGTTAAAGTACAATTGAAAACTGCTTACACGTAAAATAAATCTAAACATAACATTTAGATTATTTTTGGGGCACAATTCATTATACTCTCTCCTATTTATTACTTAAAAGATGAAAAAACAGTTAAAGTATTTTTAAATTTTAGTTTCATATTTAATGATATTTCTACGTACTTGTACAGATTTAGTAAGCCTAAAACGCAAATGTATAATCAAATTTTGTTTGAATAAAGTTATACCTAATGCATGCATTTTATTATTAGTCTTTTATTTTTCTTAAAGAATCATGGGAAAAGGATAAAAAAGTATGACTTTGTAAATACTTAAAACAACTTAATAAGATGCATTGAAGGCATATTTTTAATATATAATTATAGGCAGCGAAGAACTTGCTACAAGAAGAATACCCAATAATATATTCTATTTAGACTCCATCTGCCTAGAAGGCCTATAATTAATCTTAAATTGAAAACTATTTAGACAATAAATAGTTGTTGAGCAATCTTTTCAAGAAATTTCCATTAATTTTTAATCATTTGGTTGCGAAACTTGTTGTGGAATTGTGTAAGAAAAGAGAGCATATTCCACTATGATATATTCTTCTCTTTATATTGCATGGAAACTTTTTGACAATATCCTAAAAGTGCAGAGTGTATTAGCCTATGAATTTAAACTTGACCGAGTTATTAATATAAGCACCAGTTTATTGAAAATCGATTATTGACACAACATCATAGTTCGGCCAAAGAAAACGCCTTTTGTTTTTCTTTTGATGCATCTAGTTGGTCGTGGACCTCATTGTAATCTTGGACTAGCGACTTGATTCTTACCTTACGGTAAGTCTCAACAAGAGCGTTTGTGGTTTCATGAAGAGGCAGGTTTGGGTTTAGAAAGCGTTTAGTGGCAGATTCAATAGAAGGATGAGCAAACGAATAAGGCTTGCCTTTTGGGGAGAAAATAATAAAGAGAATCTCACAGCCACATAAATTGGAGAGTTCAGAGATTTTCTTATAAATTCCAAAACGTCGTTTTGAAAATGAGATGAGCCTATCATCCTCATTTTCAATTATCTTAATCTCAATTTTTTGTTTTCCCCTAGTTTTCTTGCTTGAGCTTGCCATTGCAAAAAAGAATCAAAGGACAAAAGAAACAAGGAAGAATGTTAAAAATGAATGCTTTAATGGCCTTTTAGATGGTTTGGAATGAAGTTCTCCTTTGATGGAGTTCACATATATATAGGCCAAAACAGCTCAATAAATTACATGGTTAAACTAATGAAATTAGGTGGTCAAGTTTGACGTTCAACAATCGATTATCGTGTTTGTAATTAAATCTAGTCTTGAATTTGGCAGGTAAATATGTTTCTTAAATGCAATATAAATATTGTTTTACTGATCGTGTATATATTTTATCAATTATTCCAGAAAATGAAAAAAAATCATAATATCATGGTGCATTTTAGGTTAGTTATATGTTGAAAATTACCGAAAAGCAATACTGTTATTCGGTAACATTAGAAGCTCACCCTAGAATAAGTAATAGAATGTTCAAAAACGGAAAGACTTCTAAAGACAGTAAGTAAAAAAATTCTCAAAAAGCATAGAAAGAAATAATGGATATCAAATCTCTTGCATCGCAAATTATGGTAACATTTAGAACTGGCTAAGTTGAACAACCAAAGAAAGTATGATGATGCTGTCAATAGCTTCTGAAAAGACCCGAATTTTGCTTCTCTACTTGGTTTTATTTTATGATGCATGAAATATCACATTGTTTGCATCAGGGTTATATAGAGAATAATAAAAAAAATCAAATTGTTCTATGTTTTAATAATTCAACTCTTAGTGTTACTGCGAATTATAGTAAAAACAAGTTGTTTAATGAAAGATGAGCTCCTAATATTAAACAACTTCACACTGAATATTGTTATCTAGTTCAGGATTTTCCATATGAAAAAACCATAGTCCATGAGGAAAGATAAAGAGTTTCGATTTGTTCTGATAATTAGTTTATTGCCTGCTTTTCATGGCGTTTACCGGCTGGAGCTATAAGAATGATGTTCATTGGTTTTAATTGTCTTATTGCAATTTTTTTTACAATTATTGAATAATTAAGATATTTTGTAATAAGCCAAAGAGAAAAGCAAAACAATTGAACATTATCCTAATTTAGTCAAGTATATGGTTAAAGTATAATTGAAAACTGCTTACACGTAAAATAAATCTAAACATAACATTTAGATTATTTTTGGGGCACAATTCATTATACTCTCTCCTATTTATTACTTAAAAGATGAAAAAACGGTTAAAGTGTTTTTAAATTTTAGTTTCTTATTTAATGATATTTCTACGTACTTGTACAGATTTAGTAAGCCTAAAACGCAAATGTATAATCAAATTTTGTTTGAATAAAGTTACACCTAATTCATGCATTTTATTATTAGTCTTTTATTTTTCTTAAAGAATCATGGGAAAAGGATAAAAAAGTATAACTTTTTAAATAATTAAAACAACTTAATAAGATGCATTGAAGGCATATTTTTAATATATAATTGTAGGCAGCGAAGAACTTGCTACAAGAAGAATACCCAATAATATATTCTATTTAGACTCCACCAACCTAGAAGGCCTATATTTAATCCTAAATTGAAAACTATTTAGACAATAAATTGTTGTTGAGCAATCTTTTCAAGAAATTTCCATTAATTTTTAATCATTGGGTTGCGAAACTTGTTGTGGAATTGGGTAAGAAAAGAGAGCATATTCCACTATGATATATTCTTCTCTTTACGTTGCATGGAAACTTTTTGACAATATCCTGAAAGTGCAGAGTGTATTAGCCTATGAATAGAAACTTGACCGAGTTATTAATATAAGCACCAGTTCATTGAAAATCGATTGTTGATACAACATCATAGTTGGAAGCAAAATATCCCTAGACCCTAAATAGTCGAGGCTCGGGAATGCCACAATAGAGACCATAGACCGCATGTCGGTTAGCTACATGAGCATGTTCATGTATGCCTTGAGGACTCCCAAAATCGACAACCCTAACTAACATAAAAAATAAAACAATAAAATAACATTTGACATTGCGGGCTTTTAGGTAAAAAGCTACTGCAAACTAGGGCAATATCTAGGAAGATCGACAAAAGGGACATCTTCATCCATTGCAGCATGCATTGAGGAAATGGATGCAATCTTCTTGTCCCTTACAACAGAGATCAAATTGATAAACTCTGCGAAACGTTTGTCTTGTTCATGGATCTCTCTCGGGTTAAGCTGATATATTGGAGTTTTCCACCAATGATGAGATTCGCTTCCACGTAATTGCTGGGCCAAAGAAAACGCCTTTTGTTTTTCTTTTGATGCATCTAGTTGGTCGTGGACCTCATTGTAATCTTGGACTAGCGACTTGATTCTTACCTTACGGTAAGTCTCAACAGGAGCGTCCGTGGTTTCATGAAGAGGCAAGTTTGGGTTTAGAAAGCGTTTAGTGGCAGATTCAATAGAAGGATGAGCAAACGAATAAGGCTTGCCTTTTGGGGAGAAAATAATAAAGAGAATCTCATAGCCACATAAAGTGGAGAGTTCAGAGATTTTCTTATAAATTCCAAAACGTCATTTTGAAAATGAGATGAGCCTATCATCCTCATTTTCAATTATCTTAATCTCAATTTTTTGTTTTCCTCTAGTTTTCTTGCTTGAGCTTGCCATTGCAAAAAGGAATCAAAGGACAAAAGAAACAAGCAAGAATGTTAAAAATGAATGCTTTAATGGCCTTTTAGATGGTTTGGAATGAAGTTCTCCTTTGATGGAGTTCACATATATATAGGCCAAAACAGCTCAATAAATTAAATGGTTAAACTAATTAAATTAGGTGGTCAAGTTCGACGTTCAACAATCGATTATCGTGTTTGTAATTAAATCTAGTCTTGAATTTGGTAGGTAAATATGTTTCTTAAATGCAATATAAAATTGTTTTACTGATCGTGTATATATTTTATCAATTATTCCAAAAAATGAAAAAAATTCATAATATCAAGGTGCATTTTAGGTTAGTTATATGTTGAAAATTACCGAAAAGCAATACCGTTATTCGGTAACATTAGAAGCTCACCCTAGAATAAGTAATAGAATGTTCAAAAATGGAAAGACTTCCAAAGAAAGTAAGTAAAAAAATCTCAAAAAGCATATAAAGAAATAATGGATATCAAATCTCTTGCATGACCAATTATGGTGACTTTTAGAACAGGCTAAGTTGTACTACCAAAGAAAGTATGATGATGTTGTCAATAGCATCTGAAAAGACCCGAGTTTTGCTTCTCTACTTGGTTTTGTTTTACGATGCATGAAATATCACATTGTTTGCATCAGGGTTATATAGAGAAGAATAATAAAGAAAATCAAATTATTCTATGTTTTGATAATTCAACTCTTAGTGTTATTGTGAATTGCAGTAAAAACAAGTTGTTTAATGAAAGATGAGCTCCTAATATTAAACAACTTCACACTGAATAGTGTTATCTAGTTCAGGATTTTCCATATGCAAAATCCATAGTCCATGAGGAAAGATAAAGAGTTTCGATTTGTTCTGATAATTAGTTTATTGCCTGCCTTTCATGGCATTTACCGGTTGGAGCTATAAGAATGATGTTCATTGGTTTTAATTGTCTTATTGCAAATTTTTTTTTACAATTATTGAATAATTTAGTTATTTTGTAATAAGCCAGCGAGAAAAGCAAAACAATTGAAGTCAACATTATCCTAATTTAATCAAGTATATGGTTAAAGAATAATTGAAAACTGCTTACACGTAAAATAAATCTAAACATAACATTTAGATTATTTATGGGGCATAATTTATTTTACTCTCTCCTATTTATTACATAAAAGATGAAAAAACGGTTAAAGTCTTTTTAAATTTTAGTTTCTTATTTAACGATATTTCTACGTACTTGTACAGATTTAGTAAGCCTAAAACGCAAATGTATAATCAAATTTTGTTTGAATAAAGTTACACCTAATGCATGCATTTTATTATTAGTCTTTTATTTTTCTTAAAGAATCATGGGAAAAGGATAAAAAAGTATGATTTTTTAAATACTTAAAACAACTTAATAAGATGCATTGAAGGCATATTTTTAATATATAATTTTAGGCAGCGAAGAACTTGCTACAAGAAGAATACCCAATAATATATTCTATTTAGACTCCATTTGCCTAGAAGGCCTATATTTAATACTAAATTGAAAACTATTTAGACAATAAATTGTTGTTGAGCAATCTTTTCAAGAAATTTCCATTAATTTTTAATCATTTGGTTGCGAAACTTGTTGTGGAATCGTGTAAGAAAAGAGAGCATATTCCACTATGATATATTCTTCTCTTTACGTTGCATGGAAACTTTTAGACAATATCTTCAAAGTGCAGAGTGTATTAGCCTATGAATAGAAACTTGACCGAGTTATTAATATAAGCACCAGTTTATTGAAAATTAATTGTTGATACAACATCATAGTTGGAACCAAAATATCCCTAGACCCTAAATAGTCGAGGCTCGAGAATGCTACAATAGAGACCATAGACCGCATGTCGGTTAGCTACATGAGCATGTTCATATATGCCTTGAGGATTCCCAAAATTGACAACCCTAACTAACATAAAAAATAAAACAATAAAAGTAACATTTGACATAGCAGGCTTTGAGGTAAAAAGCTACTACAAACTAGGGCCATATCTAGGAGGATCGACAATAGGGACATCTTCATCCATTGCAGCATGCATTGAGGAAATGGATGCAATCTTCTTGTCCCTTGCAACAGAGATCAAGTTGATAAACTCTGCGAAACGTTTGTCTTGCTCGTGGATCTCCCTCGGGTTAAGCTGATATATTGGAGTTTTCCGCCAATGATGAGATTCGCTTCCACGTAATTGCTGGGCCAAAGAAAACACCTTTTGTTTTTCTTTTGATGCATCTAGTTGGTCGTGGACCTCATTGTAATCTTGGACTAGCGACTTGATTCTTACCTTACGGTAAGTCTCAACAGGAGCGTCCGTGGTTTCATGAAGAGGCAGGTTTGGGTTTAGAAAGCGTTTAGTGGCAGATTCAATAGAAGGATGAGCAAACGAATAAGGCTTGCCTTTTGGGGAGAAAATAACAAAGAGAATCTCACAGCCACATAAAGTGGAGAGTTCAGAGATTTTCTTATAAATTCCAAAACGTCGTTTTGAAAATGAGATGAGCCTATCATCCTCATTTTCAATTATCTTAATCTCAATTTTTTGTTTTCCCTTAGTTTTCTTGCTTGAGATTGCCATTGCAAAAAAGAATCAAAGGAGAAAAGAAACAAGCGAGAATGTTAAAAATGAATGCTTTAATGGCCTTTTAGATGGTTTGGAATGAAGTTCTCCTTTGATGGAGTTCACATATATATAGGCCAAAACAGCTCAATAAACTAAATGGTTAAACTAATTAAATTAGGTGGTCAAGTTCGACGTTCAACAATCGATTATCGTGTTTGTAATTAAATCTAGTCTTGAATTTGGTAGGTAAATATGTTTCTTAAATGCAATATAAATATTATTTTACTGATCGTGTATATATTTTATCAATTATTCCAGAAAATGAAAAAAATTCATAATATCATGGTGGATTTTAGGTTAGTTATATGTTGAAAATTACCGAAAAGCAATACCGTTATTCGATAACATTAGAAGCTCACCCTAGAATAACTAATAGAATGTTCAAAAATGGAAAGACTTCTAAAGAAAGTAAGTAAAAAAAATCTCAAAAAGCATATAAAGAAATAATGGATATCAAATCTCTTGCATGACCAATTATGGTGACTTTTAGAATAGGCTAAGTTGTACTACCAAAGAAAGTATGATGATGTTGTCAATAGCATCTGAAAAGACCCGAATTTTGCTTTTCTACTTGGTTTTATTTTACGATGCATGAAATATCACATTGTTTGCATCAGGGTTATATAGAGAAGGATAATAAAGAAAATCAAATTATTCTATGTTTTGATAATTCAACTCATAGTGTTACTGTGAATTGCAGTAAAAACAAGTTGTTTCATGAAAGATGAGCTCCTAAAATTAAACAACTTTACACTGAATAGTGTTATCTAGTTCAGGATTTTCCATATGCAAAAACCATAGTCCATGAGGAAAGATAAAGAGTTTCGATTTGTTCTGATAATTAGTTTATTGCCTGCTTTTCATGGCGTTTACCTGTTGGAGCTATAAGAATGATGTTCATTGGTTTTAATTGTCTTATTGCAAATTTTTTTTACAATTATTGAATAATTTAGTTATTTTGTAATAAGCCAACGAGAAAAGTAAAACAATTGAACTCAACATTATCCTAATTTAATCAAGTATATGGTTAGAGTATAATAGAAAACTGCTTACACGTAAAATAAATCTAAACATAACATTTAGATTATTTTTGAGGAACAATTCATTATACTCTCTCCTACTTATTACTTAAAAGATGAAAAAACAGTTAAAGTATTTTTAAATTTTAGTTTCTTATTTAATGATATTTCTACGTACTTGTACAGATTTAGTATGCCTAAAACGCAAATGTATAATCAAATTTTGTTTGAATAAAGTTACACCTAATGCATGCATTTTATTATTAGTCTTTTATTTTTCTTAAAGAATCATGGGAAAAGGATAAAAAAGTATGATTTTTTAAATACTTAAAACAACTTAATAAGATGCATTGAAGGCATATTTTTAATATATAATTATAGGCAGCGAAGAACTTGCTACAAGAAGAATACCCAATAATATATTCTATTTAGACTTCATCTGCCTAGAAGGTCTATATTTAATCCTAAATTGAAAACTATTTAGACAATAAATTGTTGTTGACCAATCTTTTCAAGAAATTTCCATTAATTTTTAATCATTTGGTTGCGAAACTTGTTGTGGAATCGTGTAAGAAAAGAGAGCATATTCCACTATGATATATTCTTCTCTTTACATTACATGGAAACTTTTTGACAATATCCTGAAAGTGCAGAGTGTATTAGCCTATGAATTGAAACCTGATCGAGTTATTAATTTAAGCACCAGTTTATTGAAAATCGATTATTGATACAATATCATAGTTGGAACTAAAATATCCCTAGACCCTAAATAGTCGAGGCTCGGGAATGCTACAATAGAGACCATAGACCAAATGTCGGTTAGCTACATGAGCATGTTCATGTATGCCTTGAGGATTCCCAAAATTGACAACCCTAACTAACATTGAAAATAAAACAATAAAAGTAACATTTGACATTGCAGGCTTTGAGGTAAAAAGCTACTGCAAACTAGGGCCATATCTAGGAGGATCGACAAAAGGGACATCTTCATCCATTGCAGCATGCATTGAGGAAATGGATGGAATCTTCTTGTCCCTTGCAATAGAGATCAAGTTGATAAACTCTGCGAAACGTTTGTCTTGCTCATGGATCTCCCTCGGGTTAAGCTGATATACTAGAGTTTTCCACCAATGATTAGATTCGCTTCCACGTAATTGCTGGGCCAAAGAAAACGCCTTTTGTTTTTCTTTTGATGCATCTAGTTGGTCGTGGACCTCATTGTAATCTTGGACTAGCGACTTGATTCTTACCTTACGGTAAGTCTCAACAGGAGCGTCCGTGGTTTCATGAAGAGGCAGGTTTGGGTTTAGAAAGCGTTTAGTGGCAGATTCAATAGAAGGATGAGCAAACGAATAAGGCTTGCCTTTTGGGGAGAAAATAACAAAGAGAATCTCACAGCCACATAAAGTGGAGAGTTCAGAGATTTTCTTATAAATTCCAAAACGTCGTTTTGAAAATGAGATGAGCCTATCATCTTCATTTTCAATTATCTTAATCTCAATTTTTTGTTTTCCCCTAGTTTTCTTGCTTGAGCTTGCCATTGCAAAAAAGAATCAAAGGACAAAAGAAACAAGCAAGAATGCTAAAAATGAATGGTTTAATTGCCTTTTAGATGGTTTGGAATGATGTTCTCCTTTGATGGAGTTCACATATATATAGGCCAAAACAGCTCAATAAATTAAATGGTTAAACTAATTAAATTAGGTGGTCAAGTTCGACGTTCAACAATCGATTATCGGGTTTGTAATTAAATCTAGTCTTGAATTTGGTAGGTAAATATGTTTCTTAAATGCAATATAAATATTGTTTTACTGATCGTGTATATATTTTATCAATTATTCCAGAAAATGAAAAAAATTCATAATATCATGGTGCATTTTAGGTTAGTTATATGTTGAAAATTACCTAAAAAAAGCACATCGTTATTCGGTAACATTAGAAGCTCACCCTAGAATAAGTAATAGAATGTTCAAAAATGGAAAGACTTCTAAAGAAAGTAAGTAAAAAAATCTCAAAAAGCATATAAAGAAATAATGGATATCAAATCTCTTGCATGACCAATTATGGTGACTTTTAGAACAGGCTAAGTTGTACTACCAAAGAAAGTATGATGATGTTGTCAATAGGATCTGAAAAGATCCGAATTTTGCTTCTCTACTTGGTTTTATTTTACGATGCATGAAATATCACATTGTTTGCATCATGGTTATATAGAGAAGAATAATAAAGAAAATCAAATTATTCTATGTTTTGATAATTCAACTCTTAGTGTTACTGTGAATTGCAGTAAAAACAAGTTGTTTAATGAAAGATGAGCTCCTAATATTAAACAACTTCACACTGAATAGTGTTATCTAGTTCAGGATTTTCCATATGCAAAAACCATAGTCCATGAGGAAAGATAAAGAGTTTCGATTTGTTCTGATAATTAGTTTATTGCCTGTTTTTCATGGCGTTTACCAGTTGGAGCTATAAGAATGATGTTCATTGGTTTTAATTGTCTTATTGCAATTTTTTTACAATTATTGAATAATTTAGTTATTTTGTAATAAGCCAGCGAGAAAAGCAAAACAATTGAACTCAACATTATCCTAATTTAATCAAGTATATGGTTAAAGAATAATTGAAAACTGCTTACACGTAAAATAAATCTAAACATAACATTTAGATTATTTTTGGGGCACAATTTATTATACTCTCTCCTATTTATTACCTAAAAGATGAAAAAACGGTTAAAGTATTTTTAAATTTTAGTTTCTTATTTAATGATATTTCTACGTACTTGTACAGATTTAGTAAGCCTAAAACGCAAATGTATAATCAAATTTTGTTTGAATAAAGTTACACCTAATGCATGCATTATATTATTAGTCTTTTATTTTTCTTAAAGAATCGTGGGAAAAGGATAAAAAAGTATGATTTTTAAAATACTTAAAACAACTTAATAAGATGCATTGAAGGCATATTTTTAATATATAATTATAGGCAGCGAAGAACTTGCTACAAGAAGAATACCCAATAATATATTCTATTTAGACTCCATCTGCCTAGAAGGCCTATATTTAATCCTAAATTGAAAACTATTTAGACAATAAATTGTTGTTGAGCAATCTTTTCAAGAAATTTCCATAAATTTTTAATCATTTGGTTGCGAAACTTGTTGTGGAATCGTGTAAGAAAAGAGAGCATATTCCACTATGATATATTCTTCTCTTTACGTTGCATGGAAACTTTTTGACAATATCTTCAAAGTGCAGAGTGTATTAGCCTATGAATAGAAACTTGACCGAGTTATTAATATAAGCACCAGTTTATTGAAAATTGATTGCTGATACAACATCATAGTTGGAACCAAAATATCCCTAGACCCCAAATAGTCGAGGCTCGAGAATGCTACAATAGAGACCATAGACCGCATGTCGGTTAGCTACATGAGCATGTTCATATATGCCTTGAGGATTCCCAAAATTGACAACCCTAACTAACATAAAAAATAAAACAATAAAAGTAACATTTGACATTGCAGGCTTTGAGGTAAAAAGCTACTGCAAACTAGGGCCATATCTAGGAGGATCGACAAAAGGGACATCTTCATCCATTGCAGCATGCATTAAGGAAATGGATGGAATCTTCTTGTCCCTTGCAATAGAGATCAAGTTGATAAACTCTGCGAAACGTTTGTCTTGCTCATGCATCTCCCTCGGGTTAAGCTGATATACTGGAGTTTTCCACCAATGATTAGATTCGCTTCCACGTAATTGCTGGGCCAAAGAAAACGCCTTTTGTTTTTCTTTTGATGCATCTAGTTGGTCGTGGACCTCATTGTAATCTTGGACTAGCGACTTGATTCTTACCTTACGGTAAGTCTCAACAGGAGCGTCTGTGGTTTCATGAAGAGGCAGGTTTGGGTTTAGAAAGCGTTTAGTGGCAGATTCAATAGAAGGATGAGCAAACGAATAAGGCTTGCCTTTTTGGGAGAAAATAACAAAGAGAATCTCACCACCACATAAAGTGGAGAGTTCCAGAGATTTTCTTATAAATTCCAAAACGTCGTTTTGAAAATGAGATGAGCCTATCATCTTCATTTTCAATTATCTTAATCTCAATTTTTTGTTTTCCCCTAGTTTTCTTGCTTGAGCTTGCCATTGCAAAAAAGAATCAAAGGACAAAAGAAACAAGCAAGAATGCTAAAAATGAATGGTTTAATTGCCTTTTAGATGGTTTGGAATGAAGTTCTCCTTTGATGGAGTTCACATATATATAGGCCAAAACAGCTCAATAAACTAAATGGTTAAACTAATTAAATTAGGTGGTCAAGTTCGACGTTTAAAAATCGATTATCGTGTTTGTAATTAAATCTAGTATTGAATTTTGTAGGTAAATATGTTTCTTAAATGCAATATAAATATTATTTTACTGATCATGTATATATTTTATCAATTATTCCAGAAAATGAAAAAAATTCATAATATCATGGTGCATTTTAGGTTAGTTATATGTTGAAAATTACTGAAAAGCAATACCGTTATTCGGTAACATTAGAAGCTCACCCTAGAATAAGTAATAGAATGTTCAAAAATGGAAAGACTTCTAAAGAAAGTAAGTAAAAAAAATCTCAAAAAGCATATAAAGAAATAATGGATATCAAATCTCTTGCATGACCAATTATGGTGACTTTTAGAAGAGGCTAAGTTGTACTACCAAAGAAAGTATGATGATGTTTTCAATAGCATCTGAAAAGACCCGAATTTTGCTTCTCTACTTGGTTTTATTTTACGATGCATGAAATATCACATTGTTTGCATCAGGGTTATATAGTGAAGAATAATAAAGAAAATCAAATTATTCTATGTTTTGATAATTCAACTCATAGTGTTACTGTGAATTGCAGTAAAAACAAGTTGTTTAATGAAGGATGAGCTCCTAATATTAAACAACTTTACACTGAATAGTGTTATCTAGTTCAGGATTTTCCATATGCAAAAACCATAGTCCATGAGGAAAGATAAAGAGTTTCGATTTGTTCTGATAATTAGTTTATTGCCTACTTTTCATGGCGTTTACCTTTTGGAGTTATAAGAATGATGTTCATTGATTTTAATTGTCTTATTGCAATTTTCTTTTACAACTATTGAATAATTTAGTTATTTTTTAATAAGCCAACGAGAAAAGCAAAACAATTGAACTCAACATTATCCTAATTTAATCAAGTATATGGTTAGAGTATAATTGAAAACTGCTTACACGTAAAATAAATCTAAACATAACATTTAGAATATTTTTGAGGCACAATTCATTATACTCTCTCCTATTTATTACTTAAAAGATGAAAAAACGGTTAAAGTATTTTTAAATTTTAGTTTCTTATTTAATGATATTTCTATGTACTTGTACAGATTTAGTAAGCCTAAAACGCAAATGTATAATCAAATTTTGTTTGAATAAAGTTACACCTAATGCATGCATTTTATTATTAGTCTTTTATTTTTCTTAAAGAATCATGGGAAAAGGATAAAAAAGTATGACTTTGTAAATACTTAAAACAAGTTAATAAGGTGCATTGAAGGCATATTTTTAATATATAATTATAGGTAGCGAAGAACTTGCTACAAGAAGAATACCCAATAATATATTCTATTTAGACTCCATCTGCCTAGAAGGCCTATAATTAATCCTAAATTGAAAACTATTTGGACAATAAATTGTTGTTGAGCAATCTTTTCAAGAAATTTCCATTAATTTTTAATCATTTGGTTGTGAAACTTGTTGTGGAATCGTGCAAGAAAAGAGAGCATATTCCACTATGATATATTCTTCTCTTTACGTTGCATGGAAACTTTTTGACAATATCTTCAAAGTGCAGAGTGTATTAGCTTATGAATAGAAACTTGACCGAGTTATTAATATAAGCACCAGTTTATTGAAAATTGATTGTTGATACAACATCATAGTTGGAACCAAAATATCCCTAGACCCCAAATAGTCGAGGCTCGAGAATGCTACAATAGAGACCATAGACCGCATGTCGGTTAGCTACATGAGCATGTTCATATATGCCTTGAGGATTCCCAAAATTGACAACCCTAACTAACATAAAAAATAAAACAATAAAAGTAACATTTGACATTGCAGGCTCTGAGGTTAAAAGCTACTGCAAACTAGGGCCATATCTAGGAGGATCGACAAAAGGGACATCTTCATCCATTGCAGCATGGATTGAGGAAATGGATGCAATCTTCTTGTCCCTTGCAATAGAGATCAAGTTGATAAACTCTGCGAAACGTTTGTCTTGCTCATGGATCTCCTCGAGTTAGGTGATATACTGGAGTTTTCCACCAATGATTAGATTCGCTTCCACGTAATTCTTTGGGCCAAAGAAAACGCCTTTTGTTTTTCTTTTGATGCATCTAGTTGGTCGTGGACCTCATTGTAATCTTGGACTAGCGACTTGATTCTTACCTTACGGTAAGTCTCAACAGGAGCATCCGTGGTTTCATGAAGAGGCAGGTTTGGGTTTAGAAAGCGTTTAGTGGCAGATTCAATAGAAGGATGAGCAAACGAATAAGGCTTGCCTTTTGGGGAGAAAATAACAAAGAGAATCTCACAGCCACATAAAATGGAGAGTTCAGAGATTTTCTTATAAATTCCAAAACGTCGTTTTGAAAATGAGATGAGCCTATCATCTTCATTTTCAATTATCTTAATGTCAATTTTTTGTTTTCCCCTAGTTTTCTTGCTTGAGCTTGCCATTGCAAAAAAGAATCAAAGGACAAAAGAAACAAGCAAGAATGCTAAAAATGAATGGTTTAATTGCCTTTTAGATGGTTTGGAATGAAGTTCTCCTTTGATGGAGTTCACATATATATAGGCCAAAACAGCTCAATAAACTAAATGGTTAAACTAATTAAATTAGGTGGTCAAGTTCGACGTTTAACAATCGATTATCGTGTTTGTAATTAAATCTAGTATTGAATTTGGTAGGTAAATATGTTTCTTAAATGCAATATAAATATTATTTTACTGATCATGTATATATTTTATCAATTATTCCAGAAAATGAAAAAAATTCATAATATCATGGTGCATTTTAGGTTAGTTATATGTTGAAAATTACTGAAAAGCAATACCGTTATTCGGTAACATTAGAAGCTCACCCTAGAATAAGTAATAGAATGTTCAAAAATGGAAAGACTTCTAAAGAAAGTAAGTAAAAAAAAATCTCAAAAAGCATATAAAGAAATAATGGATATCAAATCTCTTGCATGACCAATTATGGTGACTTTTAAAAGAGGCTAAGTTGTACTACCAAAGAAAGTATGATGATGTTTTCAATAGCATCTGAAATGACCCGAATTTTGCTTCTCTACTTGGTTTTATTTTACGATGCATGAAATATCACATTGTTTGCATCAGGGTTATATAGAGAAGAATAATAAAGAAAATCAAATTATTCTATGTTTTGATAATTCAACTCATAGTGTTACTGTGAATTGCAGTAAAAACAAGTTGTTTAATGAAGGATGAGCTCCTAATATTAAACAACTTTACTCTGAATAGTGTTATCTAGTTCAGGATTTTCCATATGCAAAAACCATAGTCCATGAGGAAAGATAAAAAGTTTCGATTTGTTCTGATAATTAGTTTATTGCCTGCTTTTCATGGCGTTTACCTTTTGGAGCTATAAGAATGATGTTCATTGATTTTAATTGTCTTATTGCAATTTTCTTTTACAACTATTGAATAATTTAGTTATTTTTTAATAAGCCAACGAGAAAAGCAAAACAATTGAACTCAACATTATCCTAATTTAATCAAGTATATGGTTAGAGTATAATTGAAAACTGCTTACACGTAAAATAAATCTAAACATAACATTTAGAATATTTTTGAGGCACAATTCATTATACTCTCTCCTATTTATTACTTAAAAGATGAAAAAACGGTTAAAGTATTTTTAAATTTTAGTTTCTTATTTAATGATATTTCTATGTACTTGTACAGATTTAGTAAGCCTAAAACGCAAATGTATAATCAAATTTTGTTTGAATAAAGTTACACCTAATGCATGCATTTTATTATTAGTCTTTTATTTTTCTTAAAGAATCATGGGAAAAGGATAAAAAAGTATGACTTTGTAAATACTTAAAACAAGTTAATAAGGTGCATTGAAGGCATATTTTTAATATATAATTATAGGCAGCGAAGAACTTGCTACAAGAAGAATACCCAATAATATATTCTATTTAGACTCCATCTGCCTAGAAGGCTTATAATTAATCCTAAATTGAAAACTATTTGGACAATAAATTGTTGTTGAGCAATCTTTTCAAGAAATTTCCATTAATTTTTAATCATTTGGTTGTGAAACTTGTTGTGGAATCGTGCAAGAAAAGAGCGCATATTCCACTATGATATATTCTTCTCTTTACATTGCATGGAAACTTTTTGACAATATCCTGAAAGTGCAGAGTGTATTAGCCTATGAATTGAAACTTGATCGAGTAATTAATATAAGCACCAGTTTATTGAAAATCGATTATTGATACAATATCATAGTTGGAACCAAAATATCCCTAGACCCTAAATAGTCGAGGCTCGAGAATGCTACAATAGAGACCATAGACCGCATGTCGGTTAGCTACATGAGCATGTTCATGTATGCCTTGAGGATTCCCAAAATTGAAAACCCTAACTAACATAAAAAATAAAACAATAAAAGTAACATTTGACATTGCAGGCTTTTAGGTAAAAAGCTACTGAAAACTAGGGCCATATCTAGGAGGATCGACAAAAGGGACATCTTCATCCATTGCAGCATGCGTTGAGGAAATGGATCCAATCTTCTTGTCCCTTGCAACAGAGATCAAGTTGATAAACTCTGCGAAACGTTTGTCTTGTTCGTGGATCTCCCTCGGGTTAAGCTGATATATTGGAGTTTTCCACCAATGATGAGATTCGCTTCCACGTAATTGCTGGGCCAAAGAAAACGCCTTTTGTTTTTCTTTTGATGCATCTAGTTGGTCGTGGACCTCATTGTAATCTTGTACTAGCGACTTGATTCTTACCTTACGGTAAGTCTCAACAGGAGCGTCCGTGGTTTCATGAAGAGGCAGGTTTGGGTTTAGAAAGCGTTTAGTGGCAGATTCAATAGAAGGATGAGCAAACGAATAAGGCTTGCCTTTTGGGGAGAAAATAATAAAGAGAATCTCACAGCCACATAAAGTGGAGAGTTCAGAGATTTTCTTATAAATTCCAAAACGTCGTTTTGAAAATGAGATGAGCCTATCATCCTCATTTTCAATTATCTTAATCTCAATTTTTTGTTTTCCCCTAGTTTTCTTGCTTGAGCTTGACATTGCAAAAAAGAGTCAAAGGACAAAAGAAACAAGCAAGAATGTTAAAAATGAATGCTTTAATGGCCTTTTAGATGGTTTGGAATGAAGTTCTCCTTTGATGGAGTTCACATATATATAGGCCAAAACAGCTCAATAAATTAAATGGTTAAACTAATTAAATTAGGTGGTCAAGTTCAACGCTCAACAATCGATTATCGTGTTTGTAATTAAATCTAGTCTTGAATTTGGTAGGTAAATATGTTTCTTAAATGCAATATAAATATTGTTTTACTGATCGTGTATATATTTTATTAATTATTCCAGAAAATGAAAAAAAGTCATAATATCATGGTGCATTTTAGGTTAGTTATATGTTGAAAATTACCGAAAAGCAATACTGTTATTCGGTAACATTAGAAGCTCACCCTAGAATAAGTAATAGAATGTTCAAAAATGGAAAGACTTCTAAAGAAAGTAAGTAAAAAAATCTCAAAAAGCATATAAAGAAATAATGGATATCAAATCTCTTGCATGACCAATTATGGTGACTTTTAGAACAGGCTAAGTTGTACTACCAAAGAAAGTATGATGATGTTGTCAATAGCATCTGAAAAGAACCGAGTTTTGCTTCTCTACTTGGTTTTATTTTACGATGCATGAAATATCACATTGTTTGCATCAGGGTTATATAGAGAAGAATAATAAAGAAAATCAAATTATTCTATGTTTTGATAATTCAACTATTAGTGTTACTGTGAATTGCAGTAAAAACAAGTTGTTTAATGAAAGATGAGCTCCTAATATTAAACAACTTCACACTGAATAGTGTTATCTAGTTTAGGATTTTCCATATGCAAAAACCATAGTCCATGAGGAAAGATAAAGAGTTTCGATTTGTTCTGATAATTAGTTTATTGCCTTCTTTTCATGGCGTTTACCTTTTGGAGCTATAAGAATGATGTTCATTGGTTTTAATTGTCTTATTGCAAATTTTTTTAACAATTATTGAATAATTTAGTTATTTTGTAATAAGCCAGTGAGAAAAGCAAAACAATTGAATTCAACATTATCCTAATTTAATCAAGTATATGGTTAAAGAATAATTGAAAACTGCTTACACGTAAAATAAATCTAAACATAACATTTAGATTATTTTTGGGGCAGAATTTATTTTACTATCTCCTATTTATTACATAAAAGATGAAAAAACGATTAAAGTATTTTTAAATTTTAGTTTCTTATTTAATGATATTTTTACGTACTTGTACAGATTTAGTAAGCCTAAAACGCAAATGTATAATCAAATTTTGTTTGAATAAAGTTACACCTAATGCATGCATTTTATTATTAGTCTTTTATTTTTCTTAAAGAATCATGGGAAAAGGATAAAAAAGTATGATTTTTTAAATACTTAAAACAACTTAATAAGATGCATTGAAGGCATATTTTTAATATATAATTGTAGGCAGCGAAGAACTTGCTACAAGAAGAATACCCAATAATATATTCTATTTAGACTCCATCTGCCTAGAAGGCCTATATTTAATCCTAAATTGAAAACTATTTAGACAATAAATTGTTGTTGAGAAATCTTTTCAAGAAATTTCCATTAATTTTTAATCATTTGGTTGCGAAACTTGTTGTGGAATTGTGTAAGAAAAGAGAGCATATTCCACTATGATATATTCTTCTCTTTACGTTGCATGGAAACTTTTAGACAATATCTTCAAAGTGCAGAGTGTATTAGCCGATGAATAGAAACTTGACCGACTTATTAATATAAGCACCAGTTTATTGAAAATTAATTGTTAATACAACATCATAGTTGGAACCAAAATATCCTTAGACCCTAAATAGTCGAGGCTCGAGAATGCTACAACAGAGACCATAGACCGCATGTCGGTTAGCTACATGAGCATGTTCATGTATGCCTTGAGGATTCCCAAAATCGAAAACCCTAACTAACATAAAAAATAAAACAATAAAAGTAACATTTGACATTGCAGGCTTTGAGGTAAAAAGCTACTGCAAACTAGGGCCATATCTAGGAGGAACGACAATAGGGACATCTTCATCCATTGCAGCATGCATTGAGGAAATGGATGCAATCTTCTTGTCCCTTGCAATAGAGATCAAGTTGATAAACTCTGCGAAACGTTTGTCTTGCTCATGGATCTCCCTCGGGTTAAGCTGATATATTGGAGTTTTCCACCAATGATGAGATTCGCTTCCACGTAATTCTTTGGGCCAAAGCGCGCCTTTTGTTTTTCTTTTGATGCATCTAGTTGGTCGTCGACCTCATTGTAATCTTGGACTAGCGACTTGATTCTTACCTTACGGTAAGTCTCAACAGGAGCGTCCGTGGTTTCATGAAGAGGCAGGTTTGGGTTTAGAAAGCGTTTAGTGGCAGATTCAATAGAAGGATGAGCAAACGAATAAGGCTTGCCTTTTGGGGAGAAAATAACAAAGAGAATCTCACAGCCACATAAAGTGGAGAGTTCAGAGATTTTCTTATAAATTCCAAAACGTCGGTTTGAAAATGAGATGAGCCTATCATCCTCATTTTCAATTATCTTAATCTCAATTTTTTGTTTTCCCTTACTTTTCTTGCTTGAGCTTGCCATTGCAAAAAAGAATCAAAGGAGAAAAGAAACAAGGAAGAATGTCAAAAATGAATGCTTTAATGGCCTTTTAGATGGTTTGGAATGAAGTTCTCCTTTGATGGAGTTCACATATATATAGGCCAAAATAGCTCAATAAACTAAATGGTTAAACTAATTAAATTAGGTGGTCAAGTTTGACGTTCAACAATCGATTATCGTGTTTGTAATTAAATCTAGTCTTGAATTTGGTAGGTAACTATGTTTCTTAAATGCGATATAAATATTATTTTACTGATCATGTATATATTTTATCAATTATTCCAGAAAATGAAAAAAATTCATAATATCATAGTGCATTTTAGGTTAGTTATATGTTGAAAATTACCGAAAAGCAATACTGTTATTCGGTAACATTAGAAGCTCACCCTAGAATAAGTAATAGAATGTTCAAAAATGGAAAGACTTCTAAAGAAAGTAAGTAAAAAAAATCTCAAAAAGCATATAAAGAAATAATGGATATCAAATCTCTTGCATGACCAATTATGGTGACTTTTAGAACAGGCTAAGTTGTACTACCAACGAAAGTATGATGATGTTGTCAATAGCATCTGAAAAGACCCGAATTTTGCTTCTCTACTTGGTTTTATTTTACGATGCATGAAATATCACATTGTTTGCATCAGGGTTATATAGAGAAGGATAATAAAGAAAATCAAATTATTCTATGTTTTGATAATCCAACTCTTAGTGTTACTGTGAATTGCAGTAAAAACAAGTTGTTTCATGAAAGATGAGCTCCTAAAATTAAACAACTTTACACTGAATAGTGTTATCTAGTTCAGGATTTTCCATATGCAAAAACCATAGTCCATGAGGAAAGATAAAGAGTTTCGATTTGTTCTGATAATTAGTTTATTGCCTGCTTTTCATGGCGTTTACCTGTTGGAGCTATAAGAATGATGTTCATTGGTTTTAATTGTCTTATTGCAATTTTTTTTTACAATTACTGAATAATTAAGTAATTTTGTAATAAGCCAACGAGAAAAGTAAAACAATTGAACTCAACATTATCCTAATTTAATCAAGTTTATGGTTAGAGTATAATAGAAAACTGCTTACACGTAAAATAAATCTAAACATAACATTTAGATTATTTTTGAGGCACAATTCATTATACTCTCTCCTATTTATTACTTAAAAGATGAAAAAACAGTTAAAGTATTTTTAAATTTTAGTTTCTTATTTAATGATATTTCTACGTACTTGTACAGATTTAGTAAGCCTAAAACGCAAATGTATAATCAAATTTTGTTTGAATAAAGTTACACCTAATGCATGCATTTTATTATTACTCTTTAATTTTTCTTAAAGAATCATGGGAAAAGGATAAAAAAGTATGACTTTTTAAATACTTAAAACAACTTAATAAGATGCATTAAAGGCATATTTTTAATATATAATTGTAGGCAGCGAAGAACTTGCTACAAGAAGAATACCCAATAATATATTCTATTTAGACTCCATCTGCCTAGAAGGCCTATAATTAATCCTAAATTGAAAACTATTTAGACAATAAATTGTTGTTGAGCAATCTTTTCAAGAAATTTCCATTAATTTTTAATCATTTGGTTGCGAAACTTGTTATGGAATCGTGTAAGAAAAGAGAGCATATTCCACTATGATATATTCTTCTCTTTACATTGCATGGAAACTTTTTGACAATATCCTGAAAGTGCAGAGTGTATTAGCCTATGAATTGAAACTTGATCGAGTTATTAATTTAAGCACCATTTTATTGAAAATCGATTATTGATACAATATCATAGTTGGAACCAAAATATCCCTAGACCCTAAATAGTCGAGGCTCGGGAATGCTACAATAGAGACCATAGACCGCATGTCGGTTAGCTACATGAGCATGTTCATGTATGCCTTGAGGATTCCCAAAATTGACAACCCTAACTAACATTAAAAATAAAACAATAAAAGTAACATTTGACATTGCAGGCTTTTAGGTAAAAAGCTACTGCAAACTAGGGCCATATCTAGGAGGATCGACAAAAGGGACATCTTCATCCATTGCAGCATGCATTGAGGAAATGGATGCAATCTTCTTGTCCCTTGCAATAGAGATCAAGTTGATAAACTCTGCGAAACGTTTGTCTTGTTCATGGATCTCCCTCGGGTTAAGCTGATATATTGGAGTTTTCCACCAATGATGAGATTCGCTTCCACGTAATTGTTGGGCCAAAGAAAACGCCTTTTGTTTTTCTTTTGATGCATCTAGTTGGTCGTGGACCTCATTGTAATCTTGGACTAGCGACTTGATTCTTACCTTACGGTAAGTCTCAACAGGAGCATCCGTGGTTTCATGAAGAGGCAGGTTTGGGTTTAGAAAGCGTTTAGTGGCAGATTCAATAGAAGGATGAGCAAACGAATAAGGCTTGCCTTTTGGGGAGAAAATAACAAAGAGAATCTCACAGCCACATAAAGTGGAGAGTTCAGAGATTTTCTTATAAATTCCAAAACGTCGTTTTGAAAATGAGATGAGCCTATCATCCTCATTTTCAATTATCTTAATCTCAATTTTTTGTTTTCCCCTAGTTTTCTTGCTTGAGCTTGCCATTGCAAAAAAGAATCAAAGGAGAAAAGAAACAAGCAAGAATGTTAAATATGAATGCTTTAATGGCCTTTTAGATGGTTTGGAATGAAGTTCTCCTTTGATGGAGTTCACATATATATAGGCCAAAACAGCTCAATAAATTAAATGGTTAAACTAATTAAATTAGGTGGTCAAGTTCGACGTTCAACAATCGATTATCGTGTTTGTAATTAAATCTAGTCTTGAATTTGGTAGGTAAATATGTTTCTTAAATGCAATATAAATATTGTTTTACTGATCGTGTATATATTTTATCAATTATTCCAGAAAATGAAAAAAATTCATAATATCATGGTGCATTTTAGGTTAGTTATATGTTGAAAATTACCGAAAAGCAATACCGTTATTCGGTAACATTAGAAGCTCACCCTAGAATAAGTAATAGAATGTTCAAAAATGGAAAGACTTCTAAAGAAAGTAAGTAAAAAAATCTCAAAAAGCATATAAAGAAATAATGGATATCAAATCTCTTGCATGACCAATTATGGTGACTTTTAGAACAGGCTAAGTTGTACTACCAAAGAAAGTATGATGATGTTGTCACTAGCATCTGAAAAGACCCGAATTTTGCTTCTCTACTTGGTTTTATTTTACGATGCATGAAATATCACATTGTTTGCATCAGGGTTATATAGAGAAGAATAATAAAGAAAATCAAATTATTCTATGTTTTGATAATTCAACTCTTAGTGTTATTGTGAATTGCAGTAAAAACAAGTTGTTTAATGAAAGATGAGCTCCTAATATTAAACAACTTCACACTGAATAGTGTTATCTAGTTTAGGATTTTCCATATGCAAAAACCATAGTCCGTGAGGAAAGATAAAGAGTTTCGATTTGTTCTGATAATTAGTTTATTGCCTGCTTTTCATGGCGTTTACCGGTTGGAGCTATAAGAATGATGTTCATTGGTTTTAATTGTCTTATTGCAAATTTTTTTTACAATTATTGAATAATTTAGTTATTTTATAATAAGCCAGCGAGAAAAGCAAAACAATTGAACTCAACATTATCCTAATTTAATCAAGTATATGGTTAAAGTATAATTGAAAACTCCTTACACGTAAAATAAATCTAAACATAACATTTAGATTATTTTTGGGGCACAATTCATTATACTCTCTCCTATTTATTACATAAAAGATGAAAAAACGGTTAAAGTATTTTTAAATTTTAGTTTCTTATTTAATGATTTTTCTACGTACTTGTACAGATTTATTAAGCCTAAAACGCAAATGTATAATCAAATTTTGTTTGAATAAAGTTACACCTAATGCATGCATTTTATTATTACTATTTTATTTTTCTTAAAGAATCATGGGAAAAGGATAAAAAAAGTATGATTTTTTAAATACTTAAAACAACTTAATAAGATGCATTGAAGGCATATTTTTAATATATAATTGTAGGCAGCGAAGAACTTGCTACAAGAAGAATACCCAATAATATATTCTATTTAGACTCCATCCTAAATTGAAAACTATTTAGACAATAAATTGTTGTTGAGCAATCTTTTCAAGAAATTTCCATTAATTTTTAATCATTTGGTTGCGAAACTTATTGTGGAATCGTGTAAGAAAAGAGAGCATATTCCATTATGATATATTCTTCTCTTTATGTTGCATGGAAACTTTTTGACAATATCTTGAAAGTGCAGAGTGTATTCGCCTATGAATAGAAACTTGACCCAGTTATTAATATAAGCACCAGTTTATTGAAAATCGATTGTTGATACAACATCATAGTTGGAACCAAAATATCCCTAGACCCTAAATAGTCGAGGCTCGAGAATGCTACAATAGAGACCATAGACCGCATGTCGGTTAGCTACATGAGCATGTTCATGTATGCCTTGAGGATTCCCAAAATTGACAACCCTAACTAACATAAAAAATAAAAAAATAAAAGTAACATTTTACATTGCAGGCTTTGAGGTAAAAAGCTACTGCAAACTAGGGCCATATCTAGGAGGATCGATAAAAGGGACATCTTCATCCACTGCATCATGCATTGAGGAAATGGATGCAATCTTCTTGTCCCTTGCAATAGAGATCAAGTTGATAAAATCTGCGAAACGTTTGTCTTGTTCATGGATCTCCCTCGGGTTAAGCTGATATATTGGAGTTTTCCACCAATGATGAGATTCGCTTCCACGTAATTGTTGGGCCAAAGAAAACGCCTTTTGTTTTTCTTTTGATGCATCTAGTTGGTCGTGGACCTCAGTGTAATCTTGGACTAGTGACTTGATTCTTACCTTACGGTAAGTCTCAACAGGAGCATCTGTGGTTTCATGAAGAGGCAGGTTTGGGTTTAGAAAGCGTTTAGTGGCAGATTCAATAGAAGGATGAGCAAACGAATAAGGCTTGCCTTTTGGGGAGAAAATAACAAAGAGAAGATCACAGCCACATAAAATGGAGAGTTCAGAGATTTTCTTATAAATTCTAAAACGTCGTTTTGAAAATGAGATGAGCGTATCATCTTCATTTTCAATTATCTTATTCTCAATTTTTTGTTTTCCCCTAGTTTTCTTGCTTGAGCTTGCCATTGCAAAAAAGAATCAAAGGACAAAAGAAACAAGCAAGAATGTTAAAAATGAATGCTTTAATGGCCTTTTAGATGGTTTGGAATGAAGTTCTCCCTTGATGGAGTTCACATATATATAGGCCAAAACAGCTCAATAAACTAAATGGTTAAACTAATTAAATTAGGTGGTCAAGTTCGACGTTCAACAATCGATTATCGTGTTTGTAATTAAATCTAGTCTTGAATTTGGTAGGTAAATATGTTTCTTAAATGCAATATAAATATTGTTTTACTGATCTTGTATATATTTTATCAATTATTCCAGAAAATGAAAAAAATTCATAATATCATGGTGCATTTTAGGTTAGTTATATGTTGAAAGTTACCGAAAAGCAATACCGTTATTCGGTAACATTAGAAGCTCACCCTAGAATAAGTAATAGAATGTTCAAAAATGGAAAGACTTCTAAAGAAAGTAAGTAAAAAAAATCTCAAAAAGCATATAAAGAAATAATGGATATCAAATCTCTTGCATGACCAATTATGGTGACTTTTAGAACAGGCTAAGTTGCACTACCAAAGAAAGTATGATGATGTTGTCAATAGCATCTGAAAAGACCCGAATTTTGCTTCTCTACTTGGTTTTATTTTTAGATGCATGAAATATCACATTGTTTGCATCAGGGTTATATAGAGAAGAATAAGAAAGAAAATCAAATTATTCTATGTTTTGATATGTCAACTCTTAGTGTTACTGTGAATTGTAGTAAAAACAAGTTGTTTAATGAAAGATGAGCTCCTAATATTAAACAACTTTACACTGAATAGTGTTATCTAGTTCAGGATTTTCCATATGCAAAAACTATAGTCCATGAGGAAAGATAAAGAGTTTCGATTTGTTCTGATAATTAGTTTATTGCCTGCTTTTCATGGCGTTTACCTGTTGGAGCTATAAGAATGATGTTCATTGGTTTTAATTGTCTTATAGCAATTTTTTTTTACAATTGTTGAATAATTTAGTTATTTTGTAATAAGCCAACGAGAAAAGCAAAACAATTGAACTCAACATTATCCTAATTTAATCAAGTATATGGTTAGAGTATAATTGAAAACTGCTTACACGTAAAATAAATCTAAACATAACATTTAGATTATTTTTGGGGCACAATTCATTATACTCTCTCCTATTTATTACATAAAAGATGAAAAAACGGTTAAAGTATTTTTACATTTTAGTTTCTTATTTAATGGTATTTCTACGTACTTGTACAGATTTAGTAAGCCTAAAACGCAAATGTATAATCAAATTTTGTTTGAAGAAAGTTACACCTAATGCATGCATTTTATTATTAGTCTTTTATTTTTCTTAAAGAATCATGGGAAAAGGATAAAAAAGTATGACTTTGTAAATACTTAAAACAACTTAATAAGATGCATTGAAGGCATATTTTTAATATACAATTGTAGGCAGCGAAGAACTTGCTACAAGAAGAATACCCAATAATATATTCTATTTAGACTCCATCTGCCTAGAAGGCCTATATTTAATCCTAAATTGAAAACTATTTAGACAATAAATTGTTGTTGAGCAATCTTTTCAAGAAATTTCCATTAATTTTTAATCTTTTGGTTGCGAAACTTGTTGTGGAATCGTGTAAGAAAAGAGAGCATATTCCACTATGATATATTCTTCTCTTTACGTTGCATGGAAACTTTTTGACAATATCCTGAAAGTGCAGAGTGTATTAGCCTATGAATAGAATCTTGACCGAGTTATTAATATAAGCACCAGTTTATTGAAAATCGATTGTTGATACAACATCATAGTTGGAACCAAAATATCCCTAGACCCTAAATAGTCGAGGCTCGGGAATGCTACAATAGAGACCATAGACCGCATGTCGGTTAGCTACATGAGCATGTTCATGTATGCCTTGAGGATTCCCAAAATCGACAACCGTAACTGTCGAAACCATTTTTTAAAAGGGGTTTGAAAAACGGGGTTCGACTTTTTGAAAAATGAAAATGGGAGTCGCCACCAACCTTTTTAGGTGTGATTGGATCACCTTTATAAAACATTTTGGTAACGAAATTCAAGAAAATAGATTCGGGAGTCGGTTACGCACAAGGAAGGATTAGCACCCTCGTAACGCCCAAAATTGGTACCGAATTGATTATTTATTGTCCTAATGTCGAAAATTTGAAAAGATTTTAAAACTTGAACAATTTAAAGTTGAAACTTGAGATTCATTTGTTCTGAAAGTATACAAACATTACATCTAGCATGTTAGGACACGATGTTTTAAATCCTCGTAACTAAAATTATCTCATGATTTTGAAAATTTATTAAAAGGATATTTGATTATTTTGTCAAACGAAAAATCGCAACCCAGCATGTTAGAGCACTATTTCCCGAATTTCTAAACACCAAATATTGCTTTATTTAAGAAAAACTTTTTCAATTAAATGAAATATATTTTTTAAAACAATGAATAATATAGAATTTAATAAAAAAATAGTTTGATATAATACTAAAATTATTAAAAAAATAAAATATAAAAGAGAATTAAAAATCAAGGAAATAGGCATTAAATCACAATAAAAAAAGGTTGAAAACGAAAATGAACAAAGAATAAATAAGAACAAACTGTAGAAAATAAGAACGCAAGAAGGGGAGAAATTTGAGTGAATGCTCTTAAGAATTCATATTGCTTCCCAAAACTCAAGTCTGTCTTACAATGAAGGGAGAGACCTCTATTTATAGTTGAGCCTCCCCAAATCCAACGGTACAGATCAATTACATCAACGGTTAAGATTAAATGATATCTACAAATTAAATCTCCAAGATTACAAAATCATATCTTCTAAGATTGTATATCATATCTAAGATTGCAATCATATCTAAGATTGTATCATATCTAAGATTGCAATCATATCTAAGATTGTATCATATCTAAGATTGCAATCATATCTAAGATTGTATCATATCTAAGATTGCATATCACATCTAAGATTGCATATCATTGAAGATTATATTTCCATACGAGTCAAACTTGTAGATGGACCTTAAATCTTTTCAAGTAATGGGCCATTCCGATCAAAGCCAAATTATATTTGTAATTCGGGTGAACTTGGACTTCGTTTTTTCGGTTTATTATTTTTGTTTTGGACTTATTTTCGGGCGGGCAAAATTGAGTGTCTATAGTTTGCCCTCTTTGCTCATTCTTTGTGTAACGAGAATAGAGCAAAGACTATAAAAAGACCAATTTTTCCCGGTCTTGCCGAGTCTTGAGTTCTTGATCTTCCTTAAATGGCCTCTTGGCGGCTTCAATCGCTTCTTGCAAACTCATGATCATCATGTTGATATCTTCGATCCGCTCTCCATCGAAACACGAGGCGCCAAATCGCTTCTTTAATTTGTTCCACGACAATACTGAGAGATGCCGAATCATCTTAGATTTGCTTCAGCGTAAACACGCGAAAGCCAAATCAGCTATGTTTTCGATTTGCTCCTTGTAAGCACAAGGATACCAAACCATCTTGGATCTGCTTCAGTCTAATCATCTGAAGGTTAGATCTGCTATATGTCTGTCCTCCATCGAATATGGAGACGCCAAACTTTGATTTGTTCTCTGACAATACAGAGATGCCAAATCATCTTAGACTTGCTTCAACGTAAACACGTGAAAGCCAAATCAGTTATGTTTTCGATTTGTTCCTTGTAAGCACAAGGATGCCAAACCATCTTAGATCTTGCTTCAGTATAAACATCTGAAGGCCAGATCTGCTATGTGTCTACCCTCCGTCGAATATGGAGACGCCAAACTTCGATTTGGCATCTCTGTATTTCTCTGACAATACAAAGATGCCAAATCATCTTAGATTTGGTTCATCGTAAGCACGTGAAAGCCAAATCAGCTATGTCTTCGATTTGTTCCTTGTAAGCACAAGGATGCCAAACCATCTTGGATCTTGCTTGAGTATAACTTCTGAAGGCCAGATCTGCTATGTGTCTGCCCTCCGTCGAATATGGAGATGCCAAACTTCAATTTGTTCTCTGCTATCTTTAACTTGTTCCCTATAAACACAGGGATACCCATTTGAAATCTTCGACCGCTTCATTTGTAAGTACAGGAGTGTCAGATTTGCTATCTTCGATCTGTTCCCTATAAACACAGGGATGCCAAATCTACTATCTTCAATTTGTTCCCTATAAACACAGGGATGCCATACTGAAATCTTTGATCTGCTTCGCTGTAAGCACAGGAATGTCAGATCTACTATCTTCGATCTGTTCCCTATAAACACAGGGATGCCAAATCTTGTTTCTTTGATCTACATTGTCCCATAAAAGACATAACCTGTAGAATGCGTATGAATTCATGCTTAATAATTAGGATGCTATGATCGAAGCGAGTCAAACTCTCCTAACTAGGCATGTTATAATGCAAAATGTTATGAATATGACCCCTATTTTGGACGTCATCACACATTCCCTCATCGAAGTTTTATCTTTATACTTCTTGATGTATCAATCATACTCTGCTTGTATGCTTTGAATAAACTTAGTCCTATTATGATCTTTTCTTAAGATCAATATTGCTTAAAACGTCCAACCACCTTTTGGACTGAAGAAGAAAATCTCTTGAGTATCTCCAACCCATACATATGAGAATTCCTTAAACAATTGTCTTGTTTCAGTTTCTTGTATTATCTAGAAATTTCTAGAGTAATATGCAAAACTTCGTTTGTGAAGATATTTCAGTTCATCTATCATTATTTTAATGCAACATGCTTTATGAATAATGGGAGACAAATAAATTGATCCTAAGGATAATTAGGTTTGGACAAATTATTATAAGGAACGCAAAAATATTAAATTGAGAACATATCTTTGCGAAGAAAAAGAATCCAAAGATAGTAAATAGGACAGAAATCAGATGCCCCAGATATCGCCGCTTGAGCGTCTATACACTAGATCCATGAAGACTTTCTTGAGTTCAACATGTGTTTAAAAGATCCAAAATAATTCGTTGATGCCTCGATATGTAACATACTTCACTTTTCATCGAATCCGGTATAGTAAGGTCACTGCATGACTTTCCAAATTTGAGCTGCCCTTTCGGGTTTTCAACTCAAAACCCCTTTGGTCACAAGGCGCCCTTTGCGGGTTTTCACCTTGGCCTCTCCATTTTTTATTTTTTATTTTTATTATTTTTTTCTCTTTTTCTTTTCTTTTTTCTTTTTTTTCTTTTTTTTTTTGAAATAGAAGTCCCAAAGTGCCCTTTGCGGGTTTTCACCTTGGCTTCCCTTCTCCCTCAGACAAAGTACTTCTTGACCGAGTCTGAATTCACTGGATCAGATAAATTCTTCCTATCCATTTCTTGTCAAAATCAATGCACCTCTAGAGAAAGCCCTCTTCGCAACATATGGCCCTTCCCAATTCGACATTCTTTTGCATGGGAGGGATCTCTTTTAGCACAAGGTTTCCTTTATGAAATTCTTTTGGACGAACCTTCTTTGTCATAAGTCTGTGTCATCCATTCTTGGTACATTTGCTTAGGATGAATACTTTCAAGTTAAGTTTACTAGAGGTATTCAATTCTTGACTCCATCAAAGCTTGGAGGAAAAATCTTGATTCATAAACCCATGAGAAAGGGATTGCCCAGCAGTGATCCCGGGCCGTTGTTTGTCAAACCCTACAAAAAGATGGTTCAATGATTCTCGTGAGACAAGAATGAAGTTCTTGACTTTATCCTTCAACTGGAAAGTCGAGGTACTGAGATTATTACTCCGGAGCATACATCCCACCATGACTCGATGATGTTTCGAAGGATCCTAATCTTCATAAATTGCCCCCCAACCGTGAAGTCGCCAAATGAGCGTAGCAAATAGGAGCCACAACAAATATGGCTGTGGTGCTCCTTTGATACATATAGGATAGTGAATGAACAAACTCTTGCAGATCATCAGCCGAAAACCCAGCTTGGTCTAAGAGAACATGATAGTGGGTCTGCCTCGTGATTCCAATCATTCCAGCATGGGTACCAAGGTAAAAATCATTGTTCTTTGGATGGCATACTTTGTTGTCAATGACAGTACCATGTAGCACATTGTCAGGAGATCCCTGCTAAAAAAACTTGGTATGATGGTTTTTCGTACAACAATAACCACAATCTTTAGGGTTCCACTTCTCGTCAAGGAACTTGCAAGCCTTAATAACTTGATCAAAACTTGATTGAATTGAGACTCGCTAACCCCATCCCTGAAAATAATGATTTGATCAGGTTTTCTCTTCCCTGAACTTGTATAGAAGTCTTAGAGAGCTTCCTTCATGATACCGTCATCCACTTTGTCAGAAACTGGTTTTAAAGAAAGAATCTATCATTTTAAGCTTCAGTGACTGTGTACAGCCTGATGCCCCATAGCTGGAAATCAATGGCCACCGCTTGGAGCTAACCATCGCAGCTATTGATGGCACATCAAACTACTCAGGAAAGCGAAACAATGCACCCATTCCAAGGATGATGGTTGGAACCTTTGAAACAGCTGGAATTGAAGGTGTTTGCCCCAGCATAAGCATAGAGAGTAGACGGTAGTTTCTTATGCCAATTTTTACCAGTCTCGGTCATCTTCTGTAATTTTTTTTCTTCTTTTTCTTTTCTTTTGGCAACCTTTGTTGTATTGTGGTATGGCGCATTATCTTTGAAAAGACTGCAAACTTTTGGCATTGTGCAGTTATATAATCTTTTTTTTTTCTTTTTTTCTTTTTGAAATGGATGACTTTTGACTTTGTAATATTGGCATATGAAGCTATCTCCCCCTCTTAATGCAGTAGTCGACGTCCACAAAGATGAGTCATTGTCAGCTTGAAACTTTTGACGAGCTCGGGCCCATAACATACATGCCCCATAAGTTTTGACTCCTTTAAATTTGGCATTCATTGTACAACTAATGCGATCCCTTTCCATGGTGGACCAACAGTGCCCCAAAACCTCATGTTTATCCTGGCAATTGCAAATCCTCCTGCATGCATCTTTGGACCATATTTTTGAATTCCCATAATAGTCTCAACAAGGTCTTGTTTTGTCTCTTCAGCTAATTCCAATTTTGCAATCTTTCCTTCCTCTAAGGCTATATTTCCTACCACCACTTCATGGGGTAAAAAACATTTTTAGCAAATTCAGAAACAAGTCACAATTTCTGTCACCTTCAAAGTACTGAGATTCCTCTAAACACATATCGCACTCAAAAAGAACTCGACTCTGTAGTAGTATCGTTTCGTGTCATTGATATCTAGGGATCTATGATAGGCACACAAAAGAATATACAAGGAATAAATGAATTCAAGAATGACTATTTAGATGAAATGAAAATTTATAAAGAATGTCAAAGGTCAAAAGAATCAGAATGAAAGAATATTTACTCGGATAAATAATAAAAGTATGTTTTATTGAAAATAAAAATGTCTGAACATGGGCCCACTTCTCAAAAGAAATCTCATTACTCCTAGGCTTTAGAGCAACAAGAGTGTTCTGAATATTACTCCGTAAAATTCCTAAAGATTACAGGAAGTTCTTCTGTAGTCCAATTGTTTAAAGAACTTCCCGGTTCGTAAGGGCGAATGCCCTCAAGGTTTCTTTGTTCAGTCCCTTCCTCATGTATGACATTGATGGGATGATTTTCATTTGCAAACACCCCCATCTCCAGGTAAGCTATCCCTCCTGATACAAAAGTCTAGGATATGTAAGGGAGCATCTTCTTTTCACTCAATCGTGACCCTCTTCTCTATTTCTTTCTCTTTTTAACCTTAACTAATTAGGGTCTTTTTATGGATTTAAATGCATGTGATGTGATGCAATGCAAGTGCAAAAGAAAAGGAGATGTTGATCTTGATTTCAATTCCATTAGAATAACTTTTCTAGAAAACAAATTTCTTTACATGAAAATAAATTACATATGCGGTTTTGCCCTTCATAGTCCAAGTAAATGCTGATCTTTTCTTTATGGTCGAATCCTGTAAATTCTCCAAAAGATGCCTTCGTTAGCTCCTTGTTGCTTAATCTGAGCCTCAACCTCTTACTCGCTTATCTCTATGATACTCATCAAAAAGTGCCGGCTCTTGGATAATCTTCGTTGGTAGTTAAATCAAGTGACGTATTCCTTCGTGGACTTCCGGCTTTCTCTCGTCATGCCTTTGTTGGCTTGAATCTCTGGCAATTACATCATGTATTCCTCCGTAAACTACCAGCTTTCTCTCGTCGTGTTTACTTGGACTATATTCAGACGACCGCACTATAATCCACTTTATCAAGAAATTCATTTCCTTATGACAAACTATCCTATTTAGTAATAGAATTTCGAATCAACACCTTCTTTTCTTTGATGTAATGTAATGCAAATGCATGAATGCAAAAAGGTATCGATCTCGATTCAGTTTCATTTTAGAAAACGTTATTTAAGGAACAAAAATCTTTTCATAAAACGGATTACAAATACGCTTTCGCTCGTAGGCCCAAAGCCTTAACCCTATCTAATAACAAAGCTAACTTTCGACCACGATCTGACTGTAGCTCATATTGGTGCTCAAGGTGCTCGCCTTTTCTACCAGTATCTGTAAATGATCAGTTTTCTTTTGAATTTGAATTACGGCTTCACCTATGAAGTAAGCTCTACAGCCAAAGACACCTCCTCCAATGCCTGTGAAGTTGCTCTGATTACCTTGAAAGAAAGATTGGCGAACAAGTAGGCATTCCAGCTTCGCAGCATACTGCCTTAAAATGATATCAAACATCCTCAGTACTTCTTGAGAATCTTCAAATTTCTGCTCCCACAAAACATTTTGAATTGCTTGCATGGGTATCTTCGCAGCATAGCTAATCTCCACTTTAAAGGTCTTTAAACGATACGATCTTCTTTAATCTCTTTCTTTCATGCTCATTTGAAATTTGTCCCGACCATTAGGGCTTGCATTTCCATTATTTCGATAGGTACAACATCCTAAAGTACTACTGAGAAATTCCGACTTGTTGTTTGGTAGCGGTCCTATAGTAAGTGAGCCTTTCTACCATCATAAGCAAAATTCTTTCCATCCAATTCAATTTTGTAGGTCTTATACCCTTACCATCCACGGGGTGACTATCTTTATCTGTAATGGTAGAAGTGTCCATCGGTATTCCCTACGCTCACTTTGAATTGTTCATCTATCTTCATGTCAAGCAAATACTGCAATTCCCCATAACTGTTGTAGAACAACTGCTTGGCTTCGTTACTCCATTAATCCCATATTTCCTTTAACTCTTGGAGGTTATTTCGCATCACACTAATGAGAGTGTAGTCCCATAATTCTGATGTGTATCCTTCGGTGATACTATTTTCTTTTTCTATCTGGGTTTTCTCTGACCAAGCACAAACGAAAGAGTTGTCTTCCACTTTATTAAGATATTCGTTCCCTATTACAAAAATTTCTAACTCAGAAATCAAACCTTGAATCGACACCTTTTAATGATAAATGACATGCAATGATAGCAAAATAAGAGAAACAAGTCAGTGTCACATATATAAAAAAAAAAGAACTTATAAAGGTAAGCACTAAAGGTCATCATCATACTACCTGGGGCGAGCACTTAAAGTTCACTATATGTAGTTCGGTTCTAAAGCAAGGGTACCTGAACCAGCAGATTCCTCGATCCTCACCTATTATAGGCTCATATGGACCAAGTTCTATTCAGGGGGACACATTTCCCTATGACCATGCGGAGATGAAAATCTCACGAAGACATAGGTACGGATGTATCCCGGAAGCAATCCACTAGCCCATGCGGAGGTGAAAACCTCACGAAAACATAGCTTCTCACTCCCACTTAAGGGTGTGACCACAACAGTCATGCAAATGCAATGCGTGCGTAAACAATAACAAACATATGCAACAAACACATGTAAAAATGACGTATTTTAAAATTTTTCCAAATTTCTGACATTAAGACAGAAAATAATCAATTTTCGGCTTGACTCTCTTATAGGTCCCCAGTGGAGTCGCCAAGCTGTCGAAACTATTTTTTAAAAGGGGTTTGAAAAACGGGGTTCGACTTTTTGAAAAATGAAAATGGGAGTTGCCACCAACCTTTTTAGGTGTGATTGGATCACCTTTATAAAACATTTTGGTCTACGAAATTCAAGAAAATAGGTTCAGGAGTCGATTACGCACAAGGAAGGATTAACACCCTCGTAACGCCTAAAATTGGTACCGAATTGATTATTTATTGTCCTAATGTCGAAAATTTGAAAAGATTTTAAAACTTGAACAATTTAAAGTTGAAACTTGAGATTCATTTGTTCCGAAAGTATACAAACATTACATCCAGCATGTTAGGACACGATGTTTTAAATCCTCGTAACTAAAATTATCTCATGATTTTGAAAATTTATTAAAAGGATATTTGGTTATTTAGTCAAACGAAAAATCGCAACCCAGCATGTTAGGGCACTATTTCCCGAATTTCTAAACACCAAACATTGCCTTATTTAAGAAAAACTTTTTCAATTAAATGAAATATATTTTTTAAAACAATGAATAATATAGAATTTAATAAAAAAATTGTTTGATATAATACTAAAATTATTAAAAAAATAAAATATAAAAGAGAATTAAAAATCAAGGAAATAGGGATTAAATCAAAATAAAAAAAGGTTGAAAACGAAAATGAACAAAGAATAAATAAGAACAAACTGTAGAAAATAAGAACGCAAGAGGGAGAGAAATTTGAGTGAATGCTCTTAAGAATTCTTATTGCTTCCCAAAACTCAAGTCTGTCTTACAATGAAGGGAGAGGCCTCTATTTATAGTTGAGCCTCCCCAAATCCAACGGTACAGATCAATTACATCAACGGTTAAGATTAAAGGATATCTACAAATTAAATCTCCAAGATTACAAAATCATATCTTCTAAGATTGTATATCATATCTAAGATTGCATTCATATCTAAGATTGTATCATATCTAAGATTGCAATCATATCTAAGATTGTATCATATCTAAGATTGCATATCACATCTAAGATTGCATATCATTGAAGATTATATTTCCATATGAGTCAAACTTGTAGATGGACCATAAATCTTTTCAAGTAATGGGCCATCCTATCGGGCCAAATTATATTTGTAATTCTGGACTGAACTTGGACTTCATTTTTTTTTGGGGTTTATTATTTTTGTTTTTGGACTTATTTCTGGGCCCGGGCAAAATTGAGTGTCTACAGTAACTAACATAAAAAATAAAACAATAAAAATAACATTTGACATTGCGGGCTTTTAGGTAAAAAGCTACTGCAAACTAGGGCAATATCTAGGAGGATCGACAAAAGGGACATCTTCATCCATTGCAGCATGCATTGAGGAAATGGATGCAATCTTCTTGTCCCTTGCAACAGAGATCAAGTTGATAAACTCTGCGAAACGTTTGTCTTGTTCATGGATCTCCCTCGGGTTAAGCTGATATATTGGAGTTTTCCACCAATGATGAGATTCGCTTCCACGTAATTGTTGGGCCAAAGAAAATGCCTTTTGTTTTTCTTTTGATGCATCTAGTTGGTCGTGGACCTCATTGTAATCTTGGACTAGCGACTTGATTCTTACCTTACGGTAAGTCTCAACAGGAGCGTCTGTGGTTTCATGAAGAGGCAGGTTTGGGTTTAGAAAGCGTTTAGTGGCAGATTCAATAGAAGGATGAGCAAACGAATAAGGCTTGCCTTTTGGGGAGAAAATAATAAAGAGAATCTCACAGCCACATAAAGTGGAGAGTTCAGAGATTTTCTTATAAATTCCAAAACGTCGTTTTGAAAATGAGATAAGCCTATCATCCTCATTTTCAATTATCTTAATCTCAATTTTTTGTTTTCCCCTAGTTTTCTTGCTTGAGCTTGCCATTGCAAAAAAGAATCAAAGGACAAAAGAAACAAGCAAGAATGTTAAAAATGAATGCTTTAATGGCCTTTTAGATGGTTTGGAATGAAGTTCTCCTTTGATGGAGTTCACATATATATAGGCCAAAACAGCTCAATAAATTAAATGGTTAAACTAATTAAATTAGGTGGTCAAGTTCGACGTTCAACAATCGATTATCGTGTTTGTAATTAAATCTAGTCTTGAATTTGGTAGGTAAATATGTTTCTTAAATGCAATATAAATATTGTTTTACTGATCGTGTATATATTTTATCAATTATTCTAGAAAATGAAAAAAAATCATAATATCATGGTGCATTTTAGGTTAGTTATATGTTGAAAATTATCGAAAAGAAATACCGTTATTCGGTAACATTAGAAGCTCACCCTAGAATAAGTAATAGAATGTTCAAAAATGGAAAGACTTCTAAAGAAAGTAAGTAAAAAATCTCAAAAAGCATATAAAGAAATAATGGATATCAAATCTCTTGCATGACAAATTATGGTGACTTTTAGAACAGGCTAAGTTGTACTACCAAAGAAAGTATGATGATGTTGTCAATAGCATCTGAAAAGACCTGAATTTTGCTTCTCTACTTGGTTTTATTTTACAATGCATGAAATATCACATTGTTTGCATCATGTTTATATAGAGAAGAATAATAAAGAAAATCAAATTATTCTATGTTTTAATAATTCAACTCTTAGTGTTACTGTGAATGGCAGTAAAAACAAGTTGTTTAATGAAAGATGAACTCCTAATATTAAACAACTTCACATTGAATAGTGTTATCTAGTTCAGGATTTTCCATATGTAAAAACTATAATCCATGAGGAAAGATAAAGAGTTTCGATTTGTTCTGATAATTAGTTTATTGCCTGCTTTTCATGGCGTTTACTGGTTGGAGCTATAAGAATGATGTTCATTGGTTTTAATTGTCTTATTGCAATTTTTTTTTACAATTATTGAATAATTTAGTTATTTTGTAATAAACCAACAAGAAAAGCAAAACAATTGAACTCAACATTATCCTAATTTAATCAAGTATATGGTTAAAGTATAATTGAAAACTGCTTACACGTAAAATAAATCTAAACATAACATTTAAATTATTTTTGGGGCACAATTCATTATGCTCTCTCCTATTTATTACTGAAAAAAATTGATAAAATGGTTAAAGTATTTTTAAATTTTAGTTTTTTATTTAATGATATTTCTGGGTACTTGTATAGATTTAGTAAGCCTAAAACAGAAATGTATAATCATTTTTTTAAAATAAAATGCATGCATTTTATTACTAGTCTTTTAGTTTTCGTAAACAAGATGGTTGAAATATTTTTATTATTGTATACTTGGTTGAAAATATTGGCTAAAGCAATAATTCCTAATAAAAGAAACATATAATGACTAAATTGGAGATATTTAAAATAGCATGTAGAGATGAATATGTATACAAACTATAATTCAAGGACTTAAGGTGCAAATAAATCATAAAGACTATTAGATAACATATTAAGAAGGGATAATATAACTTTTTGCCCCTTGGCAACTAAGTTCACTTTGGTACTTAATACTTTTTTTTATCCACTTTGACACTTGAACTCGACAACTAGATCCATTTTGATCCCTGAAAAAGTTTGAAGATGTTGCACAATCACATTATGTCATATCATCACTTGAAAAATTAAAAAAATTGTATAAATTTTTTGGTGATAGTATGGTATAATTTCATAATGTCACATTTAGTTTTTTAATATCAGATCGGTGGTTGAACAAGTTAGACCACCTGTCCCAAATCAATCAGTTTGATTAATTTGATCGTTGAGCCAATATTAATTAATTAAAAATTCAAAAAAATCTAACCTAGTTCAATTTTTTTCCTAATTTTCGATTTTTATCAATTTCAAGTAGTTTTTAAATAAATCAATTCAACTCCTTTATTCGAATATTATATGGATCAATTTTTAGTCTATCGATCCAGTAATGTTCCAATAATATATATATATATATATATATATATATACCAAAATCAACCTAACTTGACGCTAAAAAAAATACATTATCTTCAATAAAAACCATCCGTAGAAGCGTTTATGAAATGTCTTAAAAAAACATTTAGTTTAAATAAACGATTTTTCTTCTAAATATTGTTTTTGTGAAACTGTTTAGCAGTTTACTTTAATAAATTTTGGAGAAATTATTATTGAATTTTGATATAAACAGTGTATATGAGGTTGCAAAAAAGCTATATATGAGGTTGTAAATACATCATATACAAGTTTTTGATCTTGGTTAAGTCTTCAATTTTTTTGTTTTTATATTTTTTTTTTGGTGGAAAAACGTTTTTATGTTTTTATTAACATTAAATATAAAAAGGTGTGAAAATTTTTAAAAACCTTTTAAATTAAAAGAAGTAAAGCTTTTTATAATTAGTATTTAATTAAATTTATATAAATAAAATTAAAAACTCATTATCCAAATACAAATTTGATTTGTTTTATGATAATGTTGTAAACAAAATTTAAACATCAAACGGTAAGTAATGTAAAATATTTTCTGTATTTTCCCACATTTTCTTATCGGGAAGGAAAAAGAAAACCTCCAAAATGGTGAAAACAAAAATTTTATATCTGTTTTCTTTTTCCTTCTGTGTCTCATTTCCTTTTCCGCCGCAGTTTCCTCTGTCATACATAATTTACGTCTCGCTGGATCAAAATTTTCATTGGTTCATGCAAAGAAGTTGAATTTGTTTTTGAAGGGTAAATTGTTAAAATACTGGAAAATTCATTTTTTTTATTCATCACCTAATGTACTGTACTTATACTTAATAATTAACTGATTGCCTAACAGCAAAAACTAATTAGTTACATGCCAACTAACTAGCTAGCTAATCCTTTTAACACTCCTCCTCAAGTTGGAGAATGATATTCATTTTTCATTCCCAACTTGCTAACAAGATGATCATGTTGAGCCAGACCTAAACCCTTGGTTAAAATGTCTACTTGTTGATCTTTAGTTGAAACATGAAACATCTGCACAACACCTTTTTGTATCTTTTCACGCACAAAATGACAATCGATCTCAATGTGTTTCGTTCTTTCATGGAACACTGGGTTATCAGCAATTTGCAACGCCACCTGACTATCACAAAACCACACTGCAAGAATTTCGTGCTTGATTCCAAGCTTTTCAATCAACCTTTTAAGCCATACCAGCTCAGCAATAGTGGTAGCCATGCACCTATACTTGGCTTCTGCTGAAGAACGTGACACTGTATTTTGCTTCTTCGATTTCCAGCAAATCAGAGAATCACCTAACTTGATGCAATATCCAGTAACAGACCTGTGTTTTATGAGACAACTTGCCCAGTCTGAATCATAGTATGCATTCAACACTGGCTTTAAACTAGCTGATAAGAAAATTCCTTGTCCTGGATGCTATTGAACATATCTAACAATTCGTAAGGCTGCTGATGGTCGTAAAACTAACTAAAAATTTGACTCAAGTCAAGCGCACCTATCGAACAGTAGTATAGTTGTGGTGAGACTAGAAATATCATATCCACGAGGACTAAAAGTACTAGTAATTACTATCTTTTTATTATCTAGCCTAAGAATTAAAAGAGTGTTTTTAAACTAAACTAATTTTCTAATTTAACTAAGATTACGACGGAGATGGAAATTTGAAAATACTTTTAGAAAACCAATGGAGAAGACAATACCCAAGAAAGAATCCACCTAGACTTCACTTATTACATTTGACTTAAACGATTTATTCACTTGACTTATTCTGTAGGAATCCCTGATTTATGTTAATATCTCTCTCGAGACTAAAAACAACTGACTTTAGGTTGATTAATTGAAATCTCTTTCTAATTAAAACACCTATTGTCGCATTAACTCGATCTATGGACTCCCTTTTTAGATTTGACTCTAATCCGACAGATTTATGTCATCCTATCTCTAGGATTGCATTCAACTCCGCTTAATTATGAATGATCTACTCTTAAATAGGGACTGTTCATCCACTGAATAAGCACATCAAAAACCTGAATTAATATCCCGAAATATTAAAATAAGGGTTAAACTCACAATTAAGAATAAGAACAAGTATTTATCATATAAATTAAAGAGTAATAAGATTCGTCCTAGGTTTCATCTCCCTTAGGTATTTAGGGAGTTTAGTTCATAATAATGATGGAAAACATCTCAAAGTCTAGAAATCAACAAAACATAAAGAAACCCAAAGAACTTTTAAGAAATTGGATGGAAATCTTCAGTCTTGATGTAGATCCTCTCTCTGAACTGATTTCGATGGTTATCTTTCAGTATTTTCTACCTTTTGCTCTCCGTGTGTTCCTCTAATCCTCTTCTAGGGTGTTTATATAAGCTTTAGAACGCTTTTAAACCCTCAAAAGTTCCCTTTTTCGAGTAGAACTAGACTCGGGCTCGACAGGGACACTGCCATGTGCCACGCCCGTGTGAAAGTGCTCAAACCGTGTGCAATTCTGACTTGGATTAATGTCAACACGGCCATGACACACGGGAGTGTGGTCTGTCCGTGTTCTTCACACGGGCGTGTGGATCACCCGTGTGGAAGTGCCCAGGTCGTGTACTTCACTATTTTAAGCCCAATTTGTCCGTTTTTGGCCCGTTTCTCGCTCTTTTTGCCATCCTAAGCTCTCTTGAGTATAAAACATGATATTAAAGGATTAGGATCATCAAATTCACTAAAACCAAGGAAAACTCATTCATAAATATGCCAAGCATGGGGTAAAAATATGTATAAATTACGGTCTATCAAATATCCCCACACTTAAGCATTTGTTTGTCCTCAAGAAAAATCTTTAACTCACGACTAAAATAAACCCTTCTCAACTTATAATTCTCATCAATAATGTTTGAAATAATTCACAAGCAGTCATACATTGAAAATTTAACTAAAAGAACATTAAAGTTTCAAATAGTCAAAGTTGAGCATTTTAATCATAAAATTATAGGCATCCCCCTTTATCTAAGTAATTATCTTTAATTCCAAATTGACAATGGTTGTCATCCTCACTAAAGGTTCACTCAAATCACTCAATGTGTTTAAGGTTCAATGATTAAGCACTCATTAGTCAAACATGAAAAGTTATTACCATTGGCTTGCATGAAAATCAAATCTCCACCACTATAAATGAGATGATACACAAATCAAAAGGTCTTTGAAGGGTTGTAATGGGGCTTTAGGTTAAAGGTGTGGATACAGGTTGAAAAAGATAGTTAGAATCGAGATTAACTTGATAGATTACTTAACTGAAAAACAGAGCTAATCACTGAATTACAAAAAATGCCAGAATTCGAACTATCCAAAACTAATGATGTGAGCTTTTTCTCAATATAACACTTTAACTTATCTAATCTCTTTAGAACAATATGTAATTGAATGAATATACGTTTTTTTTTAAATCAAAGAGTAAGAACAAGTATGGAAAGTACATAATAAGAAATAAGAACAAGTATGGAAAGTACATAATAAGAAATAATTCAGGGACTGAAATTAACAAACATAACTAGGTGATAAATCAAATTAAATCTCGATAAGAAAGGGAATCAATAAAATAGGAAAAATTCTTAATGAATCAAAAAGGGTTAAGTTGTGGGTTATTATTAAGGGGAAAATTAAGAGAAGACATAGTTAAGGCCCAAAGAGGTTTACTAGGGGTCAATTATGTGGATAGGCTTTTTATGGGGTAAATGGGTTAAAACCTAAGTGCCTTTATCATTTTAGTATATCAAGTCAAAGGTGTGGTCTCGACATGTATAATCGATGCAAGTTCTAGAATAACAAATCAATGTTGACACACTCATAACCAATAAAATCAGTGATCAAGAAAGATATATGCTTTAAAAGGCTCAAAATCTCACGAAAATTATGGGTATTTGATGTCAAACCTGTAAATTCAAAACTTCAAGATAATACCTCAATTCAGGGAAACAACCTAGCAATTTTAATTGTCAAAAGTTTCAACTTATCATACTTGATTCTCTAATGTCTTAAAGTTTAAACAATCAATGCACAATTATCTATTATTTAATTCAAAACGTATTAATAAAAAACATAAATCAATCAAAATTTACTCTAATAATGATATGAGAAAATTATTTGAGAACAAGATAAAAATTCAGGGATTTTCTGATAATCGCATAAATAACCTTCCCACACTTAAGATGTACATTGTCCTCAATGTACAAAGATATGTAATAGCAATATAAAGATAATATAAAAAGAGAGGGAGAGAAGCGAAATTACCCTGAAATTGTGGATGAAATTCTTGGATTAGCGAGAGCGAGAATTGTAGGTAAAGCCAAATAAAGGCATGATTCTGAGGGGCTAATAAGAAAATAAACACCACTGTGGAAGAGAATTAAGGGGTAATTCAATAATAATCATAAAGATAAGCAGAGTTTATACTAAAAAACAAAAGTCTTCAAAAAATAAATAAAAGGAAATAAAAATAAAAATAAAAATAATAAAATAAATGGACTCAAAGGTCTTCATCATCGGAGTCGTGAGCCGGCGGCGCTAGAGAAGAGATATGGAGGTGGTGGCAAATCTGTCGGAGGTTGGCATCGATGCTATCAAATCGCTCGAAGCACTGCTGCTCAAAGCGAGTGAATCGCTCGGATAAGTCTATCAAAGTGGCAGTAAGAGGTCGGTGACTCGGTGGTGGTGGTGGGTGTGGGTCCTCATGAGGGGGAGGGACATCGTCAGTGATGTCCTCTAGCTCATCTTGGTCAATAGACTGGACAAGTCTATACTGGGGTGGGTTGACTCCACGACGTCGCTCTATCATCCGCATGTGGATCATACTGGAAATTCCCTACGAAGACATCTGGCCAACTAATGTGAGTGTCGATGACATATCTAGAGTGTCGAAGAGGCCGAAATGTCGAGCGAGGCGAGTCACGTAAAGGCCAAGGCAGATGGGGCCCCTCCTATGGTGATCTGTCTAGTGGCGAAAGGCGAGGGTGATAATGTAACGACCCAAAATTTTAAGGTTATCGAAAAAGTAAATTTAAATATTTTCTAGAAATATTTACGAAGTTAAGTGAGAAATTTATTAGATTTTAGTTAAGTAAATCTAGTTTAATTAAGGTTAATTTAGTGAAAGGACTAAATTGAATAAAGTATGAAAGTTTAATTATAAATTATAAAAAAGTCAAGGGACAAAATTAGCAAATAAGCTTTATGTGACAAGTGTGTGGTATGTATAAGTACATTTGCATTATTTTGATTGGTACATATGTATGTATATATATGTATTTACTTATTATATAAGCAAATAATAATATAAAGTAAATTATAATTTAATAATAATATAATATAATAGTTAATAATATAATTAAAGAAATAAAACAGAACAGGGAAAGAAAGAAAGGAAAAGGGAAAGAAAAAGAAAGGAAAAATAGGGTTTTGAGGTTTCAAGCTTAATTGGTAAGTCAATTTAATCCCTTTTCTTGTAATTTTGGTGTCTATGGGATCCTAGGAAGAAATACTATTTGAATTATGTTGAAATTTAGGAAGATAGTGAATTTTTAGATGTTGATTAAGTTGAATTATTGAGTAAATTATGAGATAAAATGATAGAAATTCAAGTTAGAAGTGGGAGAATGATTAAATTGTAAAAAAGAGATAAAGTTTTGAAATAGTAGGGATTGAATTAAGATAATTCTATAATTAATGTTTTATGCTGTAAAATTTAAGAGTTGAAATAGTTAAAAGAGGTAATTGAATGAAAATATAGGGTTTATTTAAAGAGAAAGAATGACAATTATGTAAAAGTTACATGGAAATAGAAGAGTGTATTATTAAATAACATACATTGATAATTTTAAATGTTAAATTTTATGTAGCCAACGTAGCACCGGAAACGTCATCGAAAAAGGGGAAGGAGAAAGTAAACGAGGATATCCAGTAAACTCGAGAATTTCAGTTTGTATACCTATAAACTATGCTTAATAATTTAGCAAATGTAATTGCTATTTTTTTAATTGTTAGATTGTATAATGAATGACATGATGGAAATTGTTATTGTTTCTGTATTTAGAATGAAATGATTTGAATACCCTATTAACAGTGTCGGGATAGTCGGGTATAATTGGCATGCCATAAGATTAGAAGTGTTCAGGGATATTCCGACTGTGTGTCGATAAGACACTATATGTGTCGACTACTGTGACTGTTCCAGATTCGTTCCAAAGAGGTACTCTGTACTAGACTGTTACTGTTACTATTACCCTTACGGTGTATTTCGACTTCGGCAGATGAAACACTGTGTACTATCCCCGGTGTGTGGGTTGGATCAGCGTATCCGTTCAGGTCCGAGTTATGTTAATAGGGGTAAAAGAAGGTACTGCAGACTGACTGCTATCGATCATATAAATACAACTGAATGATGAATGTTAGTGAACATAATGACATACTGATGTATGATTATTGAAAGTATCGAATGTTACAAAAGATGTATAAAGAATTGTTCAATTACCTTTATGAACTATAAGATAAAGGCAAGTGAATAAGCCATTAAGATTTGTAAAGTAAAAGCTTAAAGTTATAATGCAAATACATGGCTTGTTATTGTTTTAAGTATTAGTTTATAGAAATACCACTGAGTGCATACTCAGTATACGGTTTGTTTCCATGCGTAGGTTAGGTACAAAGTAGATAGCTTCTCAGCATCTGAGCCAACTCCCGAACTCAAATACTTGGTGAAGTTCTCTGTCTTAAAGAATGGCATGTACTTAGGTTGTTTTTAATGTTATTTTGTTATAAGCTATATTGGTAAGGAATGTTAATAGACAGTTAAAGAATACAATGAGAATGTTATGATTTGTAGTCCTTTTTGAATTGAATATAATGGCACTTAAATGCAACTTTTGAAATGGTTTAGTTTAAGAAATTATTGAATATATGTGTTTGATTATAACTATGATTGTTTAATATGTATTAAGTGTGTTATTTCATAACTTAGATTGGTTGAATGGAGAAATATTGAATTGCTTGTTGTCTAAAATTTGCAGGGTTGGTAAATTTGAATTACAAGGTTCATTTTGAACCTACACGGTCTATCACACGGACACACAGCTTGCACACGGGCATGTTGTTAGGCAGTGTGTCCCCTGCACCTAAAATGTTACAAACAGGTTGCCACACGGGCTGAGCACACGGGCTTGTGCCTTGGCCGTGTGCCGCAAGTTAGAATGCTCCACGGGTAGAGGACACGGGTCTGTCCAGGCCGTGTGAGCCACATGGTCGGCCCTCCACGGGCGTGTCAAATTAGCCACACGGGCGTGTGGTACTGTTCAGAGAAATAAACTATAAAACTTCACGAAAATTTTTATAAGCTTCCAATCGAGTCTCGGTTTGTTTTAATTTCACTTGTAAAGTATTGTGGACCCTATAAAGTTATATTTAGATGGAAAATATTGTATTTATACTTGTTTTATGTGCAAATGTACTGTAATGAATAGTAATACTCTGTAATCCTGTTCCAATAACGGGACAGGGTTAGGGGTGTTACAGATAAAATATGCTAAGTCAAATACGTGGCCAGTCGCCATGCTCCATAGGAAGTACACGTCTGTAGTACTAACTACTCATGTTCTCTCTCTCCTCCTAGTCAAAGTGTGAGCTAGGATGGCATGAATGTAGCGTAGTGCTAGAGGGAGCGAAGTCGCCTTTGAGCGACTCGCATTATATTTATTCGTGCTCGTCGTAAGGTCGGTCTAACAACAAGATGAAGAGTAGTGTATGTGTCGATATAGCTGTAGAAAATTTTTCGAAGCCATGAACTCCTCCGTGTAGAGGCCCAAAGTAGCTCCAAACTCGGGTACACTCATATACCTGACAAGTCCACCAAGTCTAAAGACGATAGTACTATCCTCGTCATGTGTGTTCATCACGTGCTGTAGGTGGAAAGTAGTGCAGAACTCCAATGTCATCTCTGAATATATGGGCTCGATGATTGCAAAGAACCGATCTCATGGCGCGGTATCGAGATGGAATCGAATGAAGTGAGCAAGTTAGACCTACTCCAAAGCGGCATAATCAATACATCGGCCCACTCCTAATGGTCGTACTCGTAGTAGCTGAAATAGGTCGTCCTGTAGGCTGGAGGAGAATTGAAGCAGTAGGTGACGGGATTCGGTCGAGGCGCTCGATGAGGTTGCGCCAGGACCCTTCTGCTTTTTTGAAGCGGGAACATCAATTTTCTTACCTCGTGTGTTTGTCATTATAGCCTACAAAAATAGAAGAAGGGATTAAATAAAAAAAATAAAGAAAAAGTTGCAAATAATTTTTTAATAGTAATCTATTCTTAAGATAGCATATTCGAATATTGAAACATACAAAATTCAAAAGTGAAAAAGCAAATGACAATGAATCAAAAAGAAAGATACAATAAACATTAAAATATGATTAATAAGTCAATATACTAAATGCATTAGCAAGAGATAGGTGTGACAAAAATACTAAACTAAACATGGAGTATTAAAGCTGAAATAAAAGGGAATAACAACAGCAATAGAGTTAAAAAAAATAAGAGAAACTAACCTAAACTATTATTTATAAAAAATAAAAAAAAGAAATCATCATAACCATCGCAAAATCAAAATAATAAACACAAATAAAAGAAAATAAACAAAAATAAATAAAGAACAGACTAGAAATAAAGTGAAAAATAATATTTAAGAATAAAAATCAATAAAATAAAAAAAGGAAAAATAATGATGGAATGACCAACCGATGGGGTGTATGGTGGTCGACAGTGGTAACAAGGAGGGCACGGGGGTGGGTGTGGGTCAGTTGGACGGTGGAGGGGCTGCTGTTCGGAAGACACGGGCGTGGAGAGGGGTGGTGAGGCCGTGTGGTGCGTGGTGGGGTAGGGGAAAAAGATGAAAAGAAGGGGAAGGAAAGGGTGGCTGGCGGGGGGGAAACGGGCTACTGGTGTCAACAGTGAGGGGTCAGTCAAAAGGAGGGAAGCACGGGCGTGGTACAGTCGGAGTCGGAAGGGCTGAAGGGGCTGCGATGGCTAGGGTTGGGAAAGTTTGGGGAAGAAGAAAAAAAAATTAGGGCTTGGGGGTTTAAAAAGGGGTACGGCCGTGTGAGGCCCGTATTGGGCCACACAGTCATGTCACACACCCGTGTGGATCGATTTTAGCCCGTGTTTGTCGCGAAAATTGGATGTGTAGTCGTCACACTGCTTGGGGACACGCCCGTGTGGTCAGGCCGTGTGGTGCACACAGTCGCGTCGCATGCCCGTGTGCCAAGTTCTTCGCTTCTTCCACGCCCGTGTGGTACTTCACACGCCCGTGTGTCCGAACACACGGCCGTGTGCCTTACTCGTATGGTTCCCTGACTTAATTAAAATTTGAAAAATTAGCTTCAGTTTTCACACGGCCTAGGACACCCCCGTGTGCTATGCCGTGTGCTTCATACTACCGAGTCGCACAGCTGTGTGGATCGAATGAATGGCCGTGTGGCTCGATACTCGGGGAATTTTTAGCCCTGTTTCCACACGGCCAAGGACACACCCGTGTGTCCAGGCCGTGTGGGACACTGTACCTGTACAAAAAATACTAAAAATAGCTAAAATAAACTAGTTAGTGGTGTTAGTGCTCGGGTTGCCTCCCGAGAAGCGCTTATTTAGAGTCTAAGCTCGACTTACCTCTCATTCGTATGGTTACGGTAGATCACGAAGTCAAGACTCCTCTTTCTCACTATTGATTCTATTATCCACATAAAGTTTAATTCGAGTAATATTTACCTTAAAAGTGTCGAATTGAGAATGGTTTACCTCGACTGTACCGTATGGGAAAACATTCAGTACCATGAAAGACGTTGCTCCGTTTGTATTAAGCTCTGAAGTAGCAATTCGGGGGTCCTTTTCATCTAACAATACTTTATCCCCAACTTTAATTTGCTTTGTTTCATCCCTACGCTCATCGTGGTGTTGCTTTTATTTTTCGTGTGCTTTTGGTTTCTCCTTGACATGTATTCATCATTCATCTAGTTTATCGATCTGAAGCCTTCGTTCTTCGTGAGTCGCTCTGTTTTTGTGGCATGGATTAGAATGAGGTTCCATCACGTTCTTCCTAGGGGACTCCTGAAAAGAAGTTTGAGGTGTAATATTATTTGCATTAACCGAATTTAAACAATCATCTCGATTACCAGATATTTTTGCAAGATCACGAGCTTGGAGAGTAATCGTGTCATCGCCTACACGAAGTATCAATTCACTTGTGCCAACAACTATGATAGTTCTAGCAGTTGCTAAAAATGATCTTCCTAAAATTAAGGGTACGTCACTATCCTCATCCATGTCTAAAACAACCAAGTCAACTGGGAATATAAATTTATCAATTTTAACTAGCACGTCTTCAATAATACCCCTAGGAAATCTGATTTTTTTATCTGCCAATTGAATACTCATCCTAGTTTGTTTGGGTTTTCCAAGACCTAGTTGTTTAAACATTTTATAGGGCATAACATTAATACTTGCCCCTAAGTCAGCCAAAGCATTGTTAACATTTAAATTACCAATTAAACAAGGAATCTTAAAACTCCTTGGATCTTTCAACTTGTTGGGTAGCTTATTCTGTAGAATAGCTGAGCAAATTGCATTCAACTCCACATGCGACGCCTCATCCAACTTCTGCTTGTTTGCTAAAAGCTCCTTTAAAAATTTAACTGCGTTGGCATCTGCAAAAGAGATTCAATAAACGATAAGTTAATATGTAATTTCTTTAATAATTTAAGGAATTTACCAAATTGTTCATTCGTGTGGTCTTTTCGTGTCGCACTGGGGTATGGCACACCAGGTTTATATTCTCTACTTATCAATTTTTTTTCACTGTGGTCCACCTCATCCTTACCTTTACTTACCACAATTCCTTGCCTCAGTTTTGGTTCAGGTTCAACTAACCCTTCATCTCAAACAGTTATCGCATTAAGTTACTCTCTTGGGTTAGTTTTAGTATTACTCAGTAAGCTACCTTGTGGTCGTTCGGAAATCATCTTTGCCAACTGGCCTATTTGATTCTTAAGCCCTTGAATTGATGCTTGCTAATTTTTAAGAGCTGTCTCAGTGTTTTGGAAACGTGTTTCGGATACTGCGATGAATTTCGTTAGCATCTCCTCAAGGTTCGGCTTCTTTTCCTACTGGTAAGGTGGTTGTTGAAAACCTGGGGGATGTTGTGGCCTTTTATTTCCTTGACCACCCCACGAGAAGTTGGGATGGTTCCTCCAACCTGCATTATAAGTGTTACTGTATGGGTTATTTTGAGGTCTAGAATTATTATTACCCATATATTGAACTTGTTTCTCCTCAGTGCTAGGGTTGAAGGTTGGATAATCTGTGTTGTGTACTCCTCCTCCATTTGAATCACATCTCATCATTAAAAGTACCTGAGTAGAACCATACAAACTATCAATCTTTTTATTTAAAAGTTCTACCTGGTTAGATAGCATAGTAACCGCGTCGAGGTTGAAAACACCGGCTACTTTTGTCGGCTTTATTCTTATAACTTCCCATTGATAGTTATTCAGTGACATCTCTTCAATAAATTCGTAAGCCTCTTCAGGTGTTTTGTTGTTTCATGTTCCACCGGCGGCTGCGTCGATAAGTTGCCTTGTTGAGGGTTTCACACCATTGTAAAACGTCTGAACCTGCAGCCAGAGAGGTAACCCATGGTGAGGGCACCTTCTCAATAGGTCATTGTATCTCTCTCATGCATCATAAAGAGTTTCTAAATCCATCTGCACAAAAGAGGAGATATCATTCCTTAGTTTAGCCGTTTTAGCCGGTGGGAAATATTTTAGTAAAAAATTTTTGGTAATTTGTTCCCAGGTAGTGATTAAGCCTCGTGGTAACGAGTTCAACCACTGTTTATCCTTATTCCTCAATGAAAAAGGAAATAACCGGAGGCGAATAGCATCATCAGAAACGCCATTTATCTTAAAAGTGTCACAGAATTCCAGAAAATTTGCCAAATGAGTGTTTGGGTCCTCATCCTGCAAACCATCAAACTGAACAAACTGTTGTATCATTTGAATCGTGTTAGGTTTCAGTTCTAAGTTATTTACAGCAATGACAGGTCTAACTATACTCGATTCAGCTCCTTTTAAAGTAGGTTTAGCATAATCATACATAGTACGTGGAGTAGAATTTTGAGTTACTAGATCTGCAGCAACCACAGGAGGTAGCTGATTATTTTGATTTTCAGTCATCTCCTCGGTTGTAATGTGAATATCGTCCTCTTGCCCTTCTTCTATGTATTTCTCTTTGATTTCTGCGAGCTGTGCTCTCGATCTCACTATCAAAAAGTAGAGGTCCTGACGAGTTTCTTCTAGTCATAAACTATGAAAACCTGACAGAAGTAAAGAAAAATTAGATTAAAAATAAAAAGTAAATTGTAATAAAAGTAAAAATAGCTAAAGTAATAAAAATCAAGCGTTCCAAATATCTTAGTCCCCGGCAACAGCGCCAAAAACTTGATGGTCGTAAAACTAACTAAAAATTTGACTTAAGGGAAGCGCACCTATCAAACAGCAGTATAGTTGTGGTGAGACCGGAAATATCGTACTCACGAGGACTAAAAGTACTAGCAATTACTATCTTTTTATTATCTAGCCTAAGAATTAAAAGAGTGTTTTTAAACTAAACTAATTTTCTAATTTAACTAAGATTACAACAGAGATGGAAATTTGAAAATACTTTTAGAAAACCAATGGAGAAGACAATACCCAAGAAAGAATCCACCTAGACTTCACTTATTACATTTGACTTAAACGATTTATTCACTTGACTTATTCTGTAGAAATCCCTGATTTATGTTAATATCTCTTTCGAGACTAAAAACAACTGACTTTAGGTTGATTAATTGAAATCTCTTTCTAATTAAAACACCTATTGTCGCATTAACTCGATCTATGGACTCCCTTTTTATATTTGACTCTAATCAGACAGATTTATGTCGTCCTATCTCTAGGATTGCATTCAACTCCACTTAATTATGAATGATCTACTCTTAAATAGGGATTGTTCATCCACTGAATAAGCACATCAAAAACCTGAATTAATATCCCGGAATATTAAAATAAGGGTTAAACTCACAATTAAGAATAAGAACAAGTATTTATCATATAAATTAAAGAGTAATAAGATTCGTCCTAGGTTTCATCTCCCTTAGGTATTTAGGGAGTTCAGTTCATAATAATGATGGAAAACATCTCAAAGTTTAGAAATCAACAAAACATAAAGAAACCCAAAGAACTTTTAGGAAATTGGATGGAAATCTTCAGTCTTGATGTAGATCCTCTTTCTGAACTGATTCTGATGGCTATCCTTCAGTATTTTCTGCCTTCTAATCTCCGTTTGTTCCTCTAATCCTCTTCTAGAGTGTTTATATAGGCTTTAGAACGCTTCCAAACCTTCAAAAGTGCCATTTTTTTAGTAGAACTAGACTCAGGCTCGATAGGGACACGGCCGTAGTGCTCAAACCGTGTGCAATTCTGACTTAGATTAATGTCGACACAGCCATGACACACAGGCGTGTGGTTTGCCCGTGTGCCTCACACGAGCATATGGATCACCCGTGTAGAAGTGCCCAGGCCGTGTACTTCACTATTTTAAGCCCAATTTGTCTGTTTTTGGCCCGTTTCTCGCTCTTTTTGCTATCCTAAGCTCTCCTGAGTATGAAACATGAAATTAAAGGATTAGGAGCATCAAATTCACTAAAACCAAGGAAAACTCATTCATAAATATGTCAAGCATGGGGTAAAATTATGTATAAATTACGGTTTATCAGCTACCTCATAATGAACCTTTTTAGGAGCTTGCATGAATTGACTTAGATGTTGAACTGCAAAAGTAATGTCTGGATACATTTGAGTCAAGTAAAGCAATCTGCCTATCAACCTCTGATAAATCGTAACATCTTCTAACATCTCGTCCATTGTATTCCCATGAACCTATTTATCATAGTCTGCTATAGTATACTTTGCATTCTGTTCAAGTGGTGTTGAAGCATAACGTGCTCCCCCTAAACCCAAATCAGCTATCAACTCGAGCGCATATTTCCTTTGATGCAACACAATGCCTTCCTTGGAATGAACCACTTCAATGTCAAGGAAATACTTAAGATGCCCAAGGTCCTTCATCTTGAAATTGAGGTGTAAAATGCCCTTAAGTTATTCAACCATTTCTCCATCATTCTCAGTAATTAGAAGATCATCAACATATATGAGCAGCAATACTATTTTGTCTCCCTTAACTTTGGTAAACAACGAATAATCATATAGACCCTGAATATATCCATTATCAACAAGAGCTTCAGTCAGCTTTAAATTCCATTAACGAGAATCTTGCTTCAAACTATATAGTGATTTAAGCAGCCTACAAACCTGAGATTTAGACTCCCCCTGGCTGCAAAAACCCTCAGGCATAGACATATACACTTCTTCATACAAATCACCATGAAGAAAAGCATAGAAGACGTCCATCTAAAATAATAGCCAGTTAAACATGGCTGTCAAAGAAATAACAGTATGCACAGTAACCTGCTTCGCCACAGGAGAAAAAGTGTCATGAAAATCAATCCATTCATGCTGATTATAACCCTTAGCAACCAAACGCGCCTTAAACCTTTCAACCGAGCCATCTGAATTATACTTCACCTTATACACCCATTTGCAGCCAATTGTTTTTTTTTTCCAGGGGGTAAATCAACCACCTCCCACATGTCATTTGCCTCAAGAGCTTATATTTCCTGTTGCATAGCTTCAATCTATCTCTTGTCACTAATTGTCATATGATAGGTCTGGGATTCAACAATAGAGGACAAGGAGAGGGTAAACATATGAGAATGAAAGGGTAAATGAGCATAAGAAATAGAGTAAGATATAGGATATGTACCTGTAAGAAAAGTAGTAGATGAAGAAGGATTGGTGGAACAAACAAATTCTGATAGCCAAGAAGGATGTTTAGAGACTCTCGAAGACCTGTGCAAAGGTGGTTGACTAGAAGGAGCAGCGGGTGACACAATAGAAGCAGGCAACTGACCAGTAGAAAAATCAGAGGATGACTCAGCCAGTGACCTAGGTGATGTACCACAAGCATCAGAAAAAGAAAAAGAAACACTCTATGGTGTAAAAGGTTCTTGAAGTGCTTTATGCACAGGAATGATAGGGATATGAAGAAAATCAAAATCAAGCTCGGGTGAAGAGGAAGAAATAGGAAATAAAAGAAATTTTGTATCAAGTGACTGAAAAGGAAATAAATTCTCATGAAATATAACATCACGACTAACAAAGAAAGTCTTGGAATGAATGCTAAAAAGTAAGTAACCTTTTTGGACAGTTAAATACCCCATGAAAACTGATGGAATAACTTTAGATGTGAATTTATCATGATTTTTAAGCACTGTTGCAAAGCAAAGACAGCCGAAAACTCAGAGGTGAGACAAATCTGGAACCCTCTTATGAAATATTTCAAAAGGTGACTTCTAATCTAAAACGGAAGTAGGCAACAAGTTAATCAAGTAACAGGCTGTGAAGACACATTCACCTTAAAATTTTATGGGTACATGTGACTAAAATTTAAGTGCACGGGCAACATTGAGAAGATGTTTGTGTTTACGTTTGGCTACCCCATTTTTTTGTGGGGTATGCACACATAAGCATTGGTGGACAATTCCCTGTGAAGAAAAAATTCTTTCCCTGCATGATTAAAAAACTCAGAACCATTGTCGCTCCTAATGGTTTTAATGGAAGTAGAATGATGATTTTGAACATAGGCAACAAACTGTTGTAAAATAACTATGGCATCACTTTTAAGATAAAGAAGATATACCCATGTCATTCTAATGAAGTCATCTACTAGTGTGAGAAAATATCTATGCCCACTATGTGTTGATACACGATATGCACCCCATAAATTAATGTGTATAAGAGAGAAAGGTTGTTGTTCTCATGTATGACTAATAGGAAAAGGTAAACGTGATTGCTTTGCAAGAGGACATATACTAGAATGCTTAACATGATCACAATTAATGAGATTAGAATCAAACTGAGACATTTTATTCATAGTACTTAAGGAAGAATGGCCAAGTCAAGCATGCCATAGAACATCAGAATTGGATATATGTGGTAATGAACTAGATGACAAACATGAATTGAAATTAGAATTGATAAACGAGGACAGAATAGACTGATTTTGCGGTGATGAAAATGTTGGTGAATGAAATGTGTATAGACTTTCTTTGACTCTACCAATCCCCTTCATCTTTCAACTGCAAAGATCTTGTATAAGACAAAAATATGGATAAAAAAGAATACAACAGTTTAGTTCTTTAGTGAGTTGAGAAACAGACAAGAGATTAAAGTGAAAATTAGGTACATGAAAAACTTTGGACAGGGTAAGCAAGGGAGTCAGTGAATAAGTTCCAACATGAGCAATTTTGGTTGTTTTACCATTTGGAAATTGAATAAAATATGGAGAATCACATTCAGCAGGTGAATGCAAACACTCAAGATTAAATGTCATGTGATTGGTAGCTCCTTTGTCAAGAATCTAATCTTGTGATAAGGGACCAAAACTAGTACCTACCATATGAGGTGATGCTTGCACCCCAGATCTTTTTCCCAACAGTTTCAGAATCTATTGATACTGCTCAGGTGTAAACATAGGTACCTAAGAAGAGCTCAAACTCACACTACCAGCAGAAATAGAATTCGAACCTATATTTGTGATAACTGCACTATTGGCAGAAGTTCCCTTCTTCTTTGTAAACTTAAAATCCGTAGAATAGCCAATCAACTTATAACATGTTTTTTTTTATGACCCTTGATATAGCAGTAATCACAAGTCCCATTAGAACGTTTTTTAGACTGCACTGGTTGGTTAGATATACCAGAATATAATGCAGTAGAGTCAGAAACCAACGAGACTTTTTCAGTATTATGACGCTGCCCTTCCTCTTGAATAAGTAAGGAATATGCTTGGTTCACTGATGACAGAGGTTTCATAAGCAAAATCTGGCTACAAACTATCAAATAAAACTCATTTAATCCCATAAGAAACTGGAATAACCTCTGTTGCTTCAAATTTTCAACATTCGTTTTTATAGATTCACAGGTGTAAGGAGCAAGGAGAGCAATAGCATCATATTCGTCCCACAAAAATCAAAGTCTTGTGTGATAAACTGAGATAGATGACGTACCTTGAACGTATGTAACAATCTCCCGATGTAAGAAATAAATCCGAGATCCATCCACCTTATCAAAACACTCCTTCAAATCAGACCACACAAGGGCCGCACTGGATGCAAAAACTATCCCAGCAGAAAGCTCTTGGCTGACAGAATTCAAGATCCAAGATAACACCAAAGCATTACAACGTTCCCATTGTGGCCGTAAAGCCGCTATAGTATCTTCAAACAAACAAGAACCATCAATAAAACCAACTTTGTTCTTAGCAAGCAAGGCCATACGCATTGAACGACTCCATATATTATAATTTTCAACTCCAGTGAGTTGACGCGAAACCAATAAAGTCCCTGGAGTATCGGAGGGATGTAGATACTAGGGATGAGAAGGATTAATCTGCATTGCGCTCGGACTCACCATGTTGCAAAGAAGAAAACAAAACCAGAAATAAATAAGAAGAAAAAAAAACTCACAGAACCAAAGGAAGCAGCCAGAAACGATGATTGGAGCTGTCAATCAGAGGAAATAAAGAACCAAAGGAAGCAACTAGAAACGATGGTAAAAGTTGTTAATCATAGGAAATAACTGGCAATCTGATACGATGTTAAAATACTGGAAAATTCATTTTTTTATTCATCACCTAATGTACTGTACTTATACTTAATAATTAACTAACTGCCTAACAGCAAAAACTAATTAGTTACATGCTAACTAACTAGCTAGCTAATCCTTTTAACATAAATCAACATCGTTGATGAAAGTTGGGTTTTGTTATTGAAGGGTTCGAAATGTTTAAGTTCTCATTTGGCAGTGTCTGTGGGGGGTTTCCGTCAAGGCTTTCGGAGTATTTGGATTTCTTCAATTAGCTCAGTTGCTCTTGTTTCTGGGAAAAGGCCACATTGGGGCTTTCTTATTTGGCCTTTTAGTTTGAGATTTGAGATAATATTTTTCTTTTTCTGTATGAGGAGTGGGCCGAATTCAAAGATTTGAACTTTATGGCTGGAAGGTGAAGTTGAAATGTTAAAATCCTCTCTTTTCTGCAAAATATATCCACTGTTGAGAACTTCGCAAGGATTTAAAAAAAAAAAGAGTTATAAAATCCTCCAAAAGAAAACAATTCATCATCAATGGCAAAGATCAATAAATCTCCTTTTTTTAAAAGTCGTACACAAGATTCAACTCCAGCTCCTTGACGGGTCCAAGGCGAGAAAAAACTTTATATTCATCAGTCATTAAAATCAACTGGTATTGGTAGAATTTCATGACAATGAAGATTCATCCCAGAATTTCTATTTAAATAGTTTTTATTTTTAATTTCTAAGATGCATTTTGATTTTTTTGATTTTATAATTTCTATTTATATATTTTAAAATTATAGTGTAATTAATGATGTGATTTAATTTCGAAGTCTCATTTGTCGAAACCATTTTTTAAAGGATTGTTCGAAAAACGGGGATTGACTTTTGAAAAACGAAAACGGAAGTCACCACCAACCTTTTTTAGGTGTGATTGGATCACCTTATAAAACGTTTTGGTCTACGAAAATTAAGAAAACAGGTTCAGGAGTCGGTTACGTACGAGGAAGGATTAGCACCCTCGCAACGCCCAAAATTGGTTCCAAATTAAATATTTTTTTGTCTTAATATCAAAAATTTGAAAGGATTTAAAAATATGATCCCCTTTTTAAAACTAGAATTATTTAAGTTGAAAAATCGAGATTTCTTAGCTCCGAAAGAATACAAACATCACATTCAGCATGATAGGACACGATATTCTTAAACTCTCATAACTAAAATCATCTCGTGATTTACAAAATCTATTTAGAAGGATACTTTAGACATTTAGACAAACGGAAAATCGCAAACCAGCATGTTAGGGCACTATTTCCCGAATTCCTAAATACGAAAAACGTTGCCTCATTTTAGAAAAACTTTTGGATAAAATATGACAATTAAATGAAATATATTTTTTTAAAATAATGATTTGAGTAAAATTTAAAAAATAATTTACTAAGGGTAATAAAAAAATTATTAAAAAATGAAATAGTTTGATATGATACTAAAATTATTAAAAAAATTAAAATATATAAAAAAATCAAGGAAACATGGATTAAATCAAAATAAAAAGGGTTGAAAAACGAAGATGAACAAAGAATAAAATAAGAACAAACCGTAGAAAATAAGAACGTAAGAGGGAGAGAAATTTGAGTGAAAGCTCTCAAAAATTTTATTGTTTCCCAAAACTCCAGTGTGTTTACAATGAAGGGAGAGGCCTCTATTTATAGTTGAACCTCCTCAAATTCAATGGTACAGATCAATTACATCAACAGTTAAGATTAAAAGGTATCTACAAATTAAATCTCTAAGATTACAAAATCATATCTTCTAAGATTGCAAATCATATCTAAAATTGCAATCATATCTAAGATTGTATCATATCTAAGATTGCATATCATATCTAAGATTGCATATCATATCTAAGATTGCATATCATTGAAGATTATATTTCCATATGAGTCAAGCTTGTAGATGGACCTTAAATCTTTTCAAGTAATGGGCCATTCGATCGGGCCAAATTATATTTGTAATTTCGGTGAACTTGGACTTCGCTTTTTTTGGGTTTATTATTTTTGTTTTTGGACTTATTTTCGGGCCGGCCAAAATTGAGTGTCATAATTTGCCCCTCTTTGCTCATTCTTTGTGTAACAGAATAGAGCAAAGACTATAAAAGGACCAATTTTTACCGGGCTCATTTGAGTCTTGAGTTCTTGATCCTTGATCTTCTTTAAATGGCCTCTTGACGGCTTCAATCTACTTCACTGCAACTCAGGAAGGCGATATCTTCTATCTTTGATCTGCTGCCCGTCTAATACAGAGACGCCAAATCTGTTATCTTCGATCTGCTCCCCGTCTAATACAGAGACGCCAAATCTACTTCTTCAATCTGCTCCCCCGTCTATCTGAGAGATGCCGTCTGTTATCTCTGATTTGCTCCCCGTCTAATACAAAGATGCCAAATCTATCATCTTGGATCTGCTTCGATGTAAACACATGAAGGTCAGATCTGTTATGTCTTCGATCTGCTCCCGTCTAATACAGAGATGCCAAATCATCTTGGATTTGCTTCAATGAAGGTCCAATCTGTTATGTCTTCGATCTGCTCCCCGTCTAATACAGAGATGCCAAATCATCTTGGATCTGCTTTAATGAAGGTCAGATCTGCTATGTCTTCGATCTGCTCTCCGTCGAATATGGAGATGCCAAATATGTTTCTTCGATTTGTTCTCTGACAGTACAGAGATGCCAAATCATCTTAGATCTGCTTCAGCGTAAACACGTGAAAGCCAAATCTGTTATGTCTTCGATCTGTTCCTTGTAAACGCAAGGATGCCAAATCATCTTGGATCTATTTCGATGTGAAAACATCCAAAGGTTAGATCTGCTATGTCTTTGATCTGCTCCCTGTCTAATACAGAGATGCCAAATCATCTTGGATCTGCTTCAATGAAGGTCAAATCTGCTGTATTTTCGATCTGCTCCCCGTCTAATACAGAGATGCCAAATCATCTTGGATCTGCTTCAATGAAGGTCTGATCTGCTATGTCTTCGATCTGCTCTCTGTCAAATATGGAGATGCCAAATCTGTTTCTTCGATTTGTTCTCTGACAGTACAGAGATGCCAAATCATCTTAGATTTGCTTCAGCGTAAACACGTGAAAGCCAAATCTGCTATGTCTTCGATCTGCTCCTTGTAAACGCAAGGATGCCAAATCATCTTAGATCTACTTCGATGTGAAAACATCCAAAGGTTAGATCTGTTATATTTTCGATCTGCTCCCCGTCTAATACAGAGATGCCAAATCACATTGGATCTGCTTCAATGAAGGTCAGATCTACTATGTCTTCGATCTGCTCTCCGTCGAATATGGAGATGCCAAATCTATTTCTTCGATTTGTTCTCTGATAGTACAGAGATGCCAAATCATCTTAGATTTGCTTCAGCGTAAACACGTGAAAGCCAAATCTGCTATGTCTTCGATTTGCTCCTTGTAAACGCAAGGATGCCAAATCATCTTAGATCTACTTCGATGTGAAAACATCCAAAGGTTAGATCTGTTATATTTTCGATCTGCTCCCCATCTAATACAGAGATGCCAAATCACCTTGGATCTGCTTCAATGAAGGTCAGATCTACTATGTCTTCGATCTGCTCTCCGTCGAATATGGAGATGCCAAATCTATTTCTTCGATTTGTTATCTGATAGTACAGAGATGCCAAATCATCTTAGATCTGCTTCAGCGTAAACACGTGAAAGCCAAATCTGTTATGTCTTCGATCTACTCCTTGTAAACGCAAGGATGTCAAATCATCTTGGATCTACTTCGATGTGAAAACATCCGAAGGTTAGATCTGCTATATTTTCGATCTGCTCCCCGTCTAATACAGAGATGCCAAATCATCTTGGATCTGCTTCAATGAAGGTCAGATCTGCTATGTCTTCGATCTGCTCTCCGTCGAATATGGAGATGCCAAATCTGTTTCTTCGATTTGTTCTCTGACAGTACAGAGATGCCAAATTATCTTAGATCTGCTTCAGTGTAAACACGTGAAAGCCAAATCTGCTATGTCTTCAATCTGCTCCTTGTAAACGCAAGGATGCCAAATCATCTTGGATCTACTTCGATGTGAAAACATCCGAAGGTTAGATCTGCTATGTCTTTGATCTGCTCCCTGTCTAATACAGAGATGCCAAATCTGTTATCTTCGATTTGTTCTCTGACAATACAGATGTAACACTCCCTAACCCTAAACCGTCCCCGAAATAGGGATACGGAGCATTACCGGACCTATTGGACATTTACAATTAATATACACGTAAATACCAACACAACCAGATACACTCATAATTTACCAAATTTAAACATTTACATATTATCCAATATTTAATTCTATTATATATCATAACCAAACCTAAATCTATTTATTACATCCTTACATTTAAAATTTCAAAATGACACACACATAAGACACCCTAGGTACATGCCATTACCAATAATTGATAGACTTTACCTTATTGAATTCGGGATCGGCCTGGGATGCTGATTCAACATTCTATCTTTACTCAACCTACGCACGGAAACAAACCGTACGCTGAGTATAGGTATACTCAGTGGTATTTCTATAATCCGAACATTTAATAATATAACAAATACTTACGATCATAGTAACAATTACAATTATTTAATTATTTATTTCATTGATAAATTTCAACTACTTACCATATAAATTCTATACAAATCATATAATAAACACAATAACATAATTGTTCAATTCTTAAATAAATCCATTATTATTTATTCCATTCTTTTCATTTACTAACCTAAATAGCTTTCCACAATTTATTCACAAGTCATTAAACAATTATAATATTCACTTTTATCCAATCCAGAGCTACATGATTCATTTGTCTCAATCATACTTTAATTCACTGTTTAATTTCAATAAACTATATTCAGCTATTCACCTTTCAATCAATGTACTGTACATATCCATTTCAATAATGATCATTACCATTCATATCAAATCGACTTGCTATCCCGAGATAGCTTTCATCATATAATACGATTCGTGTGTTTGATCCACATTTCAATTCTTCATTTAGTAACAATCGATCACTTTGTTATATTTAATAACCCCTATTAACATGACTCGGACTCGAGACGGATACACGGATCCAACCAAACACACCGAATATCCAACCCAAACACACCGGAATATTATAAATCCTCCATAACACACCAGTATAATATATCCTCCCAAACACACCAATAAGGCATTAAATGCCTCTTGGACAAACGAAGTATATAATAACAAAAACATCTTCTCGGCCGAACTACAAATCTCCTCATCACATCACAAATCCAATGGCATGCCATTTATATCCAATCTAGTCCGACAAGTTAATAGAGTATTATTTTACTTTTCCAATTTCAATAATTTTTTCATCAATATACCATTCTAATAATCACGTATATTCACACATTTTCATAATTTCATACATTTTCATTCAATTCAACAAATATATTTCAATTATTCATATTAATTCATAATTCAACACAATTCAATTTACTTTGCAATATCAAATATTTAAATATCACAAATCTCATATATTCATATCAATTTCCTCATATTTCCAATCAATATATTTTTTTTAATATAACATTCATTCAATATTCAAATTTTTACATAAATCATATTTATTATATAATTCAATCAAAATAAATTCAATCAATATATAATTCAATATCAATTTAATAAAATCATAACATACCAAATCAACCCTCTTCCATTATCAAACACAATAATTCTCACTTCAACATTCACTAAAAGCATTGAATAAAATATAACAAGTAATAACTAGGTTCAGATTATAGAAATATAAACCATAGTTTCTGAGCTAACTCCTGTTGACTTTGTCTTGTCCTTTCTTAGCCGAGATTTCCGGTACCACATTGACTACGAAAGTAATACAATTCATAATCATTAATACATTACTAATTTATATCTTGAGTTACAGAATTCTAAATTAAGATCCGCTAATTTCTCCTGAAACTAGACTCACAAATCTTCTTACCATAAAATTTTCAGAATTTTTCGTTTAGCCATTAAGTACAGTTTATTATTTAAATTCACCCATATTCTAACATCGATGCAGTTTTAAACCCTTCTTTACTAAAAATTAATTATCTCACAGTACAGAACTTGGATAATATTCCTGTTGATTTTTCCTGAAAATAGACTCATTAGGGATTCTAAAAATATAACTTTAAGCCTCTAATTCAGAACAGGGGAACCCGAATTCATTCTGACCTTGTCTCACAAAATTCACTATATCTCATAATTTACAATTCATTATAAGAAACTAGACTCAATAAGCTTTAATTCCATATTTTATTCATTCTCTAATTCAATTTCTAAAACTTTTGGTGATTTTTCAAACTTAGACTACTGCTGCTGTCCAAAATAATCTTAGTACAAAATGTTAATTTTCTACTTTTAATTTCAATTTAATCCTAACTAAATTCACTTACTTTTCTATTTTAATTCATACTTTATTTCTACTCAATTTTTAACCAAACTTAGACATAATTATCTATTTTTCATCATAAAACCATAATTTCAAAATTCTTTCAATTTAGTCCTTAAAGCATAAAACTTATGAATCACTTTACAATTCAATCCTTATTTCATTTCTAACTTGAATTTCTATCAATTTAGCTCTTAATTCATCATTTTACTCAACATGAACATTATCTAGAAATCTAATAATTTTCAAAATATCAACTTAATTTCATCAAAATCTTGTTCCAAACCTATTAAAATTAAGTAAAAATGGCTAAATTGACTTACCTATTAAAATTTAAAGTTTCAAAACCTTGATTTTCCCTTTTCTCCCTTTCTTTCTTTCTTTCCTTTCTTTCTCCCCTGCTCTTCTCTGTTTCGTTTTGCTTTGTTTCTCTTTTTCATTTCTTTTATTTCATTTATTTCTTGTTTTTATTATTAAACTATTATAATATTTATTATTTATATATGTGTATATTTATTAATACACATGTATTTATTTATCACCTTACACTTGTCATAACTTTTATTTATTTATTTATTTAATATAAAATATTATTAATATAATAAACTTTAATTATTATTATTTTACTTATATAATAAGTAAATACACATGTATAATACATGTGTACCATTTATATTTGTACACATTTAACTTATTTTTAACCATACATTTGTCACCCCTTTTTGGCTTATTTGCTTCTTTAGTCCATTCACTTTTATTTATTCTATAATTAAACTTTCACTCTTCATTCAATTTAATCATTTTATCTAATTATCCTTAATTTAAGTTAATTCACTTCATTAAACTTTAAATTAATCACTCACTTAACTTTGTAAACATATATTTTAATAAATATTTACGAATCCATTTTTCAGAAACGGAGACCCGAAAATGTACTTTTTCGATAACCGTAAAATTTGGGTCACTACAACAGAGATGTTAAATCATCTTGGATCTGCTTTAGCGTAAACACCTGAAGGTCAAATCTTCTATGCTTTAGCCTGTTACCCTACTGCTTAGGGGGTTAAGGCGCATCAATCTTCATTGTCCCTTAAAGGACATAACCTGTATAATGTGTATGAGTTCATGCCTAATGATTAGAATGCTATGATCGAAGTGAATCAAATGCTCCTAATTAAACCTGTTATAATGCAAAATGTTTATGAACATGACCCCTATTCCAGACGTCACCACTCGTTCTTTCATCGAGGTTTATCCTTATTTCTCTCGAAGTATCATTCCTACTCAGCCTGTGGGTTTGTACCATTCTTCAAATGCTATGACCCACCAAAAATGTTTGTAAGATGATCCTTTCTTAGGATCAAATCGTTTGATTTGTCCAATCATCATTTTGGACTAAAGAAAGAATTTCCTCGAGTTCTTTCAAACCTCACTTACGTGAATTCCTCGAATAATTGTTCTGTTTTAGTTTCTTGTATTGTCTAGAAATTTCCAGAGTAATGAGCAAAACTTCATTTGTGAAAATTATTTAGTATATCTATCATTATTTTAATGCAACATACTTTAAGAATAATGGAAGATGAATTTAATCTTGAGAATAATGAATTTGTCAAAAATACAAAGGAAGTTAATCTGATAGCCTATCTTTGAGAAGAAAGAGAATCTAAAGATAGCAAACAAGACAAAAGTTAGATGCCCTAGATATCGCCGCTTGAGCGTTTATACACTAGCTCCATGAAGACTTTCTTGAGTTCAACATGTGTTTAAAAGATCCAAAGTACTTTGTTGATGCCCCGATATGCAACGCACTTCGCACTTTGTTGAATCAGATATAGCAAGATTACCGTGTGCTCTTCAAAATTTGAGCTGCCCTTTCGAGTTTTCAACTCAAAACCCCTTTGGTCACAAGGCGCCCTTTGCGGGCTTTCACCTTGGCCTTTCCATTTTTTTTATTTTTTTTGAAAACTCAAGGCGCCCTTTGCGGGTTTTCACCCTGAATTCTTTTCTCCTTTAGACAAAGTACTTTTTTGACTGAGTTTGAATTTACTGGATTGGGTAAACTCTTCCCATCCATTTTCGTTAATATCAATGCACCCCTAGAGAAAGCCTTCTTCACGACATATGGCCCTTCCCAATTTGGCATCCATCTTCCTCTAAAGTCCTTCTAAATAGGAAGGATATTTTTCAGCATAAAATCCCCCTCGTGGAATTCTCTTGGTCGCACTTTCTTGACGTAAGCTCGCATCATTCGCTTCTGATACATCTGACCATGACGAATGGCCCTTAGCCTCTTTTCCTCAATCAAGTTCAACTGATCATATTGCGATTGTATCCATTCAGCTTCATCCAACTTTATCTCTGACAAGACTCGAAGAGATGGTATTTCCACTTTAATGGGTAACACTGCTTCCATCCCATAAACCAACGAGAAAGGAGTTGCCTTAGTAGAGGTTCTAACAGACGTTCGATAAGCTAAGAGTGCAAATGGTAACTTCTCATGCCAGTCTCTGTAGGTTTCAGTTATTTTCCCCACTATCTTCTTAATGTTCTTGTTAGCAGCTTCCACTACCCCATTCATCTTTGGGCGATACGGAGAAGAGTTATAATTCTTAACCTTGAACTGACTGCAAACTTCTGCTATCATTTTGTTGTTCAAGTTCAATGAATTGTCTGATATGATCCTTTCAGGTATCCCATACCGACAAATAATCTCTTTCTTCAAGAATCGACTTACAGCCGACTTAGTAACATTCGCATAAAAAGCAGCCTCTACCCACTTCGTGAAGTAATCAATGACCACAAAAATAAAGCGATGCCCATTTGAAGCTTTTGGTGATATTGGCCCGATGACATCCATGCCCCACATGGAAAAAGGCAATGGAGAAGTCATAACATGTAGAGGTGAAGGTGGTATATGAATCTTGTCTCCATAAATCTGACATTTATGGCATTTCTTGGCGTAGTTGATACAATCCCCTTCCAAAATAAACCAATAATATCCAAACCTCATAATTTGTCCAGCCATCGTGAAACCATTAGCGTGCGTCCCACAAACACCCTCGTGAACTTCTTCCAAGATTAACTTAGCTTCCACGGCGTCAACACATCTCAACAGTACTTGGTCACTTCTTCTTTTGTACAAGATGTCCCCATCCAAAACGTAGTCGCAGGCTAATCTCCTTAAAGTTCGCTTATCATTTTCAGTTGCCTGTTCTGGGTATTTACAATCTCTCACATATCGCAATATATCCTGATACCAAGAGTTATCATCCTTTTCTTTTTCCTCAATGTTACAACAGCGTGCTGGAGCCTCAAAGATACTCATCTGAATGGGTCTCATCTCTTCCTCTTTATTTGCTTTAATCATTGAAGCCAAGGTTGCTAAAGTATCTGCTATATGGTTTTCGTCTCGTGGGATATAATTGAAGGTGATGTCATTGAATTCCTCAAGTAACCCCAAAACTACCTTTCGATAATTGATCAATTTAGGATCCCTTGTCTTTCATTCACCTCTAAGCTGGTAAATTACCAACGCAGAGTCTCCATATATTTCCAAGGTTCTTATTCCTCGCTCTATAGTCGCTCGGAGTCCCATGATGCACGCTTCATACTCGGTCATATTGTTTGTGCAGTTGAAATCCAATTTACATATGAATGGATTATGATCACCATTTGGGGATACCAAGACTGCCCCAATTCTATTTCCTACCGCATTGGATGCACCATCAACGTTCATCCTCCATGGACGTTCTTCAATAGTTGCTATATACATCAACTCCTCATTAGGAAAATCAAAATTTAATGGCTCATAGTCTTCTAGAGCTCTGCTCGCCAGAAATTCTGCTATCGCGCTCCCTTTTATAGCTTTTTGACTTATATAGACTATGTAACACCCCTATCCCGTAACCGTCGCCGGAATAGGTAATGGGCATTACCGGACTTGTAACTCATGTCAGAACAGTAAAATTTTGAACTTTTTCTTGAAATAAAGATCATTCATTTAAATAAGTACTAAGCACAGCCAAGGATAAAATTTAAACTTCTCTAAGTAAACATTCAAAAGATGCCATTTTCGCATAGCTTATATACATTAACCAAAATATTCTTCCGCCACTAGTCTATTCTATACATGCCATAAGATAATCCAAAACATAGCAAGTATTTCAAGCGGTGGATAGTGATAGTGTGACAAGTTTCTTTGACGATCCCGAGCAAAAGGCCAAATTCAACAATCTATAAAACAGAGAAACATAACAACAGAGTAAGCTTTTATAAGCTTAGTAAGTCTTAAGCAAATTAAAAAAAAACTCTTGAACTCAAATATAACCAATTTGTTTATTTGATTCACATATAACATTTCATTTCATATCTATAGTTATCCTCATCGGACAAATCAAAATGTATATCTCCCAATATCCTATAGTATTTCTCCATAACCGAATACTCACATATTCATATGGCATTTTCATATTTGCTTTTCACTTTACAATCATGATTTAATTCTGATGGGTCTAACATGTACAAGTATTTATCACATACCTGACCAACCGAATTAAAAGTCGATCTTACGAATTTTCATATAACCTCTTTCTAGGTATACTACCCTTTTTGGCCGAATATACACAATTACGTAATACACAATAATCAGATAAATTCTCGCTTGATAGTGATCTCTTATAAACATAGGTACATTACATATTTTCACCTAACTTTTCACATTGACCAAATGCACAATAATCATAGAGCAGTCTTATTGCTTTACTCACATATGCATCACATAACAACCTTGTGATTTAATCCAAATCAAGCTTAAATATAATCTCAATATACATACCTGACCAACTTAACGCATTGAACGTATTTATTACCAATTGTTACTGTGAAGTCGTATAATCTTATGCTTTACTCGAATCTTCAACGAGACCTTTAGCTCGGATAATCCCCACACGTAGTTATCGGGTCTTACCCGGACATAATCTCCACATGTAGTCATCGGGTCTTACCCGGACATAATCTCCACACGTAGTCATCGGGTCTTACCCGGAATATATTTCCACACGTAGTCATCGGGTCTTACCCGGAATATATTTCCAAGTTTCATGTACATTTAATCACATGTTACAACGTTCACATCGACTGTCATATTTGTAATTCATTTGCCTCATCAAATATCTAATAATACACACCTTTCACATTTGGTCATTCGACCACAATATATACACATCTCATACATATTTCACACTAGCCATTCGGCTTTACCACATATATATATATATCTTATACATATTTCATGTTAGCCATTCGGCTTTACCACATATATATACATCTCATACATATTTCATGTTAGCCATTCGGCTTTACCACATATACATATCTCATACATATTTCACATTAGCCATTCGGCTTTACCACATATATATATCTCATACATATTTCATATTAGCCATTCGGCTTTACCACATATATATATCTCATACATATTTCATATTAGCCATTCAGCTTTACCACACATATATATATATCTCATACATATTTCATATTAGCCATTCGGCTTTACCACACATATATATATTTATCTTGTACATCAATTTCAGCAATAGCTTATAAGCAACTCAAATAGTTTCGTCAATGTTTACAACAAAATCACACATTCACTACAAGTTGTTTTCCTGAGCAACAGTCATTAAATTATTTGTAACTGGAGCTACGAAACTCCAAATGAAGTGCTGTTAATTTTCCCTGAAAACACACTCATATATCTTCTATCCATAAAATTTTCAGAATTTTTGGTTTGACCAATCAATAACAAAATTTTTCTTAAAGTTTCTCCTATTTCACTGTTTGACTATACTGACCACTCTTCACTACGAATCAACTTTCTCATTGTACAGAATTCCAAATATGTTCTTGTTTATTTCATTTGAAACTAGACTCATTAAGGAGTCTAAGATATAAATTTTATCTTATAACAATTTTTGTGTGATTTATAATGATTTTCTAAAAAAAAAAGAACAGGGGATTTCGGAGTCATTCTGACACTGTCTCACACAACTTTAAATATCTCTTTATAGGAAATTCCTTTGCTTACATGGTTTATTTTATAAGAAACTAGACTAATTAAGCTTTGATTACATATTTTATTCAGCCTATAATTCCACACCAACAATTTATGGTGATTTTCTAAAATCACGTTACTGCTGCTGTCCTAAGCAAATTATTACAATTTGCTCTTAAATTTCCAAGTCCAAACACTTATGAACTTACCATTTGAGTTTAAAACATATCATGGCCACATCATATCTTATTAAATCAACTCATTATGTCCTATTATGATTGAATTTACTCAACGTTTAATCACTTAAAACTTACCTCGGAAGTGGTCGACGACTAGATATCCACGGCTATTCGTTTACTTTCTCTTTTCCCCTATCCGACTTTGATCCTCTTTGCTCTTAAGCATAAGTAAAACAATAGATTTGCTTAAGTTCTTAACTAATATTATTCACTTAACAATCACATTTGGCAATCACATATCATTTAATCTATATCTAAAACAATAGATTTCAATATGTATCATATTTAATAAAACATGCCATGACTCGATTTCATGCTTATTTAATTTATATCTAATTCACATTCACAAGCAAAGAGTCACTTAATTTATCATGCTTTCTTATACATGAATTTAATCATATTGCCGAATGTCCTTATGTGTACATGGTACATACATAAGGCATATATATATATATATATATATATATATATATATACCTATATATGACCATTACAATTTAAACATTTAATCATAATCGGCAAGCTTTATTTCAACTATTTAAGGTGCAAACCAATTATGTTATTCATTAACATTTCGTGATATTAAATCTTTGATTAACCAATTTAACACATACCAAAATCCAATCATACATCTAACCTTTATCTCAATGCCAAACCGAGTTATAAGATTATACATTACACTAAGCATATCATTAAACATACCTATTCAATTTAGCTAATTTCATAGCCGATTAATCACCTTACCCCACAATACTCAATGCCGAATATTAACCCAACATCACAAGCATAATCACCATGAAACTTACCTTAATACACACTTTATCCCATTGCCGAATACATATATATATCATTAAATAAATATTTATTCACATAACAACAATTCATTCACATCTCTATAAATGATCATAATCGGACATTATAAACAAATCAACTAGTTTAGCATTCAAATTCTTCTAACCATTCCTCAATCACTTACTCAATGAACAACAATCCAAGCACATCAAAGCATAGTCGAATGTATCATTCTTCTTAAATTCAAAAATAAATGCATGAGCTAACTTCAAAATCTATTTAACAACTCAACTTTACCAAAATTATCAAGAAATTAAGCCAAACATACCTCCAATTGCTAATATAATTGCCATATGTCTAAGGGCCCCCTTTTGTTCTTCTTTGATTCTAAGAATCGGCTATTGAGAGAAAGAATGGATAAAACTCTGTTTTCATCCCCTTTTTTTCCCATTATAAAAACTTTATTTCATATTTTATAAGTCTTTATTTAATTCTTTAACAAAATGTATATAATATCATTTATTAGCTATCATTACAACAAATAAAATACATATTTTCTCACCTAAAACCATCATGGTCGGCCATTATCATGAAAAATGGGGACTTTGACATGCAAGTCCCCATATTTAATCCATGCAACAATTTGGCCATTTTAAAAATTAACCAACACATTTTTAATGTTTCTCACATAAGCCCTTTTGATTAAATTCGCATTCAATTGACAAAATCAAAGCATCAAAATTTCACACATAAATTGTAACATAAAATAGACATGAAATTTAACAATCAATTATTTGTGTGACTCAGTTTTGTGGTCTCGAAACCACTTCCCAACTAGGGTCAAATTAGGGATGTCACAGACTATGTCAAATTCTGAAAGCAATATTTGTCACCTTGCCATTCTCCCATTTAGTGCTGTTGACTCCATCATGTACTTTAATGGATCAAGTTTTGAAATTAGCCAAGTTGTATGATATAACATATATTGCCTCAACCTTCGAGTCGTCCAAATTAAAGCACAACACAATTTCTCAGTTGGCGAATATCTCATCTCACACTCTGTGAATTTCTTGCTGAGGTAGTATATCGCCTTCTCTTTTCTTCCCGACTCGTCATGTTGGCTAAGCACACATCCCATAGAATTACTAAACACTGATAAGTATAGTATTAATGGTCTATCTGGATTGGGCGGAGATAACACTGGAGTATTTAACAAGTATTGCTTAACCTTATCAAAAGCATTTTGGCATTCCTCATCCCAAGTGCCTTGATTGTGCTTTCTAAGGAGGTGAAAGATAGGATCACACTTCTCAGTTAGTTGTGAAATAAACCGAGTGATGTAATTCAATCTTCCTTGAAATCCTCGAACTTCCTTCTGAGTTTGCGGTGGAGGCAATTCTTGTATGGCTCTGACCTTATCTGAGTCCACTTCTATCCCCTTTTCACTGATCACAGAGCCTAATAACTTCCCTGATTTAGCTCCAAATGTGCATTTTGCCGGATTGAGCTTCAACTAAAATTTCCTTAATCTCAGGAACAACTTCCTCAAAACTTCAATATGTTCTTTTTTTGTTTGAGATTTAGCAATCATGTCATCAACATACACTTCAATCTCCTTGTGCATCATATCATGGTATAAATTTACCATAGCCCGTTGGTATGTTGCCCCTGCATTCTTCAATCCAAACGGTATTACTTTGTAACAAAAGGTGCCCCACAATGTTATAAAAGTGGTTTTATCCATGTCTTTCGGATGCATCTTTATTTGGTTGTACCCCGAGAAACCATCCATGAAGGAGAACAACGAATATCCCACTGTGTTGTCTACCAAAGTGTCTATGTGTGGCAAAGGGAAATTATCTTTTGGGCTAGCTTTGTTCAGATCTCTGTAATCAACACACATTCGTACCTTCCCATCCTTTTAGGGACTGGTACAATGTTAGCTACGCATTCAGAGTACTTCACTTCTTGTAAGAACCCTACATCGAACTGCTTCTTGACTTCGTCATTTATCTTCAATACGATATCTGGCCTCATTCTTCGTAACTTCTGTTGAACTGGCTTACAATCTTGTCTTATTGGAAGACGATGCACCACAATATCAGTATTTAACCCTGACATATCTTGATAGGATCATGCGAAGATATCCTTGAACTCACATAGCAACTCAATCAGTCCTTGCCTTGTGTCCTTGGCAATATGCGTGCCGATTTTTACCTCTTTCCCTTGCTCTAGGGCTACATTCTCTATTGCATCTTTCTCATAGGGCATGATTTGTTTCTCCTCCTGTTTTACCATCCTCAACAGATCCAGAGACACATCACAATCCTGGGCATCCTCAAAATTCTGAGATTCCTCTAAACACATGTCTTGCTCGCGAGAGAAATCAAGATTTGTAATATCAGTGCTCATGTCATTGATATCTAGGGATCTATGAAGTATAAAGAATATACAAAGAATGAATGAATTTAAGAATGATTATTTATGTGCTACGAATGAAAGAATAAGAATTGCAAAAGTTTAACGGAATATTGGTTGATAAAAATGAAACAATACTCGTTCAAATTGATAAAAGTTGTGTTTTATTAAAAAAAATAATAGATGATCGTAAGCCCATTCCACAAATGTAATCCTATTACTCCTAGGCCTTAGAGTAACAAGAATATTTCGAGAATTACTCTGAAAAATTCCTAAAGACTACAGGAAGTTCCTCCGCAGTCCAATTGTTCAGAAAGCTTCCCGGTTCGTAAGGGCGAATGCCCTCAAGGTTTCCTTAATTAGTCCCTTCTTCATATATGGCATTGATAGAATGATTTTTATTTCCAAACACCCCTATCTCCTGGTAAGCTATCCCTTCTGATACAAAAGTCTAGGATATGTAAGAGAGCGTCTTCTTTTCGCTCAGCCGTGACCCTCTTCTCTCTTTTTCTCTTTCTTTCTCTTTTTAACCTTTACTAATTAGGGTCTTTTTATGGATTTAAATTCATGTGATGTGATGCAATGCAAATGCATGAATGCAAAAGAAAAGGAGATGTTGATCTTGAATTCAATTCCATTAGAATAACTTTTCTAAAAAATAGATTTCTTTACATGAAAATAGATTACATATGCGGTCTTGCCCTTCATAGTCCAAGTAAACGCTGATCTTTTCTTCATGGTCGAATCCTGTAAATTCTCCAAAAGATGCCTTTGCTAGCTCCTTGCTGCTTAATTTGAGCCCCGATCTCTTGCTCGCTTATCTCCATGATACTCATCAAAAAGTGCCAGCTCTTGGATAATCTTCGTTAGCAGTTAAATCAAGTAATGTATTCCTTCGTGGACTTCCGGCTTTCTCTCGTCATGCCCTTGGATTATATTCAGACGACCACACTATAATCTACTTTATCAAGAAATTCGTTTCTTTATGACAAACTATTCTATTTAGGAATCGAATTTCAAATCAACACCTTTTTTTCTTTGATGTAATATAATGCAAATGTATGAATGCAAAAAGGTATCGATCTCGATTTAGTTTTATTTTAGAAAATGTTATTTAAGGAACAAAAGTCTTTTCATAAAACGGATTACAAATATGCTTTCACTCGTAGGCCCAGAGTCTTAACTCTATCTAATAACAAAGCTAACTCTCGACCTCTATCTGAACTGCCCCGCTTTATATTACCTTAGGATGAGTAACGGTGCATAGCAACGACTCCCCAAATCCCAGGAAGAGGTACCTAATCAAAACTGCCACATCGGTAAAGGACTTCACTAGGAACCAACCAAGGAGCCTTTCACATAACATCTTCCTCTCGAAGATTCTGAAGAATATCTATCCACCTTTCTTCTGAAATGTCATCTCTCCTAGGCATGTCCACTGCTTCCTTTAAGGGAGAATAACCCTCAAAGAATACTCGGTAAGGAACCTTATCGAGTTTCCATAAGTGGCTATAAAACCAAACCAACAGCAACTGTGAACATCCAATGAACCTTCCTTCACCAGCTTTTCGACATGCGCTCAAAGATCTTACCGTCTCAGCTAGGATTGCGGGCACAGGTGTATTCTGTTTACCAAGTTGATCGAATAAATCTGCAACCGCCTCATCTATATCCCCCAACGCCTTTGGGAAAATCACCATACCGTAAATACTCAAAGTCAAGACGTCAACCCTTTTCTTTACGTCAGGATACGTCGATATCAAATCCCTCAAAACGGCCCATGGAACGCACTTACTATCACTCTTTTGTTGCACTCAAGCTATAGCCCACTGCTCACTCATCCCAGTAATCATTACCAATTTCTTCGTAAAAGCTGGAAGGCTAGCAGGCCTAACATAAGCCTTGTAACCCTGAATCTTCGGGCAACACAGTAAAGTCGTATACTTCTCTAAAGTAGGTACAATATCAACATCACCAAATGTAAAGCAACTATAAGCAGGGTTCTAGAACTGTACCATAGCTCGAAACAAGTGCCTATCTACCTTGACGTCTAGCAAATAGGGAAGGTACCCATAATTCTGATAGAAAAGCTGCTTAGCCTCGTCATCCCATTGGGCCCAAATATCTCTTAGTTCCTGCAACTCATTCTGCGTCGAATTAACACGGGTGAAGTCCCATAACTCTGACGTATACCCCTCGGTGGCACTATCTCCTTTCTCTAACTGGGTTTTCTTTGACCAAGTACAGACAGAAGCATTGTCCTCCACTTTATTAAGGTATTCGTTCCTCATTACAAAACTTTCTAATCTAAAAATCGAGCCTTGAATCGACACCTTTAAATGCGAAATGACATGTAATGAAAGCAAAATAAAAAAAAGGTCAGTATTATATATATAAGAGAATGATAAACAAATACTTACAAGGGTAATTTTCTAAAGGTATCACTATTTCCCTAGGGTAAGCACTTAAAGGTTCACTATATGAGTTTTAGCTCTAAAGCAAGGGTACCTGAACAAGCAGATTCCTCGGTCTTCACCCATTATGGGCTCATATAGACCAAGTTCAGTTCAGGGGGACACATCTCCCTATGGCCATACGGAGATGAAAATCTCACGAAGACATAGGTACAGTATCCCGAAAGCAATCCACTAGCTCATACGAAGGTGAAAACCTCACGAAAGCGTAGTTTTTCACTCCCACTTAAGGGTGTGACCACAACGGTCATGCAAATGCAATGTACAGTAATAAGGTAACAAACATATGCAACAAACACATGTAAAAAGGATCAAATTTTAAATTTTCCAAACTTCCAACATTAAGGCAGAAAATACTCAATTTCTTGGCTCGACTCTCTTAAGTCCCCAGTGGAGTCGCCAAGCTGTCGAAACCATTTTTTAAAGGATTGTTCGAAAAACGGGGATCGACTTTTGAAAAACGAAAACAGGAGTCGCCACCAACCTTTTTTAGGTGTGATTGGATCACCTTATAAAACGTTTTGGTCTACGAAAATTAAAAAAACAGGTTCGGGAGTCGGTTACGTACGAGGAAGGATTAGCACCCTCGCAACGCCCAAAATTAGTACCAAATTGAATAGTTTTCTGTCCTAATATCAAAAATTTGAAAGGATTTAAAAATATGATCCCCTTTTTAAAACCGAAATTATTTAAGTTGAAAAATCGAGATTCCTTAGCTCCGAAAGAATACAAACATCACATCCAACATGATAGGACACGATATTCTTAAACTCTCATAACTGAAATCATCTCGTGATTTACAAAATCTATTTAGAAGGATACTTTAGACATTTAGACAAACGGGAAATCGCAACCCAGCATGTTAGGGCACTATTTTCCGAATTCCTAAATACGAAAAATATTGTCTCATTTTAGAAAAACTTTTGGATAAAATATGACAATTAAATGAAATATATTTTTTTTTAAAATAATTATTTGAGTAAAATTTAAAAAATAATTTACTAAGAGTAATAAAAAAATTATTAAAAAATGAAATAGTTTGATATGATACTAAAATTATTTAAAAAAAATTAAAATATATAAAAAAATCAAGAAAACATGGATTAAATCAAAATAAAAAGGGTTGAAAAACGAAGATAAACAAAGAATAAAATAAGAACAAACTGTAGAAAATAATAACGTAAGAGGGAGAGAAATTTGAGTGAAAGCTTTCAAAAATTTTATTGTTTCCCAAAACTCCAGTGTGTTTACAATGAAGGGAGAGACCTCTATTTATAGTTGAACCTCCTCAAATCCAACGGTACAGATCAATTACATCAACAATTAAGATTAAAAGGTATCTACAAATTAAATCTCTAAGATTACAAAATCATATCTTCTAAGATTGCAAATCATATCTAAGATTGCAATCATATCTAAGATTGTATCATATCTAAGATTTCATATCATATCTAAGATTGCATATCATTGAAGATTATATTTGTAACACCCCTAACCCGTATCCGTTGCCAGAACAGGGTTTCGGAGCATTACTACCATTTACAGATTACTTAAAAAAAAATTAAATGCTTACCGATTCAATGCATCATGTAAATAAATATATTACCATTCAATCAACAGATTAGTACTTGTATAAGCATCAAACAGTAATATTGTTAGTGTACTTGCACATATCTCATATAAATTCAACATTGATATAACTATTTTCTCGACATATCGTACTTGAGTTCAATAATAGTCTCAACTTACATAATTTTCTTGTATCAACATATCAAAGATAATCATATATGTACATATCATGAAACATATCATGCTCTTACCGTTTCTTCATAAGCATATATGATTCATTTCATTATATTAATATTTCATACTCCATCATTTCCATATATTTTATGTATATTTATTCCGATAATAGCTTATATCAAACCTAACATAATTTATATTCCATGTACTCATACTTATTTTCGTTTATCTATCTTCATAATTATTTCATACAACTATTTTGTACATATATATTTCCATATGACCAGTTCTTGTAAACATTACACACAACCATTTCATATAACCATTCGTCATCCGATACATATTACCGGATATCAATTGTTCAACAGATGTCATAGCATCTCCCATCCACGGTCTTATTCATCTTTGACATGATGCCATAGTATCTTTCAACTATGGTCTTACTCATTTTCTGTCATGTTGCCATGATATCTTTCAACCATGGTCTTGTTCATTTCATATCACGTTGCCATGGTATCTTTCAACCATGGTCTTACACATTTCATATCAGGTTGCCATGGTATCTTTCAACCATGGTCTTACACATTTCATATCAAAGTTGCCATGGTATCTTTCAACCATGGTCTTTCACGTTTCATATCAAAGTTGCCATGGTATCTTTCAACCATGGTCTTACACGTTTCATATCAGGTTGCCATGGTATCTTTCAACCATGGTCTTACACGTTTCATATCGAGAGAGAGCACACTCCGCTGAACCTCATCCTTACGGTGGGATTACGGTCCGGCTAAATCCTCGTAATATAAACTCATAGAGTATTGTCGGGATTACGGTCCAAAGCTAAATCCCCTGCAACGACAATTACTCTAATAAGCTTGGATCTGAATTACCAGTCCAGGCTAAATTCAGACCCTGATTCGGATTACCCGTCCGGGCTAAATCCATTTTACACATATTCTTCGGGAGGGCTATATCAGGATAGGATCACCCGTCCGGGCTAGATCCTTTTTACCGTCAATTCCTTTTCAGAGATCCATCGAATTTTTCCTTTTCATTCAACCGAGATTTATTTTCAATTTATTTCGAGTATTATCAATATTTCATCAAATATCATGAATTGAATATTCAAATCATATTTTCATCACATAACCACATATTTCAAGTATTTAAAATACAATTCAAGTTACACAAACTTACCTCATTGCTTGTTTGTGTTTATAATTTCATTAATCCGATATCTTTTCTTTTTCACGATCGAGTCTCATATTTGAGTCGTTCGGATCTTTATAAATAAATTTGATCATCATTTTCATTCATTTCATTTACTAATGCATTTAATTAATGCTTTAGGAAAAATTTACCATTTTGCCTCTGAACTCTTAATTAATGACGATTTCATCCTTAGGGTCAGGAAAATAAAATTCTTGCAATTTAATCCTTATTTCCAGCTATTATTCTTATATATATTGATAATGAGTCCATGAATTCTATAAAATATCGTAATTTTCTATAATTTCAACACTTTTCAATTTAATCCCTAAAACATGTTTTCCCGATCTTAAACTAAATTAATAATTTCATTCAATTTTGTAATTTAAATAATAAAATAATCCATTTCATGCAATTTGATCTTTTTTACATTTTTACAAAATTGCCCATAAAATTTTACTTTTATTCAATTTAGTCCTTGAGCCTAGAATATGCAAATTAGCCATGCTAGATGAATATTCATACATATTTTTCCTTCTCCTCCTCTCCATTCCACATCCTTAATGTAGATAATACACTTGTAAGTAACATTATCCATAATTTTTATTATTTACTTTTATGAATATTCAAGCTGTCTATCTGCATCATGGTCACTAAATTATTTATATCTGGAGCTATAGAACTCAAAATTAAGATCCTCTAATTTTCCATGAAACTACACTCATATATATTCCTATCATAAAATTTTTAGAATTTTTAGTTTATCCAATAAGTACAGTTTATTCTTTAAAATTACCCCTGTTCTGCTGTCTAACAGTTCTGACCCTTCTTCACTAAAAATTAATTATCTCCTTGTACAGAATTCAAATGATGTTTCCATTTGTTTATATTGAAAATAGACTCATTCAGGATTCTAAAAATATAAATTTAAACCCATAATTATTTTTATCCAAATTTTTATGATTTTACAAAGTCAGAACAGGGGAACCCGAAATCATTCTGACCTTGTCTCACAAAATTCATCATATCTCATGATTTACAATTCCATTGCTTACATAATTTCTTCTATAAGAAACTAGACTTAATAAGCTTTAATTTCATATTTTATTCATCCTATAATTAGATTTCTACAATTTTTGATGATTTTTCAAAATTAGACTACTGCTGCTGTCTAAAACTGTTTTAGTACAAGATATTAATTACCATGTTATAACACCCTTATTTTCTTTTTCTACACCATTTCTCATCACTTTCTCTTATTTTCTCTTCACTAACATATCATGAACATAGGACCTTATGTAAGAAAACTCTACTATAACATTATTTCCATGCTTTGTCAATAATAACAAACTTAAAAACATATTGAAATCTTGATATACTTACCTTGTTCTATTGATACTAATCTTTAACTTGATTTTCTCTCTCCTCCAGCTTCTATTTCTTGAATCCAACTTGATATTCTAACTCCCCATGGTCTCCTTAACATTTTCTCTCTTGGCAGCTATGTAAATTCATTTGATTTTTGGGTGAAAATGGTGAATTTTTGGTAAAAGGACCAAATTGTAAAGAAAGCAAAACTTTCTTTCTTCCTCTCTTTCTCTCACGTTAGTGCATGGGAAATATGGATGAGAATTTCTCATCTTTCTTTCTTTATATACTAATAAAATAATAATAAAATATCTTATTAAAATATTAATAAAATAATATTTATCTAATTAAATAATTATAAAATATCAAAATATCTCTAGCATCATTATTACTTTCTAGATTTCTCTCTCTTCCAATTGACCATTTTGCCCTTCATTATCTTTTAAAATTCCATCCTTAAGTCATCATTTAATTTGGTAAAATTGTAATTTAGTCCCTCATAATTTCTTCATCTATTCAATTTGGTCCTAATTCATCCATTTTCCTTAGTTTCTAGATTATTCCACTCTTAAAATATTTACACTATTGGTCCTTCAAATTTTTCATATTTACACTTTAACCCCTCAAATTTTGAGTATTTACTCTTGTGCAACAAAACTTTTCTCACTTTTACAATTTAGTCCTTTCTTGAATTAATATATCATAATATACTTCTCAATATTGACATATCTCAAAATTTTCTTCTTTTTTTTCACTTTATTTCCTTATTTTACTATATCAAGGATAATATCTTACTGTAAATATTTTCAGGGTATTACAATATTTCCATATGAGTCAAGCTTGTAGATGGACCTTAAATCTTTTCAAGTAATGGGTCATTCCAGTCGGGTCAAATTATATTTGTAATTCTGGACTGAACTTGGACTTCGTTTTTTTTTTAGGTTTATTATTTTTGTTTTTAGACTTATTTCTGGGCCCGAGCAAAATTGAGTGTCTACATCATTTTAATGGATTTATACAAAAAAAAAAACCAAAATAGTTAAAAAAAAAGTTTAGGTTTTAATTCGAAAAAAAACCTTAAATGCGAATTTGGAGGAAATGTTAAGTTGAATGACCAAAGATGCATTAGGTAGGCTAATGACAAGATCAAGGAATAAAAAAAGAACAAAAATTAAATTCAGGCAGTATAAATATCACATCATTAACACCAACCTATATGGTTGTATTTACCATACAATGATTGAACGTTAATTTGGATTAATTAAAATATTCGAAACATTTATTTTTTAGCAAAGAAACAAAAAATTGAGTCATTCATCAAAAGTCGTCTAAATTACCAATGATTAATTTGAGATAGTAGACTTTTATATATATATATTCTTTATGAATTTCAAAATGTAGGGAGCATTCATAGTGCATTTCCAAGCTGGAACATTATAATGGAGTTACTACTTAGCAACTTGAAATTTGATAGCATGGGTGTTTCAATTCTTAGAAGGGTTATAAGCTAATCCTTTCTGATCCTTTTCCTCTCAACCAAAAAAAATAAAATGATGGCAAAGCTTAAGTAAAAAGTGTATAATATCTATATACATAAATGCATATATATCTTCCATTTCCATCATTTTGACTACAAATCGTATAGACATAATTAAAGCATGGAGGAGGAGGAGGAGGAGGAGGCCGAGGCCTTGATTGGTGAGCAGCAAGTATATAAAACTATGGAAGATGAGATTATATATTAGTTTGGCAAGTGTGAGTTGGAAGAGCGATGAGAATTATGGAGCAAGAAGAACTTTCTCAATACCCTCATGAAAACCAGCATGCCTGCTCTCCTGGGGCTTTGAGAAAACATGCCCACATTGGTTTTCGACAATTTCAGGCTGTGACCACCACCGCATCCCATTTCTACCATATCTTCTGAACACCTCGATGAACTTCCACTTCTTGGTAATTCTTCTTCGTTGAAATCCTCCCACAACATGTCCATCTTTTCCTCTTCATCTTCGTCTTCATCTTCAGCAACGCCTTTGTCCGACTGCTTCCAACCATTGTGATCTTCGTGCGATTTGCTCTTTCTTTCCTGGTGATCATCTTCATCTGCTCTCTGACTAACTGGAAAACAATCTTCTTCTTCTTGTTTACCTTGGCTGTGAAGAAAAACATCAGGAGATGCTGCAGGAGAAAGACGCCATAACGGCGGTGAATCAATGGAGCAAGGGTACAAATCAGTGGAGGTAGGGAAGCTGAATTCTTCGGTAGTGGCCATGATTGCCGCTCATCCTCGGATCTTTTCTACGAAAATTAAAAAATGAGATGAGATGAGAAAAAGAGAAGGGTGTTCGGGGTTTAGAAGTTTGGTGGCGGATGTGGTTGCCTTCGTAATCTTTTTTTAGTTCAACTGCTCCCTCAAGTTAACAACTTTTTTATGTTAAAGAATCTTAGATTGAGGGTCCCCACACCCACCCAAACATTTCAATTTTTTTGGCCACCTATCTATAATTTGGTACTCACCTATTGTCAAGTTGGCCCAAAACTTAAAAAGATTAATATTCCATTAATTGTTTATATTAAAACTTCCTCGATTGTGGGTTTCTTGATGCGGCCGAAGGCTCTGCACCTTCCTTTATTTGGAAGTGTATTTATAAGGCAAAGGCGTTGTTAAACAAAGGAGTTCAGTGACGGGTAAGAGATGATGCTCGAAAAGATATTTTCAATGACCCTTAGGTTAGAGATGATGAGAATTTTTCACTGATACTGTGCCATTAGAAAGTTGCGAGAGAATGAAAGTTCAGGACTTGATTCATACGAGTGGGGTGCTTGGGATAAGGATTTGATGGAGGGCCTTTTATCACCTTATGATATGCAACACACTCTGTGCATGCCGCTTAGCATGTTTTCTTCGGACGATCGTCTCATTTGGTTCTTCACTCATAATAGGTTTTACACTGATAGTTCTGTCTATAAAATTGCTCTTCAACTTTTTTTCGAATGTGAATGATTATAATATGGATGGTCCATTGGATTGCGCTTTGGAACAAGCTCTTGCCTCCTAAAATTAAAGATTGCATTTGGAGATTCCTTTGCGGGTTTATCCCTTGCAATAAGAATCTAGTAAGCTGAGGATTGAATATTGACCAGTTTGTTTCCGGTGTCATCAAGCAAAGGAAAATTTGGAACATGTGATTTCTCATTGCTTTTTCGCGAAGGAGGTTTGGTGTTTGGTTGGATTTGATTTCCAACCGCATACAACTTTCGAGTTTATAGGTTCGGTCCTCTCTTAGTCTGATATTGAGCATCATCATATGATTTTTTTCACTTATTTGGAGTGCAGAGCCCAGTTTTAGCCTGAACCCAGCAGATATAAATAAAACCAAGCCAAAAGAAGCAAAAACAATAATAAATTCATTAAAATCCAGTCTATTTACAACTAAACCAAGCCCAAGTTACAATAACTCAATTTACAAACAAAATTAACCAAATTTAGTAGACCCAAACTAAAAAACTTAGCCCCCAAAAAATAGCCCAAAACCTAAAACAACAAAGAAAAAACCTAATGCCCTAAGGTGCCGTAGCCTCCATGTGCGCCCTCGGTGCGCACATTGCCCGAGGGTCGGTTCCTCTGTCGACCTTACACCAAAACGGCAAAATTTGCCCTCGTTGACCTTCTCCCTGACCTACAAACACACAAAAAGGAGAAAGCAAGCAGGAACAAAGCAAAAAAGGAAGCAGCAGAAATGAAAGAGTGCAAATAAAAGCATAAAATATAGTATTTTCGGCTAAAAAGCCCGAGACCAAACAATGTATTTTTTACAGATCTTTTGAATAGAAAAAATATCAAAAGACACACGATATTAATCAAAAACAAGATTTAAAGTTGAAGAAGGTATTTTCATTTTGAGTTTTTTTATATAGATTTATTTTAAATAAAATATATATAAAAAAAAAAAGAAATCGAAACTTACTCGCCTCTTCGCGTCATGCCACCATCAGAGGCTCCCTCCGTCACGAAAGCCACGAAAACCCTTTAGGGTTCCGATCGGGCTTCAAAAAGAGGTGTGCAAGACGTTGAAGGGCGGAGCAAGGCGTTTGGCCGGATTCTTTTTTTTCTTCTTCTTCTTTTTTCTTTTTCTTTTAGACTTTTGGCCCCTAAATCTATATCTAGAGTAAAATAAGGTGAAAAATGGCCTCTTTCGCGTTCTCCGGCCACTTTGGACGACGACGCCGTCGTCGGTGACCGACTGTCGCCACGGTGGTCCAACGACCGGAGCCCAAGGCTGGAGTCTGGAGAGTGGAAGAGGATCGAGAGGTTTTTTTGTTTTTGAAAAGAATGTTAAAAAAAAAAATCTAAAAATTTAACTTAAATAATGGTACCAAAACGGTGTCGTTTTGGCTGTAAACCCCCCAGACACAAAACAACGTCGTTTAGGGTGAAGCGAGCTGACCCGACCCGCTCTGGCTAAGGTTCGCGCGTTTTAAACTAGATGGTCTATTTGCGCACAAGGCCGTTCCGCATTTTTAATATTTTTAATCCAGTTTGTTTTTATTTCTAATTTATACCTCAGAGTTTACTTTAGTTTCGATTTGATCCTACCAGAACGGTGCGTTTTTGGAGGGCGGGAATATTTTTCGTTTTGGTCCCTCTATGTAATTCGCGCTTTTTAATGTGGTCCTTTACCTCATTTTTTATTCTGATTTATGCCCCTTAAATTCCATTCGAGTTTCAATCTAGTGCTTTTGTGTTTATTCATTTGTTTTATTATAATTTAGGCTCTAAATTTCATTTTAATTCTAATTTAATCCTTTATTTGCTTAATTTCAAACTTTTATTCTTTTATATGCTCATTGGTCTTGCTTTATTTTATTTATTTATTTTTACATTCATTCATTCATTTATTTATTTTTATCCTTGTATTTACTTATTATTCTTCCATTTTTTTTTATTTTTTTAACTAGTTATTCACTTTATTTATGCCTTCATTATTATTGGTATTTTGTTATCTATTATTATTTCATTATTATCTATTTGTTTATTACATTTTTTATACCTTTAAAATTAGATTTTTTTTTACTTGTACATATATTATTATTTTTATTTCATTTATTTATATATTTTATTCCAAATTGTACCTTTAAATTTCATTTATATTTTAATTTGGTTCTTTATTTTCAATACTTTTATAAACTATTTTCTCTTACATTATTTATGTATTTATTTTATTCATTTCTTTGTTTTAAGTTGGTATTGTCCTTTTATGTGCATGCTTTGGTATTATTACCATTGTTATTGTTTATTTCATTTATCTTTGATTGTTCATAATATTGTTAAAATAGTGTACATTATGTGATGCTCGTAAATTGTTTTTATTAGTATATGTCATTTACATGACATTTCATCTATATCATCTTTCCGTTTTCTACATCGTCATTTTATCTCATTTTGTTAAAATAATGTCAAAAAATAGCGTTTAAATGTATTTTTCAATAATAAGCTGTTTTATGTTATATCTTGAATAAGGAAAATACATTGTTTTAAATATTACGTTTGATATTATTCAAAAAAAGGGTTTTCAAAATAGGCAATGTTCTGTATTTGGAGAATCAAGAAGTTGTACCTTAACTTACGGGGTTTCGATTTTCTCGTTGATCTTAAATAATCGAACATCCTTTATATTTTTAAATACATTAGATTCGATCAAATAATAAAGTAAAAGGAAAACTTATTTTCGGGGATTTAATGTGTCGTATCCTAACATACAAGGTAAGACCTGTTAATTAGTTCTAGAAAAGAGGTCATTTTACATGTTTTCATTAATTCAAGAGATTTTATTAAAAATGCATAATACAAAAAAGGATCGTATTTTAAATTTCTTTTCGAATTTTTTACTTTCAATGCTAAGACATTAATTAATCAACTAGGTATTAATTTTGGGCGTTACAAGGGTGCTAATCCTTCCTCGTATGTAACCGACTCCCGAACCTATTTTCTGGATTTTTGTAGATTAAAAACATCGTTTTAATAAATCAAATCTCTTATTAAAATGATCAAATTATGAGGTGATCCGATCACACCTCATAAAAAAAAGGATTGGTGGCGACTCCCTTTTTTTATTTTCATTTTCAAAATAAAAGTCGATCCTTTTTCAAAAAAATGATTTCGACATGGAATATTTGGTACCATCGCAACTCATCGCTATAGAGAAACTAGAACCAAGTTGTTGCTGATGTTGTTTATTTTGTTACCTCTTTTCTACAAGGGTGGTCTATAGTTTTTTAGTCCCAGTTGGTTTCTAGCTCAAAAAGCAAGCAAATGGGGAGCATTGGTGTCAACCCCTATTGGGTACAATCAAATGTAATGTTGACGGAGCCATTTTTGTGGATAATAATGCCACCGATTGGGCAACTATTGTGAGAGATGCTATGGGTGATGTTGTTAGTTGCATTTTCGGTTTCTCGCATGGAATGCTTGAACCTTTCATGGTTGAGCCAATTGTAGTACGTGTGGTGCTCTCGCGGCTTCGTTCTTGGTAAGTCGATGGTGTTGTTTTAGAGGTCAATAATCAACAATTTAGGTATGTATTGAATTTTGCTCACCCTAATTGATATTACTCATAAATTATGAAATTCTTTGATATATTTACCCAAATAAATAAATTTATTTTTAGAACTTTGAAAATTTTGATATAAATGAAATGTAATGACCCAAAATTCACGGGCATCGAAAAAGTACATTATCGGGTCTCTATCTTAGTGAATTAGATTCATAAATAATTATTAGAAATATTTAGAAGTCTAGTTATATGTCTAATTAGGTTTTATTTAGGTGAAACTAGTTTAATTTAGAGTAATTAGTAAAAAGGACTAGATTGAGTAAAGGTTAAAAGTTTAATTCTAAAACAACAGAAAGAAAAAAGGGATTAAAATGACAATTAAGCCATTTGTAATAATTGAGGTGGCAAAATGGATAGAAAAAAAATCTAATATTTTTCTTAGATTTTATTTTATTATTATTATTATTATTATTATTATTATTATTATTATTATTATTATTATTATTATTATTTGATTTAAAAAAATTTTATTAGATTATAAATAAATTAAAATTTGTGCCAAATGTATGATGATAAAAGTGTACATGTGTGATATGTATATTTATACACATGTAAAAATATATATAAATATATATAAATATTTGTATATTTTCTTAAATAATAAGTAAAAGATATTTATATATATTAATAATTATTAAAATGATATTATATTATGAAATAAGACAAGTGTATAATCATTATTGGTACATGTGTAAAATATATATAATTTCTTATATAGTAAGTAAATGATAATAATTAAATTATAAGATTTTTTTTAAAAAGAAAATTGAATAACGACAATTGTAATAAGAATAATAGTACATTTGTTATAAAATAATTTATTTACTTAATATTAAAGTAATATAAAATAACTAAAAGAAATAAATAAATAGAATAAAAAAAGAAAGAAAGTAAAAGAAAGAAGAACAGAAAAGAAACAGAGAACAAAACGAAAACAGGGGAAGAAAAAGGGAAAGAAAAAAAAGGGAAAAATTGGGATTTTAAAGCTTCAAGTTTGTTTGGTAAGCTAAATTTAGTCATTTTCTCTTAAATTTGATGTTTTAGAAGTCTTAAAACAAGGTTTTGATGAAATTAATTTTATAGTTTGAAAGTTTATAAGCTTTTAAACAAAGTTCATGCTGAAGAAAAAGATGAATTAGGGATTGAATTGAATAAATTTTAAGTTAGAATTAGTAAAAGAGATTAAATTGTAAAAGAAGCTATAAGTTTTGTGTTTTAGGAAATTAAATTGAAAGAAATTTAAAATTAGGCATAAATTGAGTAGAAATTTAATTAGTTATTTAAGTTAATGCTGTAATTAATAATGTAAATTGTTATTATTATTTTTATTTTCGTAGCTAACAAGGAAAACGAGGCATCGGCATCCAAAGGAAAAGAAAAGATCGTTGAGGAGTAAACTCGTATTTCGGGTTTGTATTACTATAACCCAAATTATTTATTAAATGTTATATTGAATTTATAGTCATGGGACATCTAAGATAAGGTAAGTAATAATATTTGAAATTAAGTAAGAATATGTGTGAATATTGAATTATATGTGAATTAAGATAATAAATGTTTTGAATTGATTGAATATTTGAAATTGTTGTGGAAATGAATTCAAAAATTAGAAAAGTAAAATAATACTCTATTAACTTGTCATACTACATTTGATACAAATGGCATGCCATTGGATTTGTGATGTGATGAGGAGATTTGTAGCTCGGCCGAGAAGATGTTTCTGTTATTATATACTTCGGTTTATCCGAAGAGGCATTTGATGTCTTATTGGTGTGTTTGGGAGGCTATATTATACTGGTGTGTTATGGAGGATTTATATTATTCCAGGTGTGTTTGGGTCGGATATTCTGGTGTGTTTGGGTTGGATATTCTGGTGTGTTTGGGTGGAATCCGCATATCAGTCAGAGTCCGAGCCTTGTTAATAGGGTAAATAATTGAAATAAAATTTTGAAAATGAGATTAATTGTTTTGGCACTATTGAAAAGTATGAGAAAGAATGTATGAGTGAAATTATGAATTGAGTTAGTATGTGAAAAATGAAATATGAATTTAATATTTATGAAGTAATATAATTATATATAATTAGTTTAAATGATTATAAAGTTTATAGTTGATGTTTGTAATTTATTAATGTGAAATAGTTTTGATTTATAGTAATACCACTGAGTATGAAATACTCAGGGTACGGTTGTTTCTGTGCACAGGCCATTAGAGTTTCGGATCTGGTCCAGCATCCAAAACAAACCCGACTCCAACAAGAAGATTTTGGTGATGTATTTCTTCCTTTTGTTAAGTGGCATGTACTAGGTAGTTGAATATGAATTATGTATATACATTTAAGTTAAATTATTTTGGTTGTATATAAATGGTTATAATATTTTGGATTATGAATATGATATAAAGTTATGAAATGGTAAATTTTGTATTAAATAATTGAAATGAAATAAAAGTTATTAATTATACATATATACTAACATGTTATATTGTTTAAACTAAGGTATTAAATTATTATTTTGATATAAATTGGATGTATTTAAGTTTATCTAATTATTGGTTGGAGTATTGATATTGGATTGTTTTGGGTTTAAAGTTTGTAAGGGGTTTTATGTAAAAATAAGCAGAAATATTATTGAAATTTAAAAAAAATTAAAATTACAAAAAATTTCCAGAGAATTCAAAAAAGTTCTGTTTCACTTTTAATTTACGTTTTGACTTCAAGCGTCTATTATTGGGACTTAACTATTAAATTATACTATGAATGTTATTTTATTTGTGAATTATTCATAAGCTGTCTGATATGTTTGGTAATGCCTCGTAACCCTATTCCGGCGACAGTTTGGGATTAAGGGGTGTTACATGAAATCCCTCACCCAAACACACCATTGTGGTTAATATGTAGTTTTATCCCTAAACTTATCTAAAAGTATCTAATTTGTACCTGAACTTGTATTACATTACCTAGGTTGGTACCTTCACACTAACACCATTACTTTGTGTTGATGTGACTTTGTGTTGATGTGGCATTAATGGTCATGTAACAGCCCAATTTTTGGCTTAGTCGGAACAATGGTTTCAAGACAAAAAATTTGAATTCGAAGAAATTATTTTATTATTATTATAGTGTTATAGCATGATTATATTAGTGCATGAAAAATTTGGTGAAGTAATTTTAGCGTTTGTGAGCTTAATTGCGAAAAAAGACTAAATTGCATAAAGGGTAAAAGTTCTATTTTACTTGATAGATATAGCAAATAGCTAGAGAACCAAAATTGAGGGTCTTTAAAGTGTAATTAGACCATTTAGAAGCTGATGGCCGGCTATAGGGGACAAGAAAATCAAATGGTCAAAGGGGTTGGTAACTTAAGGTATGATAAAATAATACCCTAGAGACTAGCCTTCATCTTTCTCATTCTTCCTTTCTCCTCCACCAAAATTTTCAGCCATTCTAAGGGTTTTGGAAGCTTGAAATTTCAGCCATTTATATCTCTCTCAAGTAAGTGATTTAGATGCTTATTTTTTATAATTTTGGTACATTTGGAACCCTTATGGCATGAGCTAGCTAATGGGGGGACCATTTTGCAAAATGGTTGATAGCCTAGCGATTTTCCATTAAAGGATTTATGATGTTTGCTGAGTTTTTATAGAAGAAAATGAATCTTAGTTGTGTAGTAAACAACTTTTGCGAAAGGACTTCTCATGAAAACCCTAATAGGACCATTTTGTAAAGTTTGTAAAATGATAGTAATGTTGTGAAATAATGGGAATTTTGGGTCACTATAAGAGTAAAAAGGTTTTTCCTAGGCTTAAGATTTGAAGAAATTCGATAAAAATCAATTTTCGAGCCTAAGGGTAAAATAGTCATTTTATAAAAGTCTAAGGGCAAAATGGTCATTTTGTCAAAAAATTGAATTTATGATTGCTTAAATTTATTTAGAGGTTAAATTATTGAATTTTTATTATTTTAGATCAAGAAACACGAAAATCAGACTTAGACCTAGGGAAGGCCAAGCAAGTAGAGTAAATCGTCTAGTCGCCTACATTTTGTAATCCGAGGTAAGTTGTATGTTAATAATGCAACTACATTGCTAAAGTGTGTGATTGAATTGATATTGCGTAAATTGTTTTGATTGTGAATATGAGAATGCATGTTGAGAAATTAATGTAATAAAGACTTCCGGTTGAACATTGGAATAAATTTGAATATTCAAGCCTTAACATGGGGTGATATGTGTGCTAGTGTAAGACATGTCTAGGAAATGTACCGGCCACATTATGAGAGCCAGTGTAAGACATGTCTGGGACATGCACCGGCATTGAGACAAGAGCTAGTGTAAGACATGTCTGGGACATACATCAACCTCGGGATATACAAGCTAGTGTAAGACCTGTCTGGGACATGGCATCAGCTTGTTAAGTGTGTCAGTGTAAGACCTGTCTAGGACATGGCATCGACACCGATAGATGAGAGCCAGTGTAAGACTTGTTTGGGACACGGCAACGGCCTCGATATATGAAAGTCAGTGTAAGACTTGTTTGGGACATGGCATCGACTTTGATGTGCTAGCCAGTGTAAGACCATGTCTGGGACATGGCGCCGGCATTTTATTCCATGATCGAGGCTAATGAGTACCCCGTAGTATTCCAAATAGTTCAACGGAAGATTTATGATTTATATCGAAATGAGAAAAGTTATGACCATATGGTGAGTGGTACAAGTACCTACTTGAAATGTATGAGATGTGGACTTAATATATGCAATATGAATTGTATTGGATGGTAATGAGTAAGTTGTACTTATGTTTATTTATTTTATTCGAGAACAAGCTATGAAATTCTTATGAGCATATTATGGTATGATAATTAGTTGATGTTTATTTATATGCAACTTACTAAGCTTTATGCTTACCCCTTTTTCCTTTCCATTTTCTTATAGTGCTGCCAAAGTAGCTCGTGGATCATCGCCCACGTCGGAGAAGCCAGTCACACTATCATTTGAAGCACTTGGTATAGTTAGTTCTTTTATTTTGTTTATGGCATGTACAGGATCTTTGGATTTGGTTTCAGTGTCACATTATTTTGGGCCAAATGTGTTGGCTTACTTTAGTTTTTGACTCTTTTGTATAAGGCCATGAAAAATGGCTAATATTGAAAGTTTTTATATGAATACAAGAAGGTCTTTCATGAATGAGAAATTGTTGGTATGGTTGAACATGTGAATTTCAATGTTTGGATAGCAAAGTGCATGAATTGGTTACTTAAGCATATGTAAAATGTGTAGAGACCTTAGTTGTGGTTGCTTGATCGAGAAATCATGTCATGTTAGACTTTGGTATGGTGGATGGTGTTATATTGTGTTTCAGGATGGCAAAGGGCTTGGTAGATAGCCTTATATCGTCCACACGGGTAGACACACAGGCATGTGTGTAGGCCGTGTGTGACACACGGTCAGCCCCATAGGCGTGTTGTTCGACCGTGTGTCCCCTGCACCTCAAATTTACAAGTCAGTATGCATGGTAGTAAACACATAGGCATGTGTCTAGGCCGTGTGTGACACACGGTCAACCCCATAGGCGTGTTGTTCGACCGTGTGTCCCCTGCACCTCAAATTTGCAAGTCAGTATGCATGGTAGTAAACACACAGGCAGAGACATGGCTGTGTGTCTCAATCGTGTAGAGAACACGGCCTTTGGCCACGGGCTTGTGCCCCTAATTTGTTGCTAACGTCAAAAACAAAATGTCAAGGTTTTTAGACATGGGCTAAGACATAGGCGTGTCATGGCCGTGTGAGGGACATGGGCCATGGACACAGGCGTGCGTCAGGCCGTACGAAAACCCTTGTAGGTTCGAATTTGGAATTTAATTCACACGGGCTCAGGGCAAGGGCGTGTCCCCTTATGCTTAGGCCATGTGAACCACACGGGCCTTTAGCACGGCCAGGTCAAAAGGGCCACACGGGGGTGTTGCCTTTCCACACGGGCTTGTGCCTCTGTTTCAAGTGACATTTTCCAAAGTTTTCATAGGTGATCGGATTAATCCCAAATCGTTTCCAAAGTATGATTTGGGCCTCGTAGGCCCATATTAAGAATCAATAGATTAAGAAAGGAAAGTTTTAAATTTGATCTAGTTTTTACAGTTCAGAAATGATTGAATGCATGTGTTTAAGTCAGGTAATGCCTCGTGCCCAGTCCCGGTCTCGGACTCGGGTAAGGGGTGTTACAGGTCAATTATATAGTGATATGTGGTAGCCTCTCAATATATAACATGCCGTGGATATAAATTAAAAAATAAAAAAATCTTTAATAAATATAAATTAATAAAAAATATTTTTTTTTCACATCAAGAATGAACTTGGACAAATTGTTGTCCATATACATCTAAATTTGAACACCTATTTGCCCATGAATTATTCATCTAAAATGAACAATTTAATTACTATTTGTTATTAATTGGTTTTTTTCATGAAGAAAGATGTAATGGTTACCATAAGATAAAATAGAATCACATTGGGTGAACGAATTTAACACAAAGAGAATTAAGGGTATCATATATGGGTAGCATACACATGATAAGGTTATTGGACAAACACTTAATAACAACTTTCGTAATGGTATATAGTGGGGAGAGCTCAGTCATGGTATCCTAGTAGAATGACTTCATAACTAAATAATGTTGTAATTAATCGACGAAGAGTCGAAACTTAATGAAAAATTATTTGAACCCTAATTATATATGTCCAACCGATTCGTCCGCTAGCTCGGTACAACCTTAATGGTGTGCATTTGAATCAATGAGATAAAAAATGAAAACAATGAATTAGAGAGATAGATCGCATGTATCACTATCTATGGTGAATATGTTTTCTTGCTATGAGCAAGAGACAACTTAGAGATTAAATTAATTTTTCAAATTATTGTTTAATTGGTTGTAATTAAATAATTGAAGTTCGAAGTGAAAATTAATTTAATTATTCATTGTAGTCTTATTGTACAAGATAATTAAATTTATATACTTATAGATTATAGTATAGTAAAATCATCATGACTTTAACAAAATTAGAATTGAATTGAGAAAATAAATTAATTAAGAAAATTAATTAAAGAAATAATATTTTAATGAATAGAAAATTGTTAATTGAGTTGGATTAAATTATATGAGTTGGTTTAAAGATCAAATAACACATATAATTATACTTAATACATGAAAGATCTATGTCGAAACCATTTTTTAAATCGAGTTTTGGAAAATGGGAATCGATTTTAAAAAAACGAAAACGGGAGTCGCCACCAATCTTTTTAGGTGTGATTGGATCACCTTGTAAAACATTTTGGTCTACGAACATTTGAGAAAACAGGTTCGGGAGTCGGTTACACACGAGGAAGGATTAGCACCCTCGTAACGCCCAAAAATTGGTACCTAATTGATTATTTGATGTCTTTCATGTCGGAAATTTGAAGATTTTAAAATGCAATCCTCTTTTGAAAGAAAACTAATTGAATGCCGCGAATTTGAAAACTAAGACTCACTTATCTCAAACAAATCAAAAACATCACATCCAGTAAGTTAGGACGCAATATTTCAAAATCTTCGAAGCTAAGCTTGCCTTTGAAAAATTTCTATCTTGAAACAATAAAACGTCATATCCAGTAAGTTAGGACACAATGTTTTGAAATCTCAAGAATAGTTGTTTATATTTTAAAACTCAAAACATTTAGAAGGGTACTTGGATATTCGAATTTGACGAGAAAAATCGCAACCCAGTAAGTTAGGGCACTACTTTTCTCGAAAATCCTAAATGCCAAATATTGCCTTTAATTAAAAAAAACAATTTTTGGATAAAAATAACAATTAAATGAAATATATTTTTTAGAACAATGATTTGAGTGAAATTTAAAAAAAAAACAATTTACTAAGAGTAATATTTAAAAAAAATACTCAAAAAAAAATAGTTTGATATGATACTAAGATTATTTAAAAAATATAAAAAAAATTAGGGAAACATGGATTAAATCAAAATAAAAAAGGTTGAAAAAAACGAAGATAAACTAAGAATAAAATAAGAACAAACCGCAGAAAATAAGAACGTAAGAGGGAGAGAAATTTGAGTGAAAGCTCTCAAGAATTTTTGTTGCTTTCCCAAAACTCAAGTGTTTCCAGTTTTTTTTCAGTTTCTTTACAATGAGGGGAGAGGCCTCTATTTATAGTTGAGCCTCCCCAAATCCAACGGTACAGATCAATTACATCAACGGTTAAGATTAAAGGATATCTACAAATTAAATCTCCAAGATTACAAAATCATATCTTCTAAGATTGTATATCATATCTAAGGTTGCAATCATATCTAAGATTGTATCATATCTAAGATTGCAATCATATCTAAGATTGTATCATATCTAAGATTGCAATCATATCTAAGATTGTATCATATCTAAGATTGCATATCACATCTAAGATTGCATATCATTGAAGATTATATTTCCATATGAGTCAAGTTTGTAGATGGACCTTAAATCTTTTCAAATAATGGGCCATTCCGATCGGGCCAAATTATATTTGTAATTCTGGACTGAACTTGGACTTCGTTTTTTTTTTTGTTTTGTTATTTTAAATACTGAAATGGGCCGGGCAAAATTGAGTGTCTACAATCTAATAAAGCCTATTTATATGTGATGGATGACAACCCTAGGTAACCTAGAGTGTGTGTGTCGCCAACCATAGTCAAATCCCAAAGGGTTTGTGTATTTTTAATTAAAATATTATTGTTTTGTTTATCCCTACTCAAGTAAGACTCTTGTTCTTTATAGATAAAGATCATGTGCTAGACCAAAATAGACCATACTAAGTGTCGACACTTTATAAAAATTTAGTGAGATTTATTTTTCCAAATAAATTCTAATTTTAAGGGAGTTCGCTTTCGGTTTCTAGCCCTTCAGAGATATTGATATTCTTACTAAGTATTGATAGAAAGTTTTCATAGTGTTCACTGGTTCGTGAATTAGAACTCATACTCTAAGCAAGCCAAGGTTCGAGAGAAGATTATATTGGTCGAAAGCTTGGAAATGTCATATGTCGTCTATGTAACACCCCTAACCTGTATCCGTCGTCAGAAGAGGGTTATAGAGTATTACCGAGGATAACTAAATATATATATAATTAATTCGAGTCAAATTTACCATTCATAAATGAAAACATTCAAACCATCCCTTAAATGGACCCTCGAGGCCCAATATGAACATTAGAATCAAGTCGGGACTTATTCGGAGTCTCAGAGAAATTTTCACGAAACTACTAAAATTCTCACACATGTATGGCTCACATGCCCGTGTGACTTAGGGACACGCTCGTGTGGGCAGGCCATGTGGTTACACACGCCCATGTCCTGACCCTGTGTAACTCTCTGACTTACATCTTATGAACAAATTGAAGTCACACGGCCAAGTCACACACCCGTGTGCTAGGCCATGTGATTATTTTAAATTTTACAATTTAAGTGCAGATTTCACATGGCCAAATCACATGGTCGTGTCTAAAACCATGTTACCTACACGACTGAGACACACGCCTGTGTCTCTGTCCGTGTGCTTAATTCAGAGCATTCTGCTTCTAAATTTTAAGGTGCAGGGGACATACTCTACAACACATGCCCATAGGGCAAGCCGTGTGTCACACACGGCCTAGACACACGCCCGTGTGGACAATAATAGGTCATTTTAATATCACATTTCTCGCCTTTTCTATAATCCACCTGCACATAAACTTCAAATATACAAATATGTCCAAACTAATCAACCAAAACACAAGTTTTTCATCTACCAACAAACCATAGTACTACTATTTTATCCTAATTTGTCAAAATGGTTTCATTTATTACCTTACCAAAATAACTTCTAAACATAGATATTCAAACATACAAACATCAATACTTCAAAACTATATCTTTCAACCATGTCCTATACATGCCATATAAATCAAAAGTTGTATTCAAAATCTACCAGTAGAACTCTGGATAGTGCTTTCCAATGTGTTGATCCGATCCACCGATATCACGTAAATCTACAGAAGTAATTAACACACAAAGTAAGCTTGTGAAAACTTAGTAAGTTCATAGGCTCTTAACAACAACATTACCAAAAATTCACAAACAATTCATTAAACAATATTATACAATCAATTCTTGCCAACTACAATCTCAAATGATGAATCCATACAATTGAGCTCAATATTAAATATCCTATCATATTCCAACACTTAACTTCAACTATTACCTTCCAACACTTGTCAAATTAAGGGACGTCTTACAGATTTAAGTACGTCGTTTGCTCAGTGCTACAATTCACAACTCAGTATGGTTAATACCATACCTACATTTCACAACTCGGTATGGGAAATACCATACCTACGTATTATAGCTCGATATGGAGGATACCATACCTACATATCATAGCTCAGTATGAAAATACCATACCTACGTATCATAGCTCAGTATGGATAATACCATACCTATGTGTCATAACTTTGCCATGGATTAACCATGGTCTTATCCGTCAATTCATCACTTGTCACAACACGAATATACTCAATCCTACATTTTCCTCAATTTAAACTTTCAATCCGATCTTTATAATGTTTCACATTATTAACAATACAATAGCAACATGTAGATGACATCACATCATTTCTAATTTAACAAATAATCACACAATTCAACCATATAAACTTACCTGGGTTAATTTGTAAAAGTTGTAATATTTCAGGGACTATTCGGCAACTTTTCCTTTTCCTTGTTTATCTTCCGATTCTTGATTTGATGCAAAAATTATGAAAAACCAGCTTAGAAAACCCGCCTATGGCGTTTTTGGCTGATGAGAATGAAGAAAAATAAAGAGAAATCTAGATATTTCCACTTTAGTCCTATCTTTATTTAGTTAATTTTGTAATTTTCCAATTTTGCCCTTATTTCCTCAATTTTTCTGATTTTTCTCTACTTGTGCCGCCAAAATATCTCCCTCGGGCTTATTTACACTTTAGGTCCTTCCTTATTTGACAACTGAGCTATTTAATCCTTCTAGCAACTTTTACACATTTTTTAATTTAGTCCTTTTTATTTAATTGACCGCCCAAACATTAAAATTTTCTAATGAAATTTTAATACCACATTACTAACACTCCATAAATATTTATAAAAATATTCTAGACTCATTTTTACGAAATTGAGGTCTCGATACCCCGTTTTTGACTCAATTTATTTAATAATTTCTCCTTAAATTTTAATTTCACCTATTTAAAAATATTTCTAATATCTCACTCACTTCTAAATATTATTTTTATTTAAATTTTATAATCTTATTCGTCGGATTTAGTGATCTCGAATTATTATTCCGACATCACTGAAATTTTAGGTTGTTACAGTCTATTCCAAAACACATGTATAAATTTGGTAAAGAGTTAGTTGTTATAAATAACACAACTGCTCAAGTTTTAGAAAAAAATATTATTTTTTTTGTGCAGCAAAATTGTTTTTAAATTGAGTTTTCTAACATGATGGGAAATACTCTTTGTGTATTTTGATTTTTTGGGTTTTTGGCCCTCTACTAACTTTATTGACTATTGACTGTATTAAGTTTTTTTTATTTCTTTTTTATTTTAGCTTTTTTTCCTTTTTGGGGTTTTTCGACACTAATTACTGCCATTTTGCTTTTTGGTAATGATTTGTCGTAATTTGATACGTCAAATTAGGCTCTCTCGAACATTTAATAATTATTTTTATTTGATTTTACTCCTTTTGAGGCCAAATTGGTAAAATGGTGCCATTGGGAATCTAGTGATGCATTTGAGTTGGTGTAGGGAGACGACGAAAGACAAACCTTAAGGAGAACTGCATTTGATGTGGGTGATACAACACTAAGTCTCCACTACCACAAGGATGTAAGACTTCAACAAGAAATCAACCCGAAGCTGACTGTCGAGAGTGTCTCAACACTAAATGTGTTGTGTAGCGACATTTGGCCCAAAGTCGTGACACTAAAGTTTGCATGTTGCAACACCGCTACCAAACAGGGCGAAAATACTGCAAGGGTAGTCTTTTGTCCAATACAAACCCAAGTCAACCTATACACTTCAATGGCATTTCTGTCAATTTTAGGGTTGAAAGTTAGTTTGTATTAAAGATGTTTTGGTTGTCCAACTAAAGAGAGTCACATTTTTTATCATCTTTTTAGCTTAGTAGTTATTCTCTCCACCATTTTTAAGTTTTAGTTTTTTGCTTTTTTGAGCTTAGTAATTGTAGTTGTTAGTTTTATCAGTTTTTACTTTTTCTTTTCTTTGCACTTAGATGCAAAAACTCTACTTTGTATTTTGATTTTCATTTAAATCCTTCAATATATTTCAGCCTTATTAACTCTCAAAAGTGTAAAAATCTTTGCTTTAGTTGTTCTTTCTCATTCATTGTTGCTGCTATCATCTTCTCTAAAGGACCCATCAAGAGTCTTTAAGATTTCTCTAACCGTGCTTTTATGTTTTCTTTAATCAATCATTTGAGCATGTATTTTGCTGATGTTGTTGTGTTGATGATGGATAGTAACTTAATTTTATGGTGGCTTGTTGATGGAAGTGTTGCATGTTTAGTTTTTGTGTCAAAGACTAAATTATAAAAAAAACTAGACTAAATCGAATAAACTTCAAAACTTAGAATTGACGCCTCTAGGTGAACATTTAGATAGGTGAGACCGAGAGGAGATCCTATTGGGAACCAATTTGGTTGTCCCAATTTAGGTTGGTGAGATAAAGAGATAAATCGGACTAAATCGTCTAATTTGATAAAATGGTAACCGAAAGGTAAAATTGAACCAATTAGGAGTTTGGACCCTTTAAATCCCTAATCCATTAACTAATTAGCAACATGGAAGTCAACCGAACACTTTAGTTCTTTGGATTGATTTTTGTGCACTTTTGATTGTTTTACAATTGAGTCCTTTTAAGTATTAGATAGCGTAATTGACCCTTGATAATAATTTCCTGTACTATAAAACTTAATGAGTAGCTAGTTACAATTCTTGTTTGCATGCATCTTCATTGATAACCTTATCACCTGAATTCTCTTAGGTTCGACCCTTGGAATATTTCGTGTTCCATTGTAACATAAAAATATTACAATTGGCCTACCACACTTACAAATAACCGCTACATGTTTATTTGTATTTATGTTGGTTCCATTACCTTGAGACACACGTGAAAGCGCAATTAGATAGGTTTCTATTTATACCTGTTATTCTAAATTTTATTAACCGCTAATCTTTGTATTTTAATTAACAAATTTTGGTTTAACTCCTTGTTTGGTCGATTTTTTTATTCCAAAAGTTGTTAATTCATTTTCCTAATCGCTGTTGAAATGTGATTAGTCAGCAAAAAAGTTTTACCTTTCCCTGTACGTTCACGCTAGTGGCACAATGAATTAGGGTTTCAACCCTAATTCCAAATTGGCATTTGGAAGGGACTCGGGCTTCAAAACAGATTCAGGCTTGAAATTGAACTGCATTTTGAATAAAATGGGTTTAAATTTTTATAAACTTACAAAATTATAATTTTTTTAAAAAGGATAAAAATCCCTGTAATTGTAAAGCTTAAACATTATCCTGTAAATTGAGAAAAAAAAAATCATTAATTGTAAACGTAGTAAAAATAAACAATTGAAGTGGATCACTTTAAAATTCTTGAGCTTGTTTTCTTTATTTATTTTGAACATAACATATTAATTGTATGAAATATTTTAAAATTTAAATATCATACATGTCGCAAAATAAATTGTCAATATAAGATGTAGACACTCAATTTTGCCCGGGCCCAGAAATAAGTCCAAAAATAAAAAGAATAAACCCCAAAAAAAAACGAAGTCCAAGTTCAGTCCAGAATTACAAATATAATTTGGCCCGATCGGAATGGCCCAGTACTTGAAAAGATTTAAGGTCCATCTACAAGTTTGACTCATATGGAAATATAATCTTCAATGATATGCAATCTTAGATGTGATATGCAATCTTAGATATGATACAATCTTAGATATGATTGCAATCTTAGATATGATACAATCTTAGATATGATTGCAATCTTAGATATGATATACAATCTTAGAAGATATGATTTTGTAATCTTGGAGATTTAATTTGTAGATATCCTTTAATCTTAACCGTTGATGTAATTGATTTGTACCGTTGGATTTGGGGAGGCTCAACTATAAATAGAGGCCTCTCCCTTCATTGTAAAACACACGGGAGTTTTGGAAAATAATAAAATTTTTGAGAGCTTTCACTCAAATTTCTCTCCCTCTTACGTTCTTATTTTCTACGGTTTATTCTTATTTTATTCTTTGTTCATCTTCATTTTTCAACCCTTTTTATTTTGATTTAATCCATGTTTCCTTGATTTTTTTTATATATTTTAATTTTTTTAATAATTTTAGTATCATATCAAACTATTTCATTTTTTAATAATTTTTTTATTACTCTTAGTAAATTATTTTTTTAAATTTTACTCAAATCATTATTTTAAAAAATATATTTCATTTAATTGTCATATTTTATCCAAAAGTTTTTCTAAAATGAGGCAATGTTTTTCGTATTTAGGAATTCGGGAAATAGTGCCCTAACATGCTGGGTTGCGATTTTCCGTTTGTCTAAATGTCTAAAGTATCCTTCTAAATAAATTTTACAAATCACAAGATGATTTCAGTTATAAAAGTTTAAAGATATCATATCCAATCATGCTGGATGTGATATTTGTACTCTTTTAAAACGAAAGAATCTGAATTCTTTTTAATTTAAAACATCACGGTTTTAAAATAATCTCATTTCTAAAATCTTTTAAATTTTTGACATTAAGACAGAAAACTATTCAATTTGGTACCAATTTTGGGCGTTGCGAGGGTACTAATCCTTCCTCGTACATAACCGACTCCCGAACCAATTTTCTCATAATTTTGTAGACCAAAACGTTTTATAAAGTGATCCAATCACACTTTAAAAGATTGGTGGCGACTCCCTTTTTTGTTTTTCAAAAGTCGATCCCCGTTTTTCGAACAATCTTTTTAAAAAATGGTTTCGACATAAGATATTTTCCATTTTTATTAGAGGTTTGGTTTTAAATATTACATGTATGGGATATATATAAGGTTGGGTTAATATTTGGTATAGCATGAGTATTTGATACATTGACGGTGTAATATTATAAAAATTGTTATGTGCTTTTTAAAAAATATATATTTTATTATATCTCTATAGGATATTTGTCGATTGTCTAATTCTACTTGTTAAATTTAAAAACTCCACTAACAGTGTATCAAATCATTTTATCTTGGCATATTGCTAGTAGAATGTTTTAACTCCACAAAACAAGATCAAACACTACCACGTTTTTTTTTTTAATTTTTTTTTTTACTCTACTTAAATGAGATATTGTCACGTTTAAAATTCTCCTTGTAGAATTTAAAACTTTCTTTAACAATGAATCAAATCATTTTATATATTTAAAATTTATATTAAATTAAATCTTACAAATAATTTATATTAATTATTTCAAAATATTTAAAATTTATATTTAATTTATCAAAAAATTAATAATATACTACAATAAAAATTTATTTTTATATTTTTATTTCATATATTTTAATATTAACTAATTTAAAAATCGCTATACTTAAAACACTTGAATTTTAAATTAATGTTTTCAAAATTCTTTTTCAAAAGTAAAGGTAAATTATATTAGTAGTCATTCAATTATTAGTAATTTTTTTTGGTCACCCAATTATAAAAAAGTTGCAAAATGGTTAACTAACTATTAGTAAATTTCTTTTTTGGTCACCCAAATGTTGAATTTTGTCTTTTTTGGTCACTTATTGGCTAACAGTGGTAGCTTTTAAAATCGGCATAATAACAACTTTAACCCACAACATTTATAAATTATGTCAAATCAGTCTTGAGTCTAAAAAAAATAACTTTCAACATTTACACATTGTGTAACTTATTTTTATTTTTTTGCATTTTTTTTGTGATATTGAGGGTTAATTTTAAAAGCATGAAAAAAAGATGAAAATTATTATCTTAGATTTTTTGTTGTTTCCATATTTTGTATATTTTAATCAAATTTAGTTGATAAATTTGTTTTTCTTTTACCTTTTTAGGTGAAAGAGTTATAAAGAAAAGCAAACCACACACAAAAAAGTTTAAATTACATAATGTGTAAATATTAAGGATTAGATTTTTTAGAATCAAGACTAAATTGATACAATGTATAGATGTTGAGAGTTAATGTTGTTATTATGCCAATTGTAATAGTTGCCACAGACCAAAAAGATAAAATTAAATAGTTAAGTGACTAGTATTGTAATTTACTGAAAAAAAAGAATGTTAATCCCAGTTCTTACGTTCCAAGGACGTGGTCCATAAGGTAATAAAAAAGTCTTTGAAACGCGTTTTCTAAATGCAGACAGTGGCATTCAAAAGTGGGCTCTCCAGTTTTCCTTCCACTCAAACGAAGACTTTGAATTCAGTTGGGTCTTTGTTTTAATTCTTTTCCTTTTTATGGATTGTTTTCTCATTACGTTGCTAATAATGATAATAATAACGTGATGGAAAGTATGCGAGTATGAACCTGTAAGAATGAAAGTCATGAACAATCTGAAACCCAATCTCTTCCAAGAAAAAGGCCATTGCTGTCATCAGTCTCAGTCTCAGTCTGGCGTTTTTAGTCAGTCGGTCAACTCCACTCCCAACACCCCTCATCTTTCTTTCCCATGAATTTCCTCTTGGAATTTCTCAAATCCCATCTTTTTCTTTTTCTCTTTTCTCCTCTCCTCCCTAACTCAAACCAGACCCTTTTCTGAACTTATACCAAAAACAAAGCTGAAATATAATCTCCCATTGAGCTAAAATGAAGAGCTCCATTTACGGCATATCCTTCTTTTTCCTCTTCTGTATATTTCCTTTGGTCTCCGGTCAGCTTGCTTCAAACCAGAGCAACACGATGATCACCGTTTCTCACCAGCTTGCAAATTCATCCTGGAATGTTGAGAAGGAGCAGAACCCCTGCCTTTGGGAAGGTGTTACATGCAACGCTCCCCACAACGACTCCATACTTTCTCTTTCATTGTCGGGGTTTGGTCTCTCAAACTCTAGCTTCTTACCCTTGCTTTGCCAGATTAATTCTTTGCAGTCGCTCGACTTTTCCAGCAACTTGTTCAACTCAATCCCAGTTGAGTTTTTCAACAGTTGTGGAGAGATTGATGGGTTAAAGAGCTTGAACTTTAGCAAGAACATGTTGGTTGGTTCTTTGCCTACCTTTCAAAAGTTTGTTGGATTGGAATCCTTAGATTTATCTTTCAATGCTTTGAATGGAAGTATCGATTCACAGTTGAATGGTTTGAGTGCACTGAAAAGCTTGAACCTTAGTTTCAATCATTTCATTGGTTCAGTTCCAAGCCGCCTTGGAAAATCCAGGGTCCTGGAACAACTTGAGCTTTCTATGAATAGGTTCACAGGTGAAATAGCTAGTGAAATTGGGGAGCATGGGAATTTGATAAAGATTGATCTCAGTGGGAATCATCTTAATGGAATTATTCCTGAATCTTTTGTGAACCTTACCAAGTTGGAAACCCTTATTCTATCTTCCAACCAGTTGCATGGGGCAATCCCTGCAGGCCTTTTAGGTATTACAACATTGCAGCGCTTCTCTGCCAATCAAAACAACTTTGTTGATCTTCCTAGTACTAATCCCTCAATGTCTCTCAAGATTTTAGATCTTAGTTATAATAAAATAACTGGGAGAATTCTACCGCAGTTGCTGTTGGGATCAAACTTGCAGACTGTGGATTTGTCTTATAATATGTTGACTGGACCAATTCCTGTAACCATTTCTTCCAGTCTGGTCAGGTTAAGGTTGGGTAGCAATTATCTCAGAGGCCCAATTCCTTCTACGAGCTTTGTATCTTTGCCCAACTTGACGTATTTGGAGTTGGATAACAATAGCTTTACTGGAACCATACCTCCTCAAATTGGTTCTAATCCAAAGCTGGCATTGTTGAACTTGGCTCAGAATAAGCTGAATGGGACTTTGCCTGATGAATTGCTAAATCTTACGAAACTTGAGGTTCTGAAACTTCAACTCAACAAGCTTAGTGGTGAAATTCCAAATCAGATTGGAAGGCTAAATATGTTATCCGTGCTCAATATCAGCTGGAATTCACTAAATGGAATTATACCACCTTCAATTTCCAACTGTGGAAAGCTTATTAACCTAAACTTGCAAAACAATGGTCTCACTGGTTTAATACCTGTTGCCATGGGGAACTTGAAATTTCTGTTGGAACTCCAGCTGGGAGAAAATAAATTGCATGGTAGGATTCCTGATATGCCACAAAAGTTGCAGATTTCTTTGAATCTCAGCTTCAATAATTTTGATGGACCTATTCCAAAGACTCTTTCCGGACTGAATGATTTGGAAGTTTTGGATCTCTCTAACAACAGGTTCTCAGGTACAGTTCCTGATTTCCTGGTCAGGTTGTCTTCCTTGTCACAGCTAGTACTTTCCAATAATCAGCTTTATGGAGATCTTCCTCAATTCAAACCACTTGTTTCGGTCTATATAAATGGAAATCCGCAACTTCATCTTCCAAAAGATAGTCCTCCAGTGTCGAGTAAAAAAAGAAAACCAGTTGGTGTGACAATTGTCATCACATTTGCAGCTGCTGTTCTTGCTGTAGTGGTAGTTGCAATTGTTTTTCTATTGATCTCAATACGCTTAAGCAAGGTTAATGAGGAGCAATTACAGTCATTGGAAGTTCTTTCTCCTCCTCGGGTGATTCAAGGCAACATGTTGACAGGAAACGGGGTCCACAGATCTAATATTGACTTCACCAAAGCCATGGAAGCTGTTGCAAGCCCTGCAAACATTGTGCTGAAAACCAGGTTCTCGACCTATTACAAAGCTATGATGCCTTCAGGAGCAAGCTATTACGTTAAGAAGCTTAACTGGAGTGACAAGATATTCCAACTGGGGAGCCGTGATAAATTTGAGCAAGAGATAGAGGCTTTGGGGAAGCTTAGCAATTCAAATATCATGATTCCATTGGCCTATGTATTGACAGTTGACAGTGCATATCTATTCTATGAATTTGCCCCAAAGGGTACCCTCTATGATATTCTTCATGGGAGCTTGAAATCTTCTTTGGATTGGGCAAGTCGTTACAGTATAGCAGTTGGAGTAGCTCAAGGGCTTGCATTTTTGCATGGATGCACATCAAGTCCGATTCTCCTCATAGACCTTTCAAGCAGAAGCATCGTGCTCAAGTCATTGAAGGAGCCACAGGTTGGGGACATTGAGCTTTGTAAAGTAATTGACCCTTCCAAGAGCAACGGAAGCCTTTCCACAGTTGCTGGTTCTGTAGGTTATATTCCTCCAGGTAACAAACCTGGCAGACATGCATCCTTATTTTACAATCTCCTTTGAATATGAACTGTTTTGAGTTTTTGTCCTAAGCCTGTTTTGTTTTAATGGTGGTGCACAGAGTATGCTTATACAATGAGGGTAACAATGGCTGGAAATGTTTATAGCTTTGGAGTTGTACTGCTGGAATTGCTGACAGGAAAAGCAGCAGTTAGTGAGGGAACTGAGTTAGCCAAGTGGGTATTAAGCAACTCAGTGCGGCCAAATAAGTTGGATCACATCCTTGATTTTAGTATCAGTAGAACATCACTGGTGGTAAGAAACCAGATGCTTGCTGTCTTGAAAGTTGCACTTGCTTGTGTCAGTGTTACTCCAGAATCAAGGCCCAAGATGAAAAGTGTGCTACGGATGATCCTCAATGTAAGATAAAATCATCTCCACCTACTACTGCCTTTAATTACCGAGTGAGCTTTGTTTCATACAAATTATAAAAGATTGAAGAAAGCCAGTATTGGCCATGGTGGCTAGGAAGCCAACAACCTGCACGTAAGAGTCGTTTGGTTTTGAATTCATTCTCATACGTAGTATATGCTTTTGTAATTTAATGGTGCCATTGTAAAACTCAGTTCTATAATAGGTGAATTCTCACATAATTTCATGGTTGTTAGTGATTATATTGTAGATTTCTACTAGAGATATTCCCAACCCAAGAGGTTATAGCAAAAGATTGTTACAAAATAGAAAACAAACACATCAACTTTTATTGGTATAAATTAATTCACAATTTAGCTCCTAAACTATTTCCGTTTTCTCACTTTATTACTTAAATTTTTTTCTCATTTTGGTACATAAACTTTGCACCGTTGCCCGTTTTGATACTTAAAAGCTAACCGCGTAAATAAAAACCTGGCCACCCAGAATGTGCCATGTGATTGATGACATGATAGGTTGACCGGTGACATGACACATTGACCGTGACATGGCAAGTTCATTAATGACATAGCACGTTGATCAAGTTGATTGTCATTAACCAGTGTTGACTCATGTTGATTGGCAGTTGATCGATAAATAATCATTAAAAATTATTATAAAAATTGAAAAATGAAAAAACATTTTAAAAATTAGTTAATAAATTTAAAATTTTATTTAAAATTTTTAAAAAAATTGTTAAAAAATTAAAAATTTGTAAAAATTTATAAAATGTAAATTTTGTTGAGGGTAAACTATACAAATGGTCATTAAACTAGGGTAACATTCTTGTTTTGGTCAACAAACTTTAAAAATTTTCAATTTAGGCTTTAACGTTTAAATTTGTTATTAAATTGATAATGAAAACCTTTTTCTAACATAATAACACATTTAGTCCTTAGTACTTGCACATTCTATCAATTTGATCCAACTTCTAAATAATTCAATAAGTTAATCCTTCACATTTACAAATTCTATTAATTTGATCTTTAAACTTTCTAACCAAAGCTTTCTGCTTTTAAAACAAAGACATTTAACATCTATTAGTTGTTTTATTTATGGTTGAAATTATTTAATTCGATACATAACCCTTTCTATTTATATTTTTAAGAAGTTAGTGTTAGAAATTAACTAAACACCATTAAAAATAATAAAAAAATACAAATTTTAAAAATGTAATATATAATAAAATTATATAAATAATTTAATATTTGTAAAAAAAATTCACTTTGACTAGCATAATTTTAGTTTTAAATTAATTTGATAAATTATTTGACACTAAATCATATTATTAGTGATATGTATTGCTTTTTGGGCTTGTATATGGTCTTGAACACTTCTGAACACCCGGAAAATGTTCCTAAATGGTTTTAAATTGATTTTAAAACCTAAAAAATGTTTCACATTGTTTACTCAGGCGTACCATGCAAACAAGAAGGTAATAACATCTATGATTTTATCTAAATAGTTTAAAGTTTTAATTTATAGTAAAATCTTACATACCTCCACCTGAAAATCCTCGATTTAAGCCGATAAATCTCAAACATTGGGTTTACGTTTCAAATGAGTCCTAAGATGTGTTCAATGACCCAAAATGATTTCAAATTATATATATATATTTTTAATGTTGAGTATTGTCTTAAAGAAATTTTATATGGTTACTAAATGGTGTTTTATTTAGAAAAAAAACTTTGCTTTTAGTTTGAAAATATTCCTATAACATGTTCCATTTGTGTTGTATCGTTACAGCAAAATAGGTTTTTCGCGGTGTTTCTAGCGGCGTTAGTACAAAAAACGCCGTTATAGATTGAACATTAGCGGTGTTTTTAGAAAACGCTGCTAAAGATCGAGCATTAGCGGCGTTTGTACAAAAAATGCCGCAAAAAGTAAAGCTGAATGCCGTCATTTTATGTTGAGCTTTAGTGTTATTAGTGGCGTCTTTACAAAAGCGCCGCTATAGATCTACCATTAGCAACGCTTTTTGAAAAACACCACTATAGATCGAGCATTAGCGATGTTTTTAAAGAAGCGCCGCTAATGGTCGATCTATAGCGGCGCTTTTATAGAAACGCCGCAAAATAATTCATCAACACGCTGTCTTTTTTTGTTGTGCCTTAGAGGTATTTAGCAGCGTTTTTTAGAAGCGCCGCAAAATATTTCATCAACACGACGTCATTTTTTGTTGAGCCTTAGTGGCATTAAAGCGCCGCTATAGATCAAGCTTTAGCGGCGCTTTTTCAGAAAATGTCGCAAAAACCATTTTATCTGTGTATTTATTATTTTAATGGTTTATTTATATTAATTCAAATGCAATTTATTTTTAATTGAATATTTAAATTATTCTGAAAAAAATAATGACACATAGAAAATTTTTTTAAAATAAAAACATATAAAAATATATGTAAAAAATGAAAATTTTAAAATACTATTATTTAAAATAATTTTAAAACTTTTTGGGTATATGACTAATTGTTTGTCAATTTATATATTAAATGAATTCTTATATGATCGTAAAAGAGATAATATTAATTTTAAAATATTGAATTAATTATCATTATAATTTAAGGTTTAAGGTTTATGGTTTAGGCTGGGTATGTGGTTTAGGGTTTATGATTTATGATGAGTTAATATTTTAAGGTTTATGAATTATGGGTTTAGGGTTTAAAGTTTAGGAGTTTATGGTTTATGAGTTAATATTTTAAGGTTTATAGATTATGGATTATGGATCTAGGGATTATGGTTTATGGTTCAAGGGTTGAGATTTAGGGTTTATGGTTTAGGGTTTTAGGGTTTAGGGTTTAGGGGTTTTGGGGATATAGTTTAGAGGTTTAAGGTTTAGGGGTTTTGGGGACGTGGTTTAGGGTTTAAAGCTTATGATTTAAGGGTTAGGTGTCAGGGGTTAGGGGTTAGGGGTTTAGTGGTTAAGGCATTAAAAGGATAGAGTTTAGGGTTTAGGGTTTAAGATAATTAGTATTAAAAATTTTAATTAAAATTTGAAATACTATTATTTAAAATAACTTTAAAGTATTTTTGGGTATATGACTGATTTTTTTAATTTATATATTAAATAATTTTAAATTTTCAAGATTTCAAATTTTATCTAATTCTTTTAAATATTAGTTAAATTTTAAAAAATTATTTATTTAAATGAAAAATTTAAAATACTATTATTTAAAATAATTTTAAAGTTTTTTGGGTATATAACTGATTATTTTTTAGCCGCAATAGAATTTGAATTTAGCGGGGCTAGTGTATAAACGCCGCTAAAGATTAGTTTGTTTAAATGAAAACCTCGTGGTTTTATTAGTTTATTAGTAGTGTTTTGGTAAAACGCCATTAGCGGCGCTATGATAAAAACACCGCAAATGTTAAATTATTTTGGACAAAATAGCTTCTTTTTTCTCTCTTCTTTTTTACCCACACGATAACACTTAAACATTTTCACTACTCTCCCCAGTTCATTTCCCCTCTTTTCCTTAGTCTCAAATTGCTAAAGTTTTATCACCCCTTTTTTCCCAATTCAACATCCGAAAATAACCCTTAGTCTCAAATTGCTAAAGTTTTATCACCCCTTTTTTCCCAATTCAACATCCGAAAATAACCCCTTCTTTCCCAATTTGAAATCCCTAAAATTTACCCTTCCCACTGGCCATTGATTTCCCTTCTATAGAAAATCAGATTAAGAAAGGCAAGGGTTTCAGAAGTTGGCTTCGGGTTGAAGAAAACAGTTCAAGGTAAGATTTAGGGTATTTACTGATATTTGTGTATTAGTATTAGTTTGATATGTTGAATGCAATAAAGAGTTGATTTTGTGTTCTAATTCGTAAGGGCTTCATGTTAATCTTGGCAGGGAGGTAGAATACGAGAAACAGGGTAAGGGAGAAACGAACAGGGTCCTACTATTTGGTGTTCAAATTGACGCAAAATTTGGTATTCAAACTGGAGTCATATCTGTGTGTACGTTTAATGTGTACTGTGTAGTTTCAGAACACTGACAGAACATGAGGTGAATACCATTAACTCGGCACATGATGATCTTAAATTTTGGGTTTGAATGGCAGTACTTCAATGCTGTGGAATCCTCAAACTTGTAGGGTTTATTTTTCATTTCTTTCACACTCTCTAATTGAAGCAGGAACCCGCCTTTCACTAGCTAAACTTGTAGGGTTTACTTCAATGCTGCTTTCACTGCTGCTTCCATTAACTCGGTGTATTTTCTTTATTATTTGTATTATTCAACAGCTAAATAATTTTTTGAATATAAAATGAGATTTTGAAAGAACTCAGTTTCTCTTTTTTTTGGCAGCACCAATGATGCTGTCTTGGAAGAAATGAAGAAAGAATACATGCTTTAGGAAAATCACAGAGGATCTGCAAGAGTCTAAGCTCATTCCCATTTCCTGTGCCGGCCACAGAGTCTTGCAAACAAGTATTCAACGTACAACTTATTTGTTTTAATCCATATGCTTGCCTTGGAACTTCCATCTTTTGCAGTGTTATAGGGCAAATATATATATGCATATTTATATATATGATGGTCCTATCTCCGATAGTTGCAAATACTTTGTGCATTGATTAAATCATGGATCTATCTGGAACTGCAGTTTGAGATTTTGGGATATCTAAACCAAATGTTGTTTTTTAGAGTAGAGTAGATTAACTTATGCAAGTCTTCTTTTCTGTGTTTTTTCTTTTTTCTTTTTCATTCCGTGCATTGTATATAACTGCTCAAAGTCCTTTGTTGTCCACCCAAACTCAAGTGCAGCATCAAGGTTCTTAACTACTGTTACATGGGTTTGAATATAAAATGAGATTTTCCGTAACAAACATGCAGTGAAAGTATTTTTTCTTACACCTACTGCACAGGTTGATTCACGAATTCTAAAAGCTGTTGCTATCGAGAGCTCTAAGGATGTATAGATTTAAAACATAAGCCTGGATTTTAATGAAAAAGAATCTATATTTGGTACTAATATATTTAAAACAATATTATTATAGTTACTGCTTCCTGTTCTTTCTGCAACTATTGGTTCAACTGAAGTTGTCATTTAATCTTCGAAGTAATATTTGGTACTGATATTGATAAAGTTTTTATATTTTCTTGAACTGAAATATATTTGGTACTACTCTTATAATCTTACATCTCTTCTAGGTACTATCGAGCACCTAAATTAATATTTGGTGCAACTAAATACACCACAACCATTGACATCTGTTCTAGGTACATGTTTCGTTGCTAAATTACTTAACTTATTTCTATGCGTTTTCGCTTTAAATTACTTAATAAATATTACTTTTTTTACTCCAGCCTCTGTTTGCTGGTGAGAGTGGAGTAGACTAGCTTGTTGAAATTATTAAGGTATGTTTTAGTTCAAAATTCTCATCAATAATAGTTTCATCATGATGATTTTGGAAAAAATAATCTTTTGGGGCTCCGATTTTGTATAGATTTAATTGTTAATTTTCCTTTTAAATATTGGATCATTTTACTTACTTTACATTTACCATCTAGTTTTCTGCCTTATGTTTTCTGTTATCTGCCATTCAATTTGCCATGGTCATATTTTGGTAAAATTTTATTACCATGTTCTTTTGTACAAATTAGTTGTGAACAAGATAATATATAGTTTTGAAATGAAATATGGAAGTAAAACTGAATTTGATGCCATAGAAATCATTTCATTCACTAAACAATACGGCTTCCACCTATAAATTTGTTTCAATTACTTGATAAAGATTTGATTATGTTATTTTATTTTTAATATCAATTATTATTATTCTTATTTTTCATACAAACGTAAATTGGATAATACCACAAATATGACTTTATTTCTATAGCTTGCGTGTCTATTAAAATAACAATAATGGCCGACTTTTTCTCCAACCTTATTTTAAATATTTTATTTTATTTTTAAATTACCTAATTAAATTAAATTGTATTTAAAGTTTTATTTTGAATATATTATTTTATTTTATTTTAATTTAATCACGAAAAATATTTTGTCTACTTTTATTTTATTTTTAAATTACCTAATTAAATTAAATTGTATTTAAAATTTTATTTTAAATATTTTATTTTATTTTAATTTAATCACGAAAAATATTTATTTACGTTTATTTTATTGTTAAATTACCTAATTAAATTAAATTGTATTTTTAAATATTGTTCAAAAAATTAGACTTGACTTATTTGGAAAATATTTTTTTTTAATTTATTTTAAGGAATTAGCCCATTCATTCTTGAGTTGATTTAGCATTCATGTGACTCAATAAAAAATAACCATAATTAAGCAAACATGATGGACTTAATTCAAAATAAATAATTAACCCTAAACTTGTAAATTTAATTTAATAACCAATTCTTCACTTCCCTTGTGTTTTCCCATCAACACAATTACAATCCCATCAACATAAATATATATCATATCTTACATAATTTACATAAGATAAACAACTTACATAATACATAAATATATATCATATCATAACTTACATAACTTAATTATACTTATAAATAAACAACTTACCCGTGTAATTTATTATCAACTTTAGATTTCAAGAACTACGAAATGGATAGGAGTTGGATGAATTTGTCAAGGGTAAGCAACGCCTATCGAAATGGAGTACAAACTTTTCTAAATTTCGCATTTCAAAATGCAAGCCAAGAGAATATGATTCTTTGCCCGTATAAGAGGTGTGACAACATCAATTGGCATTTTCGTGAAGTTGTCTATGAACATCTAATTGTTAATAGCTTTATTCGGGGTATAAAAAATGAATTTTTCATGGAGAGTACATCTAGTGGAACTTTTTCAACGATTAATCCGACTTATCCTGATACTGCTTACTGTCAGTACGTTAGACAAGATGACATGGAATGTATATTGCGGGATGCATTTAATATGCACAGTCATGGTGAGTAATCGTTTCCACCTGACTTTATTGCATCTGATGATTGTAATATTGGTAGAAATGTTTTTTGCGAAACGGGAACAAGTGCACTCAGATGCAAGCGAGCACAGTTGAGCAAATTACCGAGGTTGAAAGAAAATATGAAGAACTCCAGCAACAACTTAGAGCGGATGCTGAATGAGAGAGGAGGCAGAGGTAGCGGCGATGGCGATGAGAGCGAGCGAGAAAATACGATGAGCTCAAACTTACTGACTTGACATATGATATGATGATGTTTTAGCAGTAGCAAAAGCCGCCATCTTAGACATTTGTTTTCTCGTTGTAAGAATATTTTTAACATTATCACATTTAACATTATTGTAAGAATATTTTGAGTTATACTTCATTTATTAATTTACATCATGTATTTTTTATACTACGTTTGTTATTTTTGGTTGGATTCAATGTTATATGTGCTGTTTTTGGTTGGATTTAATGCAGGAAGGGTTGGATATTGGTGAAAAATGTACATTGTAAATCTACCAAAATTAGCGGCGTTTGTAACAAAGCGCCGCTAAAAGCAATGATCTTTTGTGGCGTTTTTTTCAAATAAACGCCGCAAAAATTTACGGCGTTTTCTATAGCTGCATTTTTTACAGCGCTTGTGAAAACGCCGCAAAAAATAGTCTAAAAAAACGCCGCTAAAAGTCTATTTTCCTGTAGTGTATGTTGAAACGATTAAGGGATATTATAATAGAACAACCATCAAAACCCTCAGAGTTCTCCTTAAGATTCTCTAAAATAGAGACACCCCACAATCCCATTAGCATATCAATTATCTTCACATTTTCTTTCCCTTTCCTATGCACCTTACCTTCAGCCCCTTATGTGAGCCGTATGTTGGATACATTGGCATGCCAAAAGATTGAGTACTCAGCTATAAGTTCTGTGATTTGGGCGTTGAGGCCCTAAGACATTTGGAGAGATAAGGGAATGTTGAGCTATGCTCCATTCAAAGGGACATGTTGGTGTATAGAAGATTGTTTGGTTTTATGCTACACTTGTGAGACATATTAATGACTCTTTGAGTCACAAGTGAGGCGTTATAAGGAGATCTACTTATCCAACTATACAAATATGATAAGTATAAGAACATATTTTGTAATCAGTATAAGAACAATAACAAGAACAAACTCAATGACATGTTATGTACATGAATATATTTAATGCTTTCTTATGAAAACAAGCCAAGTTTTTAAGTTTGATTTTCAACTAGTATATGTGAAACTATTTTACAAACTTATATGTTCTTCTGACAAGCAGGTAACTACGAACTGGGTCTCGCACCTTCACGGCGAGCCTAGCTTGCGAAACGATTTTTAGTCTAAGTTTTGTTTTAACTCCATATTTTAAGCATACTTTGGTGTTTCCTGTATAATCACTGAGTTCTCAATGAGTTCACCCACTCCCCTCTTACTTCACAGGTAAGTAGTTCGCGAAAGGTAATGACAAAATGATTAATCCAAGCAAGACTAATCAAGATGGGTACCAACGAATCCTGAAAAAAGGTGATGTGTTTATTTTGCTTGGGATTAGTGATATTGTGTCCAATGACTTTGTTATTTTTGTTAGACTTAATTTTTCCTTAAGTTTATTTTTTTTATTTTCGTTTTCGCGAACCATAGAGTTAAATACTTTTTTGTTTGATTTTGTCGAATCCTTTCAGTATGAATAAAGAACTAAAGTTTCTTTATCCTTCCTTTTGTGCGTGCCCCGTTGTGTTTTTTAAATTCAGACTGAGTATGACTTAACCCCCTTATGCAAGCCAGAATTGATGCGAGAAATCCATGAATGTGACCCCTATGAGTTTGTGACCTCGATTTTGTATGCGAACCCTTATTAATGAAAACCTTACTTGTTAGCGAACCCAATTAAAGTATGCGAACCCTTGAATGTATGACATTTCTTGTTGTGAAGCCCATATTACATGCGAACCTATGTTATATGAAGTATGCGAACCTATGTTGTTGAGTGTGCCTTAATATTGAGTCCTAAGTACTTGTGTATTTTTTTTAAATATGCGAACCCTAAAAATCTTTGTTTATGACTTCATGCAAACCTAAAGCCTTTACTATTTGTTGACATGTGAACCTTCCTCTTTACACAGATTTTATGTGCTCACATGTCTTCTGTTTCGTGCATGTTATTATGACACTACTGTTGTATTGTGATAACTTAGCACATTTTCATGTTGTAAATTTTTGGTGTGTTGGAGGTTAGGTTGGGAGTTAATGGAGAGCCACTCCAGTGGTTAATGTGACACGCCAGATTCGGGTCGAACCAACTCGGCCGAGTTTTGGGTGTTACAGATATCATGAGCTTTCATTATTGGCTCGTGATCTTTTGGCAATTTCAATATCGACTGTAGCTTCCAAGTCGGCTTTTATATAGGGAAGAAAGTTATCACACCACTTAAACAAAAAATGGTTCAAGCAATTATTTACTTTGATGATTGGATGCAAGGTAAGGGATTTTCAACGGGTAATTCTTTATTGTTTTATTGTTATAATTTTATAACATTTCATCAATTTGATTATCTAACTATTTATTCTTATTTCATGTTAGGAATTGATTGCGAAAATGATGAAGACGATGATTCTTCAATTGCTTTCTAGGTTACCTTCCTAATTGTTAACAATTTAATTTAGCTTACAATTTATAGCTTATTATAAAATTAAATGTTGATTGGTTGATATATAGATATTTTGATTGGTTGATTACATTTTGCATGTTGTTTTTTGTGCTATTTTGATTGTTTTAGTGATGTTTTGGAGTTTTTTTTTTTTGTGTGTGTGTGTTGTTTTTGGTGTTGTTTTACTGTTGTTTTTAATATAATTTGAATATTATAGAATTTTTGTTTTATTATTAATTTCACTACTACTTTAATTGCAACTATTTTACTATAAATATTTTTTAAATATATTTTTAATTTATTGAGAAATATTTATTTTAATATTTTTAAGTATATTTGTTATATTATATTTTTTAAAATTGTTTTATATAATAAAATAATCTAAAATTCTGTTAAGTTCTGACCTAGTGAAGGCAGAAGATCTAACTCTACTACTAGCTTTTCCTTCGAATCCTCATGTATTTTTTATTCCCAAACTTTGTATGTTTCCTCTAACCACAAGCCGATTTTCTTTTTACTTAAATCTCCCCGAGATCTACCTTTCCCCCACTTACAATTCCTCTATCCATGTCTTAACCCTCCACACAAAACAAGAATAAATTATTTTTTATTATCTCACCGTTGCGTTCCTTAGGTACCCAATATCCAACAACTAATGGTTTACTAATATCAATTGCAACTCTCTTCCTTAAGAAGCTTCTTCTCATACCATTCTTCCAACACATATCATCAATTCTTACAACATCTTCTTATACACAACCTACCCTAGAATTATAAAATTATATTAATTATTATAATTATTCAATTATAAATTTAGGTTTTGATTTAGATTTATCTCGAGTTTAGGTTATATTAATTTCGTACTCAAATTTTTTCAAGCTCGAGTTCTATCAGACTCAGGTTTTTTTTATCTCAAGTTGTCTTAAATTCGAATTTTTTTTAACTCCAGCTTTTTCGAGCTTAAATTTTGATCATTATGGACTCAAATTGGCACAAACAAACTTTTAAGTTTGAGTCTATTTTGCCAATTCCTTACTAAAAGAATAACAGAGTTTAAACATAATAATTGATGAAGTATCTATTCTATATAGGAAAATTATGTAATATTCTACTTAAAAGCTTAGCTCATTGAGTTGATTTAATTCATGTAAATGCAATCCTACTCAAATCGTACTATTATTTTAATTGTGGTATATTAATGAATTATGATTTTATAATGTATTCTACGGGTAATTAGTAAAAGTATTAGGAAAGTCTCTCTATTTAAGAATAGATTACATTTTGGTTTCTCTATTGAAAAAAGAGAGAGTAAATTAGTCTTTATACATATCGAAATGTACAAATTAGCCTCTCTATTAAATGATATCATGAAATGTTAATTTAAGTGGTTAATTACTAATTTAGACTTTAAACTATAAATAAAATATCGTTTTAAATATTTTTTCAAAAAATTTCTTAACAATAATACTAAAAGAAATCTTAAAAAATATAATTTATTAAAAATATTAAACCATCAATTAGTAAAAGCATCAAGGAGATAAAGATGTAATTAAATCATGGATATTGTGCTCTACTTTGCTTTTTTTCTTGGGTGGTGGTTGGAGTTTGAGGGACATTGGAGATTGCAAGGGGCTTGTGGTGTAAGGGGGGGTTAATTTGAGTTGGGTTTGACAAGGCTTTTTCTTCTGATGGTGTTAATGATTTTGAAGATTTTATTGGTGATTCAGGCTTTTGTTCATGATTACAATTACTTTGTTTTTTGACTGCATCAATTATTTTAGAGCTACTGGAATTCAGCTTATATGCTGATTATTTTTATTACTTTTTTAGAATTATTGTTAAGCAAAATTTTAAAAATAATTAATATGTAACGTCATGATAAAAATTAAAAAAAAAAAAAAAAAACCTGTATCCATTTTTTCTGCCTGATTCTTTTTAAGTTTTACCTCAGTAATCTAAAAAATATATATTTTAGTTGAAGCGAAACAAACCACAAACGCAATAATAAACAATATAAAAGTGTTAAATTCAGAGAAGATTTGGAGGGCCACTCTGCTCGGGCTTTTAGACGCGGCGGTGCACATGGGGACCAGTGTCGGGCAAATTGACGGTGCTACTGCGCAAGTTAACGTCGCAGGGGACTATCACGGTTTTGATTAATGGGGTTGACGTGTTTATTGTCCCACATACCACCCAGTAACCATCTTGTGATCCTTTTTGCTAATATATTGACTGGATCGACCGTCTGTTCTTTTTTTTCCTCTCCGTCTCTTTAGAAGCATGAGCTGAAGAGCATCCAAGCCATCTTGAATCTTGTAAGTCTCTTTTGTTACTGTTTTTTTTAATTAACCTTTAGTTTAAAGTTTTAATTTTTAAGCTTTGTTATCTCTAAAGATTGGATTTTTGCATCTGGGTATTAGCTGAATGTTGAGATCTTTCAAATTTACTTGCTTCAACTGTTTCAGCTTCTAATAAATTTTGATATGCTATGGTGAGTTTTTAAATTACTAATTTGATTGGGGAGAGGGGATTTAGGTATGTGTCAAAAAATTATTCGAAAATGGGGTTGGCTACCAAGAAAGTGGGATTTTTTTTTTTTTTTTTGATTCAAGTTGGTAAGGGTTAAAACTCTTGCTGGAGCTTTCAAATGAGTTCTGGGATTTTGGTTCAAGCTAAGGAAGAGTTAACGGTTATTTGACTTTCAATTTAGAAAACCAGTTTTTATTTTTCTGCACTTCTAGGACTCCTTAGTTACTTTGTTTTCTTTTATGACTTTGGATGGGAAAGAAAAAAAAGGCAGTTTTTAGTAGTTTAATGGTGGAAAAGAATGGAGGTTGGTTGATTTGATGAGTCAACTTGGCTGTGAAATTTGATCTTTTTTCTTGATGAACATTGCGGATTTGGGGTAATATGATTCTGTTATGATTTTGATGCCTCAACTGTTCCTTCTTTCTGCGTTCCCCTCAAATTTGATAGCCATTTTTCATTATTTCTCTATTCAAATTTGTTGGAAAATTTACAAGCATTTTTGAATCCCTTGATGCTTTCCAGTTTTTGCCCGTATTTATATCTTGATATCTAAGAAGGCCCGAAAATGGATCTTAAAGAGAGGGTATGTGGTGAGCTACAAAAGGGAGTTCCCAAAGGCGCGTCTTCTACTAATTTCAATACACAGCATCAGCAGAAGTGGGAAGATCCATCATCCACTTTAGATTACAGCACCAGGATCGAACTTCCTTTCCAGGCATTCAACCAGACTTCTCAAACTCAATCTTTGTTGTTGTGTAATAACCAAATCAAAGTCCCTATGCAAGATGGTTCCGTTAATGACTTGCTTCAAGCCAGTAAAATCCAGGATTGGGATCCAAGTGCAATGCTAAACAATCTCTCATTCCTTGAGCAGAAGATCCATCAGCTTCAGGATTTGGTGTATTTAATCATTGGGCGGAAGGTTCAAGTGTTGGGGCGACCAGATGAACTTCTTGTTCAGCAACAACAGCTAGTTACTGCAGATCTCACTTCAATTATAGTTCAGCTGATATCTACTGCTGGTAGTCTTCTCCCGTCTGTAAAGCAAACACTTTCTGCAGCCACTACATCTCTGGGACAGTGTGGGGAGTTTGGTGGAGTTGTCTTCCCTTCTTCTGCACAAGGGCTGAATGATGGGGTTCAGCCACAAAATGCTGGTGGAAGCAAAGTCTCTGAGCCGCTAAGTTCTGTTGATATTACTAGTAACAATGGAAACGAGCAGAATAATCATGTAATCGAGGAGCATGAATTCAAAGATGAGGAAGATGCCGAGGAAGGAGAAAACCTTTTGCCTGGCACGTATGAGATACTGCAGTTAGAAAAGGAAGAAATCCTTGCGCCCCACACTCATTTCTGCACTATGTGTGGAAAAGGATTCAAGAGAGATGCAAATTTACGAATGCATATGAGGGGTCATGGAGATGAGTACAAAACACCAGGGGCCCTTGCGAAACCCACTAAAGAATCCAGCTCTGAACCAACTATTATTAAGAGGTATTCCTGCCCTTATGCTGGTTGCAAGCGGAACAAGGATCACAAAAAGTTTCAGCCACTGAAGACCATTTTATGCGTCAAAAACCATTACAAGAGAACCCACTGTGACAAGAGCTACATTTGCAGCAGATGCAATACCAAGAAATTCTCAGTAATTGCTGATCTGAAAACTCATGAGAAGCATTGTGGTAAGGATAAGTGGCTTTGTTCTTGCGGCACCACGTTTTCAAGGAAAGATAAGCTGTTTGGGCATATCACTCTTTTCCAAGGTCACACTCCAGCCATTCCTTCAGATGAAATTAAAGCAGCACCCGCCGGAACATCTGATGGAGCCACTAATAAGGTTGGAAGCGTGAATTTCAACCTTTCCTCTTATGTTTCTAGTGAAAGTGAGGTTCAAAGTAGTAGTATGGACATTAAAGGGGGGATTGACGAGGCTGTTGGTTACTTCTCACCGTTGAGCTTCGATACATGTAATTTTGGTGGGTTTCATGAGTTCCCTCGACCACCATTTGATGACTCAGAGAGTTCATTTGCATTTCTACTTTCTAGGTCCTGTAATTACAGTCAGAAAAGTGGAGAGGAGTAAAGCCCTTGATTGTGGCTAATTTCTTCCTTCACCAGTAGTAGGGATTCAGGGATGTGTTAAATTTGTGTTGGAAGGCAGCCCTATGTACTTGGTTGCTTAAATAAATGCTCTAACTTGGTTAGAACAGCAATTTTTTTTTCTTGTTAAAGTCGTAATCTTGACAATTGTTTGTTTTTAATATTTTTTTCACTCAGTGTTATTAACGATCGTATTGTCTTGCTGTTTTAATATTCGGGTCAAGTTATCAGTTGTCAGTTGGGTTTTGTGGCGCCTTAAACCCAGTCGGGACAGTCCGACTCGAATTCAGAATGTCACATTAATCACTTGTGTGGCTCTCCTTATCGATCATCAAACACACCACAAAATCATCGTTCACACCATACAATATGCAAGCAACATATTTATATGCATAAACATCAATCATATAGTTCAGAGTAAACATATAAAACCTTAACTCATGTTTCCACTGCGCTACTTTGATCAACACAACATCAAGGGTAAAATTGTCTTTTCACAAGCGATATACGAAACAAACTTAAAACATTAAATTGAACATGCATATCGTTAAAGCATTTTAATTAAGACTATTTTTGAAAGAATCAACCGAAATTGATAAGTAATGCTCGTTTAATTTCAAAATAAAGTTTAAAGGATTAAATCATAAATTTAGTAAAATACATTGAAAAACCTTTTTTTGTAAAATCGAGGGTAGAATTGTAAAATTAACCATACAAGACTTAATCATGCAAATTTTCATGGCATTTTATAGCATTTAAAGACTCCAATTGCATAGCACAAAAACTAGGACTGAATTGCAAAGATAACAAAACATACCAGAAACACTCATAGGGTATCGTCAGGACAATGCGATTTACCTCGTCACTACGTGACCTAGGAGGTGCCTCTCGTCACGACAACGCGGCATTGGGAATCTCGACAACGATCCCTTGTCCCGATGACGTTCGAACGTCGTCTCGATGTCACCTGCAAATTTCAACAGAAACGACCCAAAACTTGCATTTGACACTTTGAATCAATACCAAACATTCCATTATGCGCTTTCATGTCAATTTCTCTATTCTAACATATCATATAACATTCATAGATCATATAAATCATGCTCAATCATACTAAATCATACATTAACATACTTTGACATCTTAAGTAAATTGCTATGCTAGCATGCAATCTAAAGTCACAATTCAATTACTTAACATGTCAAATTTGCATCTCATGCATTTCCTAAGTGCAAAATAGGTTCATTTTACACCAATATAACTTTTAAAACTAATCCAAATGTTCAACATACCATTTTAACAACTATATCATCGATTCACCAATAGACATACATACCATTCATCATGCAACTTCAACAAACATATTATGCATATTCAAGCATTAAATTCAATCAAACAATCAAACCCAAACCAGCTTAAAAGTCCTTTGAAACAGACCTTAAAAGTCCATTTACAAACCAACAATTAATAAAGTCTAAAACCCTCAAATTTGGTCCCACATTGCCTTCTTTATTGAAATTGAAAACACAACACATACTCAAGATAATTTGCCTTGCTTTGGATCATTTGGTGGATCACAAAGAGAGTAAGCTTTTTCAAGCTCAATGAGTGCTCAAGAATGCTACATGTAAACACATACACATGGTTAATAGAAGGCGTACTACAACAATTAACCATGACATGACATTAAGCATACACATAACATTCATATTGATATATTGGTATAATGTGATTATGAAATATATATAAAACATATTGTATTGGATAAACGGATCTCCAAACACAACCAATATAATGTGTAGCATAAAGCTATCACCCTCCAAACACAACTAATATCCCCTCCAAACACAACCATAAAGTGGTGAGTACTCACAATCCTATGGCATGTTAAATATACCTAATAGTTCCAAGAGATCACAATGTCATCATATCCATGTAAACACATATACTTACTGTTTTATGCACATTTTCACATATAATATAACACATGTTCATAGCACTTTCATATTGCTTGTAATGCACTTTCAAGTGTTCTCATAATGCTCAAAGAGCCATATCGTATAGATCTTATATACTGGCATAAAGCCAGTAGATCACAAGTCATATTCTGACATTCTCACATCACATATAATCATATCAACACACCATATACATATCACATCACATAAAAGCTTTATTTGCAAAGTATCTTATGGTTGAGTAAAAACACATACTCTTGGAAATTCGGATAAGAAATTAGGCTACCTAAGCTCTCCTTTAACACATTGAAATGTGCCTAAAAGCATAATCAAACTCCGATATCCAAATCAAACTCTCAATTCACTAATCCGATTATACTAACCCGATTTTTAGGGTGCAATAGGTTTCCTTTATCATGTTTTTCATCCAAGCATGCGATCTTTTTCCTCAATAGCAACTAAGGGTTGGGCTCGTGTGTTTATGATAACATGGACGTTAGCAAAGGTCAGCAGCTAGCATTGTCAACTGGATTGGGTTGGTTTTGGAACCAATCAGCCTTCAGAAAAGAAAGGTAGTCCCCAACCAAACCAACATATTGTGGAGTTACCACCAATCTAGATTTATCCACTGCCCACTTCCTTAGTATCTGCCCCATTCTCTAATCCCGCTGAAGCACTTTTATACCAGTGAATCTTGGTAACCTATCACGTTTATTAAACACCATGCCACATCGGAACAACAAATCTTGTAACATTTTATAATTGAAAATACTGCAATGTTTCTTCCCATGTTGCTTTATGATTATCCAAATTAGTTTTACCTTGTTTTGCATCAAAGTATCATTTAAATTCATTTTAGAATACATGAAAATTAATTATTTCAAGGTTTAACAATAATTTATACAAGACTATTAGATCTTGCGAATAATCTGAATATCATTAATTTCGAAATTTTATTCACACTATGCTTGATTGAGAAAAAGAATTGCACTCATGGCAAAGCTTGTCTTTGGAGGAAACAGTATTGATCCCATCAATGGTATATGCTATATTGCAATATATGTAAGCAATTACTTGAGATTTCAAAACATAACAGCTGGAACATATCTCAAATGTTTCAGCGGGCTGAATTGAGGTGGGCATAGTGGGAATTATGAAGCAGAATGAGTTTCAAACCCTTGATATCTCCTCCCTTGGATGGCTTCTTTAGGGGACAACGGTTGTACTTGTCCCTCAAAACTACATCATCCACCACTGACCAGGTGTGTCCTCTAGGAGAGCTGTCTGCCCACATGAACCTCTCTGAGAAGGGGTTCACCACACTCTCCCGGAATTCTTGCACTGTCTCACACATCAAACCCTGCAATATAGCAGCCTGTAATGAAAAACGGAACAAGAGAAAGAATGTGGACCATAATAATACGTCATACCTCTGCCATGGCCTTGATCTTTAGAGTGACATCATTACTCAGCACCACCAACTGTCCATCATCACTCTTCATCTTCCTACACAGTAGGGCATAATCAAGGATATGATCTTCGGCTGTGGGTGTAGCAATTTTCATCAGACTTCCCCGGGCTGAAAATGGTCCAAACGAATTCCCCATACTGCCTTCACTGAAGTGAGAGTGGGGAGTGGCGGGTGGTGTTGGTGCTATTGGCCCTCCTTCCTCCATAGTGCTTTGGACATGGATCCACCATTTCGTTTTCACCATGCACTCTTCAATCCATTCCAAGACGGATGAGGCTTCTGCTGTTCTTCTGAATAGACTACCACGTCGCTTCAAATAATCTAATTCCCTTATGACTTTTAAAAGCAAAAAATATATATATATGACAATTAGTATGGAGATTACGAATCACCATCACAAGGTGGAAGAGATTAACCATGATGCTCATAATTAAGTTACCCATTCTTGGAATGATCAGTCGAGTCCGTTTGAGACCTTGTAAGAGCTTTAAAGACTTCCTTGATTCCTTATCCAGCAAAGAAGTGGTGTCTGCTATCAGGGTCCAAGTCCTCCTTGGCTCTCCAGCAGATTTGTTCTGCAAATGAATTTCAGACATTACATATATAAATGTCCTTGGCAAAGAAATAGTGATGAATTCTTCAAATAAAAAGTAAAACCTTTTCTCAGGACTCACCAAAGATGGACAAGCAATCCTCTTCTCTATTTTCTTGGAATTGGAAGCAGTAGACTTGCCAGCAGAGTCCACCATCAAAGATTGGAATGGCGCCCTTTCTGCTATTCCCTTTATCATTATATCTTGTTGATTTCGAGAGGCCTTCCTTGTGGATTTCTGCTCTTTTATAAGTTTGGGTGTCTGGTTTTCTTTGTCTGAGGCAATCATCATGTCCTCTTCCAGCTTGCCCTTTCTTTTCAAGGCTTTCATCGAAAGAGTATTTGGGGTGAAATTCTCCTTGTCGGGGGTAAAAATTTCTTTTTCATCTGAGCTAACAAAAAGAGATTTGGGATTGGGTTTATTTTCAGCACCAGCTTTTTCAGCGCTCCTCCCAGTTTGAATCTGAAGAACAGAAGCAGGTTTACCTCTTCTGGACCAAATACTTTGCAAGTTGGATTTCGTTTCTAACCTCAGGTGAGAGCTGTCTAAATTTTCATATTCAGACGACAGCAGTGCAGGAGCAGTAGGCAAAGGAGAGTTGACTGATTCCCTCAAGAGAGAAGCAGAACAAAAACTTTTATTTTCGCTCTCATAGTCTTCAGGTTCCTCAACCTTTCCATTCAGGTTCCTTTCCTCCGTTGGTTTCAAAGTAGAAAGCGGCTTGGGAATCTGGCTTTCTTCATCACACTCCATTACATTATTCAACAATATATCCTCCTCTTCCAAAGTTGGTTCTATCAGGTGAAGTTGGCTTTCTTGTATCGATCTTCTGTTTTCAACTTCTTTTACAACTGAAGGATAAATGTTCTCAGTGTCTGAGTATCTCTCTGAGTTCTTTCCTTCAGAGACAGAGATTGCTTTTGTGACAGCCTCTGGAAAGATGGTCTTGCTATTTTCTCCCAACTTCTGATATTGGGACTCAACATCCAAACTCAATTCCCCTGAAAGCTCAGAAATTTCCCTCCTCGTCTTCTCAACATCATCATCATCGTCATCGTCGTCATCGTAGATCGAAGAATTCATATTTTCAGGCATCGGGGGTGCTGATGGAATCTCTTTCTTCACAAGCATTCCTGAACTTCCATCACCAAATAAAAAAGCTAAACCCTCCAAAATGCAATCCATTGAGAGAAGCTCTTCCTCTTCACCTGGCACTGAACTCTGAGCTTGTAAAAGCCCAACATTGATCAGAAAAGACAAGTTTAAAAAGCTAAAACCATTTACTTCTTTAGAAGCAATATACCCTCACCTGAGATGTTTCTTCTTCTTTGTTTTCCTCCAGCAATGAATCTTTCTCCTCAGCACCTTCACTTTTGGGTGATAACGTATTCACCCCCTATATAGTTTAATTCAAAAAAAAAAAGAATCAGAAGAAACAGGAAAATGATTTCAATCCTACAGGCTACCACATGAAACCCAAATTCGTCCAGAATGCTTTCCTTCACCCTAATTAAATTCATCCTCGACCAATACAAAAAAACCTTGGACATGACTTTCTGTGAAATTTCGATTGTAAAAGATAAATACATACAAGAAAACCAAAGATTAAAAGAAAAAGGTCAAAAGAACACTTTCACCAACCACCTCCTCTTTCTCTTCTTCCATGGGCACATCCATTGCAGACACGTAGGGGTTTTCCATATCATAGGCACGACTCATAGGAATCCAATGCAGTTTATAAACCCTAGTCGAGCCACCAAGTTTTATAGTATCACCTTCATTCAGTTCGACCGCAAGTCCTGGGTCAATCTTCTTCCCTGAAACCCAGGTCCCGTGAACTGCACCCGAGGAAAACAACAACACCGATAAACCAATGAAACTGGAACGAAAACCCAGACAAGAAAGATGAAAAAGAAAGGAGAGGGAATCAATTTAATACCAGAAGAAAGGTCGAGGACAGAGAGTTTGAGGGAAGTGGGTCTGGAGTGAATTTGGAGGTGAAATCTGCTAATACTTGGATGAGTTAACATGATGTTGCAATCTGGGTGTCTTCCCACTATCAAAACTTCCTCGGGGGTTTCTGATTCTTCACCATCTTCCATATATCGTGATTTGTTGATGACAAAAATGTTCTTAAGAATTGCTCCATTCTTTACCACTGTAAACACCGGAATTTTCATCTCTTTTTCCTCACCCATTGTTGACAGGAAACTTGAAATCTGACTTCTTTTCTTTCTTTTAATTTGTGGATTTCTATATAATGATTTCTTGAAAGTTAAATGGTCTCTTCTTTCTTTCTAATGGTTGGGTTGGGATTTTGTTGGAGGGATTTTGATTTTGAATCTTTAAAAAGGTGACCGTTGTAGTAACGGCTATTGGAGCCCACTTCTAGTAGAAAAGGTTTGGGAATTTTCGTATATGTTGGGCTTTTAATGCAACTGCTTCATATTTCTTTAATATTAAGTTTGGAGCCCCTTTTTTTCAAGCCCTTTTTCATTATTGCATCTAAGGTAAACCCCACCCATGTGAACCCCTAAATTACACCGCAAATTCTTTTTGGTTAATTTACTTACTTTATTTAATTAAAATAATTATAAAAAAGTCCTAACTTTAATTAAAAGTAGAAAAAAATGTCACGTCAACAATCCATTAGTGAATTAATCAAATTTTTAACGGTAATATCTAATTTGAACAATTATCTTAACTAAACTAATAAAAAATTGTAAAGTAACCAAAATAAGAAGTCTATTTTAAAGTGACCTGCTGCGTAGTTTACCCTTTTTTATCACTCAACTATCAATTTATTTAATTTATTTTAACTACACAATTTTCAACAAACTTGTTTTTCTAATAAGCATTCACCTGTTAACTTTAAGCATCACTATGTCTATAACTTGTGAGAAATAGTACTTGATCTAGTCAAGGAGTATAACATCGGCTAGTTTATCAACATTAGCAAATACTATGCTTAACGATAATTTAGGTATCTTTACATTTGCATACAATAAGAATCTCACATCATAAACTTCTCATGCTTTTCTTTCCACAGTGATTTATGTACAAAAAAATTATCATATCATTTAAGAAATTTTAAAATCAAGCCAATAAATTAACGTAAGCATAATAAATAAAGAATGTCGCAATATATAAATAGTCAATTACATGAAATTATTCTTACTACATCACATGCTCTAGAGCATATTACTAACATTTGTTATGTCATTTTGCTGCGTTTTGGTTGTTGGTTAAAATAAAGATGTTAGTTTGATTGTGGATTTTTCTAGGTCGTGATTTTGGTCGAAGGAGAGATGATGAGTGAGTTAAAAATGAAGAGTTATTGAGTTGATTGGGTTAAATGTGAGGCATGAGGTTGATACTAGCTTTCCTAGGGTTTAGGGCTTGAGAAGTTGATATTGTTTGGATTATCGTGTTAAGGAGTAATGGTGTAAAAATTGAGTGATCAAAGTGTAAACTTATTAATAGCTCGATAATTAACTTGTAACTTTCAAATAGTTTGATGGTAAAATTATAATCTTCTAAAATTAAGTGACCAAAATATAAACTTGCTAATAATTGAATATCCCTTTTAGTACGTTATAAATAGTTTATCAATCAAATTGGACTAAACTTCTCTGTTCGCCTTCTTCCAGTTCTGGAACTTTCTTCTAACTGAGATTAATACCGCAAAAAATATCATCCATGGCCATGGCTAAGGTAAGAATATGTTGTTGCCTTTTTTCATCTAAACATTCATCATCCCTGTCTTTCTTCATTAGAAAAGCCTATTTCTTCTCACTTCGAACGTTTCTCAACAACTCAAACCCCCCTATTTCCTCTTCATTTTATCTGCCCACTGCAACCCATAATAGATTTACAATACTCTCATCCCCCTTCTCTTCCTCTCCCCGCACCCCAAACCATACCAAAATTAACACCAAGGTCAACTTTTCTCCCCCTGACTCAGACTCTGAAGATGAACAAGAACAAAAAAACGATTCCAAACAAGAATTTGACAAATCCAAATTCCCTCCTCCTTACGACCCCTTTAACAAGAAACCTGTTATCGAAGAAGTGCAAGACCCCAAAAACTTGCAACAAGTGTTCCACAATATGAGAGGAGACGGCCTAATCAACAATGCTGTTAAGATGTTCGATGCATTGTCAAAAGACGGACTGACCCATGAAGCATTGGAACTTTTTTCAGAGTTTAAAGATAAGGGCCAGATGCCGGGCGTTGTTGCTCATACAGCAGTTATTGAAGCTTATGCCAACGCGGGACAGAGTAAAGAAGCTCTCAAAAGCTATATGCGGATGTTGGCATCTGGGGTTGCACCCAATGCTTATACTTATACTGTTCTCATCAAAGCTCTTGCCGCTGCTGATGCTAAACATCTTGTGGATGCAAAAAAGTATTTGATGGAGATGATAGGGAAAGGGATGAGGCCTAATGCACCTACTTACACGGCGGTTTTTGAGGCGTTTGCGAGGGTGGAGAAGATGGAGGAGGCCAAGGAGTTTTTGGGGCAGATGAAGGAGAAGGAATTTGTTGCTGATGAGAAGAATGTGAGAGCGGTTCTTAGTAATAAGAGAGGGCCAGTATTTCGAAGCGTTATGAGCGTGCTGTTTGATAAATGATTAAACAAGTTTTCTTGGTAGGTCTTAGGCTCTTGAATTTGTTGCTTGTTTTCCTTTTCCCCATAATGCTTGCTCAGCCAAATCTTGATGATAGAGGTCTAAAGATTGGCCTCTTTGCAATCGTATTTTATGGTGGCATAATGAAAACTGATTCCATCTGTTCAAATCAAGCAAAGACCAACAAATAAGCTGTCCCTATCGGGGATCCTAACCCAATGGATTCCCTTATTTACCTAATCCGTAGCTATTTGGGACTAACAATTTCAGCCGAGCAATCAAATAAAAGACAAACCAACACAACATATTCTCATTGTATCGAAATCTCTTAACAATGTTGACCCCTGCTACAATACTAGTAGACCGCAAGTCACATTAACAGATTTCTCTGCTTGTGCAAAACCAAGATAATAGTTTTTCAAACAACTATTGAGTTCAAAATTAGAGAAATACAAGTATGCTTAATCAACAAATAGTCTACAATTGGAAGACCGGTTTTGAAATACTCCTTATTCTTTCGTGTAGTTCAGAACCAAGTGCAACCTGGGTGAGGAATGATGTCGTGCCTGGGTAAAACAGTTTAATTTTTTTTCATATTCCTAGATTTTGCAACTAACTTCAGCAACATTGAAAATAAGGTCAACTGATTAGCAGCGCTCTTTATTTCCAGTATGTCATGTCAACCCAAAGATACTTCTAGAGGCACAGATATGAAGGGCACATCAATAAATATGCAGTTCTCCAGCTTTTGAAAAATAAGCAAATAGCTCTGATTCTAGTAGCTTTACCCCGTATCAGCTTCGGTTGGGAATCCTAGCTGCCATTTAAAAATAAAATAAGCAGATAGACTTTCAACAAAGGAGGCCAATTATCAAAGCTAACAACTGATACTTCAACCTTCTACAGCAGTAAAAAATGTGATAAAAGTTAAGCAAAACCTCAGGGAAATTCAATGGACAGAAACGTACCATTTTGAACTGTGTTCACTGCTGAAGTCTGAGATAAGCTCTTTCAATTCATCAACAATAGCTTTGTAGCAGAAAAAATATTGGTCCTGTAAAAAGGTAAAGTAGATAAAGTCAGTTAAAACTTCATAAATGGGAAGAGAAGGATATGACAGGAAAAAAATAAAATGTAATCGAGCTATTTGAAAGCTCCCATCAAAATAAAATGTAAAAATCTTTCTTCTAGCATCACTTATGAAAAAGAGGACTAAACAAGAAGTTTTAGAATTTATCTTTCTATAATACTAAAATCTATTCAAGATTGGGTCAAAGAGCTATCCTAGCCCCGATTCTTCACCTTGTGAGCTAAAAATGATGAACAATAATACATCCAGTAATCGAACAATAATGTAGCTATTTTCTTATGTTTAGGTTTTTTTCTTCTTTTCAGGTAAAATGTAGCTGAGGTTTGAACCCAGCCTAAGTTGGCATCCAGCTTCTTAAGAAAGGTGGTGAACCATTTGAGTTAAGCTCCACATTCTCAGTGGTTAGTATCTTTACTCGCCAAAGATGTATTCATGAAATACTGTAGGAAAGTAATATAACAGTAAACGTTGCAGAACTTACTATAACTCTCAGAAGAATACTTTTGATGCAATTAAACTTTAAAGGAAAAGATATCTTCAAATAATTGCTTAAAATGTTCCAAACCAATAATTCTATTGCTATGTGTGTAATCAGTTGCTTATTACTCTCTTTTGGTCTTATTGCAGCAAGTTCCTAATAAAATTTCAGCCATACTCAGCATTAATGCTGATCATGATTTCGGTATAGCCCCTGATACAACTTGGAAAATCCTAATAGCTTAACAAACAGATACCTCAACTTAAAACTGAAATTCAAGACACGGAAGGAAGTAATACCATGGTTTGAACCATTCCGATGCGCTGGGACCTGAACATAGATATGGTATTAGCAAGGTCTAATGCAGACATGTCCCCAATGAGGATTCTCTGGATGGTGTTATGAATAGCACAGTACGTTCCAGTCCTCCCAATACCTGCACTGAGCCAGAGAGACATTGTCTCAGGAAAAAAAAATCACACAGCCAGAAAGAAATTGTCCCAGGCAAAACATGACAGACTCCGAACCCTTGAACCATATTTTAAAAAAATAAAGCTGAGTTGAACCTGCAATGCACCAGTATTGGGCCAATATTTACTGGTACTTGTAATACTCTTTTCAAGATTTCACGGACAGCAAGAGTGTCAGTGGGAACTCCATGGTCAGGCCACTCAGGATATTGAATGTGCAAAACTGATAGTGGTGGGTCCTCTGACTGCAAAATCGTAATCATAATCATACCCAAATGAATCAGGAAAATAGTTCTTTAGATGACAACAAAGAAGTAATTACTTTTCAGTTCCTTCATAAGGATAACATTTTGCCTTAAACACGCAATACAACCATTTTCTGAACTACTTAAAAAATGGATGTCCAAACAACAATCAGTTTACTGAAAATTTGCAGTTCGCAACAATATATACAGGTACTACACACCAACCTTTTCCTTTTTCCCAGCAGAGGAGCTGAGACTACAAAATCTTCTCAATCAATCTTTATCCAGAACTGATAGAAAAGGATGGTCAAATAACCAACAAACTACTGAAAGTTTACAGTTCCCAACAATTGTACAGGTACTAATTTTAAGATCATCAATAGCACACTAGAATTGGATTGGTTCAACACTTATCAAGTTTACTTCAATTAACTCCAAAAAGGGCAATTTTCTTGTCTCATGCCTAGTGGTATATTAAAGCATTAAGAAAATAAAAATATAACGGATGTCACCGTAATGTATCTGTGTTACTTCAACCACTCATTTCAACCACAGAGCATTGCTTCCTAGATGACTGATACAGTAATTAAGCTGCCTGGTGACTTCTATGCCAGAGTTAAGAAATTTGGGCAAGAGGACTTCAATGGGGAGATAAAAAGTAACCTGCTGACTTATGTCAACCAAATTCTAGCCATCATCTTCTCTCAATTCTATGCACTGTACAACTTGAAATTATTGGATTCATCAATTCTTAGCATCACAGTTTATGCCAACTCAGGTACATGCGCCTAGATCTGATCTGCAGCGAATCTTAAATAAATACTTCGTAGGGCAAAGGAAATTAGTTGACATTACTGATGGCTGATTTAGTAATTAAGTAACCAGGTGGCTTCTATGCTAGAGTTTAGAGTAAGAAAATGGGGGAAGAGGGGCTCAACAGAGAGAAACCATTATGTTGTCAACCAAATTCTAGCCATCATCGTATCTCGATTCTATGCAACATAGAACTTGAAATTATTCTATTTATTAATTCTTAGCAGCCACAGTTTATTCCAACTCAGATAAACGTGTCTAGAATCTGATCCGCATTAAAACTTAAACAAATACTTCATAGGACATTGGAAATTTGTTCACCTTAGATGAATGAATAAATTTGGTGGGGATTTTAAGTAAGAAAAGAGTGCTCTTTACCATTAGCCTTAGTTTGCATGTCATGCATACCAATAACAGGAACCAGTTGACCACTTTTTTTGGAGTAGATACTCAAAACATTATACTCTAACTTGACAAAGAAAAACAACCTTAGATATTACTTCAATATTGCAATACCCTCCACAAAAGTAAATTAAAATTTATCTCGCTTACAAGTCATTCCAGAATCTCTTGCAAGGTTACTACAGAAAAGGTTACTAATATGCATATGGGCTTAATCTCCAATAATCTCCAAATAATTTTGGAGATTAACAGCTCTAAAGGAAAGTGATACCAATCAAACTAACTCCTAAAGGAGATCAATATGCATATTACAATCTACATGAAATAAACTTCAATATATAATATACATATGTTGTTTTAGATGGAGAGACTATCATTATATTGTGAGAAATAATCTCCAGCCTTTCTGCCCAGTGCATGATACAGGAGCTTTACTTCTATTATTACGTTATTTTATAATTTGTCTTTATTAATTATTAGATTATTAGGATTATTAGTTATCGTGAGGGTTTAAATCTACGTGAGGATAAACTTGTAACCTAGTATAAATAAGCTGTAAAATAGCCTTACTATTTTATTCAAATTATTAGACTTCAGAAACTAGAAGCATATATAGCCCTATGTTTTTTTCTAGAGTTTCAACTTCTATCTTTTTTTCAGCCTTATTTCTTTTGGTTGCTGCTGCTTTCTCCCTACACCATACTAATTTTAGCATTAAAGCCTGATTAGATCCAAGGGTTCATGATAGGGTTTGCATTTAAGCCATGTTTGGATGTGTTACAGCTTGAGGAAGAGGAAATCAGGTCAAGGAACACAATTTGCTGTGCTATGAGTCAGCCTACGACATGCGAATGAAGAATTGTCTGCAGCTTATGCTAGGATACAATAAGAACAAATGGGAACCCAGCTGGAGATTTGGAAGGTCCCCACAATCAATTTAACCTGCTAAAAGGTAGTATTGCTGATCAATTTGAATGATGAGGAAAACCCATTTCGTGATATTGGAATTTGGACCCGCAAACCCTATGATTCGAGATGGATTGGAGGAGTGGTTAGTGCATGCCCTTAAGTTAAACAAGGGCAGAATTACCATAGATGTTGCTGATTTTCTTCGCAAGATGAATGTAAAAGAGCAAGAGAATGATATGTTAGAACCCATTTATGACAGGTATCCTGAAGGAAGTGAAGAAATTGAAGCATTTCAAGTTGAGGGAAAATCTCCTATTGTCCATAGGGTTCCTGCCACAATTTTAGAAGAAGAGCAAGATTGGCGTAGGCCGATTATATTTTGGATACCTCAAGGGACACAATGTCGGGTTATGACTCTGTAGTAAAAAGAATTGATTCATTTTCTATCAAAATAAAACTCAATGCTAAACTCAAGAAAAGCAGGAAAACTTGAAAGAAAGCAACAATGTGAAGGTGATGCAGTCTTTCGACCAAAAACTATTTGCATTCAACGAGAAAGCTAAGTCTTTGAAAGCTGCAACCGGAAATCAAGTTATAGTGGTTTCAGGAGAAACAAGTTCTGCTAGAATATCCCTAGACAATGTAGAGAAACTTGGCAAAACAATGTTTTATAAAATTCATCTGAAGTCAAAGTGCTTTGCTCAAACTCATTTCCTTTTTTGCACTACTGGCTTGACGCATAGATAGTTTGGAAAGGACCCAGCTTTAAAAGGTGTAAGCCAGTTGCTAGGAGATAAAATTCATGAAAGAGTTTTAGACCGAAATTTAAGTGGTGTGAGTCAGTTGCTAGTGGATGTAATTCATGAAAGAGCATGAATGAAGATTGTTTACTAATATTTTGTGTCACATTCTCCCTTGGTGTTTGGGCAAAAATTATTTGTCTGAACCTCTTGGTTTAGTTTGTTTATGTTATAGGACAATATTTATGAGGTCACTATATCGAGGACCAGAACAAGATCTTGTTGCAGAATTAAACTAAATAAATATACACTATTCAAATAAACAAGAGCAGAATAATCTCAAGTGCGGTTCCATTGTAGAAACTGCGGCATATGATGCTTTCTTGGAAGTTGTAACAAAAGGTCAGGACTTTCAACACAGAAATCATACCTCCTTATAATTTACTTCCAAGTTGCATATCAATAATGAGGTTTCTGTTTCTTGTATCCATTTAGTATCAATACAGATATTGCCAAATTGTCTAGGACCATTTTCTGCTTGAAAATAATCTCCACATTTTACTGTCTGCACATAAATTGTAAATAAGAATAGAGCCAAAACAAAAACAAATGAATACTAGAAACATGAAATTGCGCATACTCAACCAAAAAGTGAAGAGGTAAATGATATCATACAAAACTCTATCATCAATGAAATATCAACATCAAAATCAACCAGTTCAGATGATAACTTTAAGTGGCAATTCTTATGGTTTGCTAAAAGGTACAAGTGACAGTTAGGAAACAAAAACAAGCACTGAGACTCAACAAACAAAGTTGCCTAATAATTACTGTCTCTATTTAATTTACACAACCAGATATTGTAATCCTCAAAGAAACCAATATGATCATTTTATAGTATATTAATCAATAACATTTTTCTTTAAAAAGAAAAAAAAGTATGAGCATACATGTTCTCAATGGTTATCAAAAACACAAGCAAGAGCTCAACTCTAAGATAATGCTGGAAATACAAGAAGTAATCATATAGATCAAATTTTAGGGGAAAAATAGAACTTAGTTTTATCATGCACACACAACACCTAGAATCAGTTACTTAGATGAACCAACCAAACTTTGAATGGGGGAACCCTCTGGTTTAATGAAACACGCCTAGCTGGAAACCATGCATGCTCAACCTCTTTCAAAGAATAGAAGTGCTTTGCCTCAGCCCCTATATAACTAAGTACCTTATAATTGTCAACCAACCGAGTAAGCATCACAATGACAGGGCAATGGCATTGGATAACCATCTCCCAGAAGTCCTCGTAGGTGTGAGGTAATGGACCTTGCGTGGCTATAAACTTAGAAATGTTTTCAGAAGAAGAAGTCTGCATTCAAGAATATCATGATCCAAATAGGTCAATTGGAGGGAAATAGTTTTAAATAGATATAAATTCCTTTCAACTAAAACACGACAAAAGTAGAGATCTACCGTGACAAAGCTGGCATTGATATAACCCTTTGCAGCTGGCCTGTAATCTTTACATGAATTAAGAACTACCCTGTTCGTGTCGACTGAAACCATTAAAAGAAAGTCTTTAGCAAAATCACTTTGATGTATATAAAAAAAAAAGGAAAAAAATAGAAAGAAAAGTTCTTGATCATTTACTACAAATTAATCGTGCAAACGACTTAGGCAATTTACTTTGGAAAAAAAATAAACTTTTTTAAGTACATGGTATGACATCAGAGTATCGATTCTTGTCCAAATTAGCACCGTTTAAACCCACTGTGCATCTCCTCATCATCTCGGAAGGTGTAATCCTATTTGCCTAAAGATAGTGAAAAAACCAAATTAATAACCCATTTCCGATAAATAATATTGAAATGCAAAAGAAAAGAAAAGGTAAAAAGCACCTGTAAGTGCGAGAACTCGCTGTTGATTTCGTCGGGCATCTGGAGCTTTTGGGAGAACAATTTGAGAGCCTCAGAGCAGTAGTTGAATTGATCGGGAGTGAGTGAGATTTTGGGAGGAGGATCGGCTGAGAAAACAAAGCGGTTGGGGTGAGGAGGATTGGAACCCGAGTAGAAAGAGCGGGGATTAGCGGCGGCAGCCATGGCCGGTTTCCGCTTTGAAGAAACGCAATTCGAAATAAGATTACCCGTTGTAGTCTCAAGGAATGAATGCGTTTGGTGGGAATTTGAGAAAAAATTGGATTCAGATTTTGATGATTGACTGGATCTCAATCATCTCATGGTTATAATTAACGCTTTAATCATGTGATTTCTTTTTTCTCCTTTTATCATTTGAGTTACTGAAACTTGATAAATTACGCCCTTCCTCACCCAACCATTAATATATTTCTGTTTTAGTCACCAAACTCTAAAAACTTTTCATTTAGTATCTAAGATTATCACCTTTCATGTTTTGGTAAAATAACAAATTAGCTCCTTATTTCATCTTATATTAATCATTCACCTATACCTGACCACCTTACTCTTTTATCTATCATTCACCATTTATTGGGTTATGAATTCTACTATCATAAGTAATGTATGTCTTACAAAAATTGTATACCCAATCTACCAACTTTTGATTCTATTATCAATTGAACTTGGGCTTTTAATATATCAAAATAGACGAGTCACACACTCCGTTACTTATTTAAGATTGAGGTAAGTCACACAATAAACATCATAGATGAATAAATTCATAAACGAAATCTAGATAATCCACATATATTATCAAATGAATCCATTTATGTTTATCTAATTAATTGTTTATTTTAAACATAAAATTTCAAAAACATTAAATTAACATATAGTTATAGATAATATATAATTAATTAATTAATTTTAATTTATTAAAATTTTATTTAAGTCAAATTAAAAGAATAGCTTAAATTTTTTAATTTTTTATTATCTGATTTACTATTTATCTTAAACATAAAAAATTAAAAATATTAACTTAGCAAATAGTTATTGATAATATAGGTAATTTATAACTAAATAAATAAAAATTATTAAAGTCAAATTAAATGGATAAATTAATTATTTAATATTTTTTATCTATTTATTTATTTTAAACATAAATTTTAAACAAATAATATTTATATAAATTAACATACAAACTAAATTAAAATATTAAATATTTTTTTAAGTTAACATTAATAAATTAAAAATGTTGGATTAAGTTTTTAATTAAAATTTTAAAATTTGTTTATCTAATCTATATTAACTTTATATAAAAAGGAAACACGTATTGACACGTCTTCTTCTTCTTCTTCTTCTTCTTCTTCTTCTTCTTCTTCTTCTTCTTCTTCTTCTTCTTCTTCTTCTTCTTCTTCTTCTTCTACACTATAAGACAATGATTAAACTTTTGTTAGCATTTATACTATGCTGAAACTTGAGATTTAATCTATATACTTTAATTTTGGACATAATTTGATCATTATATTTTTATAATGTCATTAATTAGTCTAAATACTTAATATTGTTAATTATTTCAATCAAAATGTTAATATCAATTTGTTTAAGAACACTATTTCTGTAACCTCCCCAACTCAACCTAGACGTTAGACCCAAATTCAGGAGATTACATCGGTCACCGAAATGACCTAGTAGCGATTGGGGTTTATAAATCGATCATTTTAAATAATTTTTATTTTATTTTAGAAGAACACTTGATTAATATTTGAAAAATTCATGTGTTGATAAAAACCGATTAAGTTTAACATTTTTCTTATAACGGTAACTATTTCTGAAAACTTAATTAATTTCTATTTTATTAATTCCTTCCCAAAATTTTACTTGTACTCTAGTAGCGGAAAAATGATAATAGTTGATATTTTTAATAAAAATCGAAGTTCTTGCATAATTAATTAATATTCATATTAATATCCTAAAATCAATTTAAAAGACAAGCATGCTAATTAAAAACCAAAACTTAAGTGTTATGCCACAGTTAAAAAATAACATACAATCTTTGAATAATTAAATTGTCAAATAATAAATTAAAAATATTTATAGAGAAAAATAGATTCAAGCTGAGCCCTCCGAATGTCAAGTTTGTGCCCTAACCTGGTGGGTTATCTGTAAATATGGAATTAAAATAAGAGTGAGCTATGAAGCTCAGTGTGAGTTCTATTACAAGAAAATTAGTGCAACATTAGACAAAATATACAGAATATCAACTTAAAGGATAAACACAAATTGAATAGCAACTTGGAATTTCGGTGTTTCAGATTAACTCATTATCGTAATTTCTCGGTATTCACAATCATGCAAATGCTTATATGTCATGGCCTAAATTCAAGGTTATCGGAACAGTGGTTTCGTAACCATAAATCCGATTTAAAGAGAAATTTATTTTAATATTTTTGCATGAATATTTATATAATATAAAAATCGTATGAAAATATCGATAAATTTTTTTATCGATTTAGTGGTTAGTTAGAAAAAGAAATTATTGAAGAAATTGGGTAAAAACAAAGTATCGAGACCTCGATCTCATAAAACCAAATCGAAAATAATTTTATAAATATTTATGAAATGTTAGTAATGTGGTATTAAAATTTCATTAGAAAATTTTAATGTTTGGGTAGTTAATTAAATGAAAAGGACTAAATTGTAAAAGGTGTAAAAGTGGATGAGATGATTAAATAGCTTAAGTGTCTAATAAGAGAGGATTTAAAAGGAAATTAGACCCAAAATTTATTTGGGCTGGATGGCAAGGGCATGAAATCAGCAGGAAAATTGATAAATTAAGGGCAAAGTTGGAATATTACAAAATTAACTAAATAAAGCTAGGACTAAATAGGAAATATCTAGATTTCTCTTCATTTCTCTTCAATTCCAGCAGCTAAAAATGCCATAGGAGGGTTTTCTAAGCTGGTATTTCATAATTTTTGCACCAAGTGAGTTAATCCTTTCCTTTTTCTTGTAATTTTTGTGTTTCTAAGACTTTTACAACTAGGTCCTACTATTAAATTCATTAGTTTTTGATTTCATGGATGAAATTGAAAGTCACCATGGTTGATTTCTGTAATTTTATGATGAAATAGAATGAAATTGAAGCTTTAATTTATTTATGAGATGATTTTACTAGGTAATTTCAATAGAAATTGATTTTTAGGACCTAATTGTGAAAATGTTTGGAATTAAAGTTTATTGCTGAAATTTTGATTCCTAAAGGTTGTAAACTAGTTTAAGGTGATAGAATAAAATGTTAATTGAGAAAAATCAGCTCAATTGAGAGGCTAATTGAGTAGGGATGAAATTGTTATTTATTAAAAGCTTAGGGGAAAAATGGTAATAAATAGCTTGCACTAAAACAATATTGGACAGCAGCAGTAGACTAACTTTGAAAAATCACTATAAATTGTAGGAAACGAATTAGAAGATGAAAAAAATATGAAATTAAATCTTATTGAGTCTAGTTTCTCATAGAAGAAACGTTGTAAGCAATGAATCTATAAATCATAAGATATAATGAATTTTGTGAGACAATGTCAGAATGAATTCGAGTTCCCCTGTTCTGACTTTGAAAAATCATAAAAATTTGAATAAAAATAATTATGGGATTAAATTTATATGTATAGAATCCTTAATGAGTCTATTTTTAATAGAAACAAACGATAACATCATTTGAATCCTGTATGAAGAGATAATTAATTTTTAGTAAAGAAGGGTCAGAACTTTAGACAGCAGAACAGGGGTGACTTTAAAGAATAAACTGTACTGATTGGCCAAACCAAAAATTCTGAAAATTTTATGGTAAGAAGATACATGAGTCTAGTTTCATGGAAAATTAACGGATCTTAATTTGGAGTTTCTTAGCTCGAGTTATAAATAATTTAGTGACTATGACTCAAATAGACAGCTTTGAATAAACTATAAATAATAATGAAATTATAGAAATTGTTGCATATGAATATTAAATGTATTAAATTGATAATTAAATTTATTTATTTAGATCCAGAAGATTCAAATATGAAGCTAGATCGAGGAAAGGAAAAAGTTCAGGATTAGTAGATTTTTGTACACGAACAAGTATCAAGGTAAGTTCATGTAACTTGAATTATATTCTTAAATGCTTGTAATGCATGTTTTTTATATGAATGTTCATTATATGAAATTTTATGAAACATTGACATATTTGATAAAAAGGAAGAAATCCATTGAATGAAAGGAAAATTCGATGGATCTCTCGAAAAGGAATTGACGGTAAAAGGATCAAGCCGGACGGGTGATCCTATCCCGATATAACCCTCCCGAAGAATATGTGTAAAATGGATTTAGCGAGCAAACAGTAATCCGAATTAGGGTCCGAATTTAGCCTGGACTGGTAATTCAGATCCAAGCTCATTAGAGTAATTGTCGTTGCAGGATTTAGCTGGGTGGTAATCCCGACAATATTCTATGAGCTTATATTACAGGGGATTTAGCCTGGACTGGTAATCCCGCTGTAAGGATGAGGTTCGCGGGAGTGTGCTCTCTGAAATGGAAATGTGTGCACATGAATATGAATTGACGGACCTGAAAATGTACACTAAAAGTGTACCTCTGAAAATCCATCGAAAATTCCAAGAAATTCAACGGGATAAATATGAAAAAATAATAAGGGAATAGTAATCATGGTATTGATGAGTTCATCAATCATGGTATATATATTATTGGTACGTGCAAATTATTATACTAACTTGAATGTTGAGTTTGTGCATGTTAGGGTAATAATGCATTGAATGGATATAGGAATGTTTATTGTATTGTATTGAAAAAATTAGGTAAGTATAATTCTTGTTACATGAGCTTACTAAGCACAAAGTGCTTACCCTGTTTCATTTTCCCCTGTTTTGTAGTGTTAAGAGCTCGGAGATCGGATTTGGTCGGAGACACATCACACTATTAACCTCAGGATTTTGGTATATAAAGAAACTTTATTTTGGAAATCAATGGCATGTATAAGCTAATAAAGTAAATGATTCTGTGAAATAAATGTAGAGTTAGCCATTGGTATGGTTAACAAACCTATTTTTGGGTATGTGATGATGTTATTTTATAAATATGCATGAAATTATCTTGAAAATATGTTGAATTGGATTGGTTGATGTGGATTGTTTTTGGTTTAAAAATTCAGGGAAAGTTAGATATCTATAAAGGGGTTATATTGAATTAAATATAAAAAAAATTAAAAATTAATTCGTAAACTACGGTAATACTTCGTACCCTATTCCGACAATGAATACAGGTAGGGGTATTACATTTGATGGTATCAGAGCTTCGGTTTAGCCAGTTCTAGGACTGATGTAGCAAATACGGGATTAGCTATACATGCCATTTAAATTATTATTGATAGTGTGATATATCCTGACCATTTAAATGTGTTTTTCCTTATAGTAATGTCATCCGACCGAGAGCTCAACTGAGTGAGGAAGTCTGGGAGTCATGCTCCGGCCAAAGACAAAGAGAAGAAACTAGCGAGAGAAGGCCCGAGACAGAGGGTCGAGGGGAGGAGGCAAAAACAGCCTTCTTTCAAATGATGAATGAATGGTTTAATCAATACTTAAGAACTAACCCTATAGTGCAGCAAGTTCAAGCTCCCACTCCTGCTCCTCCACCGGTTCGAGATCCCACTGGGGCAGTGTATTGAATCTGTCGAAAAGGGAAAACTCCAGAGATAAAATTCAAAAATATGGGTAGAAGAATTCGAGAGCAGCAGATTGATGATGATTCGAACGGGCTGAATTCTCAGTTAGAGAATACTACTCGGGTTTTGGAAGAATTATCTTGCACACCAGAAGAATGTCTAAAATGTGCCGTCTCATTGTTAAAAGACACAGCTTATCATTGGTGGAATACTAAAGCTTCAGTTGTTCCGAAAGAAGAAATTACATGGGAGTTCTTTCAGAATGAATTTAAAAAGAAATATATCAGCCAGAGGTTCCTTGATCATAAAAGAAAAGAATTTCTTGAGCTGAAACAGGGCAATAGATCGGTATCTGAGCATGAAAAAGAATTTGTTCGATTAAGTAAATATGCTCGAGAATGGGTACAGTCAGAAGTTGAAATGTGCAAACGATTCGAAGAAGGGTTGAATGAAGATATTAAGCTACTGATCGGAATTCTTGAAATTCGAGAGTTTGCTACATTGACAGAGAGAGCTTATAAAGCAGAAGAATTGAGCAAAGAGAAGAAACAGGCTGAGAGGGAAGCTCGAATTTTTAGTAAAAGACCAATGGGAAAATCTCAGTTTGCTGCTCCAAAGAAATTGAAGAAATACCAGGATCGTTCTACCTCAGCCACTGGGTATTCAGGTAGAGAGCGAGGTTTTCAACGCACTAATCTAAGACCTTCCACTCCATCAGTGACCAGTGTTGGCAGTGTTGGTACCCTTAAATCGAGATGTCAGTATTGTAATAAAGCTCATTTTGGTGAATGTCGATTTAAAAGCGGGGCTTGTTACCGATGTGGTTCTTTTGACCATTTCCTCAGAGATTGTCCAGAAAGGGGTGAAAAAGAAGCTGAACAAATATCGAAGCTAAGTAATCCAATTTCGAGGGGCAGACCACCTCGACCATCTGGTAATGTCAGTGGTAGCCGAGGAGCTACGAAAGATATTGCAGGCAGGTTTGAAGCACGAGCATCTGCTAGGACATATGCCATCTGTGCCAGAGAAGATGCCTCAGCACCCGATGTTATTATTGGTACATTTTCTTTACTTGATACTGATATTACTGCATTGGTTGATCTTGGTTCTACGCATTCATATATATATGTGTTAAATTTGCAATTGTTAAAAATTTATCTGTTGAACCTACTGAATTTGTGGTTAAAGTCTCGAACCCCCTGGGTCAATCTGTTTTGGTGGATAAAATTTGTAAAAATTGTCCACTGATGGTAAAAGGTTATTGTTTCCCGACTGATTTGATGTTACTGCCATTTGATGAATTTGACGTGATATTGGGCATGGATTGGTTAACCCAGCATGATGCGGTAGTAAATTCGAGACAAAAATATATTGTGCTAAAATGTCAGAATGGTGAGTTGCTCTGGGTTAAATCTGATCAAACAGAGGGGTTATCTGATGTGATTTCAGTAATGACAGCACAGAGGTATGTTAAAAAAAAGGTATGATACTTACTTGGATTTTGTACTCGACACCAAGGTATCTGAGTCAAAGATACAGGCCGTGCCAGTGGCATGCGAATTTTTCGATGTGTTTCCAGAGGAATTACCAGGGTTGCCACCAGAAAGAGAAGTGGAATTTTCTATAGATTTGATTCCGGGAACTACTCCGATTTCTATAGCTCCGTATCGTATGGCTCTTACAGAATTAAAGGAGTTAAAGACACAGTTGCAAGAGCTTGTTGACAGGGGTTTTATTCGACCGAGTCATTCACCTTGGGGTGCTTCGGTTCTGTTTGTGAAAAAGAAAGACGGGTCTTTGAGATTGTGTATCGACTACCGGTAGCTTAATAAAGTAACCATAAAGAATAAGTACCCGTTACCCCGGATTGATGATTTATTTGATCAACTGAAAGGTGCTACAGTGTTTTCAAAGATTGATCTTCGATCGGGTTATTATCAGCTACGGGTAAAGGTGTCAGATGTGCCAAAAAATAGCATTTAGAACCAGGTACGGGAATTATGAGTTTCTGGTTATGCCGTTTAGGCTAACTAATGCACCTGCAGTATTTATGGATTTAATGAACCGGATATTCAGACCGTACTTAGACAGATTTGTGGTAGTATTCATTGATGATATTTTGGTTTATTCTCGGGATGAAGAAGAACATGCAGAACATTTGAGAATTGTGTTGCAAATTCTGCGAGGGAAGCAGTTATATGCTAAATTCAGTAAATGTGAATTTTGACTTCGAGAAGTGGGTTTTCTAGGACATATTGTATCTGCCGAAGGTATCAGGATAGATCCAAGTAAAATCTCAGCTATTGTCAATTGGAATCCACCGAAGAATGTATCTGAAGTTAGAAGTTTCTTGGGTTTAGCTGGTTATTATCGGAGATTTGTACAGAGATTCTCTATGATAGCTTTTCCGATAACTCGATTATTGCAGAAAGATGTAAAGTTTGAGTGGACTGATGAATGTCAGTAGAGTTTCAACGATTGAAAGATCTACTAACGAAAGCACCTGTATTAGTACAGCCTGAATCGGGTAAGGAATTTGTTATTTACAGTGATGCCTCATTAAATGGTTTAGGTTGTGTTTTGATGCAAGAAGGTAAAGTAATAGCCTATGCTTCAAGACAACTTAAACCACATGAAAGAAATTACCCGAAGACATGATCTTGAATTAAATTTGCTATTGTATTTCTTATACCAAGATATGGCGACATTACTTGTACGGTGAGAAATATCATATTTATACTGATCATAAAAGCTTGAAATATTTGATGACACAGAAAGATTTGAATTTGAGACAGCGCAGGTGGCTTGAACTAATAAAGGACTATAATTTGATTATTGATTACCATCCGGGTAAAGCTAATGTTGTAGCTGATGCTTTGAGCCAAAAATCTCTATTTGCTTTGCGAGCTATGAATACCCGGTTATCATTGACTGATGATGGTTCAATCCTAGCTGAATTGAGAACTAAACTGACATTTTTATATCAAATATGTGAAGCTCAGAAGAATGATGAGAAGTTACTGAGTTAAACAGCACAGTGTGAGTCAGCATCGATTTCAATTTTGATCGTTTCGATGGTTGTTTATTATTCGAGAGATAGAGTATGTGTACCTCGTAATTCGTGAGCTCATACGAAGATTCTACGTGAGGTCGACAATGTAGTATTATGTCCGTACATCCGGGAGTAATAAAATGTATAATGATCTCGAAAAGATGTCTTGGTGGTGGTCGGGAATGAAACGTGATATCTCGAGTTTGTATCAAAGTGTTTAATATGTCAGCAAGTTAAAGCTGAACATCAGGTACCTTCGGGGTTACTTCAGCCAATTACTATACCGGAATATGAAATGGGAAAGAATCACTATGGATTTTGTATCGGGGTTACCGTTGTCTCCGAGGAAAAAAGATGCTATTTGGGTGGTTGTTGACCGATTGACAAAGTCAGCGCACTTTATTCCAGTACGTATGGATTATTCTTTAGATAAACTGGCTGAACTATACATATCTGAGATTGTCAGGCTACATGGAGTGCCTGTCTCCATTATATCGGATAGAGATCCCAGATTTACATCTCGTTTCTGGGACAAATTGCAAGAAGCCTTGGGTACTCAATTGTATTTCAGCACTGCATTTCATCCTCAGACAGATGGCCAATCTGAGCGTGTAATTCAAGTATTAGAAGATATGCTCCGATGTTGTATACTAGAGTTTGAAGGTAATTGGGAGAGGTATCTACCTTTGATTGAATTTGCCTACAATAACAGTTATCAGTCTAGTATTAAAATTGCTCCGTATGAAGCTTTGTATGGTAGAAAATGTAGAACACCGTTATATTGGATAGAGCTTAGTGAAAAGAAGATACATGGGGTTGATTTGATCCGGGAAACAGAAGAAAAAGTAAAAGTTATTCGGGATAGTCTAAAAGCAGCTTTCGATCGTCAAAAATCATATGCCGACCTTAAACGAAAAGAGATTGAATTTCAAGTCGGTGACAAGGTATTCCTGAAAGTGTCTCCTTGGAAGAAAGTTCTTCAATTCGGTCGAAAGGGTAAACTGATTCCAAGATTTATCGGGCCATATGAAATCATAGAAAGAATTGGACCGGTCGCTTATCGATTGGCATTACCACCAGAACTTGATAGAATCCATAATATTTTTCATGTATCTATGTTACGACGATATCGATCAGATCCTTCACACGTTATTTCTCCGACAGAAGTGGAGATTCAACCGGATATGACTTACAGTGAAGAACCTGTCAAAATATTGCCACGGGAGACAAAAGAGCTTAGAAATAAAAAGATAAATTTGGTGAAAGTATTGTGGCAAAAGCATGGGATTGAGGAAGCGACATGGGAACCGGAGGAGGCAATGAGGAAACAATACCCAAACCTCTTTACTGGTAAGATTTTCGAGGACGAAAATCCTAAAAGGGGGGGAGAGTTGTCATGGCCTAAATTCAAGGTTATCGGAACAGTGGTTTTGTAACCACAAATCTGATTTAAATAGAAATTTATTTTAATATTTTTGCATGAATATTTATATAATAGAAAAATCGTATGAAAATATCGATAAATTTTTTTATCGATTTAGTGGTTAGTTAGAAAAAGAAATTATTGAAAAAATTAGGTAAAAACAAAGTATCGAGACCTCGATCTCATAAAACCAAATCAAAAATAATTTTATAAATATTTATGAAATGTTAGTAATGTGGTATTAAAATTTCATTAGAAAATTTTAATGTTTGGGTAGTTAATTAAATGAAAAGGACTAAATTGTAAAAGGTGTAAAAGTGGATGGAATGATTAAATAGCTTAAGTGTCTAATAAGAGAGGATTTAAAAGGAAATTAGACCCAAAATTTATTTGGGCTGGACGGCAAGGGCATGAAATCAGTAGGAAAATTGATAAATTAAGGGCAAAATTGGAATATTACAAAATTAACTAAATAAAGCTAGGACTAAATAGGAAATATCTAGATTTCTCTTCATTTATCTTCAATTCCAGCAGCTAAAAACTCCATAGGAGGGTTTTCTAAGCTGGTATTTCATAATTTTTGCACCAAGTGAGTTAATCCTTGCCTTTTTCTTGTAAGTTTTGTGTTTCTAAGACTTTTACAACTAAGTCCTACTATTAAATTCATTAGTTTTTGATTTCATGGATGAAATTGAAAGTCACCATGGTTGATTTCTGTAATTTTATGATGAAATAGAGTGAAATTGAAGCTTTAATTTATTTATGAGATGATTTTACTAGGTAATTTCAATAGAAATTGATTTTTAGGACCTAATTATGAAAATGTTTGGAATTAAAGTTTATTGCTGAAATTTTGATTCCTAAAGGTTGTAAACTAGTTTAAGGTGATAGAATAAAGTATCAATTGAGAAAAATCAGCTCAATTGATAGGCTAATTGAGTAGGGATGAAATTGTTATTTATTAAAAGCTTAGGGAAAAAATAGTAATAAACAGCTTGCACTAAAACAATATTGGACAGCAGCAGTAGACTAACTTTGAAAAACCACTATAAATTGTAGGAATCGAATTAGAAGATGAAAAAAATATGAAATTAAAGCTTATTGAGTCTAGTTTCTCATAGAAGAAACTTTGTAAGTAATGGATCTATAAATCATAATATATAATGAATTTTGTGAGACAATGTCAGAATGAATTCGAGTTCCCCTGTTCTGACTTTGAAAAATCATAAAAATTTGAATAAAAATAATTATGGGATTAAATTTATATGTCTAGAATCCTTAATGAGTCTATTTTTAAGAGAAACAAATGATAACATCATTTGAATCTTGTATGAAGAGATAATTAATTTTTAGTGAAGAAGGGGTAGAACTATTAGACAGCAGAATAGGGGTGACTTTAAAGAATAAACTGTACTGATTGGCCAAACCAAAAATTCTGAAAATTTTATGGTAAGAAGATACATGAGTCTAGTTTCATGGAAAATTAACGGATCTTAATTTGGAGTTTCGTAGCTCGAGTTATAAATAATTTAGTGACTATGACTCAAATAGACAGCTATGAATAAACTATAAATAATAATGAAATTATAGAAATTGTTGCATATGAACATTAAATGTATTAAATTGATAATTAAATTTATTTATTTAGATCCAGAAGATTCAAATATGAAGCTAGATCGAGGAAAGGAAAAAGTTCAGGATTAGTAGATTTTTGTACACGAACAAGTATCAAGGTAAGTTCTTGTAACTTGAATTATATTCTTAAATGCTTGTAATGCATGTTTTTTATATGAATGTTCATTATATGAAATTTTATGAAACATTGACATATTTGATAAAAAGGGGAAGAAATCCCAGTTGAATGAAAGGAAAATTCGATGGATCTCTGAAAAGGAATTGACGGTAAAAAGGATCAAGCCCGGACGGGTGATCCTATCCTGATATAGCCCTCCCGAAGAATATGTGTAAAATGGATTTAACCCGGACAGGTAATCCGAATTAGGGTCAATTTAGCTGGACTGTAATTGGATCCAAGCTCATTAGAGTAATTGTCGTTGCAGGGGATTTAGCCTAGACTGGTAATCCCGACAATACTCTATGAGTTTATATTACAGGGGATTTAGCCTGGACTGGTAATCCCGCTATAAGGATGAGGTTCGCGGGAGTGTGCTCTCTGAAATGGAAATGTGTGCACATGAATATGAATTGACGGACCCGAAAATGTACACTAAAAGTGTACCTCTGAAAATCCATCGAAAATTCTAAGAAATTCAACGGGATAAATATGGAAAAATAATAAGGGAATGGTAATCATGGTATTGATGAGTTCATCAATCATGGTATATATATTATTGGTACGTGCAAATTATTGTACTAACTTGAATGTTGAGTTTGTGCATGTTAGGGTAATAATGCATTGAATGGATATAGGAATGTTTATTGTATTGTATTGAAAATATTAGGTAAGTATAATTCTTGTTACATAAGCTTACTAAGCACAAAGTGCTTACCCTATCTCATTTTCCCCTGTTTTGTAGTGTTAAGAGCTCGGAGGTTGGATTTGGTCGGAGACACATCACACTATTAACCTCAGGATTTTGGTATATAAAGAAACTTTATTTTGGAAATCAATGGCATGTATAAGCTAATAAAGTAAATGATTCTGTGAAATAAATGTAGAGTTAGCCATTGGTATGGTTAACAAACCTATTTTTGGGTATGTGATGATGTTATTTTATAAATATGCATGAAATTATCTTGAAAATATGTTGAATTGGATTGGTTGATGTGGATTGTTTTTGGTTTAAAATTTCAGGGAAGGTTAGATATCTATAAAGGGGTTATATTGAGTTAAATATAAAAAAATTAAAAATTAATTCGTAAACTACGGTAATACTTCGTACCCTATTCCGGCAATGAATACGGGTAGGGGTATTACATTATAAATGCAATGTAATTTCAATTTATCAAAAAAGGGTCCTACCCCACCGCTACACACCATAGTAGGAGTTCCCCAAAACTCTTCTACATTTACACCATGTTGTGGATAAAACCACTCATCGTTGTGGACAAACCACTCGTTCTGGATAAACCACTAGTAATAAAAAGGAGGTGAACCATCGGGTCTTTTTGTTAAAAAGTTTTTGCAGACAAGCTACCAAAAGGTTGTGGATGCACAACATGTTTGTATATTGAACCTACCAATACAGTGTGGTTAAAACACTCAAACGGTATGGATAAATCACTCAATGGTGCAAATAAACTACACAACTTCCCTCCGATGAACTCAGTAAAAATCTCATATACGAGGTTACGAGTTGATGCCTAATGGTGTCGAGCTCTAGCATTTGTTGCGGACTCGAGGATACATGTATATTAAGCCCTGGCTAGGCTATATGTTGTGTATGTTTAACCCGAATAGATAACTAGGCATTATTATTTTATGATTATCTCGAACGAGCAATTGATACTTGTTGTGTAGGTTTAACTCGAACGAGTAATCAGGCACTATTGTTCATGGTTAGCTCAGATAAGCAATTGATAGTTATCGTGTAGGTTTAACCTAAACGAGTAACCAACACTATTATTTTCACTTGTATACTAAGTTCTTTTACGATATTTCATCGGGTAGAAATAAAAGATGGACATGTGAATATATGAAATTGATGTTGGCAAAAGATACAAATGAAATGTGGAAACAATGATATTGATGCTGGAAAAAGATAGTCATGACATAGATACAATATGTATATCTGGGTTGAGCTTGATTTATTGTTAAATTGAGATTGAAAATATGATTGTTGATCCAAAGTCTTACTTATTTGATGTTATTTTGCCATGCTTTGATAGGGAATTTGTGTTACATAATAGATTATATATTTGTTAAGTAATAAAGGTAATTATATTGTTATTTTGTATGAGCTTTGTAACGGCCCGATTTAGACCCTAATCGAAACGGTGGTTTCGAGACCACGAATCTGAGTCAAAAAATAATTTTAAATTATTTTTTGTGTTTATTTTGTGTGAATTTATATCTGTGAAATTTTCGTGATTTAATTTTGTCGTTTAGGTGTCCGATTAAATAAAAGGATTTAATCGCGTAAAATAAAAATCTAGTGGTTAAATGTGAGAGTACTTGATTGTTGTTATTTTTATTAATGAAGGCACTTATAATGCAAATAAACCCTTGAATCCTTGCATGGACATATTCGGTCATTGTTAGGTGAAATAAAAATGATTTAAGCTAAGGGTAAATTACTAAAACATGTAGAAATATGTTATATTACAAAACATATCATAATAAAATAAAACAAATATGATAGTGCTCATACTTTCTCATTGTCGAAACTCCATAATAGAAAAAGGAAGAAGACAAGCTAGGGTTCGATCAAAATTTAAGCTCAATCAAGGTTAGTTTTTGTTCGGTTTTTGATAATTTCTACGTTTTTGATATCGTTGCTTCGAGCACTACTAAACCCATGCTTGAATTTTTTATTTTTATGAATATTTTGAGTTGTGCCATTGTTGATAGCTTGTGATTTTTGTTGTTTGAGGATGAAAAATGAAAGACATGTTTTAGATTAACATATTTTATATTGGAGTTTTTGATGATTTTTAGTAATTAGGACTTAATTAAAAATAATAATAATTTGAGGGACTAAAATGTGAAATTGATAAAATATATGGACTTGTATAGGCATGGGTACCATTCGGCCTAACTTGGGTGTTGTGGTATTTTGTATATTTTGTGTTTGGTGCAATAGAGACTAAATTGTAAAAATTGTAAATGTCAGGGGTAAAATGGTAATTTTCTCATTTTTGTGTTTTTGGACTAAATTGAATGAAAATATGTTTGAATGAGCTTAATTTGAATATGTTTAGATCAAGAAACGAAGAAATCGGACTTGGATCGGGGAAAAGCGAAAGTTGTCGATTAGCTGCCCGATTCCGTTTTACGACGTCCGAGGTAAGTTTATAAGCAAATAGACGTGATTAATTGATAGTTTAATGTTATGTTTACATGCTGTTATGAAATGATAAAAACTAAATATATTTTAGTCGAATATGATTAAATGTGGTTACTACATTTCAGAGTTCGAATCGACCGAGTTACGACGTCCGAAAGCCCCGTATGAACCTTAGGAATAGCTAGGATACATATGTCATGACATAGGATTGCGATATATGTGTGCGAGTAAGTCCATGGCATCGATTTGTGATTTCGATATGTGTTTATGAGTAAGACCCTGTCTGAGATAGTGGCATCGATCTGTGGCTACATGTAAGACCACATTTGGGACGTAGGCATTGTACGATATATGAGATTATCTGAGTGTCCTATCCGATTCCGAATAGTCCATCGGGCAAAGGTAAACCGCGTGCAGATTGTGTAATACGAGCTAAATGGTCAAGTATGGGTTAATTTGATATTTACTTAAGACAAGGTAAGAAAATGTTATGGTTGTGTGCTGTAAATCATATATAATGCAAATGAAGAATCCATGTATATTTGGATATTTGTATTCGGCATGTGATGAATAAATTGTGTGGTATTGAAATGTCATTTAGTATGTGTATATGTATACTTTTTGTATTCGGTTATTTAGGTATATATTATATATGGGGTGACTTTTGATGAATTTTGAGTTGCATAAAAGTGTATTCGGCTTGAACAAGTGGTATGGATAATACGAAAATGATCCTTAGAAATACATTTATATGTAAACATGTATAAAATAGGCTATGGATATACTTTGTGTATGTGATGTTTCCAATGAATTCTTGAGTTTATATAAATATGTATACTTGTGAAATGGATTACATATTGATAATTTAACTTAGAAGCTGATTGATATTTGGCTAATATGTTCATGGGAACATTCGGTTAAGGTAGCTTTGCACATGGAAATGTAGTATTTTATCAAATTGTATATGTTAATGAGCTGTTTATTTGCTTAAGCTTACTAAGCTACGATAGCTTATTCTGTATTTTATGTTACTCTGTTTTATAGATTTTGAAGTCAAGCTACATGTTCGGGGACTGTCAGCCAAGCTCATCACACTATCTACTGTTTTGGTACCTTTTTAGCTAAACCTAAATTATGGCATGTATAGGCCGAAATGTGTTTTGAAATATTAGATTTTGGTTTTGTATATAATAAGCCATGCAAAAATGGCTAAGTTATTATAATAGAATTTGAGTTTCATTAGTTAAGGTTTAGATAAATTTTGGTTAATAGGTTGCGTGCCATAAAGGTATGATATATGTGGTAAGCATTATTTATTTGTGTGTGGCTTACTAAATATGTTTGAATTTGACATGTTAATTAGTTATGAGGGAAAATATGGAATGTGGCATAAGTCAAAGTGTTAGGTAGTTATGTTCAAGTTGATTAATTTGAAGGATATGTGGTAGGTAATGCATGTGTCTCATGGTCAATTTGGTTGTTTGGTATGGGAACTTGATAATCAAACGGTAAGTGTGGTCTTGGTTTAGAGTAAATAAACATTAAGCATACATTTATATTGAATTAGGTAAGTTGAATATATTACATATGTGAATTGTTGATAAGTCTGGTTATGGAACAATGTTTCAAGACATTTATAATTGCATGAGTAGGTTTGGTGTTTCCTAGTGAACTATATTGATGTTATGTTGGATGCTTGTATTACTAAATTTGGTAATTAAACATAATAGAACTTGGGTTGCATAAGAAACTTTGTTTTAAAAAATATATATATCTTGTACTAGTATGCAGATATAATCTATTAAATGGCTACCTACATGTCTGTATAGGCATGTTTATAAACGCACTTATACTTGGTTTATGAGTAAACGTGCATGGTCATATAGATTTCTTAGTTTTTGGTATATTAATGAGTGTGTAAAATAAAACTATGTGGGCCGAATGAATAAAGAATGCATTGGGTTAATTTATTTGTATATTCGGATATTTGCATTGAAAATTTGTATTAATTTGTAAACGAATGAATTTCATCTTAGTTCATGTGATGCTGCCACATTAATCAATGGTGAGGTAGGAAAAGATATTTATTTATTTTAATTGATGTAAAATTTATATACACACATGACTTTTGTAAAACAAGTCTAATATTCAATAATAAAGTTGTGATGTGTCTTATGTTCTGAGTATGTACAAAATGCTTAATATTTATACATATATATAAACTCATTTTGGACTATGCAATATTTATATTGCGTTGTGAATGATAAAATCTTTAAGATCTCATATTCGAACAAGTTATATATATGTTATCTAGATCTCGAAGTACAATTATTAATGAATATTTCTGTGAATAATAGTATAATCGGTAATGCCTCATAACCCTAATTCGGCGACGGATACGGGATAGGGGTGTTACATTTTATTGGTATCAGAGCTACGGTTTAGTCGGTTCTAGGGCTAACGTAGCGTGTGTGAGTTTAGCTATACATGCCATAATTATATACTGTGATAGTGTGATGACTTCTGACATTTGAAATGTGTTTTCATATAGTAAATGGATCCCGACAGTGCTGTAGCTGATGATGTCATAAGTGTAGCGCCTGCTCCCATGCAAGGGACAGCGCAGGCTGATTCTCGACCGACTTCGAGTAATCCAGAAAGTGAGGCTAAACAAGCCTTCTATCAAATGATGAATGACCGATTTACTCAATATATTCAGACTAACCCGGCTGCACAACAACCTCCACCCCCGATTAACCCATCTTCGATGCCTGCTATACCTCAAGTAAGTGATCTGTTGTGATTGAATAGACCACCTGTCGATAAAATTAGAAAACGTGGGGCTGAAGAGTTTCTGACCATCGATGAAGATGATGTTGTGCGCGAAGTGAGTTCGCTTGATAATACCATCTGTGTGTTTGATGAGCTGTCCTATACTCCTGATGAATGTTTAAAATGTGTTATATCCCTACTTCGAGACACAGTATACCACTGGTGGAATACCCTAGTACCAGTAGTTCCGAGAGAGCAAGTGACTTGGGAATTCTTTTAGACTGAGTTCCGTAAGAAATATATAAGTCAGAGATTTATCGACCAGAAGCGTAAAGAATTTCTGAAGCTGAAACAGGGTAGGATGACAGTGATAGAGTATGAGCAGAAATTCGTGAGACTCAGCCAGTATGCCCGAGAGTGTGTTTCCACTGAAGACCTAATGTGTAAAAGATTTGAAGATGGGCTGGATGAAGATATCAAACTGTTGGTTGGCATACTTGAGATAAAAGTGTTTGTAGTACTTATAGAGCAAGCCTGCAAAACTGAAGAGCTCGAGAAAGAGAAAAGAAAAGCTAACTTTGAAGCTAGAGATGCACGCAAAAAACATCCAGTAAGTCATTTCAGTCGGCACCAAAGAAGTTTCGAGATGATTTCAGTCGTTCAAAAGCCAATTCGGGTTATTCTCGACGAGACCAGAGTAGACCATCAGTGAGCTCGAGAGCTACCTCAGTAGTGAGTGTGGGTAATGCCAGATCGAATGTGGTAAACGACATCCCGGTAGTTGCAGATTGTATGATCGGGCTTGTTTTAAATGTGGATCGACAGATCATTATATTCGAGATTGCCTAGTGTTAGCTGAGGAAAATCCAGTGCAAAATACAAGATCAGGTAATACTGCAGCTCGAGGTAGACCATAGGGGTGTTCAATTGGTTAATCGACCGGTTAACCGACCCGAAATAACATTAACCGAATTAACCGACCCTTCAAAATTTTTAACCGTTAACCAAACCGAATTTTTTTCAAAAAAATTAATAGAATCGAAATTTTTTCGGTTAATTCGGTCGGTTAACTGAATTAACTGAAAATTATATATTTTTTATTTTTTGGTTAAAATAAGTATAAAATTAACTGGATTAACCGAATTAATCGAAGTAATCGAATTACTCGAATTACCCAAATTAACCGAATTAACCGAATTAACCAAATTATTTGTATAAAATTATATGTTTTTTTTATATTTTTATTTTTATTTATTAAATTATTTTTAATTTTTATGATTGAGTTGGGTTAGGTACTTGGGTTAATATATATTAGATTGGGTATTTGGGTTTATGTTGAATTGGGTTTGAATAAATAGTGGACTATTTATATATTATAAATTTATTTATTAATATTTTCGGTTAAACCAAAAATATTCGGTTAACCGACCGATTTCGAATCGAATTAACCGTTAACTGAAAACTCAAAAAATTATTAACTGACCCCCGACCGAATTAATTTGGTTAACCGACCGATTAACCGAATTCGGTCGGTTAATGTAATTTTTTCATTTTTACCCGAATTTTGCACACCCCTAGTAGACCACCCAGAAATCCTGGTAATGCGAGTGGTAGTCAGAGAAGGACTAAAGATACGATAGTTAGATCTAAGGCTCGTGCACCTGCTAGAGCCTATGTTATACATGCACGAGAGGAGGCTTCATCCCCAGATGTTATTACTGGTACATTCACTCTTTATGATACTAATGTAATTGCATTGATTGATCCTGGTTCTACTCATTCTTATGTATGCGAGACATTAATATTCAACAAGACTCTACCTATTGAGTCTACTGAGTTTGTGATTAGAGTGTCAAACCCCTTGGGTCGTTATGTTATGGTTGATAAAGTGTGTAAGAATTGTCCCTTGATGGTTCGAGATCTGTGCTTTCCGACTGATTTGACGTTACTGCCATTTGATGAATTCGACATAATTTTGGGTATAGATTGGCTGACTTTACATGATGCTGTTATGAACTGCAAAAGAAAGACCATTGATCTATGGAGCCAGAATGATGAAATTATCCGGATTGAATCTAGTGATTTGTATGGTTTACCAGCAGTGATTTCTTCAATGCTAGCTCAGAAATATGTGAGAAAAGGGTGTGAAGCTTATTTTGCCTACGTGCTCGACAATAAAGCAGCTAAAAGAAACATTGAATCAATACCTGTTGTATGTGAGTATCCAGATGTGTTTCCAGAAGAATTATCAGGTTTGCCACCTATTCGGGAAGTAGAGTTTGGTATTGAGTTAATGCCTGAGACGACTCCGATATCTATAGCTCTGTACAAACTGGCACCTACAGAATTAAAATAATTGAAAGCTCAGTTGCAAGAATTGACAGATAGAAGTTTCGCGCAACCGAGTTTTTCTCTGTGGGGTGCACCTGTGTTGTTTGTGAAAAAGAAAGATGGAACTATGAGAATATGTATCGATTACAGACAGCTTAATAAGGTGACTATAAAGAATAAATATTCGTTGCCACGGATTGATGATCTATTTGACTAGCTTAAAGGAGCTACAGTATTTTCGAAGATAGATTTGAGACCGGGATATTATCAGTTGCAAGTTAAAGACTCCGATGTGCCAAAGACTGCTTTTTGAACGAGGTACGGACATTATGAGTTTTTGGTTATGCCTTTCGGACTCACTAATGCACCTGCTATTTTCATGGACCTGATGAATCGAATTTTCAGACCATATTTGGACCGGTTTGTGGTTGTGTTTATAAATGACATTTTGATTTACTCTCGTGGTTAAGTTGAACATGCCGAACATTTGAGACTTGTGTTGCAGACATTGCGAGATAAGCAGTTGTATGCAAAATTCAGTAAATGTGAGTTCTGGTTGAGTGAAGTTAGTTTCCTGGGCCATGTAGTATCAGCATCTGGTATTCAGGTAGATCCGAGCAAAATTTCAGCTATACTGGATTGGAAACCTCCAAAGAATGTTTCTGAAGTTCGAAGCTTTCTGGGACTTGCTAGTTATTATAGATGGTTAGTGAAAGTTTCTCTATGATTGCAGCCCCGATGACAAAGCTATTGCAAAAAGATGTTAAGTTCGAGTGGTCAGAGAAGTGCCAAAAAAGCTTTGATCAGTTGAAAGCGCTTTCGATTGAAGTTCCAGTGCTAGTTCAACCAGAATCAGATAAAGAATTTGTTATTTATAGTGATGCATCATTAAATGGTTTGGGCTGTGTTCTGATGCAGGAAGGCAGAGTGATAGCTTATGCCTCGAGACTATAACACCCTAAAAATTTCTACAGTAAGATATTATCCTTAATACAGTAAAATAAGAAAATAAAGTAATAAGAAGAGGAAAATTTAGTTATGTCACTGGGAAGTATATTATGACATTTTGATTCAAGAAATGACTAAATTGTAAAAGTGAGAAAAGTTTTGTGGCCCAAGAGTAAATACTCAAAATTTGAGGGATTAAAGTGTAAATATGAAAAATTTGAAGGACTAATAGTGCAAATATTTTAAGGGTGGAATGATCTAGAAACCAAGAAAAATTGATGAATTAGGACCAAATTGAATAGGTAAAGAATTAAAAGGGACTAAATTGTAATTTTACTAAATTAAGTGATGACTCAATAATGAAATTTTAAAAGATCACAAAAGGCAAAATGGTCAATTGGAAGAGAGAGAAATCTAGAGACAATGATGATGTTGGACATATTTTAGATAAATTAAATAAATAAATATTAGTTTATTAATACTTTAAATTAATTTTTAAATGATATTTTATTATTTTATTATTATTATTTTATTTAATATATATATGCAAGGAAAGAAAGAGGAGGAGGACCACCTTTCTCATGCCACTAACGTGAGAAGAAGAAGAAGAAGAAGAAGAAGAAAAGAAGTTTTCCTTTCATTACAATTTGGTCATTCTACCAAAAATCCACCATTTTCACCTAGAAATCAAAAGAATTTTCATAGCCATCAAGAGAGAAAGATAACAAGGAGACTATGGAGAGCTAGAATATGAAGTTAGATTCAAGAAATAGAAGCTGGAGGAGAGAGAAAATCAAGTTAAAGATTGGAAACAACAAGATAAGGTAAGAATATCAAGATTTCCATGTATTTTTAAGTTTGATATTATTGAAAAAGCATGGAAATGAAGCTAAAGTAGAGTTTTCTTATATATGGTTCTATGTTCTTGATGTATTAGTGAAGAGAAATAAGAGAAAGTAGTGGGAAATATTGTAGAGAAAGGAAATAAGGGTGTTATAAACTTAATAATTAACATTTTGCACTAAAACAGTTTTAGACAGCAGCAGTAGGCTAAACTTTAAAAATCACCATAAATTGTGGCAATCGAATTAGAGGATGAACAAAATATGAAATTAAATCTTATTGAGTCTAGTTTCTTATAGAAGAAACTTTGTAAGAAATAGAATTGTGAATTGTGAGATATAATAAATTTAGTAAGACAATGTCAGAATGATTTCGGGTTCCCCTGTTTGAATTTGGAAAATCATCAAAAATTGGATAAAAATAATTAGGTTATTAAAGTTATATGTTTAAAATCCTGAAAATCCTGAATGAGTATATTTTCAATATAAACAAACAAGAACATCATTTGAATTCTGTACAATGAGATAATTAATTTTTAGTAAAGAAGGGTCGGAACTGTCAGACAACAGAATAAGAGTTACTTTAAAGAATAAAATATACTTATTGGCTAAACCAAAAATTCTGAAAATTTTATGGTAAGAATATATATATAATTCTAGTTTCAGGAAAAATTTGCGGATCTTAATTTTGAGTTCTGTAGCTCTGGATATAAATAATTTAGTGACTATGACTCAAATGGACAATTTTGAATATACATATAAGTAAATAGTGAAATTATTGATAATGTTATTTATAACATGTTATATAAATTAAGAATGTGGAATGGAGATGAGGAGGAGGAAAATATGTATGAATATTCAGCTAGCATGGCTAATTTGCATGTTTTAGGCTCAGGGACTAAATTGAATAAAAGAAAAAATTTATGGGAAATTTTGTAAAAAAAAGTTAGAAATGACCAATTTGCATGAAATTGATTATTTTATTATTTAAAATTGCAAAATTGAATGAAATTATTAATTTAGTTCAAGATCGGGGAAAAACATGTTTTAAGGATTAAATTGAAAAGTGTTGAAATCATGGAAAATTATGATATTTTATAGAATTCATGGGTTGTTATCAATTTGTATGAGAATAACGGCTGGAAATAAAGATTAAATTGCAAGAATTTTATTTTTTTTAGCCTAAGGATGAAATCGTCATTAATTAAAAGTTTAGGGGTAAAATGATAATTTTGTTTAGAGGATTAATTGAATGTATTAGAACAAGAAATAAATGAAAACGCCGATCAAATTTGTTTATAAAGATCTAGATGACTCGAATATGAGACTTGAACGTGGAAAAAAAAAGATATCGGATTAATGAAATTATAAACATGAACAAACAACAAGGTAAGTTAGTGTAACTTGAATTGTATTTTTAAATGCATGAAATATCAATATAATGAATTACTTGATTTATATTTATGAAGAAATGGCAAGAGAATGATATTTATCATGACATGTAAATATGTGATTATCTTTGATACGTTGATACAAGAAAATTAAGTATATTGAGACGAGTAATAAATTCAAGAAGAACATGTCGAGAAAAATAAGTACGTTTAAGGGACAATATGTTTGTTTTTATTTGGTTCCAAATATGAACGTTAGATGAAATAAAATATTTGATAAATAAATCAGTAACTCCGGTTATGCTCCGTAACTCTATTCACGTGACAGATTCGGGTTAGGGGTGTTACAGAGACAGTTAAAGCCAAATGAAAAGAATTATCCGACATATGACCTGGAACTGGCAGCCATTGTGTTTGCGTTGAAAATTTGGCGTCATTATCTGTTCGGTGAGAAATGTCATGTTTATTCTGATCATAAAAGCCTGAAATATTTGATGACTCAGAAAGATCTGAATTTGAGACAACGTCGATGGTTAGAATTACTAAAAGACTATGAGCTTGATTATCACCCGGGAAAGGCTAACGTTGTTGCTGATGCTTTAAGCCGAAAGTCACTGTTTGCTTTACGAGCAATGAATACGCATTTGGCCATGTCTGATGATGGTTCGATAGTGACTGAATTGAAAGCTAGATCGTTGTTTGTTCAACAAATATGTGATGCCCAGAAGGTTGATAATGAATTGATTGTGAAACGAGCTCAGTGTGAGACGGATGCTGATTCAGAGTTCAGAGTTAATGCTGATGACTGTTTGAGGTTCAGAGACCGAATTTGTGTCCCGAGGAATTCAGAATTGATTCAGATGATTTTGAATAAAGCTCACGATAGTCGATTATCTATTCATCCAGGTAGTACAAAGATGTATAATGATCTGAAATAGCTTTATTGGTGGCATGGTATGAAACGAGACATTTCTGACTTTGTTGCAAAATGTTCAGTCTGTCAACAAGTAAAAGCCGAGCATCAGGTACCTTCAAGGTTACTTCAGCCGATTATGATACCAGAATGGAAGTGGGACAGAGTTACGATGGATTTTGTAACTGGTTTACCGTTAACACCGAGCAAGAAAGACGCAATCTGGGTTGTTGTTGATAGGTTACTAAATTGGCTCATTTTGTTCCGATACGTACAGACTACTCACTTGATAAACTAGCTGAATTGTATGTTTCTTAGATTGTGAGACTACATGGTGTGCCTATATCTATTGTTTCGGATAGAGATTCGAGATTTACATCACGATTTTGGAAGAAATTACAAGATGCACTAGGTACAAAATTACATTTCAGTACTGCTTTCCATCCGCAAACAGATGGCTAGTCTGAACGAATCATTCAGATACTTGAGGATATGTTGAGATGTTGCATTCTTGAGTTCGAAGGTACGTGGGAACGATATCTACCTCTGATTGAATTTGCGTATAATAACAATTATCAATCGAGTATCAAAATGGCACCTTATGAGGCTTTGTATGGTCGTAAATGCCATACGCTATTATACTAGACTGAGCTCAGTGAAAATAAGATACATGGGGTTGATTTGATCAGAGAAACTGAACAGAAGGTGAAAGTGATCCGTGAAAGTTTGAAGGCGGCGTCAGATCGATAGAAATCTTATACGGACTTGAAACGTAAAGATATAGAGTTTCAGATCGGAGATAAAGTCTTTTTGAAAGTCTCACCGTTGAAAAAAAATACTCAGATTCAGTCGTAAAGGCAAATTGAGTCCGAGGTTTATTGGGCCGTATGAGGTTATAGAGCGTATCGAGTCGGTTGCTTACAGACTATTGCTGCCACCTGAGAAAGAAAATATCCACAATGTATTCCACGTTTCGATGCTTCAAAGATATCGACCTAATACTTCACATGTGATTAGGCCGTCTGAGATTAAAATTCAGCCTGATATGACCTATGAAGAAGAACCGATTCGCATTTTGACTCGTGAGAATAAAGAGTTGAGAAATAAGAAGATTCTGTTAGTTAAAGTACTGTGGCATAAACACAGAGTTGAGGAAGCAACGTGGGACCAGATGATACAATGAGAGAACATTATCCGAACCTATTCACCGATAAGATTTTCGGGGACGAAAATCCCTAAGGGTGGAGAATTGTAACAGCCCGATTTAGACCCTAATCGGAACGGTGGTTTCGAGACCACGAATCTGATTCAGAAAAATAATTTTAAATTATTTTTTGTGTTTATTTTGTGTGAATTTATATCTATGAAATTTTCGTGATTTAATTTTGTCGTTTAGGTGTCTGATTAAATAAAAGGACTTAATCGCGTAAAATAAAAACCTGGTGGTTAAATGTGAGAGTACTTGTTGTTGTTGTTTTTATTAGTAAAGGCACTTATAATGCAAATAAACCCTTGAATCCTTGCATGGACATATTCGGTCATTGTTAGGTGAAATAAAAATGATTTAAGCTAAGGGTAAATTACTAAAACATGTAGAAATATGTTATATTATAAAACATATCATAATAAAATAAAACAAATATGATAGTGCTCATACTTTCTCATTGCCGAAACTCCATAATAGAAAAATGAAGAAGGCAAGCTAGGGTTCGGTCAATATTTAAGCTCAATCAAGGTTCGTTTTTGTTCGGTTTTTGATAATTTCTACGTTTTTGATATCGTTGCTTCGAGCACTACTAAACCCATGCTTGAATTTTTTATTTTGATGAATATTTTGAGTTGTGCCATTGTTGATAACTTGTGATTTTTGTTGTTTAATGATGAAAAATGAAAGATATGTTTTAGATTAACATATTTTGTATTGGAGTTTTTGATGATTTTGAGTAATTAAGACTTAATTGAAAAATAATAATAATTTGAGGGACTAAAATGTGAAATTGATAAAATATATGGACTTGTATGGGCATGGGTACCATTCGGCCTAAGTTGGGTGTTGTGAAATTTTGTGTATTTTGTGTTTTGTGCAATAGAGACTAAATTGTAAAAATTGTAAATGTCAGGGGTAAAATGGTATTTTTCCCATTTGTGTGTTTTTGGACTAAATTGAATGAAAATATGTTTGAATGAGCTTAATTTGAATATGTTTAGATAAAGAACCGAAGAAATCAGACTTGGATTGAGGAAAAACGAAAGTTGTCAATTAGCTGCCCGATTCCGTTTTACGACGTTCGAGGTAAGTTTATAAGTAAATAGACGTGTTTAATTGATAGTTTAATTTACATGTTGTTATGAAATGTTAGAAAATAAATATATTTTGGCTGAATATGATTAAATGTGGTTACTACATTTTCGAGTTCGAATTTACCGAGATACGACATCCGAAATCCCCGTATGAACCTTAGGAATAGCTAGGATACATATGTCATGACATAGGATTGCGATATATGTGTGCGAGTAAGTCCATGGCATCGATTTGTGATTTTAATATGTGTTTACGAGTAAGACTTTGTCTGGGACAGTGGCATCGATCTGTGGCTACATGTAAGACCACATTTGGGACGTTGGCGTTGTACGATATATGAGATTATCCGAGTGTCCTATTTGATTCTGAATAGTTCATCGGGCAAAGGTAAACCGCGTGCGGATTGTGTAATATGAGCTAAATGGTCAGGTATGGGTTAATTTGATATTTACTTAAGACAAGGTAAGAAAATGTTATGGTTGTGTGCTGTAAATCATATATAATGCAAATGAGGAATCCATGTATATTTGGATATTTGTATTCCGCATGTGATGAATAAATTGTGTGGTATTGAAATGTCATTTAGTATGTGTATATGTATACTTTGTGTATTCGGCTACTTAGGTATAAATTATATATGGGTGACTTTTGATGAATTTTGAGTTGCATAAAAGTGTATTCGGCTTGAACAAGTGGTATGGATAATACGAAAATGATCCTTGGATATACATTTATATGTAAACATGTATAAAATAGGCTATGGATATACTTTGTGTATGTGATGTTTCCAATGAATTCTTGAGTTTATATAAATATGTATACTTGTGAAATGGATTACATATTGATAATTTAACTTAGAAGCTGATAGATATTTGGCTAATATGTTCATGGGAACATTCGGTTAAGGTAGCTTCGCACATGGAAATGTAATATTTTATCAAATTGTATATGTTAATGAACTGTTTATTTGCTTATAGCTTACTAAGCTACGATAGCATATTCTGTATTTTATGTTACTCTGTTTTATAGATTTTGAAGTCAAGCTACATGTTCGGGGACTATCAGCTAAGCTCATCACACTATCTACTATTTTGGTACCTTTTTAGCTAAACCTAAATTATGGCATGTATAGGCTGAAATGTGTTTTGAAATATTAGATTTTGGTTTTGTATATAATGAGCCATGCAAAAATGGCTAAGTTATTATAATAGAATTTGAGTTTCATTAGTTAAGGTTTAGATAAATTTTAGTTAATAGGTTGCGTGCCATAAAGGTATGATATATGTGGTAAGCATTATTTATTTGTGAGTGGCTTACTAAATATGTTTGAATTTGACACGTTAATTAGTTGTAAGGGAAAATATGGAATGCGGCATAAGTCAAAGTGTTAGGTAGTTATGTTCAAGTTGATTAATTTGAAGGATATGTGGTAGGTAATGCATGTGCCTCATGGTCAATTTGGTTGTTTTGTATGGGAACTTGATAATCAAATGGTAAGTGTGGTCTTGGTTTAGAGTAAATAAACATTAAGCATACATTTATATTGAATTAGGTAAGTTGAATATATTACATATGTGAATCGTTGATAAGTCTGGTTATGAAACAATGTTTCAAGACATCTATAATTGCATGAGTAGGTTTGGTGTTTACTAGTAAACTATATTGATGTTATGTTGGATGCTTGTATTACTCAATTTGGTAATTAAACCTAATAGAACTTGGGTTGCATAAGAAACTTTGTTTTAAAAAATATATATATCTTGTACTAGTATGCGGATATAATCTATTAAATGGCTACCTACATGTCTATATAGGCATGTTTATAAACGCACTTATTCTTGGTTCATGAGTAAACGTGCATGGTCATATAGATTTCTTAGTTTTTGGTATATTAATGAATGTGTAAAATAAAACTATGTGGGCTGAATGAATAAAGAATGCATTGGGTTAATTTATTTGTATATTCGGATATTTGCATTGAAAATTTGTATTAATTTGTAAACGAATGAATTTCATCTTAGTTCATGTGATGCTGCCACATTAATCAATGGTGAGGTAAGAAATGATATTTATTTATTTTAATTGATGTAAAATTTATATATACACATGACTTTTGTAAAACAAGTCTAATATTCAATAATAAAGTTGTGATGTGTCTTATAATCTGAGTATGTACAAAATGTTTAATATTTATACATATATATAAACTCATTTTGGACTATGCAATATTTATATTGCGTTGTGAATGATAAAATCTTTAAGATCTCATATTGGAACGAGTTATATATATGTTATCTAGATCTCGAAGTATAATTATTAATGAATATTTCTGTGAATAATAGTATAATCGGTAATGCCTCATAACCCTAATCCGACGATGGATACGGGATAGGGGTGTTACAAGTTTACTAAGAATTTTATAATACTTACCCATGTTACTACTTCTCTGTGGATTTTGGATATTCAGAATGTGTCGATCGGATCACCGAGACGCATACACTTATCATCTCTCGATTTCAGTAGACTTTTGAATGTTTCGAGCTTGGTAATATATGGCATGTACATAGGATGGTCAAATAGTAATAATGCAATAAATGTGTTGTGTTTTGGCATTGTTGAACTTTATATATATGAGTATATGCATTTGGTAACTTGATAAAATAATGAATGGTTATTTGTATATACAAATGGTAAAGCCTTGAGGTTAAGATGCATACAATCTTGCATATGACAAGATAAGAATATGAATTATGGTATGACTTGTGTTGGATTATGCTTATTGATTGGGTGGTGTCAAATGTGACATATTGGTTGTATATTTAATTGAGTATTGGGATCTATGTTTTGGCTTGGAATATACATGTTTTTAGATGGGTTAAATTGGTTATGGAAGGCCTAAAAGGTTATTTTGGAAGGGTTGGTTGAACTTGTATAAGTTGATGAATATGCTTTGATATAGTTGTATGCTTTGATATAGTTGTTCTTGCATATATGTATATATATGGTAGCTAGTAAAAATGATATATGAATTGTGGCTACGTTTGTTATTTAATATGCTAATGTGAATGGCAAAGCTTTGTTGATGATTTGAATATTAACTAGTATGTGGTATGAAATGGTTATAGGTTAAAGTATGACTTATAATAACTTGTATCTAATGCTTGTGATGGTGCCTATGAAGGTATACTGGTTAGAAGTAGGAAATTAACTTGTTTAAGTATGCTTTTGGTGCATTTTGTATAGGTCTAATGAATGGTTAAAGGCTTGTTTATGGCACAAGTAAATAATCAATTGTGTAACTTGATTTCAAAGATATTTTAGCACATATGGGCTAATACACGACTGTGTGTCACACACAGGCTAGTGACACTGTTGTGTGCTCTTTATGATCAGGGTGGTTTTAGTCAAACACGATCACAGTCTCTTACACAATCTGACTACACGGCTGTATGAATGATTGAATGATTTTACATTTAGGTCCACACGACCTCAGTTTGTTACACGGCCTGGCCACACGGCCGTATGACTTCTGTTTGTAGATTTTTCCTTACTTTTTGCTAAGTTTTCAATTAAGTTCTAATTTGTTCTAGGGTTGGTTTTAAGAGCTTTCGTAAGCTTAATTAGGACTTGTATTAGTTTGTAAATCGTATTTTGTATGGATTATGAAATGATTATTTTGATTTTAAATCTGAATAGTGTATATTTGGTTGTGAATCATGCTAAACTTGACTTATGAATTATTTTGTTGATTTATTGAATATAAAGCTAGAAAATTTTGTGAATTGTTCTGTTAACAGTTGTAGTATTTGTAGCTTGAGTCTAGCGACCAAATCAAGTAAGGGACGTTACAATACAACTTTCTCGTTTTTTTTCAAAAAACTCAACTTCTCATCTCTCAACTGCCACTCACTGTCAAAACCGTTGCCTTTATTTTCTTCGATGATAACACAATGCCAAGCCTCCAACTAAACCAACATCGTATTTGGCCACTGGCATTGAACACATGAGATAAGTCAATTTTTTTCTCTTGTTCCCCTTGTTTTATTTTATTTTATTGATATTTTCCCTTTCTCATTTTTGCAATTCACACTTGGAGCTGGCTTCTTCCTTTTTTATTTGGTTGCTGGATTTTTATCAAGTTAGGTTTCTAGTATGGGTAGTTGATGGTGATCTTAGACGATGAGGTGGTGAAGTGGTTAGTAGTGAAGATGAGTGAGGATAGTGGGATTTAGGTAGTGAGTGATGTAGGTAGTGGTGAAATGAGGGCTTGATAAGAGTAAACATTGCAAGTCTTGAACTATGAGGTGTTGTATTCACACTTTGTTGGTTTACTTGAAATTTAAGGTGTTGTAATCAAGCGAATATGATTTACATTATTTATAGTGTAAAATGATATATTGAATACAATATAAAAAAACTCGATTTATTGATTAATCACGGAAAAATAGATATTTGCAAGTAAAATAAGGAATCTTTGAGTTGTTAATCTTACCAGAAAAGAAATCTTCATATATAATATTGAAATGTAAATGGCATTTTATATTAATTTTGAAACTAAATCCTAGAAATTACATTGATAAAAAAAGAAGAAGTGAAAAACCTAATCTCATTGATAAAAAAAAAAAAACTTGTAACTTTCATTTTCTATTACAAACAATGAAAACAAATTCAATGTATAAAGAATAATTATAGAAATTAAATATAAAAAAAATGCACCACTTTATTCTTTTGCATTTTGTTTTATAAGTGGATTCCTTTGCACGAGTTAATTATTTTTAAAAATAAATAAAAAAAGTAATGTAAATTCAATATTAAGATAAGAATTAGTATATAAATAAAATATATGTTTAATTATGAAACTCGAAAATATTATATTAAAATGATTATAATACATAAAAATGTCAATTGTTAAAATAAATTTAAAAAATTTAGATTTGAAATATTACATTATAATAAATAGATATATAAAATTTGAGTTGAGTGATTCAACGTAAATTTAATATTTTCAATTTCGAACTAACCTTTAAAAATAAAAATAATTTCTAAACAGTAAAGCGAATCAATTGGAGAAATAAAATATAATCAAAGGCGAAAAACCTTTTTTAGAAATTTGGGCTACATACCAAACTAAGTTTAATGTGTTTTACCCTTCCTCTAATTAAGAATGGAAATATAAAAGCGTTTAGAAAATGGAAGTGAAGGAGCATTTCCAAATTCCCCCGTCTCTAACTCACACAAACACACTCTCTCCTCATTTACAGTTAAAAGCCCCAAAACAATTTATATATGGTTGCAGCGGCGGCAGACACAGCAGCAGTCATAATGAATAATGAAAAGGCTTAAGAAGAGAGGGCTGAAAGTAAAGGACTCTCTCTGCCTCGGTCGCTTTCTCTTTTCTCACACCCTGAATCAACCTTTTCCATTTTCTTTCTCTCTCTACCTAGCCGCCATCACCCAAGTCCCTTCCTTTTCCATTTTTCCCTTTCTTTCCCTCCTGCTCTAAATCTTACATCACTACTATATATACATGTCTCATTTATTTTTTATAGCTACAACTAAGCAACAAACCCCCCCTTACTCATAACCATAACTCTTCCCTTTCTTTCCCTTTTTACTCTTAAAACGTTGCACCCCTAACATCTCTCACAACCCCTTCCTCTTCTTTTTCTATTTAATGCTTCCTATCCTTTTCTTCTCTTACTTCCCTTTTGAGATTTCTACAGGAAAGACCCAACCCAAATTGAAGTTTTTTCTTCTCAGCTTTTTATTTGATTTATTTCCTTTTTCTTTAAGTTCTTGATCATAAAGTTGTGGGAAAAAAAAAAAACATAAGACGCATTGAAAAATAGGGACTTGGGGGTATACAAGGCCATATCTGTCCTTGTCTCACAACTTGATTGAAAAATAGAAACTTGGGCTGGTTATGAATTTTCCTGTTTGATTATATTACTCCCTTGCATATTTCATGCCATCTTAGAAATCTTTTGTAACCATTTTCTTTTTGGTGATACTCATGGCAAATGACACAGATTTCTCTTCCCCCAAATTCCCCTCTGCTTCCGAGGTCAGCCCTTGGAAAGGGATATAAATATTGATCTTACATTTATTGATTTCTTACACCATACTGACATAAGGTTTTTTTAATGTTGTAGGTTGTTGAAGAGGTTAAAGAGCTATGGGGCATGGCTTTGCCTATAACTGCCATGAACTGGCTGGTCTTTGTAAGAGCAGTGGTTTCGGTTCTGTTCTTAGGCAGACTAGGCAGCCTTGAGCTAGCGGGTGGAGCTCTCTCCATTGGGTTCACCAACATCACTGGTTACTCTGTGCTTGTTGGTCTTGCCTCAGGCCTTGAACCTGTGTGTAGCCAAGCCTATGGGAGCAAGAACTGGGAGTTGCTATCACTCTCTCTCCAACGCATGATCATAATCCTATTTCTTGCAACCATACCAATCAGCCTGTTATGGGTGAATCTTGACAACATTATGGTGTTCATGGGACAAGACAAAGATATCACAGCAATGGCAGCAACTTACTGTATGTATTCTTTGCCGGATCTTTTAACTAACACTTTGTTACAGCCATTGAGGGTTTACTTAAGGTCACAGCGGGTGACAAAGCCTATGATGTGGTGCTCTTTGGTTGCTGTGATGTTCCACTTGCCGCTTAACTATGTGCTGGTGATGATAATGGGGCTGGGAGTACCAGGTGTGGCAATGGCGTCCGTGGTTACAAACATGAACATGGTGGTGCTGATGGTGGGGTACGTATGGGTTAGCGGACGGTGCGAGATGAGATGGACGGCTGGGATTGGGGGAGTGTGTGGTGGGGTGGTCCCACTTTTGAGATTGGCAGTGCCTAGTTGTCTTGGGATTTGCTTGGAATGGTGGTGGTATGAGATAGTGACTTTGATGGCTGGTTATCTGTCGAACCCAACACTCGCTGTGGCTGCTACTGGGATCCTGATTCAGACCACCAGCATGATGTATACTGTCCCCATGGCTCTTGCTGGCTGTGTCTCCGCCCGTGTAAGTTCCACTCTCTCTATCCCATTATTCATTCATATTTTAACAACCCAACACCACTAATGGAATGATTTTATGATATATGACAAAAAAAAAGGCCATTAACCTTTTTTTTTAAATGAACAACGGTTTATGTAAAAATGATCATGGGATCCCAATTGGATGTGTTGGTGATTGCATCACCTTTTAAAGGACTTCTTGTGTATGGATCATACTCATACATGTAATGTGATTGGCCAGAATTAGTAAAAGACAAGCAAGAAGTTGTTTACTTTGTCATCGAAGCCTGCATTCAATTCTTGTGTGACGAAACGATATAACCAACAAAAATGAGCCAAATGCCCCTTGTTTTCTTTCTTTATTATTATTATTATTATATTTTATCCCTTACGCATCTTATTGGGGAAAAAATGCAGGTAGGGAATGAGCTTGGAGCCGGTAAGCCATATAAAGCCAAGCTAGCAGCCATGGTGGCATTGGGATGTGCCTTTGTGATTGGCATAATCAATGTGGCATGGACCGTGATCCTTAGGGAAAAATGGGCTGGTTTGTTCACCAAGGATGATCTGGTCAAACCTTTGGTTGCAACAGTCCTGCCAATTATCGGGCTGTGTGAGCTAGGTAATTGCCCCCAAACAACCGGGTGTGGCATCCTACGTGGCACGGCAAGGCCGGCGGTCGGTGCCCGCATAAACCTCGGCTCATTTTACTTTGTGGGCACCCCAGTGGCAGTGGGCCTAGCCTTTCTCCTAAATGTGGGGTTCTCTGGGCTATGGTTTGGACTGCTGTCTGCACAAGTCGCATGTGTTGTGTCTATTCTGTATGCAGTGCTCTATACAACAGATTGGGAAGGTGAGGCATTGAAAGCTAAGAAGCTAACCACCATCGAAATTAGCCCCGCATTCAAGAAAGGATATGAAAGAGATGAAGAAGAAGAAGACGAAGATGAGAGTAAAGGGTTTTTGGGCAAGGGAAATGATAAAATAGAAGACATATTTTGAAGAGAAACTGACAAAGGGTGTGGGTTTTGGTAATGGGGATGTTGTTGTCTTAGCTTTTTATGGGATACTGCTTTGTTTTTATTGTCTATTTGCTTTTGTGCAAGGTAGCTGACTCATGTTTGCTTTTGCTTTATTTTATTTTATTTTGTGTGTGTGGGTGTGTTTGCTTTTATTTGGCTTTCGGGGTTGAGTCATATGAGAACCTATTCTTTGGGGGGGGGGGGGGTTGTAATGGGGTTTGTTTTGTTGGCAGAAGGAATGTCACTCCCCATACAAAATGTTAAATATTTTACTAAGGATGGCCTACGTTTTGCTGCTGCTTTTGGAGTAGCTTTTGTTTTTATTTTATTTTCTTCTCTCTCTCTCTCTCTTTCTATGTATTGGAGAGACTGGGGGAAGCACTAAAACAGTGGTACGTCTAGTAGTAGTAAGAATTGATGTGGCAACAGCTGCAAGGTTTGTTGATTAAGGTACGATGTGTGGATGTACGATAGCAACATCTTTGTTGTGCCGCACCTTTGCCATATTCTCGTGATATTTTGCTTCCTTTTTTATGGAAACTGTTACCCAACCCTATGACAACATTAAAATTTCCCCCTACCACTGAAATTTAGACAATTTGACCCTATCAACTTTTCTTTCTTATGAAAATTTAACCCCAATTGATCTGATTCGATATCAAGTTAGGGGTGTTTTAAGTTCATTGTACTCAAAAGGGTAAATTACATATATGATTGCTTAATTTAAAAAAGGTTATAATTGAGTCATTCAATTATTTGGGATTGTGTTTTTTAGTCACTCGATTGTTAATTTAATCCATACATATTATAGATGATGTGGTAGCAGTTTTAGTTGATATAATACAAATTAGCTTCAACATCTACTTATTATGTTACTTTGGCCATGATTCTAGGAATTTTAAAAATATTTATATATAAACCCAAAAAAACATAAAAGAAATATAAAAAGTTAAAAAGGTTTATATTAAATCTACAAAATCTAAAAAAAATTCAAGATATATATAATTAATAAAAAAATTGTCCAAAATATCAGAAGAGTACAAAAATGGTCACTAAACTATTGTTCGCGTTCTATTTTAGTCATTGAATTTTAAAAAAATTTTATAGTCACTAAACTATTCAAAATCAAAATTTTTGGCCACTGAACGTTAATAGCTGTTTCAAATTTGAAGGCAATGCTTATGTGGGTTTTTTTATTGGTTTAATAACAAATTTAGTCTTTTAATGTTTACACATTCTATCAATTTGATCATAAATGTAAAAACTTCAACAAATTTAACCTTCAATGTTTACAAAATTTGTTATTCTGATGGGGTAACCTGAACCAAACACAAGAGCAATAGACATGCCAACTATTCTTACATTTTGTAATATATTGAGTTAAACACATTTTGCCAATTATTCTTACACTTTCTACTATATTGAGTTAAACATATTTTGTTCATATCACTTTTTGAAAAAAAAATAATTAGCCTGTAAATATGATCAAGCAACTTTGTGAAATGTTCGTCGTAACAATAGTTAGAGCAAAGATGATAGCATAAAGGAAGCAAGAGTAGAAATGAATCAACACAACCAATCTTTGTTTATGTAGTTCAGACACAATGGTCCTACATATGTGGAGTCTCGCTCCATATAGATATTTTATTCAATCACCAAATGATTCAAAAGTACACTTCTCCCTTATCGCCTAATGCCACAACTTCTTCTCCAAGCAAGTATATGCAACCCAGATAAAAAAACTCACAATTCCACAACTCATAAAGATCACTCAATAGTGATTTGACTAAGGACAACAAATATCTTAGTCAACTAAGCAAACAATCAAAACATAAAGAAACAACCAAGTTATCGAAACGCAAGAAGCGTACACTTTCGGTGGAACTCATCTTGTAAAACTTGCTAAATTTTAAGGGAGAATGACACCTATTTATAGGTTCAAAGAGCAAAAAAAAAAAAAAAAAAAAACTCCTTTAAAACAACTAATAAATGCTGGAGAAATTCCCTTGGAAAAATCTTATAATTATCTCTAAAGAGTAACACCTTAATCATCAAGAGATAATAAGACTTCCATGCTTATCATACCACCTCAAAGAAGTTGACTGAGAGACTAAGAACTCTAGTCGACCGATGCTACTGTTTTGTCAAACATGCCATAATCAATAGATCAAACTTAGCCCAATTGAAACATGTATAGTGTAACAGTCCAGTTTAAACCCTAGTCGGAATAGTAGTTTCGAGACCACATATCTGAGTCATAAAAATATTTAAATATTATTTTCCGTGTTTATGATATGTGAATGAGCATGTGTGAAAGTCTCGTATGAAAATTTGAATGTTTGTGTGCTTAATTTTGAAAAAGGACTTAATCGCGTAAAATGTAAAAGTTGCATGCTATTTGTTAAAATTTATTTGATTTGGCTTTATGATTGTGAGGTCCTTATGAGGTTATTTGACCATTTAATGAATTAAATGACATAAAATGTCATTATTTGGTGGAATTTTAATGAATTATAATAAGGTTAAATTGGTAAAAAGCATATTAATGTTATATTAGTTAAAACCAAAGTTAAAAATCATCTTATTTCTATCATCCTTGGCTGAAAATACAAGAAAAAGAAGAGATAATAGTATAGCTAGGGTTCGACACTTGCAAGCTTTGATTTAGGTATGTTTTTGCTTCGATGTTTGATAATTTCTACGTTTTTGTAATCGTTGCTTCGAATACTATCAAGCCCATGTCTCAATTTCTAATTTTGATGATGATTTTTAAATGTGCCATGGATGAATTCATGAGCTTATTGTGGTTATATGATGAAATATGAAAGTTTGATGTTGGGTTTATATGTTTTGTCTTTGGATTTTTGTTGATTTTGAGTAAAATGGGCTAAATTCTGAAATTTGTAATTTGAGGGACTAAAATGTGAAATAAATGAAAAGTGTGGACTTGTATGAGTGCTATGAATATTCGATCAAGAATAAGTATATGCAAATGATATGTATTTTATGATTTTATGAATTAGGGACTAAAGTGTCAAAATGTGAAAATATAAGGGCTAGTTTGCAAATTGCCCTAAATATGTGTTTATGGATTGTTTTGAATGAATTTGTGATTGAATTAGTTAAATTTGAATTTATATCGATCAATAATTAAACAAAATAGAATTAGATCAGGGAAAGTCGAAAGTTGTCGAGTAACCGATTCCATCCATCTGAATCCGTACGAGGTAAGTCGATATACAAATAAATCTGTTTGAATTAAATTATTATTATTCATATGATATTGAATTGTGATGAATGAATATTCGAACTATATATATGCCATTTGAGAAAGTATCGACAAAGTTTCGACGTCCGAAAAGCCCCATACGAACCTTAGGAATAGTTAGGATACATATGTCATGACATAGGATTTTTTATATCTGTTCTGCGTGTAAGACCACGTCTGAGACATTGGCATCGAATTTTTTTTACGTGTAAGACCATGTCTGGGACATCGACATCGTATCTGATTTCGTGTAAGACCTTATCTGGGACATTGGCATCGATGTTTGATTACATGTAAGACCACGTCTGGGACGTTGGCATTGTATATGCTTTCTGAGCTATCCGTGTATCCTTACGTTTCTGAATGGTTCAAATGGGCATTCCGAGAAGATGAATAACTTTGTGAAATTTTATCCGATTCAGGTACGTTCGATTGTGTACTATAATTGAAAGTGAAAGGTAAATATATGTGCAAATGATAAACTATGATCTAAGTATATGAATATGAAGTTGGTGTTGGTATTTGGTTACAAAATATAAGTAATTTGATGATGTTTATATGCTTTAAATGATAAGTTTACTTGTATATGGCTTACTAAGCTTTTGAAAGCTTACTTTGTGTGTGTTTGCATTGTTTTATAGATATCGAAGCTACTGTGAGCTTGAGGATCGTCACCACACTATTAAACCTTATTTTGGTACCTTTTGTAAATGTATATATTGAAGTATGGCATGTATAGGCTAGAAGTGTTTTGATTATATTTTGTAATGTATATATATCATGCCATGTGATATGGCTAGTTTATGTTTGAACTTATGGTTGGAAATGTTATATGATATGGAAGGAATTATGAATTATATGGTATGTTTTGAATGACCAAAAGAAATAGTCAATGTTGATAAGATTTGGTAAGTTTTGAGTATGAGATTGAATGATGTATTGAAACATATGTTTTGATATGATTTTAGTTTAGGTTTTGGTATGATTTAGTTGATGAATTGAGGTTGGAATTTATTGATAATGTAAAGGCATGAATAATGCATGTTTAAGGTCTCGTTGACCTATAAGGGACTCTATATTGATATTTGATCTCTGATGCTTGATGCTTATAAAATGTATGTTAATTATTCCGTTTTGTCCAGTAATGCCTTTAACCCTAGTCCGGCGATGAATACGGGTTAGGGGTGTTACATTTTATTAGTATCAGAGCTATGGTTTAGTCAGTTCTAGGACTACCATAGCGTATGTGAGTCTAGCTATACATGTCATATTTATGAACTGCGATAGTGTGATGAATCCTGACATTGGAATGTACTTTTATATAGCAAATGGATCCCAAACGAGCTGTAGCGGATGATGTCGAAAGTAATGCGTTTGTTTCCACGCAAGGTACGGTGCCATCCGATTCTAGGCCGACTACGAGTAGCTGTGATGGTGAGGCTAGACAAGCCTTCTATCAAATGATGAACGATTGGTTTAACCAATATATTAGAACCAATCCGGCTGTTCAACAACCTCTACCCCTTGTAAATCCTTCACAAACTCCTGCTATACCATCAATGACTCAAATTTAGTTAAGTAAGCCTCCAATAGATAATATTAGAAAGTATGAGGCCGAAGAGTTCTGAGCTGCAATAAATGATGACGCTGAAAGGGCCGAGTTCTGGTTAGAGAACACAATACGAGTATTTGATAAATTATCATTAAATCTCGAGAAATGCATAAAATTTGTTGTTTCACTTCTGGGGGACACGACGTACCACTAGTGGAAGACTTTAATATCCGTGGTCCCGAGTGAGCGAGTTATTTGGGATTTCTTCCAAGCTGAATTCTGAAAGAAATACATCAGTTAGAGATTTATTGACCAAAAATGTAAAGAGTTTCTCGAGCTTAAATAAGGCCATATGTCTGTCACAGAATACGAGCAAAAATTTGTAAAATTAAGTCAGTATGCTCATGAATGTGTATCTACTGAGGCGATAATATGTAAGAGATTTGAAGATGGTTTGAACGAGGATATCCGTTTGTTAGTTGGGATTCTTGAAATCAAAGAATTCGTTGTACTTGTTGAACGAGCATGTAAAGCTGAATATCTTGGGAAAGAGAAAAGAAAAGCTGATTCTAAAGCTAGAGAAGTGCAAAAGAGATCATCGAGAAAATCATTTCAGTCTACATCAAAGAAGTTCAAAGATGATAATAGCCGTTCAAAGGCTAATGTGAGACATTCGATTAGAGATCGTGCTAGATCGCAATCGAACTTCAAAGCTCCAACTACATCTGTTACCAGTGTTAGAAATGCTAAATTTGATCGCCCTAAGTGCAAGAATTATGGTAAAAGACATCCCGATAATTGTAGACTGTATGATCAGACTTGTTTTAATTATAAATTGTTAGACCATTTTAACCCTCGATTGCCCTAAATCTGTTGAGCAAGAAATTGTATAAAATTCGAGACCAAGTGGTAATGCATCTCGTGGTAGACCTCCTTGAAATATGGGAAATGTGAGTGGCAGTCAGAGGAGAACAAAAGACACAGCTGTTAGATCCGAGGCTCGTGGACCTGCCAGAGCCTATGCTATCCGAGCTCGTGAAGAAGCTTTATCACCAGACGTGATTACGGGTACATTTACTCTTTATGATACTTTTGTGATTGCTTTGATAGATCCTAGATCAACACATTCATATATATGCATGAACTTAGTGAACAGTAAGACTTTGCCTATAGAGTCTACTGAATTTTTAATTAGAGTTTCGAACCCCCTAGGCAGATGTGTTTTGGTTGATAAAGTCTGCAAGAATTGTCCATTAATGTTTCGAGACACTTATTTTCTGGCTGATCTGATGTTATTACCTTTTGATGAGTTTGATATAATTCTGGGTATGGATTGGTTAACTTTGCATGATACTGTTGTGAACTGCAAATGAAAAACTATTGATTTGAGATGTAAGAATGATGAAATAGTCTGAATTGAATCTAGTGATTTGAATGGATTGCCTACTATGATATCTTCGATGAAAGCTTTGAGTATTGTGAGAAAGGGTTGTGAAGCCTACTTTGCTTATGTAATTGATTCGAAAGTGTCAGAAAAGAAAGTTGAATCAGTGCCTGTTGTATGTGAGTTTCTTGATGTGTTTCCTGAAGAACTTTTGGGTCTACCTCCGGTTAGAGAAGTTGAATTTGGCATTGAATTGGTACATGGTACTACTCCAATTTCGATAGCTCCGACCTGATTAAAAGAGTTAAAGTTTCAGTTGCAAGAATTGACCGATAGAGGGTTTGCTAGACCGAATTTCTCACCTTGAGGTGCTCCAGTTTTATGTGTGAAAAAGAAAGATAGTACGATGAGAATGTGTATCGATTATCGTCAATTGAACAAAGTGACGATCAAGAATAAGTATCCGCTGCCCTGAATTGATGACTTGTTTGATCAGTTGAAATGAGTTGTTGTGTTTTCGAAAATATATTTGAGATCGGGCTATTATCAGTTGCGAGTAAAAGACTCAGACATTCCAAAAGCTGCTTTTCGAATGAGGTACGAACACTATGAATTCTTAGTTATGCCTTTCGGATTGACTAACGCACCTGCTATCTTTATGGATTTGATGAATAGAATTTTCAGACTGTATCTAGATAAATTTATTGTTGTATTCATTGATGACATATTGATTTATTCACGTGATGAATCTGAACATGCCAAGCATCTGAGATTAGTGCTACAGATTCTGCGAGATAAACAGTTGTATGCGAAGTTTAGTAAATGTGAATTCTGGTTACGAGAAGTTGGTTTTCTGGGTCATATTATGTCAGCATCTGGTATCCGAGTTGATCCGAGCAAAATTTCAACTATTTTGATTTGGAAACCTCTGAGGAATGTCTCTGAAGTCTGCAGTTTTTTGGGACTTGCTGGTTATTATAGACGTTTCATAAAAGGTTTTTTTGATGATTGTGACTCCATTAACGAAACTGCTTTAAAAAGATGTTAAATTTGAGTGGTCAGAAAAGTGTCAGAACAGCTTTAATCAGTTGAAAACTTTGCTGACTGAAGCTCCGGTATTGGTGCAACTCGAATCGGGTAAAGAATTTGTAATCTACAATGATCTTTCATTGATCGATCTAGGATGTGTTTTAATACAAGAAGGTAAAATCATTGCTTATGCTTCTAGACAACTGAAGGCACATGAAAAGAACTATTCGACGCACGACCTTGAGTTAGCTGCGATTGTGTTTGCTTTGAAAATCTGGCGTCACTATCTGTTCGGTGAGAAATGCCATGTTTATTCTGATCACAAAAGCCTGAAATATTTGATGACTCAGAAAGATCTGAATTTGAGATAGCGACGATGGCTAGAGTTGCTAAAAGACTATGAACTTGTGATAGATTATCATCCAGGTAAGGCAAATGTTGTTGCTGATGCTTTAAGTCGAAAATCATTGTTTGCATTGCGTGCGATAAACGCTCATTTAGTTTTGTCAGATGATGGTTTAGTTTTAGCTGAATTGAAAGCGAGACCTTTGTTCTTACAGCAGATTATTGAAGCTTAGAAGATTGATAATGAGATTTTAGCAAAACGGGCTCAGTGTGAATTAGATTCTGATTCTGATTCTGAATTTTGAATTGATAATAATGATTGTTGATCGATTAGATTCCAAGATTAGATTTGTATGCCAAGAAATTCAGAGTTAATTCAGAAGATTTTGAATAAGGCTCATAACAGTCGTTTATCTGTACATTCGGGTAGTACGAAAATGTATAATGATTTGAAACAGTATTATTGGTGGTCTGGAATGAAAAGATATATCTCTGATTTCGTTTCGAAATGTTTGATCTGTCAGCAAGTTAAAGCTGAACATCAAGTACCCTCAGGTTTTTACAACCGATTATGATTCCAGAGTGGAAATAAGATAGAGTGATAATGGATTTTGTTTCAGGTTTGCCCCTATCTCCGAGAAAGAAAGATGCAATCTGGGTTATAGTTGATCGATTGACAAAATCAGCTCATTTTATTCTGGTACGATTCGATTACTCACTTGATAAATTAGCTACGTTATACATTTTCGATATTGTGAGATTGCATGGTGTGTTATTATCTATTATGTCAGACAGAGATACGAGATTCACATCACAATTCTGGAAGAAATTTCAAGATGCTCTGGGTACTAAATTGCACTTCAGTACTGCTTTTCACCAACAAATAGGCGGTCAATCCGAGGGGATTATTCAGATACTCGAGGATATGTTAAGATGTTGCATCCTTGAGTTTGAAGGTACGTGGGAACAATATTTACCTTTGATTGAATTTACTTATAATAACAGTTTTCAGTCGAGCATTAAAATGGCACCATACAAAGCTTTATATGGTCGCAAATGTCGTACACCTTTGTATTGGATTGAACTCAGTGAAAATAAGATTCACGAAGTTGATTTGATAAAAGAAACTGAACAGATAGTAAAAGTGATCCGAGATAATTTGAAAATAGCTTCCGATCTTCAGAAATCTTATGCAAATTTGAAAAGAAAAGTCATTGAGCTTGAAATCGACGACAAAGTGTTTTTGAAAGTATCTCTGTAGAAGAAAGTGCTTCGGTTCGATACGAACCTTAGGAATATATAGGATACATATGTCATGACATAGGATTTTCGATATCTATTTTGCGTGTAAAAACACGTCTGAGACGTTAGCATCGGCTTCTGTTTTACGTGTAAGACTATGTTTGGGACATCGACATCGTATCTGATTTCATGTAAGACCCTGTCTGGGACAGCGGCGTTGACTTTTAATTACATGTAAGAGCACGTCTAGGACGTTGGCATTGTATATGCTTTCTGAGCTATCCGCGTATCCTTACGTTTCTGAATGGTTCAAACGGGCATTCCGAGAAGATGATTAACTTTGTGAAATTTTATCCGATTCAAGTATGTTCAAATTATGTACTTGATAAACCGTAATTTATACATATTTTTATCCCATGTTTAGCACATTTATGGATGAATTCTCCTTAGAATTGGTGAATTTGATGCTCCTAATCCTTTAATTTTATGTTTTATACTTAGGTGACCATAGGAGAGTAAAAAGAACGTGAAACAGGATGAAAACGGAGAAAATAGGCCAATGTGAGAAATCAACACGGCCTAGACTTCCTCACACGGGTAGACCACACGCCGGTGCCCTTTTAGCAGAATTGAGCACAACTTACACGCGTAGACCACACGGTCGTGTCTATTCAATAGACTCTAACACTTTTTGGAGCAATCAAACACGGGCGTGTCCTTGTCGAGCCCAAGTTGAATTCTATTCGGAAAAGGCCACTCTTGAGGGTTCTAAGGCATTCTAAAGCCTATTTAAACACCAGAGAGGAGGATGAAAAGGGACACATGGAGTGGGAAGCAGGAATTTACTCGAAGAAAGTCGATTGGTCCATCTCAGAAGCCGGATTCTCCTTCAAGACTGAAGATCTCCCTTCAATTTCCCTTCAGGAGTTTTGGGTTTTCTTTATGTTTTGTATTCAATATTCTTCTGATATGTTGTATTTTATAATTATGAACTAAACCCCTAAATACCTAAGGGGAAGGAAACCTAAGACGAATCTTGTTATTATTTTCTGAATTGTATGATAAATATTTGACTTGTTCTTAATTATATGTTCTTAATTCTTGCTTCAATATTTCAGGATATTGATTCAAGTGGATGTGCTTATTCAGAGGAGCAAAAGTCCCTGTCTAAGAGTAAATTTGTCATAATTAAGTGGAGTTGATTGCACGCCTAGAGATAGGGTGACACGATTTTGTCGGATTAGGGTGAAACCTAATAAGGGAATCCATAGATCGAGTTAATGCAACACTAGGGGTGTTAATTAGAAAGATATTTCAATTAATCAACCTAGGGTTAGACGTTGTTATTCTCGAGAGAGATAAAATATAATTTAGGGATTTCTACGAAATAAGTCGAATGAATAAATCATCTGATTCAGAGTCAAATAACAAGTGAAGTCTAGGTGGATTTTCCCTTAGGTATTGTCTTAATCAATCAAATTTCCCAAAAGTATTTTTCTCAATTTTCTTTCTGTGAATTCTTAGTTAGTTAATTAGTTTAGATAAAACAAACCCCTTTATTTTTAGGCTAGATAATAAGAAAAGAGTTAATACTAGTACTTTTAGTTCCTCTGGGTTCGACATCCCAGTCTTGCTAAAACTATACCACTGTTCGATAGGTACACTTGCCTTCGTCGTGATAATAGTTAGTCTTCAAGAACGATCAAATATAAATTTATTAAAGCTTATCATAAATCAATACGATCAAGTTTTTGGCGCTGTTGTCGAGGAACTAAGATATTAGGAACGCTTGATTTTTATTACTTTAGCTATTTTACTTTTATTACAATTAAAATTTTTTTTTCTAATTTTTCGTTTATTCACTTCTAGTAAGTTTTTGTAGTGTATGACTAGAAGAAACCTGTCAGGACCATTACTTTTTGATAGTGAGATCGATTGCACAGTTCGCAGTAACCAAGAGAAATAAGGCGAAGCCTAAGATACACAGAGGAAGAGCAAGAGGACGACATTCACACCATAACCGAGGAGATGGCTAAAAATCAGGAAAATCCGCTACCTCCTACGATTGCTGCTGATCCAGTAAATCAGAATCCTGCTCCACGCACTATGTATGATTATGCTAAACCTAATTTAACCGGAGTTGAGTCAAGTATAGTTAGACCTGCTATTGCTGTAAATAATTTTGAACTGAAACCTAACATAATTCAAATGATACAACAGTTTGTTCAGTTTGATGATTTGCAGGACGAGGATTCAAACAATCACTTGGCAAATTTTCTAGAGTTTTGCGATACTTTTAAAATCAATGGCATTTCTGACGACGCCATACGCCTTCGGTTGTTTCCCTTTTCATTGAGAAACAAAGCTAAACAGTGGTTGAACTCGTTACCATGAGGGTCAATCACTATTTGGGAACAAATGACCGAAAAGTTTTTACTTAAATATTTTTCGCCGACTAAAACGACTAAGTTGAGGAATGACATCTCTTCTTTTGTGCAGATGGATCTAGAAACACTCTATGATGCATGGGAGAGATACAAGGATCTTTTGAGAAGGTGCCCTTACCATGGGTTACCACTTTGGCTACAGGTTCAGACGTTTTACAATGGTGTGAACTCCTCAACAAGGCAACTTATCGACGTAGCCGCCGGTGGAACTTTGAATAACAAAACACCTGACGCAGCTTACGAATTCATTGAGGAGATATCACTGAATAACTATCAGTGGTAGGTCATGAGGACAAAGCCGACAAAAGCAGTAGATGTTTTCAACCTTGATGCGGTTGCTATGCTCTCTAACCAGGTAGAACTTTTAAATAAAAAAATTGATGGTTTATATGCTTCTACTCAGGTACATCCAGTGATGAGGTGTGATTCAAGTGGAGGACGAGTACACGCAGATTATCCATCCTTCAACCCTAGCACTGAGGAGGAACAAGTCCACTATATGGGTAATAATTCTAGATCTCAAAATAACCCATACAGTAACACGTATAATGCAGGTTGGAGGAACCATCCCAACTTCTCGTGGGGTGGTCAAGGAAATCAAAAGCCACAACATCCCCTAGGTTTTCAACAACCACCTTACCAGCAGGAAAAGAAGTCGAACCTTGAGGAGATGCTAACAAAATTTATCTCGGTGTTGGAAACTCGTTTTCAGAATACCAATACAACTCTTAAAAATCAGCAAGCATATATTCAGGGGCTCGAGAACCAAATAGGCCAGTTGGCAAAGATGATTTCCGAATGACCACAAGGTAGCTTGTCGAGTAATACAGAAACTAACTTAGAGAAGCAGCTTAACGCGATTACCATTCAAGATGAGGACGGGTTTGTGGAACCTAAACAAGAACCAAGGCAAGGAATTGTGGTAACCAAAGGTAAGGATGAGATAGACCATAGTGGGCAGAAATCGGTAAATATAGAGTACAAACCTCGAGTGCCATACCCCAATGCGACAAGGAAAGACCGCACAGACGAACAATTCGGTAAATTCCTTAAATTATTAAAAAAACTACATATTAACTTACTGTTTATTGAAGCTCTTTCGCAGATACCAAACGTAGTTAAATTTCTAAAGGAGTTTATAGCAAATAAATAAGAATTGGATGAAGCGTCGCATGTGGAGTTGAACGCAGTGTGCTCAGCCATACCACAAAATAAGCTGACCAACAAATTGAAATATCCAGGGAGTTTTACGATTCCTTATTTAATTGGTAGCTTAGATGTTAGTAATGCTTTGGCTGATTTGGGGGCTAGCATTAATGTCATGCCCTATAAAATGTTTAAACAACTAGGTCTTGGGAAACCCAAACAAACTAGGATGAGCATTCAGTTAGCAGATAAAACTATTAGATTTCCTAGGGGTATAATTGAAGATGTACTTGTTAAAGTTGACAAATTTATATTCCCAGTTGATTTTGTTATTCTAGACATAGAAAAGGATAGTGACGGACCTTTAATTTTAGGAATGCCCTTTTTAGCAACTACTAGAACTATAATTGATGTTGGTACAGGTGAACTCACACTTCGTATGGGTGATGAGACAATCACCCTTCAAGCTCACAATTTAAGTAACACATCAAATATCGACGGTGATTGTATAAATCGTACCACTAAAACTGACCATGTGGTGCAACCTTCTTTGTAGGAAACACATCCGAAAAGCATACATGAGCCATGTTCAAGTAGTAACAAAGGACCCATCTATGAAGAATGAAGGCTACGAGTCGAGGAACTAGATGAATAGTGGATACAAAAATCGAGAACACACGATAAACCGAAACTACGCCATGATGAACCCAATGCTTCACCAAATCAACTTAAGGTTGGAGATAAGGTATTACTAGATGCCGCAGACCTTGTATTACCACCTCTGAACCTAATGGAGAAACCCCTCTTACAGTACTTACCATTTTTCCATACGGTACAGTTGAGGTAATTCATTCCAAATTCGGTACGTTCAAGGTAAATAGTACTCGTCTTAAACCTTATTTTGATAAAATTGATAGCAGGAATGAGGAGTGTAAACTCCTCGAACCACCATGACCACGCAACAGAGAGGTAAGTCGAGCTTAGACTATAAATAAGCGCTTCTCGGAAGGTAACCCGAGCACTAACAGTGTTAACTTCTTTAAATTTTAGTTTTTAACATATAATTCACTAACTGAGTCACTAAACACAAGTTTTCCAGAACCACACAGCGAGGCACACGGGCGTGCCTTAGGCCGTGCCCATACCACGGAAGGCAACACGGTCGTACGAAATGACCGTGTAAAAACAGGGCAAAATTTTTCCCCAACACAGGAGTTGATAAGTTGCCACGGTCGTGCTACATGGCCGTGGATGAATCTGTCAAAACAACACGGGCGTGCGACACGCCCATGTCTAGAGGCTATGGTTGAAACTGAGAAAAAAACACTGGCGTGTGACACGCCAGTGCTCACTACCCGTGGTCAAGACTAACAAAATAATACGGGCGTGAACATACATACAAGGGTGTGGGAGAAGCGAACGAATTAGGACACGACCGTGTGCATCAACACGCCCAAAGAACACGGACGTGGGCTAAATTTTAGACGCGCCCAAATTTGAAAATCACAATATACACGGGCTAAAATTAGGGCACACGGGTGTGCCCCACGGCCGTGTGCCCCAAAATCTATGTAAACCCCTACTATTCATTATCTCCTTCCCCAAACATCAAACCCGAGCCGTCGGAACCCTTTCACACGCCCTCCCTGCCACGCCTGTGCGCTGACCACAACACCACCCTTGACGACCCAAGCTCTTCCTTTTTGCGTTTGTTTACTCTTTTCTCTCTATTCTTTTCAAATCTTTTACTTATTTTATGATTTTTTGTTGTTTTATTTGACTATTTTGAGTAATATTCATGGTTATAATGATAGTAATACTTATGCTCTTTGTTAGAAATTTGTCATTTTAGTCAATACATTATGCTACATTCATCCATTCTTCTTGTTTCTATGGATTTCATGCTTACCCACACCATATTTCATATTATCAAACCCACATGCATTCATTCACTAGGTATTCCATTTAGCACTATTCTCATGTTCCTATTGTTTATAATGACTTCCATAAGAATTTAGTTACTTTTCGGTACATCTCACCTTTTGCCTATGATGCCCACGAAGTATTCTTCTTTAATTTTAACATACTTGCATACTTCTCCATGCTATTCTTGGGGAGTATTTTTTTAAATTCGACTTTTCATTGCAGGTATACCATGTCAACTTCACGTGGCAAGAAGACCGCCGTCCCCGTTTCAATAAAACGGAAGGGACCTGGATCCACATCGGCAAGCGCATTAGCTAAAGTGCGCCACCCCTTTCTCCAGTTTCCATTGGGACCCTAGGAGGAACTTTTTCAGATACTTCGGGCCCAACCCCTAAGCGTGGGCTACTGCATTGATTGGGCAGCACTTGAACAAATCCAACTAGCTGACGCAATCTGAGCCCTTCTGATGACTAACCGATGGGGCCTTTTTTTGAGATCTTCGAGTTGACGTACCTCGAGCTCACACTCGAACTCTACTCGACCTTCCACCTTCAAGTCGTCATGACACAATTCGATGATCCTGGAACAGTCCAGTTCCGTCTCAGTAGTTTAGTGCACCAGTTGAGCGTACCTGAGTTCGGAATTGCACTAGGGCTGTATACGGAAGAGTTCATGGACGACAACGAACTCGACACCCTCTATCACCATATCCACTATTCTCCTTCGAAGTGTTGGAGTGCTTTAGTCCCTGACTCGGCCACCTATGACCCCAGCCACTCTAAGGCATCGGCTTTCGCCCATCCCTAAGGTACTTACATGCCATATTGGCCCACACTCTGACAGGACGACGAGAGAGCACCGATGCCGTCAACACTCAAGACACCTACTTTTTATAGAGTATGGCGCATGGGCACATCTCCGACCTTACCTATTTCATCGCCCTCGCCATTTACCATCAGACGGAGCGACATAGGAAGGGAGTCATCTCTATTGGCCCCTATGTGACTAGCTTGGCGTGCTACTTCGGCCTCCTCAACACAACGGTACAATCATCCTCCCTCACTCTTATCGGCTAGATGTCCCCACAGGGTATCTCGAGTATGCTACATATGAGGATGATCGAGAAACGATGTGGAACCGACCCTCCCCAGTATCGCCTGGTCCAATCCGTCGAGGAGGATGACCCAGAGGACATTACTGATGATGTCCCTCCACGTCACGAGGACCCACCGTCTCAGCCACCACTCATCCATCGTCCAGTTCATGCGGCGATTTCATACTCTGACATCTCTAAGCGCCTTACTCAATTTGAGCAGTAATGTTTTCAGCGCTTTGATCACATTGATGCTACTCTACATCAGATTTGTCAGCACCTTCACATCTCATCGCCACCACCACCTCGCGAACCATCCGGCGATGACGATGTTTAAAAAATTTTTATTTATTATTTTTATTTTCACTTTTATCTTTATTTATCTTCTTAAAGTACTTTTTATTTTATTTTTGTAATACTATTTCATTATCAGGTTTTATAATTTTTATTGAAAAATTTATAGTTTCGGCTATTTCATTACGAGTAATTATGCTTCTTTATATTTCCTAAAGAGTTCTTGATTTTATCACAATTAGAATGAGCTCCAAAGCTCACATTCACTTAGGAAATTGTAACTCTATTGAAAAAGGTTCTCCATGACTGCCATATCCTACTCGACCACCATGATAACCTCTTCACTGGACACTGTGGTTGTGGAACCCAACCTTACCACCACTGGAGTATCCTCCTCCAATATCATTATTGCCTTGGCCGATTATTCTCTATTCAGAAAGTTTCACCTCTCTCCCTATCTTATGATTTTATATTTTTCTGTATATCTATCATTGTACATTGAGGACAATGTACATCTTAAGTATGGGGGGTTATCTATATCATTATTAGAAAAATTCCTGAATTTTGTCTTATTCTCATGTGATCTTCTCATATCATTATTAGAATGAATATTGATTAATTTATGATTTTTATTGATATGTCTTGAATTAAAACATAGGCATTCATACATTGATTTTTTAAACCTTAAGGAATTAGAGAATCAAGCATGATAAGTTGACTTTTGAGAATAAAAAAAAAATTAGGTTGTTTCCCCAAGTTTAGGTATTATCTCGAGTTAAAATTCACAAGGTTTAAACATCGAAAAGCCATAATTTTTGTGAGATCTTGAGCCTTTAAGAGCATTTATTATTTCTTTCATGCTCACTTTTATTGTTGCTTTGAGTGTGTCAATCTTGATTTGTTATTCTAGAACTTGCTTGATTATGCATGACAAGACCACACCATTTGATTTGATATGTCAAGATGATAAAGGCACTTAGGTTTAACCCACTCACTCCATAAAAGCCTACCTTCATAATTAACCCTTAGTGAACCCTCTTGAGCCTAATAACCCATTCATTGATTTACCCTCCATATTAACCCATAACCTATTATTGTTGAAATCTCCTAAATTAATTTGATCCCTATTTTTGTCGAGATTTGATTTGAATAAATTGTTTAGCTAAGTTTTATCTTTGATAGTTAGTCTATGTTATTTGACTTGTCTTAAAAAAAATTACAATACACATATTTATATTAGTAGTAATTCTTTGTTTTTGAGCTTAAGTGTTTAAGTCCATATTCTGAGAAGAAGCTCACATGTATTCAATTGATGATTAGTTGTTTTTCTAGTTAGGTAATTTTTCAATTCAATCTCGATTCTAACCTTTTCTTTCAGCTTGTGACAACACCCCCTAACCAAAGCCACGTTACAACCCTTTAAAGACCTTTTGATTGATGTATCATCTCAATATATAGTGGTGGAGATTTGATTTTCATGCAAGCCTATGGTAATAACTTTTCATATTGGCTATAGAGTGCTTTAACTTGTTGTCCTTAAAACACCTTGAGTGATTTGAGTGAATCTCTAGTGAGGATGTGAAACTCTGTGATATTTTGAATCAATGGTAATTACCTAGATTAGGGGAGACACCTATGTTTTCATTATAAAATAAGCAACTTGGAATGTTTGAAACTTTGATGTTCTTTTAGTTGAATTCTCAATGTATGATTATTTATGGATTATTTTGAGATATCATTAATAAGAATTATAATTTGAGAAGGATTTATTTTGATTGTGAGTTGAGGATTTTGCTTGAGGACAAGCAAACGCTTAAGTGTGGGGGTATTTGATAAACCGTAATTTATACATATTTTTATCCCATGATTAGCACATTTATGGATGAATTCTCTTTAGATATGGTGAATTTGATGCTCCTAATCCTTTAAATTCATGTTTTATACTTAGGTGAGCATAGGAGAGTAAAAAGAGTGAGAAACGACCGAAAATGGAGAAAATGGGCCAACGTGGGAAATTAACACGGCCTGGACTTTCTCATACGGGTAGACCACATGCTCGTGCCTTTTTAAGAGGATTGAGAATGACTTACATGGGTAGACCATACGGCCGTGTCTATTCAACAGACTCTAACACGATTTGGAGTAATCAAACACGGGCGTGTCACACGGGCGTGTCCCTGTCGAGCTCAAGTTGAATTCTATTTGGAAAATGCCACTCTTGAGGGTTCTAAGGCATTCTAAAGCCTATTTAAACACCAGAGAGGTGGATGAAAAGGGACACACGGAGTGGGAAGCAGGTATTTACTTGAAGAAAGCCGATTGATCCATCTCAGAAGCCGGATTCTCCTTCAAGACTGAAGATCTCCCTTCAATTTCCCTTCAGGAGTTTTGGGTTTTCTTTATGTTTTGTATTCAATATTCTTCTGAGATGTTGTCTTTTATAATTATGAACTAAACCCCTAAATACCTAAGGGGAAGGAAACCTAAGACGAATCTTGTTATTATTTTTTGAATTGTATGATAAATATTTGACTTGTTCTTAATTATGTGTTCTTAATTATTGCTTCAATATTTCAGGATATTGATTCAAGTGGATGCGCTTATTTAGAGGAGCAAAAGTCCCTGTCTAAGAGTAAATTTGTCATAATTAAGCGGAGTTGATTGCACGCTTAGAGATAGGGTGACAAGATTTTGTCGGTTTAGGGTAAAACCTAATAAGGGAATTCATAGATCGAGTTAATACAACATTAGGGGTGTTAATTAGAAAGAGATTTCAATTAATCAACCTAGGGTTAGACGTTGTTAGTCTCGAGAGAGATAATAATATAATTTAGGGATTTTTACGAAACAAGTCGAATGAATAAATCGTCTGATTCAGAGTCAAATAACAAGTGAAGTCTAGGTGGATTTTCCCTTGAGTATTGTCTTAATCAATCGAATTTCCCAAAAGTATTTTTCCCAATTTTCTTTCTATGAATTCTTAGTTAGTTAATTAGTTTAGATAAAACAAACCCCTTTATTTTTAGGCTAGATAATAAGAAAAGAGTTAATACTAGTACTTTTAGTTCCTTTGGGTTTGACATCTCGGTCTTACTAAAACTATACTACTGTTCGATAGGGACACTTGTCTTCGTCGTGATAATAGTTAGTCTTCAAGAACGGTCAAATATAAATTTATTAAAACTTATCACGAATCAATACGATCAGTACTATAGTTGAAAGTGAAAGGTAAGTATATGTGCAAATGATGAACTATGATCTAAGTATATGAATATGAAGTTGGTGTTGGTATTTGGTTACAAAATATAAGTAATTTGATGATGTTTATATGCTTTAAATGATAAGTTTACTTGTATATGGCTTACTAAGCTTTTGAAAGCTTACTTTGTGTGTGTTTGCATTGTTTTATAGATATCGAAGCTACTGTAAGCTTGAGGATCGTCACCACACTATCAAACCTTATTTTGGTACCTTTTGTAAATGTATATATTGAAGTATGCCATGTATAGGCTAGAAGTGTTTTGATTATATTTTGTAATGTATATATATCATGCCATGTGATATGGCTAGTTTATGTTTGAACTTATGGTTGGAAATGTTATATGATATAGAAGGCATTATGAATTATATGGTATGTTTTGAATGACCAAAAGAAATGGTCAATGTTGATAAGATTTGGTAAGTTTTGAGTATGAGATTGAATAATGTATTGAAACATATGTTTTGATATGATTCTAGTTTAGGTTTTGGTATGATTTAGTTGATGAATTGAGGTTGGAATTTATTGATTATGTAAAGGCATGAATAATGCATGTTTAAGGTCTCGTTGACCTATATAAAGGGCTCTATATTGATATTTGATCTTTGATGCTTGATGCTTATAAAATGTATGTTAATTGTTTCGTTTTGTCCGGTAATGCCTTTAACCCTAGTCCGGCGACGGATACGGGTTAGGAGTGTTACATATAGGACCTAAAATGATGACCCAAACAGAGAAATAAATTTGTTATAACAGTACATAGAATGAGCAACAACTTCCCTAACAACCTCACACTTGGAATTTTGACAAAACTAAGTGGTGAAAACTCTCTCTACACATATGCATCATATCCAAAAGAATGTAGCATGATAAAAATAAAGTAATAAAAAAGCTTTTTCATAGCTCTTTTTATGAATATGCACAATAGAGTTTCAACACAATAATGCCAGTTATTAGAACAAATCTAAAAGTATCAGTATCCAACAATTTCTATACACTATAAAGTTAAAAAAATCATCCAATCTTTATCCATCACCAACAACAACATTCAAACACACCAGTAACCACCAACCATCATCATGAACCACTCTCTTTCCCCCTTTTTGACAAAATGTCAAACCTCCTCCTTTCACCATGTCGAATGCTCCAAGTCTTGAAGTAGCTCAGTGAGGCGAGCCTTTTATGTGTGGTGTTGTTGAACCTCTAAGCTAATGTTGTCAAATTCATTTCTGAGAATGACCGTTACTCTTGCCTTTTGAGACGTGATAGCACTTTGAGTTTAATTAGCTACTATCGTTGCAGCAGAGGATGGAATGAGCTCTCTTGGCACTAAGTCATTCACTTGGCTTGGTTTAAATAGTTTGTTGGATATTTTGTGCGTCGAAACCCCAAACGATAGAATATCATTATTCACTTTTATATTTTTTTAAAGCATCAAAATTTGGTAAACAAGAGATGGAAACACAAGGAACTTATGGTTCAACACGAGCTCGACATGTTTTATCACTTACTCAAAAATAAAGTCTCTAAGGTTAAAACGCATCCCTTGGCCCACGATATATAGAAGTCAAGCTAGTGTTTTATTGATAAAGGATTTATGGAATATAAACTTTATGAGAAATAAGAAAAGAATATTATTGCTTATATCATTACAATTGTGATACAACACCTATATATAGGTAATAATAGCTCAACAATGTAGGAGTAATTTAATCATTTTATAATCTATACAAGTTAATTATTCTATAATTACAATAATCTTACAACTAGCTACTCAACTAGATTACTGAGGTTAAGCAAACACTCTCAATGTTTAACTCTCATTTAGCTTATTCCTACGACAACTACAATTGCTATGAAAGAAAATTAAAAACTTAACAAAAGAAATAATGTTGAGTCTTTTCTTCTTTTTTCCATCTCTGTATTTCTTCCACTCATATTCAAACTCGCTTCTCATTCTAAATTGAGCCTAATTTAAGTCAAAACACTTATTAAAATATTTATTACTCAGAATAACTAAAACTTAACTAAAAATAAATAAAAATAACATAAAATGTAAATATGATGCTATGCGTGAAATCTACCTTAATTTTGTAATAAATATGCAATATTTTACTTTAAAACTCACATAAATCTAAGTGAAAAGAGTACAATTACATATGATGAGAACTCATCACCATTCAACATAGCTTTCCATGCTTTTTCATCAGTTAATTTGATAAAAGCTCTCATTTAAGCTTTCTAGTAAATATAAATGGATCCATCCAAGAGTGGTGGACATATATTTAAACTATCTTCCTTGATAGACTCCATTGTTGATTGCTAGACAAAAGATCTAACCAATTACGTTAAGTGGGATGCTCTGATACCAGTTGAAAGAACATTTAGCCATGTTGTAGTATGGGTTGTGGTACACAATGTGGCTACAAGCTTTGGTAGAAGTATTGCAACAACAATACAAACAAAACAAAAACTATTGAAATGAACACAAACAAATTGGTAACGTAATTCAACACATCACCTACATCTACATGGCCTTACCTAAAGAAGGCATTCACTACTAAACTTATGGAACAAACAATGATTCATGCCCAATCTACCCTAGCCCTCGAATAATTGTGGCCTCACCCTAGTACATTTAGTATAAATTCTCCCCCAAACAATATTTCTTACTAAAGATTGTTAACTAATCACTCAAAGGTGAATAAATAATAAAATGCATTAAATAAAAGTTCCTTACTATGAACATATAAGCTTTTTCTAAGTACATCAAATTACATCACACAAACCATCCATAAATATAAAGGCTCTAAAAAATCTTAGAATTAATTCCATGTAAAATGGGATAAAATTAATTTAATTTCAAAAGCTTTATCTTGAAGTTTTATCTCCAAGTCTTTTTCGAATAAATTATCTTTAAGTATTTTGAATAAATTATCTTCAACAATCATGCTTGAATTAGGACTCTTCCAAAGCTTGCTGTCAAGATAAGGATAAGATCTCTTTAAGAGTTAATCTTGAAGTAAAGCTATACTATCATGGAGCCTTTTAAATGTATTGCATCAAGTAGACCAAGATATCTTGTATAGTTCTAATTTTTATTTTCATAATCTTGAGTAGACCAAGATATACAGATGAACTCAATATCTTATAACGTCTCATTTGAGCATATTCATGCATTTCTACTCTCACTCTATTAATAATCCAAGATCGTTCTCATTATGTAAGGGGATGGATCTTATCTTGGTCATGCACCATAATCACTATGAGAATTGCTATGACTTAAAGTTTAATGATCACATGCACTATTATCACTATGAGAATTACTATGATTTTTCACATAATAATTTAAGCAACGCTCTCATGGCAAGTCAATTAATTACATTTTTCTCAAAAACACACCCATTTATGAATTTACAATCATCTAAAAAAAAAGATATTTTCTTTGTAGAGCTGTCTTATGAATTTAAAATCAAATGAGAAGTTTACTATTATCAAATATGATAAGTAATTATATTTCATTGATTCAACAATTATCCAAATCCTATACCATAGTACAATGATTGTACCGCATGTATTATATTTATTTCAACAAATATCCAAGGTTGCATTAGGCATTGTACTTTTATTGAGCTTGAGCATGGGGCGGCAGCTTCTAGTTAATAGTGAAAGGACCAAGCTATAATGTGTTTTCCAATGGATGGATGGCAGTGAGCGTGCTAATTTTATAACCGGCATCTTTGTTCAGTCCTTTTGTGCATGGCTAGTATTACATAGAGTGGTTCAGTCTAGGCGGCTGCTACTTTATATTGTCCCACCTACAGGGTTTAATGGAAAATAAAAATTAAAAATGAATTCTGACATTTGGTTTTGCAGTGAGTTAGGATGAATGCTTGATGTTATTTATGTCCAAGGTGAAGGTAATATCTGGAAAGCAGCTGTACTGAACAATAAGAACATCTTTAATTGCTTTCAATATCTAATGAAATCTAACAATAAAGGCAATTCCCATAGTTAAATATAAATAAAACTGTAAGGTAGTTCCTTTATTCTTATTCTTCCCAGTCCACCAACTTTTACTTGGGGACTGGAGATGCTCCTTTACTGATGCCAAATGCCAAATAGCAAACTTCAAAATTATATTAAAACTTTAATCATATTGATGCCAACACTGACGTCAATTTCCTGTTTATGGTCTCTTTCGGACTGCATCCCACCATTTTATTTTATTTTACTTTTTTACTTTTTGTGTTAATGAAGTTTCAGATGAAGGACCATTTATTGATGAAATATTGTGCTTACAAAAATCCCTCATAATACCTAATTTATTGCTTTGCATCAATACCAATTGAAAAGGCAGCATCGTCCTTTGAGAATTTTTCAATAAAAGTTTCTCCCATTCTAATCTTCATCTCTGCCACTGTTATTCTAACACCAAATCCCATTTTTAAGATATTAACTTTCATCTTAAATATATTCTAATCTTCATCAGTGGCAGTGTCTTCACCTTTGAGCATCGGTGCATGATACTAAATCACATTATTAAGAAAATAACCAAAAATAATTCACTTCCATCCACTTAAAACAAATCAAGTCCTATAATAATTACACAAATTATAAATTAATATATAATATAATTGCACTTTGCTCTTCCTAAAATAAAACATTTTCAATTCAATCTACTTATAAATTAATATAATAAAATTACACTTTAACCCTCTAAAAATAAATAAATAAATAAATAAATTGTCTAACCCTTTTAAAAATGGCAAAATTATAAATTAATACACAATACACTTATATTTTAATCTATAAAACATTATAACCAAATATCGAGACTTTATATCTTCGTTTTTTTTTTTATCTTCATACATTGATATTTATTCATCTAAGTAATTTCTTTTTTAAAAAATATATTGTTTATATATTGTCGATACCATAATACTTATGATTTATTGATTTTTTTTTAATGACCTTAATTCCTTTAATAATTTTTAGTTTCATTTATAATAATGAGTGGACGCGATTTTATATTTTTTTAATTTATTAAATAATGGTTTTTTTATACTTTCAAATATATATTAATTAAATGAGGAATAATTTAATTTGTACTAAAGTTTAAATAATTTTTTTTAATAATTCAGAGAATAAAATAATGTTTTAAAAATAATGAAAAGAAATTTTGAATTAATACATAAAACTATAAAATATTATACAAATTTCAAACTATATAATACAAAAGATATTTACATTAAATTAATGATCACACTTAATAATAACGGTTAAAAGTAATTTTTAAATTTTGAATTTCTTTTCAAAATGAATCCAGTGTTTTTTATATAAATAAATTTTTAAAAAAAATTATATACTGAAATAGGTTATCAGCTGAATTATTTTCGAAAATGATATTTTTTTTAATCGCGCTTATCTAACAGGCGCAACTCCTTTTTTATATTAAAAAATATATATTTTTTAAATAAAATATTTTTTATTTTTATTAAAAATATTTAAATTTATATACAAGTAAAAATACGGCCAACGAGTCAAAATACGGGTAAAAAATACCCGAAACAGGTCACGCCTGACAGATAGGCGCGAATGCTCCTACCTCTCGCTTGCTCGCACAGTCACGCACACCCCCCATCTGCTGCTGCATGCCCCCCAGTAATAGTGATGCTTATGATCTCTTTGCTTTGTTTCTGTACCAGTTTGGTTGATGGTAATAGCGAAGATTGTCGACTGAAATACTTTGTTTTATATTTACAGTGACCTTTCTTTCCTTTTTTTTTTCTAGTGGATTTGGTAAATCATTTGCCCAAATTTGTTCAACTAATCTTATATTTGCGTGTTAACGCCATTAAGACTTGGTAAGAAAATGACTCCTCGGTAGGCTAGGCTACAATCTCATGTAGGACTCAAAAAATATATTGAAAATTGATTCCAAGCTAGTTTTTGGGTGATTGAAATTATTTGAATGACTCCAATTAAGTGCGGGCAACGTGGGGGGCAGGAGCATTAGTGCCTACCTGTCAAGCATAGGGGTGTGCAAAATTTGGGTAAAACCGAAAAAATTCGGTTAACCGACCAAATTTGATTAATCGGTCGGTTAACCGAATTAATTCGATCTGGGGTTGATTAATAATTTTTTGAGTTTTCGGTTAACGGTTAATTCGATTTGAAACCGGTCGGTTAACCAATATTTTTGGTTTAACCGAAAATATTAATAAATAAATTTATAATATATAAATAGCCCACTATTTATTCAAACCCAATTCAATATAAACCAAAATACCCAATCTAATATATATTAACCCAAGTACCCAACCCAACCCAATCATAAAAATTACAAATAATTTAATAAATAAAAATAAAAATTAAAAAAAAAACATATAATTTTATACAAATAATTCAGTTAATTTGGTTAATTCGATTAATTTGGGTAATTCGGGTAATTCGGTTAATTCGATTAATTCGGTTAATTTTATACTTGCTTTAAACAAAAATAAAAAAAAATATAATTTTCATTTAATTCGGTTAACCGACCGAATTAATCGAAAAAATTTCGATTCGGTTAATTTTTTTGAAAAAAATTCGGTTCGATTAACGGTTAAAAAATTTGAAGGGTCAATTAATTCGGTTAATGTTATTTCGGGTTGGTTAATCGGTCGGTTAACCGATTGAACACCACTAGTCAAGCGTGATCAATCGCGCCTATTTGATAGGCGCGACTTGTTTTGGGTATTTTTTACCCATATTTTGACCCGTTGATCGTATTTTTACCTGTATATAAATTTAAATATTTTTAATAAAAAATAATATTTTATTTTTTAAAAATATTTTAATATATAAAAAAAAGAGTTGCGCCTGTTAGATAGGCACAACTAAAAAAAACCATTTTCATAAATAATTCAGCTGACAACCTATTTCAGTATATAATTTTTTTAAAATTTATTTATATAAAAAACCCGAATCCACAAAATGTTTTTCACTTATATCAAACAACTAATGAATAAATAAAAAACAGATTTAAGATGGTTTGTTTCGCATAGTATAAACAACTTACAATTTTTTTTCAAAATAACATCATAAAATGATATTACCTCATCATCCATTAACATAAAATTGTATCTCGTTCATTGTTATTTGAATATGATTTGGTTTTTTTTTTTGAAAAACCATTACTTTAATACTACATTCTTTTTTATATAATTCTAACTTATTATTGCTATTAATGTAATTTTTCTTAAATGTTACTTGATTGAATATACTTAACTATGGAATGTTATTTATAAAGTTAAAATTAAATTTTAATTAGTATAAAACTCTAATACTAATTAAGTGATAATTAAGATGCTTAGAATTCTTATTCAATTAATAACTTTTCTTTACATTTATTAACACAATTTTTTTAAAAACAAAAATATTTTTTATAACATGGTCAAAATTATAATTAGAAAAAATTTGTTTACATTAAGCTTTTTAAATTATAATTATTATGTTGTAAATACATTAAATGGATGTCTATAATCTTTAAACATTTATGAAAGTAATGAGTTAAAACCCCCCATTTATTATTAAATATGCTTAATGCACGTGTTAATGAAGTAGTTAAATAAGCTTCATTTATTTATGTTGCATTGAATGTCAATAACTTATTTATAGAACTCTTTTGTAAATGAAAAAGAAGATACGAGAAAATTCTCTGTTTACTTTAAGTGTTCTTTTATTTGATTGTTTTATAATACGTTATCAACACAAGCTTCTATAAGTTCATAGTGAAGTTCACGTCATTTCGACTTTATATAATTTGCCCGTATAACTCTTGTTAAACTATATATGGTATACGTATTTTCATAATTATTTTATTTTATTTTCTAGATGAAATATTTTCTTTGGGTAACATTTGCACATTTATTTTTACAACTCAAATCTAATAATGATAATTATATATACATGTTTTTTCTTCTTTTACTAAAAGAAATTTCAATTAATGTAATTTGTGTTATGTTATTATTATGACTATTCCTCTCTATGCCAATATTTGATATACATATTATTATTTAGCAATTTTGGTATATATTATTGAATTATTTTACGATTTAGAATGCTTATTATTTTACTAATATTTTTTAATTTTGATTCAAGTGATTATAATGTTAAATCTTGTCAAACTTGAATTTGCGGTCTTAAACATCTCATGCAAGAATTATTTGTTATGAGTGTTAGATGTTGAAATTCACCTAGATGCTAAAGGTCTAAGAAATACTATATTAGCAGATAAAGAAGCATCTAATCAAGACATGACAAAAGCAACGATTTTCATTCTTCATCATCTACATGAAGGATTAAAAGTGGATTATCTCACTATAAAAGACCCTATTAAGTTGTACAAAAATTTGAAAAAATGATTTGACCATCAGAAAACGGTGATACTCCCTAAAGCTTGTTATGATTGGATGCACTTACGGTTACAAGATTTTAAAACTGTAAGTGAATACAATTCAGAACTTTTCAAAATTAGTTCTCAACTAAAATTATGTGGAGAAAATATAACTGATGAGGACTTGTCAGAGAAAACATTTTCAACCTTTCATGCTAAAACATTTTCAACCTTTCATGCTACTAATTTGCTCTTGCAGCAGCAATACCGTGAAAAATGTTTTAAAAGGTATTCTGATTTGATTTCTTGTCTTTAGGTGGCTGAACAAAATAATGAGCTGTTGATGAAAAATCATAGAATTCGTCTCACTGGTTCTGCACCATTTCCGGAAGTGAATGTAACAGTACACAATAATTATGAAAATAGAAAATATAAAGGTCGTGGTCGTAGACTAGTGAGGGACGTGGTCGAGGATGTACTAGTAATCGTTATCATGGTGGTCATAACAATGATACTTCTAACCACCAGAAAAAGAATAACAATGAAAGAGAAGAAAGAAGTGGTTAAAATAATCCTTCAAAGATTGTTGAGAATATATGCTACCGATATAGTATGAAGGGGTATTGGTCACGTATCAGTCGTACATTTGAGCATTTAGTGAAAGTTTATCATGCATCCATTAAAAAGAAGAGAAAACATATGGAGATAAATTTTATATCCCAAAATGATGAAATGGAGGCAAAAGATGAAGACATTCACTATAATACTAACACTGACCATGCCTACGAGGGTAATAAGTTTAATGGCCTTAATAATATAACTCACCTAGATGTGACAGATTTCTTTGAGAATCATTAGAAAAATTGATGTTATTTTGACATTTTTATGTTGTTTTAAGTATGCTTTATTTTCTTGCATAAAGAATAATTTATATATTTAATAAAATTTTGCAATGTTTCTCATATTATATTTTATTTATTTTTATGAAGAATATGAATATTCATCAAAATTTCGATGGACCTAAAATCAATGGAGACATATGTGTAACACTCCCTACCCGTATTTGTTGCCGAAATAGGGTACGAGGCATTACCGGAGTTTACGAATTAAATTTTTTTTAACTTAATATAACCCTTTTATAGATATCTAACATTCCCTGCAATTTTAAATTGAGACCAATCCACATCAACCAATCCAATTCAACATATTTTCAAGATAGATTTATGCATATTTATAAGATAACCTCATCACATACCAAAACCAAGATTTGTTTGCCATACCAATGGTTGACCTTACATTCATTTCACATTAACATTTACTTTATTAGCTTATACATGCCATTGATTTCCAAAATAAAGTTTCTTTATATAACGAAATCTTGAGGTTGATAGTGTGATGTGTCTCCGACCGAATCCGACCTCCGAGCTCTTAACACTACAAAACAGGGGAAAAGAAAATAGGGTAAGCGCTTTGTACTTAGTAAGCTCATGTAACAAGAATTATACTTACCTAATATTTTCAATACAATACAATAAACATTCATACATCCATTCAATGCATTATTACCTTAACATGCACAAACTCAACATTCAAGTTAGTCCAATAATTTCCATGTATCAATAATATATACCATGATTGATGAACTCATCAATACCATGATTTCCATTCCCTTGTTATTTTTCCATATTTATCCCATTGAATTTCTAGGAATTTCGATGGATTTTCAGAGGTACACTTTTAGTGTAAAATTCCGAGTCTGTCAATTCATATTCATGTGCGCACATTTCCATTTCAGAGAGCACACTCCCGCGAACCTCCTCCTTACAGCGGGATTACCAGTACAGGCTAAATCCCCTGTAATATAAACTCATAGAGTATTGTTGGGATTATCAGTCCATGCTAAATCCCATGCAACAACAATTACTCTAATGAGCTTGGATCTGAATTACCAATCCATGCTAAATTCAGACCCTAATTCGATTACCCGTCGAAGCTAAATCCATTTTCCACATATTCTTCGGAAGGTCTATATCAGGATAGGATCACCTGTCCGGGCTATATCCTTTTTACCGTCAATTCTTTTTCAGAGATCCATCGAATTTTCCTTTCATTCAATCGGGATTTCTTCCCCTTTTTATTAAATATATCAATGTTTCATAAATTTTCATATAATAAACATTTAAATCATATTCACATCGATAACATACATTTCAAGCATTTAAGAATATAATTCAAGTTTTACCTCGATACTTGTTTGTATACAAAAATTAACTAATCCCAAACTTTTTCCTTTCCTCAATCTAGCTTCGTATTTGAATTTTTTGGATCTAAATAAATAAATTTAATCATCAATTTAATACATTTCATGTTCATATGTAACATTCTCTATAATTCCACTATTATTTATAGTTCATTCAAAGTTGTCTACTTGAGTTGTAGTCACTAAATTATTTATATCTCAAGCTACAGAATTCAAAATTAAAAACCGCTTGATGTTTCTGAAACTAGACTCTAATACCTTTCTACCATAAAATTTTAAGAATTTTTGGTTTAGCCAATAAGTACAGTAAAATTTTCAAACTTACCCCTGTTCTGCTTTCTGACAGCTTCTACCTTTCTTTGCTAAAAATTAATTATCTTTTAGTACAAAATTAGGATGATGTTTCCATTTGTTTCTATTGAAAATAGACTCATTAATAATTTAAACATGTAAATTTTAACCTCTAATTATTTTTATCCAATTTTTAATGATTTTTCAAATTCAAAACAGGGGAACCCAAATTCATTCTGACCTTGTCTCACAAAATTTATTATATCTCATGATTTATAATTCCATTGGTTACACCGTTTCTTCTATGAGAAACTAGACTTAATAAAATTTAATTCTATAATTTTTTCATCCTCTAATTCGATTTCAAAAATTTATGGTGATTTTTTAAAGTTAGTATATTGCTGCTATCCAAAACTATTTTAGTGCAAGATGTTGATTACCATTTTCCCCTAAGCTTTCAATAAATGATAATTTCGTCCCTACTCAATTAACCTCTCAATTGAGCTGATTTTTCTCAATTAAAATTTTATTCTATCACTTTAAACTACTTTATAACCTTTGGAAATCAAAATTTTAGCACTAGACTTTAATTCCAAACTTTTTCACAATTAGATCCTACAAATCAATTTCTATTGAAATTACCTAATAAAATCATCTCATAAACAAATTAAAGCTTCAATTTCATGCTATTTCATCACAAAATTACAGCACTCAATGATGGTGACTTTCAATTTCATCCATGAAATAAAAAACTAATGAATTTAGTGATAGGACCTAGTTGTAAAAGTCTTAAAAACACAAAAGTTATAAGAAAAAGGTAAGGATTAACTCACTTGGTGAAAAAATTATGAAATACCAGCTTGAATAAAATATGAATAAAATATGAAGAGAATTCTAAATATTCCAATTTGGTCCCATTTTTATTTTAGTAAATTTTGTTATTTTCCCATTTTGCCCTTATTTAACCAATTCTCCTGATTTTTCTCAGCTTATGCCACCAAAAATATCTCCTTTTGGACTTATTTTCAATTTATGTCCCTCTTCATTTAACAATTGAGCTATTTAATCATTCTAGTAACTTTTACATCCTTTTCAATTTAGTCATTTTCACTTAATTAACTACCCAAACGTAAAAATTTTATAACGAAATTTTAGTACCATATTACTAAAATTTCATAAATATTTATAAAAATATTTCCAACTCAGTTTTACGAGGTCGAGGTCTCGATACCTTATTTTTACTCAATTTCTTCAATAATTTCTTTTTTTAACTACTAAATCAGTAAAATTTTTCTATAGATATTTTCATACGGTTTCCTATCATATCAATATTCATACAAAAATATTAAAATAAATTTATCTTTAAATCAAATTTGTGGTTACGAAACTACTGTTCCGATAACCTTGAATTTAGGCCATTATAATGTGTCTTGCAAATAGTGCTACAATACATACAACACTCAAAGATAAAAAAAAATATTTTTCTCATTTGACAATAAGTAATGCCTATGTTAATACAATATTGGGTAGTTCAAAACTTATTGAAGGTTTTGGAAGAGCTATTATATTATTACCTAAAGGTACAAAATTTGTCATTGATGATGCTTTATATTCCACTAAGTCTCAAAGAAATTTATTGAGTTTTAAAGATATTCGTCTTAATGGATATCATATTGAGACTATGAATGAGAAAAATAGTGAATATCTATATATTAAAAATGTTGAATGTGGAAAGAAATATGATTTGGAAAAGTTACCTACTCTTTCATCAGGTTTATATTATACGCATATTAGTGCAATTGAGTCACATGTTACTACAAACCAGAAGTTTGTAGAACCATATACTTTTACTATTTGGCATGACTGGTTAGGCCATCCCAGATCTATTATGATGCGAAGAATCATCGAGAATTCAATTAAACACCCATTAAAGAACCAAAAGATTCTTGAACTCAAGGATTTATCTTGTGTTGCTTGTTCTCAAGGAAAATTGATTATTAGACCATCACCAATTAAAGTTGGAATTGAATCTCCCATATTTCTGAAACGTATTCAAGGTGATATATGTGTGCCCATTCATCCACCATGTGGACCATTTAGATATTTTATAGTATTGATAGATGCATCTAGTAGGTGGTTACACGTGTGTTTATTATCGACTCGCAACCTGACATTTGTGAGACTACTTGCTCAAATAATTCGATTAAAAGCACAATTTCCAGATTATGCAATCAAAACTATTCATCTTGATAATACTGGTGAGTTTACATCCCCAAGCTTTTAATGATTATTATATGTCAATTGGGATAAAAGTTGAACATCCTGTAGCTTATGTTCACATACAAAATGGTTTAACTGAATCGTTTATCAAACGCTTCCAACTAATAGCTTGGTCATTACTTATGAGAACAAAACTCCTTGTTACAACTTGGGGATATGCTAATTTGCATCTAGCATCACTTGTATGCTTAAGGCCAACAAGTTATAATAAGTACTCCCCATTACAATTGGCTTTTGGTCAGGAGTCAAATATTTCCCATCTTAGAATTTTTGGATGTGCAATATATGTTCCAATTACTTCACCACAATGCAAAAAAATGGGTTATCGAGCAAGGTTGGGAATATATGTTGGTTATGAATATCCTTCTATAATTAAATATGTTGAACCGTTAACTGGAGATTTATTTACTGCACGATTTATTGATTGTCATTTTGATGAAACAACATTCCCAACATTAGGGGGAGAGATAATACAACTGGTAAAAGAAATTATATGGAACAGATCATTATTATCTCAATTAGATACTCGTACAGGTCAATATGTACAAGAAGTTCAAAGAATCATACATTTGCAAAACATCGTCGATCAACTGCCAGATTCATTTACTGACCTAAAGAGAAATACAAAATCTCACATACCAGCTGAAAATGTAATGACCCAAAATTTACAGGTATCGAAAAAGTGAGCTTTTGGATCTTCGATTCTAAAAATTAGATTCGTAAATATTTATTAGAAATATTTACGAAGTTAAGTAGTATGATTAATTAGATTTTAATGAAGTGAATTAGTTTGAATTAAGGTTAATTAGGTATAAGGATTAAATTGAATAAAGTGTGAAAGTTTAATTATAAACTATAGAAAAGTCAAGGGACTAAATTAGCAAATAAGCCTTATGTGACAAGTGTGTGGTAAGTATAAATACATGTGTATTATTTTAATTGGTACAAATGTATGTATATATATGTATCTGCTTATTATTTAAGAAATAATAATTATAATTTAAAATATAATATAATAATTAAAAGTAAATAAAATAAAACAAAAAAAAAGAAAAAAAGGAACAGAGAATGAAAACAAAATAGAAAGGAAAGAAAAAGAAAAGGGAAAATTAGGGTTTTAAAGTTTGAAGCTTATTTGGTAAGTCAATTTAGTCCATTTTCTTGTAATTTTAATGTTTTTGGAATCCTAGAACAAAGTCCTACTTGAATTATGTTAAAATTTAGAAAGTTATTAAATTTTTAAATGTTGATTAAGTTGAATAAATGAAAGAATTAAATGTTAAATTGATATGAATTCAAGTTAAAAGTGGGAGAATGATTGAATTGTAAAAGAAAATATAAGTTTTGTTATAGTACGGACTAAATTGACTAAATTGTAGAATTAGTGTTTTATGGAGGAAGTCAAATGTTAAAACTTGTTAAAGATGAGTTAGAATGAAAATATGAGATTGGTTTTGAAGAAAAAGAATGGTTATGGTGGAAGGACTAAATTGGAATTTATGTAAAAGTTACATGGAAAATAGAAGAGTGTGTTATTAAATGATATGTATTGATGATTTTAAATGTTAATTTCTCGTAGCTAACGTAGTGCCAAAAACATCATCAAAAAAGGGAAAAGAGAAAGTGGACGAAGAGTAACTCAAGAATTACGGTTTATATTTCTATAAACCGAGCTTAATAAATGTTTAATGTATTTATTATTTAAATTGTATGAAAAATGAGAATGAGGTAAGTATTGTCATCTTACTGTACTATTTGAAATGTGAATATTTAAATTAAAAAGAAATTGAATTCCCTATTAACAGTGTTGGGCTAGTCGGATATAGTTGGCATACCATAGGATTGGAAGTACATAGGGATATTCCGACTTTGTGTCGATGAGACACTATAAGTGTCGTCTTACTGTTACTGTTCCGAATTCATTCCAAAGAGGTACTCCGTACCTGACTGTTACTGTTATTGTTACCCTTACGGTGTATTCTGGCTTCGACCGATGAAACACTGTATACTATCTCGGAGTGTGGGTTGGATCCGTGTATCCATCCATGTCCGAGTCATGTTAATAGGGGTAAAATTACTGCTCCAAAGACTGAATGATACTGACTGAATTGAATATCTTACTGTTTTCGATTTTAATGATAATGTTATTACGAAATGAAGGCAATCAATTGTATGTTTATGATGTGATTATCTATTGAATTCCATGGTTTAAGTAAAAATGCATAATTAAGTATTGGTTTATAGAAATACCACTGAGTGTATACTCAGCGTACGGTTTGTTTTCCGTACGCAGGATTAGGTACAAAAGAAAGTTAAGGACTCAGCATCCAAGCCAATCCCAGACATCAAAGTGGTGAAGTACCTTTCTTGTTGGTAAAATGACATGTACCTAGGTTATTAAGTTGTTGTTTATACATAATAGTAAATGGTATTAAAGATGTTGGACTATGATATGGAATATGTATGTTTGAAGTTAAATCTAAGTATGTTTAATTGTTGTGATGGTCTAGTATATTTGACATAAATTGTGGTACCAATGAGGGTACATTAGTTGGTTGATTTACTGTTGAAAGATTAGAAAATTTGTTAGCTTGAAGCTTAAGTTTTGCAGGGTTGGTAAGTTTGTGATAAAAGGCTCATTTTGAGTCTACACGGCCTAGCACATGGGCATGTGATCAGACCGTCTGAGACACACGGCTTGCACACGAGTATGTTGATAGGTCGTGTGTCCCCTACACCTAAACTTTGTAATACAGAATACCACACGGGCTAAGCACACGGGCGTGTGATTTGACCGTGTGAAATTAGCTTATTTATAAGTAATAAGTCAGTGTTGTACACAGGTAAACAACACGAGCGTGCTAAGTAGACATAGGCGTGTCCCCTAGACCACACGGGCATGTGGTACTGTTCATAGGGAGAAACTTTGAAATTTCCCGAAAAATTTTCTAAGCTTCTGATCGAGCCCCGGTTTGTTTAAAAGATACTTATTAAGTACCGTGAGCCCATTAAGGGTATATTATGATGTATTTAATGTACAATATTGCATTGTTTTACGTGTAAATGTACTGTAATGACCGGCAATACTCCGTAATCTTGTTTCAGCGACGGGATGGGGTTAGGGGGTGCTACAAAAAATACTCCAATACGAATTGATATCCCAATAGGGCAAATTGTTAGTGTAAAAGAAAGTAATCCAAGCTTGAAGCGTGGAAGGCCAACCGGTTCCAAAGATAAAAATCATAGTAAAAAGAAATGAATAATTATTTAAGATGGTAATATTGTATAGGCAAGTGCCCAAGAAGAGGCCAAAGATATAACTAATCAAAAAACCCCAGAGAGGTTTAAGTACCTGAAAATGGTGATAACAAAGAGATCTCAATAAGTTATGTTACTTCAGGAAAAAGATGGAATCGAAAAAATATAATTGTCGACAACAATTTTGCTTATAATGTTGCTACTGAAATAGAAAAAGAAAATGAAGATCTTGAGCCTAAATCTATTGAGGAATGTAGAAATAGAAAAGATTGGCCGAAATAGAAAGACGCAATTCAAGCAGAATTAAATTCACTTTCTAAACGTGAGGTTTTTGGACCTATAGTTCAAACACCTAAAAATGTAAAGTCGGTAGGATATAAATGTATATTTGTGTTAAAACGAAATGAGAAAAATGAAGTCGTAACATATAAAGAACGACTTGTAGCACAAAAATTTGCGCAAAGGCCCGACATTGATTATGAAGAGACATATTCTGCTGTAGTGGATGCAATCACGTTTAGATACCTTATTAGTCTGGCATACGTAAAAAACCTGACATGCATCTAATGGATGTTGTTACAGCCTATTTGTATGGTACACTTGATAGTGAAATTTATATGAAAATCCCAGAAGGATTTAAAATCCCTAAAGGATATAATGTTTCCTGAAAAAATTGCTCAATCAAATTAAAGAAAAGTTATATGGATTAAAACAATCTGGACGTATGTGGTACAATTTCTTAGTGAATATTTGTTAAAAGAAGGTTATAAAAACAATCCAATCTGCCCATGTGTTTTTATAAAAATGTCTGGATCAAACTTTGTGATAATTGCTATTTATGTTGATGAGCTAAATATTATTGGAACTCTTGAAGAGCTTCAAAATGCAGTAAATTATTTAAAGAAAGAATTTGAGATGAAAGATCTTGGAAAAACAAAGTTTTGTCTTGCCCTATAGATCGAGCATTTAAAAGATGAAATTCATGTCCATCAATCAACTTATACGAAAAAGATCTTAACGAAATTTTATATGGATAAAGCACATCCATTGAGTACCCCGATGGTTGTACGATCGTTAGATGTGAATAAAGATAAATTTCGTCCTTGTGAGAATGATGAAGAGTTTCTTGGTCTTGAAGTACCATATCTAAGTGCCATAGGAGCATTGATGTATCTTGCAAACAACACAAGACCTGATATAGCTTTTGTTGTAAACTTGTTTGTAAGATTTAGTTCATCTCCAACACGTAGATGTTGGAATGAAATTAAACATGTATTTAGATATCTCAGAGGGACAATTAATATGGGGTTATTTTATTCAAATGATTCAAAATCCCTATTAGTTGGCTATGTTGATGCTGGATATTTATCGAATCCACATAAAGGTCGATCTCAAATGGGATATTTATTTACATGTAGAGGTACTGCCATATCATGGCGTTCGATAAAGTAGACATTACCTGCTGTCTCTTAAAATCATGTTGAAATAATTGCAATGCATGAGGCAAGATGAGAGTTTGTTTGGCTAAGGTTATTAACTCAACATATCTAGAAGATATGTAATTTGCCTTTACAGGAAAAGATGTCAACTATCTTATACGAAGATAATGCAGTATGTATAGATGGTTATATCAAAGATGACAGAATGAAACATATTTCACCAAAATTATTCTTCATTCATGATCTTGAGATGAAATGTGACATTGAAAGTTCAACAAATTCGTTCTAGTGATAATTTAGCAGATCTTTTTACTAAGGCATTGTCAACTTCAACGTTTGAAAGACTACTACTTAAGATTGGAATACGTCAACTGAAAGCTGTAATGTGATATTGTCATTAGGGGAAGTCAAAAACATGTTGTACTCTTTTCCTTTAATCAATGTTTTGTCCCATTGGGTTTTCCTGGTAAATGTTTTTAACGAGACAACTTGTAATAGGAGATTGTGTACCTTTTTTCCTTCATTAGGTTTTTATCCCACAGGGTTTTTCCCTAATAAAGGTTTTAATGAGACACATTTTTATTTAAAAGACATCCAAGGGAGAGTGTTGTAAATACATTAAATGGATGTTTATAACCTTTAAACATTTATGAAAGTAATGAGTTAAACCCCCTCCCCCCAATTTATTATTAAAGATGCTTAATGTACGTGTTAATGAAACAGTTAAATAAGCTTCATTTATTTATGTTGCATTGAATGTCAATGGCTTATATTTAGAACTCTTTAATAAATGAAAATAAGATACGAGAAAATTATTTGTTTACTTTAAGTGTTCTTTTATTTGGTTATTTTATGACAGATCACAACTTTTTCTTATATTCTATACTTAGAGTTCTATTAAAATAATAATTATTTTATTTTATAATTAGCAAAATTTTGTTTTCATCAAACTTTTTTTAAATAATAATTGTAAACTAAATTATAATTATTTTTAAATTTGTAATTATTATAATTTCATTAAACTATCCCAATATTTAATAAATTATATTATTTTTAAATGAATAATTATCACAACTTCTATTTTAGGTCAACTTTTTAACTAAATATTATAATTATTTTTAAATTTCAATTTAGTAATATGACGGAAAATAAAAAGTTATTCTTATCAGTTCAAAAGTTTCTCTAAACTCGTGTTTATATATATATACATACATTAGACTCTTATTTTTAATATTAATATATTAAGAAGTAAATACATTATCTTAAAAATAAATTGATAAATCATAATTTATGAAAAATTATTGTATCATCAACCATAATTTATAAATCATAATTAATATATTAATAAATAAATATTTAGAGTAAATATAATAATTATAATTTTAAAGTATGAAAAATATTGTTTCACTTTTAAGAAAAAAAGAGAGAGGAGATTTTTGTTTTCATTAGACTTAAATTTCATTGGAAAAAAAGAAGAAGATAAAATTGATTAAAATAAAAAAGATAAATTAATTTAAAATTTTACATTTCATCAATAATTTGAGATAACCTAAGGAATAAATGATATTAAAAATATATCCTATATTTTGACATCTTGACACTATTTGAAAATGTGAAATTATAAGATGTGGGAATGCTTCGAATCTAAACAAATTATTCTTAATTCAAATTGTGAGAGGGTGTAATTTTACATAATATGAATCAAATACACCCTTATAATTTTGTTCCATGATGACTGGCATTTCTAATAATGATAATAATAATAATAATAATAATAATAATAATAATAATAATAATTTTACATAATATGAATCAAATACACCCTTATAATTTTGTTCCATGATGACTGGCATTTCTAATAATAATAATAATAATAATAATAATAATAATAATAATAATCTATACTTTTTATATAAAAGAAAATTATTTTTCTCAATATAAAAGGCCCTAATATATATAGGGTAAACTAGAAAAATAGTCATTTTTATTTGTCTTAGATTACATTTTAGTCACTTATGTTTGAAATGTTACATTTTAGACACTTACATTATCGTTTTGTTACGAAGTGCTCACTCTACCGTTAAAATTCGTTACCTCCGTGACGACAGTCCTATGTAGCAGTCCAAATGAGTTTTAAATGCCAACTTAGATGTCTATTTGCTGGGACGAAATTAGGTTTTTAAAACCCGTTTGGACTACCACGTAGGACCGCTGTTAGGGAGGTAACAGAGATTAACGATAGAGTGACTATTTCATAGCAAAACGATAACGTAAGTGACTAAAACATAACATTTCAAACATAAATGACTAAAATATAATATGAGGCAAACAAAAATGACTATTTTTGTAGTTTACCCTGAAAGTTATGAAAAATATGATGAAATGTTAGTTTTTTAAAATATTTTAATTAACATGTATTGATACATGGTATTAATAGAGATGGAGAAGGAGGAGAGGGGGCGATGTCGAAGGTCGGTTCACCCATTCTAGGATTGAGAGTTGGACAAGTAGAGGGGTTTGGGCAAATGTGATAGATGATTTAGTGTAATAGGGTTGAAAGTGGAGGAGTCCCCCTATAACATTGATACATTTGGGTATTTATAGGTTAGTAAGTATTATTACCCAACTACGCCACTCATTGAGCCATGGATAACCCAATGAAAGGTCCAACTGGGTTCAAATTAAGGTAGGGATATAATAATAGTCTCCCTAGTTGAGAGGTAGGTTATAAAGTGACCTTGCCTCGAGACCATCTGCAAGTTACCCTTGCAGGTGGTAGCTGTTGCAAATAAAGTAGCGGGGTGGAGGATACAATTTATTGGTCGGATGACATGGGAATATACGATTCCTTGTGAGGCCATTGAAATTCATTCGTACCCTTAATAATGCGTTGATGGATGGTGTTTCTATTCGAGTGGTGAGTTGTCAAATAGAGGGTTCGAATTTATACAATGGAGATGTGTTGTATGTATATCGTGGATGTGATTATTGGATATGTAAAATAGAGGAGGTTCAAGCCATTCATTGACAATGTAAAATGTAAGATATGCAACCCATTCATTGGTAATATGAAACATAAGAAATGAGTTTTTATGAGTAATATTTGAGTAAGTACTTACGAAAGGTGGTATTATAATGTTGATCTGAAAATAATTGTTGATTTAGAGAGATAAAATGTGTAACACTCCTAACCTATATCCGTTGTCAAATTGGGGTTACGAGGAATTACCTAAAAAGATACAACTTTCATACAATCACATAATCACTCAGATCATATTTGAAGGCATACATTTGTAACTTCAGTTTTACAATTCTTGAATCATGACTCATAAGCTTATAACATAAACTGCATTAACATATCTTCCAAAGAAATCAATATTAGTTCTATTACTATAGCTTTATGCGCATAATACATAAAAACATGAACCATTTTGCATGCCTAATATCTAAGTCATTATATTAAATTATTAAGCCAAAAGACAAGTAAAATCTTTACAAAAACATAACCAAACACACCCAATTCATACGACCACAAAATGAATTATGGTATTCTCATTCTTTTATAATATACTTAATCATCAGTACACAAAGCACAAAACAATTTTATTAAATTCGCATATAACCATTTTGTTATCTTATAGCATGAATTACTACTCATATGGTCAATTTCAATGCAATAGTTGAATATTAAAACATGCTAAATACATATGCTTTATTCAATGTCTACTTTCATTTTACTCTATTACTTTACACTCATGTAACATTTCATATAACCAAAACAATATGTCAATCATAATTTGCATTTCACATCAAACACATCACAAATATGTATATATACATATAACATAGCAAACACTTGTCTAATGCTATAAAGTATCAAAGCCGAATCTAAACATGTTAATATCACCTTTCTTGCAATGTATCAAAGGTCATACAAAAGACCAATTCATTGAATACAAATTCGGTTATGTGCACACACACACACACACACACACACACACACACACACACACACACACACACACACACACATATACACACACACACACACACATATATATAGCCAAAATTTATATTCAATTCATAATGTACCATTTATTCAACTTAAATACTTGCATTTCCAACCTAAATGACCGTTCCATAATCAATAACTTATTTTGCATTTTTACCTACTCAATTAACCACATATCTATGACAAATCAATAAACAATTACCACATTTCACATAATAATCCATTTTCAATCTCAATTGCCGAATACATCCATCCATGATATCAAGCATATCTCACACATATCATATATCATCAAAATACACATTACCTTTGAACATGATCAAGCTACAACCATTCATTAACCATATTACTCAACCATATATCCAACCATAATTTCACCTATATGCCATAACCGAATATACTTTAATACCAAATCACATAATAACACATTAACAAAGCATATCAACAAAGTTCACATATATTTATCTATGTAAAAACCATAGCCGAATCACTAAAACCACAACCAAACATAACCATAATTTGATCAAACCTTGAAACCGAACTTAACAAAATAAACAAGCCATTTTCGCATGACTTATATATATATACACATACCAAAATCAAACATATCCAAATATAATCTAGCCTATACATGCCATAGGTTCAAAATTCAGCTTATAAAAATACCGAAAGCAGTTGATAGTGTGTTAGACTTTGCTGACGATCCTCGATCTCGTAACTAGTCTCCAAAATCTATAAAACAGAGGCAAACATACACACACAGTAAGCTATCATAGCTTAGTAAGTCATAAGCAAATAAATAACTAAATTATACATGTCTTATACAGAATTTCACATTTCATTAAAATATCATTTGCATTTAATTATCATATAATCGAATGCACAATTAACCTTTAGTGTAAACATGTATTTCACACTTTTATTATTTCATACATATATCATTAGGCCGAAACAACCTATACTCAATCAAATACACATAGTCAAGATTGTATCTCATGAATCATCTCATGTATATTTATAATTTGTAGTCATAAGGCTGAATATAACCATTCATATATGTTTGCACATAGATCACAAATATGATATCACTTATACATAATATTTTCCCGAATATACTTTTCATATACACATATATCTTCATTTGCATCATATATAATTTGTATCACATACCAAATAGTCAACATACCTTATTTTCAAATAGGCAATTTAACTATCACATACCTGATCACTTTAGCTCGATTACACATTCGATCATAACTTATCATTGCCTGTTGAACCATTCAGAATTGAATAGGATACTAAGATAATCACACATATCGTGCAATGCCAATGTCCCAGACGTGGTCTTACATGTAATCACATATCGATGCCACTATCCCAGACAGGGTCTTACACGAATCAAATACGATGTCGATGTCCGAGATATGGTCTTACACGTAATCACATATCGATGCCATTGTCCCAGACAGGGTCTTACATGAGAACACATATGAGAAATCCTATGTCATGACATATGTATCCTAACTATTCCTAAGGTTCTTATGGGGCTTTTGGACGTCGTAACTCGGTCGAATCGAATTCGTAAACATAGCTCCCAAGCATATTCATATTTGGCTACCACATATATACTTTCACATAGTTCATTTCAGCATATAAAACTCGTATTTATTTAAAATTAACAACATCTATTTGCTTATAAACTTACCTCAGACAATGATAATCGAAACGGGACGATTATTCGACAACTTTGGTTTTCCCTCGATCCAAATATGATTTCTTTAGTTCTTGATCTAAACATATTCAAATTAAACTCATTCAAATATAATTCCATTCAATTTAGTCCAAAAACACATAAATAAGAAAATTACCATTTTGCCCCTAGCATTTTACACTTTTTACAATTTAGTCCAAATTACACAAAACAAAAACATGCAAAATTTGCACACACCATGCTTAGGCCAATGTTACCCATGCTCATAAAAGTCCATACATTTCATTTATTTCATATTTTAGTCCCTCAATTTATTATTTTTGCAATTTAGCCCTAATTACTCAAATTCATCAAAAATTCCAATACAAAATATATTAATCCAAAACATATCTTTCATAATTCATCATCTAACATCACAAATCTCAATTATTCATCAATGGAATGACTCAAAATATTCATCAAAATCAGAAATTCAAGCATGGGCTTTGTACATTACACTGCAACGATCTCAAAAACGTAAAAATTATAAAAAATCGAGCTAGTTACATACCTTAATCAAGCAAAACCTTGGCCGAAACTTTGAAAACCTTATTTCTTTCTCTTTTCTTTAACATTCAGTCATGCAAATAAAAGATGAATGTATGATATTTTATTATATGTTTTATTATGTTAACATATTTACCATTTTACATTTTTAACCTTTATTAATTAATATGTAACCATTATAAAATAAGGTCACAACCGTCCATCACCTTTAACTATGGTAACCACAATTCAGCCATTACAAATTAAACCATCAATTTTTTGTTTTACGCGATTAAGCCCTTTTATTAAATCGGGCACTCAAACGATAAAATTTTCGAATGAAATTTTCACACACATAAATTCACACATAATAAACACAAAAAATAATTTTAAAATATTTTTCTGACTCGGATTCGTGCTCCCAAAACCACCATTCCGAATAGGGACTAAATCGAGCTATTACAAAGTGCATGTGCTCGTAGTTATAAAATTTATTCATTAACCTAACTTTTAATTTTATGAATAAGATATGCCTCACCTCTACCAAGAGTCTGAAAGGGCCCAAATGTTGAAGATATACCTCACCTCGACTGAGAGCCTGAAGGGCTAGCCGGAAGGGCTCGAATATTGGAGATATGCCTTACTTTTGCTAAGAACGCAAAGGGTTCATAGAGGGGTTCGAATGTTGGAGATATGCCTCATCTCCATTGAGAGCCCGAAGGGTTCATAGAGGGGCCCAAATGTAGGTCTATCGTACTACTGTAGGCTATTGCAACTCAAAATTATGTAGAGAATAGTGAATGTCTTACTTCCAAATATACATGGGAGGCTTACAATAAGTAATAAAGTAACCCTACTTCTAATCGTATAGAGGGAGGCTTATGAAAGGTAATAAAGTAGCTTTGCTCCCAAACACATGGGGGGAGGCTTATGAAAAGTAATAATATAACCCTATTCCTAGAAGCAAGAGGTAAGACTTATAAAAAGTAATAAAGTGACCTTGCTCCTAAACGTATAGAGGGCTTATGAAAAGTGATAATGTGACGTTACTCCCAGATGTATAAGGAGAGACTTACAGAAGGTAATAAAATAACCCTATTCCTAGATACATGGAGGAAGGCTTATGGAAAGTAATAAAGTGACCCTATTCTCTAACGCATGGGAGAGGCTTATGGAAAGTAATAAAGTGACCCTACTCCCAAACGCATGGATGGAGGCTTACGGAAAGTAAGAAGGTCTTGCTTCAAGACGCATGAGGGAGTCTTACGATAAAAGTCACAGATTAATCACACTATTGTGGCTTTCGCAATTCAGAATTACGTGGAGAGTACGATTCTACTACGTTAAATCACATCAACCAAGTCTACTCAACTTGAATTTACATAATGAAAATCGTATCGAATAATAGCTTTCAACCAAGCCTACTTGACTTGGACTTACGTGATGAAAACTATGTCAAATCACTACCATCGGCCAATGTTAGAATTAAGTGACCCAAATTCTTATTTAAATAAAATACGATGGAAAATAAAATAAAAGTAAAATCCATATAGAACTAGACTTCTTTTATTTTATTTTAGAATAAGGTTTTTTAAACCTTATTAAACTTCATCTATTTTATATTGATTAGGATAGGGTGTTTCAATCCTACTAGAATATGGCTTTACAAGCCTATAAATAGACATAGTCTATTCCCCTTGTATTGATTCAAATTTTTCGACATAGTGAATTTTCTTCTCCTCTGCCCGTGGGTTTTTCCCGAAAGGGTTTCCACGTAAAATTTGTGTGTTCTTTATTTTATTTATTTATTCTATTTTTATTTTTTTCACAAATTGGTATCCGAGCTTCCGGGTTATTCATCTCGATCACGGTAATGGCGTCTTTGAAGTATGAAATTTCGCTGTTGGATCGCAACACCAGATTTGCTTTGTGGCAAATTAAGATGCAAGTAGTTCTTGCATAGATGGATCTGGACGATGCCCTGCTAGGGATAGATAAGATGCCTTCGACATTAATGATGAAGAGAAGAAGCGTAAGGATCGAAAGGCATTAACACAATTACATCCGCATTTGTCCAACGAAATTTTTGCAGGATGTGATGAAAGAAAATCGCCATTGCATTATGGAAGAGGCTAGAACAAATATGTATGTCGAAAACTCTAACAAGCAAGTTGCATATAAAGCGGCGTCTTTATGCTCATCGTTTGGAGGAAGGTGCGTCAGATACACGAACACTTAACAGTGTTTAAAGAAATTCTCTCAAACTTGGAGGCCATGGAGGTTCGGTGATGATAAGGAAGATCTAGGGTTGATTCTACTTTGTTCGTTGTTCCGTCTTATTCAACCTTTAGAGACACGATTTTATATAGCCGCGAGTCTCTCACAGTTGATGAGGTTTATGATTCTTTAACCTCGTATGATAAGATAAAGCATCTTGTGGTTAAACCCGACTCTCAGGGAGAGGGTCTCATTGTTCGTGGGAGACAAGATCGGAATGCTGATGATGATCGTGGTAGGACACAGGAACGGAATCCTCGTGGTAAGTCTAAGGGTAGATCGAAGTCTTCAAACATAGGTAAAACTTGTAACTTCTGCAAGAAGAAAGGGCACATTAAATCTGAGTCCTATAAGCTACAAAATATGATTAAAAGGGAGGCTGCGAATCAAAAGGGAAAACAACCAGAAAATTCCGGTGAAGCTGATGTTGTAGAAGACTACAGCTATGGTGAACTTCTAGTCGCTTCTGTCAATGATTCTAAAGTAAGCGAGGAGTGGATACTTGATTCAGGCTGCACCTTCCATATGAGTCCCAATCGGGATTGGTTTACAACTTACGTAAACGATTAATCCCGAAGGTGTTGTTTTGATGGGAAATAATGCTTTGTGTAAAATTGCAGGTGTTGGAACAATTAAAGTTAAGATGTTTGATGGAGTTGTCGAACACTTAGTGACGCACGGCATGTTCCAGTAATTGAAAAGAAATTTAATTTCGTTGAGTGCTCTTGATTCAAAAAGGCATGAGATACACAAATTTGAAAGTAGGGTTTTAAAGATTTCCAAAGGGTCCCTTGTTGTGATGAAAGGAGGACAGAGAAAGATTGCCAAGTTATATGTTTTGCGGTGTGTTCTTCATCATTATGGTGATGCAAATTGCCGCTTCCTCTTCCTTATCGGATGATGATATTACTAAACTTTGGCATATGCGCCTAGGGCATATGAGTGAGAATGGCATGGCAGAATTGAGCAAAAGAGGACTTCTTAATGGGCAAGGAATTTGCAAACTGAATTTCTGTGAGCATTGTGTTTTGGGGAAACAAAAGAGAGTTCGATTCACTAGAGGAATCCATAACACGAAGGGAACATTGAAGTATATTCATTCTGACCTGTGGGGGCCATCTAGAGTGCCTTCCAAAGGTGGAGCTAATTATATGCTAACCTTTATTGATGATTTTTCCAGAAAAGTTTGGGCGTTCTTCCTGAAGCAGAAAAGTGATGTGTTTTCCGCATTTAAGTCTTGGAAAATTATGATTGAAAAACAGACGGAAAAATAGATAAAATACCTCGCATGCAGACAATGGCTTAGAGTTTTCATTCGATGAGTTTAATAGATTGTGCAAGTCAGAAGGAATCATGAGACACTTGACAGTTCGTCATACTCCACAACAAAACGGCGTTGCAGAACGAATGAACAGAATGATCATGGAGAAGGTTCGATGTATGTTGTCAAATGCCAACTTACCGAAGTCATTTTGGGCGTAAGCAGCGGCGTTCATTGCATGTTTTTGATCAACCGATCTCCATCCGTTCCCATTGAGAAAAAGACTCCACAAGAGGTATGGTCCGCAATCCGCTAATTATTCCGATTTAAAGATCTTTGGGTGTCCCTGCATATGCTCATGTTGATAATGGAAAATTGGAACCGAGATCCATTAAATGTGTTTTTCTTGGTTATAAAGTGGTGTAAAAGGGTATAAGTTATGGTGTCCTGAAAATAGAAAAGTTGTGATTAGTAGAGATGTTGTTTTTGATGAAACTCACTGCTATGCTACCTAACTTATCTCTTAAAGACTCTTCTAATAAAGAAAATCAAAAACAAGTAGAACATCGATTAATACAGAGTCAACTCCTCAAGCCAAGACAAAAATTGAGAATAGAGTTGCTTCTTCACCACAATACTCTATCGCCAAAAGCAGAACTAGAAGAGAAATTAAACCTCCAAAGAAATATACCGAGGGTGATCTAGTTGCTTATACTTTGAATGTGGTGAAGATATAGATGCGAATCAAGAGCCATCTAATTATTCTCGAGGCGATTAGCGTGAAGGCTCGAGAAAAGTGGATGTTTGCTATGCAAGAAGAGATGGAATCACTCCACAAAAAGCAGAACATGGGACCTTGTGAAACTTCCTAAAGGTAAAAAGGTCATTCGTTGTAAATGGGTATTTAAAAAGAAAGAAGGGACTCAGGAGTTGAAGAACCCGGATATAAAGCAAGGCTTGTTGCAAAGGGTTACTGATCAAATTCTAGGAGTGGACTTCATGATGTGTTCTCCCGGTTGTTAAGCATAGTTCGATTCGAGCTTTGCTTGGTATTGTGGCCATGCATGATTTGGAGCTTGAGCGGTTAGATGTAAAAGCGCATTTTTGCATGGAGAACTTGATGAGGATATTTACATGCAACAACTGGAAGGTTTTCTGATTTGAAAAAGAGAACTATGTTTGCTTCTTTGAAAAAGTCCCTTTACTGATTTGAAACAATCACCAAGACAAAGTGGTATAAGAGGTTTGATTCCTTTATGACTTCTCATGATTTCAAAAGAAGTAGTTTTGTGATTGTGTTTACTTTAAGAAAAATAGTGATGGTTCTTTTTGTGTATCTACTTCTTTATGTTGATGACATGTTGATAGCAAAGAAAAGATAAAGAAGAGATAAGAAAGGTCAAAGCCCAACTAAGTAAAGAATTTGAGATGAAAGATTTAGGACCAAACAAAGAAGATACTTGGTATGGAGATTCTCAGAGATAGAAAATCAAGTAAATTGTACCTAAGTCGGAAGGGGTACATTGAGAAAGTTCTTTGCGAGGTTCAATATGCAGAGTGCTAAGCTCTGTTAGTACTCCTTTAGCAGCCCATTTCGGACTTTCATCGGTTTTGTCTCCACAATCGGATGATGAGATTGAGTACATGTCACATGTTCCATACTCTAGTGCAAGTGGGATCTCTCATGTATGCTATGGTTTGTTCACGCCCAGATTTATCATATGCACGATCGAAGATGATTAGCGGATACATGGCAAATCTCGATAAAGAAGATTGGAAAGCGATTCGATGGATTTTAAGATACTTACGAGGCACTCACCGATGTTTGCTTACAGTTTGGAAGAACTAAAGATGGAGTCATAGGGTATGTTGATGCTGATTTTCTTTGGAGACCTTGATAGAAGAAGATCTCTCACGAGTTACGTCTTTACAATCGGAGGTTGTGCAATTAGTTGGAAAGCCACTTTGCAAACTACATCGCTTTGTCTACCATGAAAGCCGAGTACATGACGACATCGAGGCTTGTAAAGAAGCTATTTGGTTGAAGGGACTATTTAGTGAACTCAATGAAGACCTTCAAATCAAGATGATTTTGTGACAATGAGTGCTATATTTCTTACAAAAGATCAAATGTTTCATGAGAGAACAAAACACATTAATGTTCGGTATCATTTTGTTCATGATATTATTGCTCGTGGTGATATTGTTGTGAGCAAAATTAGTACTCATGAAAATCCTGCAGATATGATGACTAAGTCACTTCCTATAACCAAGTTTGAGCATTGCTTAGACTTGGTTGGTGTTCATTGTTGAAGTTAAACCCTTAAGGGGTTTTATGGAAGAGGTGGAGAACTTGTTTATTGAAAGTTCGCGATGAAGAACTTGTTCATTGAGAATTTGTGTCAAGGTGGAGATTGTTAGAATTAAGTGACCCAAATTCTTATTTAAATAAAATACGATGAAAAATAAAATAAAAGTAAAATCCATATAGAACTAGACTTCTTTTATTTTATTTTAGAATAAGGTTTTTTAAACCTTATTAAACTTCATCTATTTTATATTGATTAGGATAGGGTGTTTCAATCCTACTAGAATATGGCTTTACAAGCCTATAAATAGACATAGTCTATTCTTCTTGTATTGATCCAAATTTTTCGACATAGTGAATTTTCTTCTCCTCTGCCCGTGGTTTTTTCCCGAAAGGGTTTCCACGTAAAATTTGTGTGTTCTTTATTTTATTTATTTTATTCTATTTTTATTTTTTTTCACAGCCAAGATTACTCGACCCGAATTTATGTAATGAATGTTTGTTGAGCTCTCCTATAATACAAAGAACCTCATTATACAACCTTTAGATGTGTGAGTGGACATATTATGTATGTCTAACAGTTCAATTCATCTTGACAAACATCTCTTCCAGGTATTTCGTCGAACAACCATACCTTTTTTTATTCAATAATTTTCCCAACATTCATATAAAAATTTATCGAAATAATTCAAATAAAGACATGTGGCTTAAACCCATGTTTCCAAACATGGCCTTGAACACTTTTTCCAAAACCAAATTCAAAAACCTAACAACAAGCCTTTATTAACGAAGAAAATGTGACACTCATGGACCAAAATCCAAGTCTGAGCACATCTTTGTAATTATCTAATAGTAAGTTGTGATGGGAGAATGACCATGAGCAAGACCTTTAATTAATGCATTATAGACAAAACATTGGGTTTTTCTACATATCAACACCATATGCACTAATTATTATATTGTATGCCACATGACAACACCAAAGACTCCATAATTTCAACACACAAAAAACCACTTTCTCCAACCATCCTAAGAATTGAAGTCTGTGCACCAGGCAACCTTCTTTCTTTATTCGATGTTCTAACTCGACTTAACAAGGCATTCTCGAATAAAGATTCAAAAGAAAGAGTGGTGTCAAAGAAGGCTGGTTCACCCACTCTAGGGTTAGGGGTCAAACAGGTAAAGGGACTCAAGTGGAGGTGGTAGAGGGTTTAGTGTATTAAGGTTGAGAGTGGATGAGGTCCCTCACAATGTTGATACCTTTGGCTATTTATAGGTAAGTGAGGGTTCAAACCCAACTATGCCACTCAATGGGCCCTGAGTGGCCAATTGAAGGGTCTAATTAGGTCTAAATTGAGGTAGGTATATAACAACATGTGTTAGGATATCAAGTTATGGAGAACTTGTTAAGTTGTTGTTAGACTTGTGCTAACAAAGACAACAACAACAAATCCATAAATCTTTTAGCAGTTTTTAACAACCTTTTATTTTTAAACTATTATTGTCAAACACAACAAAAACATGTAGGTATCAGATATTAAAGTAAAGATAGAAGGACTTATCTTTTACAAGATAAATTGGAGCATGACAAACAGTCTTTAAGATAAATTTAGGAGGGTTCATGCAAAAATATTAGGCTTGAAAAGTAGGCTTGAGCAAAAAAAAATTAGGCTTGCTTAAAATATGAGTCAAGCTCGGGCTTGAATGCTTAAGCCCGAGCTCGACCCAACGTGATCCGACCGACTTTTTAATTTTTAATGTTTTATATTATGTTGTTTTTATATATTATATAATTTATAAAACATTTTTTTGAACATATAACACATAAAAATTAAATATATAATAGTAAACATTAAAAAATGTTAAGGTGACTACATATAAAATTTTAATAAATAAAAATATATTAAATTTTTAAATTTTTAATTAAAAATAATATAAATATATTTTAATTTTTTTTAAAAATGATATGGGTAGGCTTAAAATGGACTTGAGTTAGCTATTTACAAATATAAATGGACTTGGACAAAATTTTGAAACTCATATTTTGAGCTGGGCTAGACTTCGACGAACATAAAATGTGTTAATATTATGCCTAAGTCCGATCCGACCCTTTAACACCTCTATTTTTAGTTAATTATCATTTTTATTTTGTTTATTATCTTCAATATTTATATTCAATAATAAAAAATTAATTGGTTATAAAAATATTTTAAATATTATTTAATTAAATTATAAATTTTTTTTTTTTTGGTAAAAAAGAAAGTTTGTTACATATTACAAACCATCAAAAAGTCTATTACCCACACCCCAAATATCATGTTTGATGTGAGCAAAAATTTCTAAAGGACGACTGAGAAATGCTTGCAATCGTTGTGCGCTACAATAAAGCTATAATTTGATTCAAGAATTCACGATGCAGCCGAATAGTTGATTTCTTTTTTATTCCATAAACGCCCATAATACCCATTCAATAGCTCCCCTGAAATGACTATTATGACCAAACATTGAATAGTCCGGAAAATATTATTCCTCAAATGTCCTAAAAAATAACCTTTTGAGTCGGCCAAAAAACACTTGAATACAGTAAACAATCACTTTCCACAAGCACACTTCTCCAACCCTTGGACCGCAACAGCTTAAGACCATCATATATTGCCCAAATCTTTGCTTGCTCAACGCTGCACAATCCAATATTGTGTATGAATCCGTAGATCCATATGCCGCAATGATCTTTGACAACCCTAGCCACCAAAGCCATTCCTGAGTCAAGTCTCCTAGCATCATCAGTGTTCAATTTCACCTAAACTGGTGGTGGCGAGGACCATTTGTCAACTCGTGAACGAGCACGACTAGTATGAGCAAAGTTGCAATCAGTCTCTTTAATGTTAACTACCTTGCTCCAAGAGGTTTTGACAATATCAAACACGTTAAAAGATTCATTTTTAAAAACAAGGAGATTTCTTTGCTTCGATAATTTCCAGCAAATCACACCAAAAGGGAGGGACAAGTGACATCATGGAAATATAACCCCATATGCTATTTCTAGGTTCTCTAAAATCCAAGCTAACAAAGGAAGAGAGAAAAACCTGTCATGCAAATTTGGAGGAAAAAATTGTAACCAAAGTCAGACGAGCCTTATAATAGTCGAAAACGTGTAGGGTAGTCTCCTCTAAAAGACCACACATATTACATATCCCATTATCTGTCATACCCTTTGGGCACCATTCAGCATTAGTGAGAAGCCTCTCGAGGACAAGCCAAAGAAATTGTTGCACTCGCTGTGGACCAACAGAAAGACTATACTAAGGATTATTTTTTATCTGTTTCTGACTAGGAATCCCATGAGAGGGAACTGTACGTCGTCTTAACTGAAAATTCTCCGTTAGTGGACCATTTCGACATAAGAGAATCCGGTCCGATAGTTAGATTCGGGGGCGGAATACCAGCTATTTTAAGAAAAGAGATATCTAGGTGATGGTGAAGATAACCCCATTTCCAGTCACCACACTTTTAAGAGGCATATCCTCGTCGATGCCTTTGCTATTAATGCAACGAGACATAAATAGACCCAGGTGTTATTCCAAAATCTGATCCAACATTCATCCCCCACGGACCAGCATAAGCTTTGGTGCAAGAAAGGCCAAACCTTAGCTAAATATCTTCAAATGAAAGAACATCTAGAACGAGATATATCCAACGGGCACTACTCATAAATTTTGTATTTGGAACGTAAGATCTTAACCCAGAGAGCTTCTTTATTGGTGACACAATGGAAACCCAATTTTAATAATAAAAAAAAGGATTCATTTTGTTCTTTCAAGTGCCTAAGGCTCAGACCTCCATTAACTTGCGGTTGGCAGCATTCTTCCCATCTAACTAGTGCCGGTTTCCAGCTAGAAGCGGATTTCCCCCAAATAAATCCCCGAGCAAATTTCTCAATTTACGAGCAAACACTGCTTGGAATCAAAGTAGTTTGTGTAAAGTAGCTTGGATTACCGGAAGGACAGATCTAACAATAATAATTCGTCCCGCCATGGATGGAATCTTGGCATCCCAACTATCGAGTCTCTTCCAGATTTTATCCAAAACAAACTTAAACATACCAGTGGTTAGTCTCCTATGGAGCAACGGCATACCCAAGTAAGTGCCCAAATCTGAAACCTCATTAAAGCCGAGCACATTACAAATATGAGACGCAAGAGTGGGATCGGTATTGCTGGAGAAGAAAACAAAAAGTCAATATCTCTTTGATAGTTGAACCCTGCACCACGTCAGCTTCAGCAAAGAGGAAAAGATTGTCCGCACATAATTATGTATTGTTGAATTAATATATGCAATTTTTTTTTAAGTTACACAATTCTAAATAATTATAAACAAATTTAATTATTAGAAAACATATCCTCACCAAAAAAAAAAAAACATCATAATAACTATAACCAAAATTAATCATTAGAAAGCATAATTAGACTAATAATCAAACGTAAATTTGAAAGGATAAACAAGGACCTTCAGTCATCTTACAATTAAATTAATACATAATAAACTTATATTTTAATTTATGGGAATATTATAATCAAATTCCGGCCCATATTAAAAAAATTTCTAAATTCACCATTACTGATAATTAAAATGTATCCAAACCAAAATAGATACAGGCACACATGGTTTATATAAAATAAGACTCAAACTATGGATCTTAAATTTTCAAGGTCTTAACATTAGGCCTTATTAAGTGAGGCCACCTTTGCCTGGTGAAGTCTAAGAATTGTTGTTTGTCTCCAACGGACCCCTCAAGGGTTGATAATGTTTTCAGTGGAGAGCTTTGTCTCTCAACTCTAATGAGAGCTTGAGTGAATACTTGTAGAAGTGACAATTCAGAAAGTGAGAGTATCTTATTAGGTGTCTAATAAAGTGGACCATGCAAACGCGCATAGTCACTCATGAAATCAACATTTGCTCTTGTTAAAATTTGAATTTACATCTTATAGTATATAGGGCACTTATGGTAGGACACTTATGGGAAACTACACCACCACTTGGGCTAACAATGATAATTATATTTTGTTTTTACCATCTCATTTACTTTTTTATGCAAATACATATTAAATATTTAATTAAACAAAATATAATATCAACTTTGAGTTGATTTTTGTAATTTTATATTTTAATTATTTTTGCCCTGTTAAAAGTTTTTAAATAAAAGTAACTAATTAGTTTACATAAAATAATTTAATAAATTCATCATGTAATATATATGAATGAAATAAATATAAATTTAAAATATTTAATTTTAACTGAAGTTAAATATATTTTTATGAAAAAAGGCAAATATATTTAATTTTATAGTATTTTAATATATAATTAAATTTTATTATTTTAATAATTAAAAATATGGAAAAGAATAAACTAAATAGAAAACACATACATAAATAATAACAAAAGTATAATTATCCTTTTATTTAAAATTTAATTAGTAATTAGATCTCAAAAGGGTTTTATGTGATTTTATTTAAACTTAAGAGGTAAGTTAATAGCCTAATTGTATTTTAAATCAAACTTGAGAGATAATTTGAAAGGGAAAAGGAAGAGTATAAACTGAAGTTGTTACAGCGGGCAACGCAAGGCTGGAAAAGGCCCACACGACTTTGATATAGTTGCCAATGATACAAAAACAAAGGCATGACCCTGTCACAGGCTCATCTTTACCAACTCCTTCGCTCTTTGTTTCAATGCAAATGACAACCAGATTTTAGCATTTCAAAGTTCCTCGAGGAACAAAAATGCTGGCAACATCATCGGCCTAAAATTTCATCTCAGCAAGCATTTGGTGGCAGATCCTTTCTTAACATGATCATTCACGTGCCACTGTTTTGAGTAGTATGTGCCTGCAAAAATAAACCCACACAAAACCCATACTGCAAGAATCAATTTCAACCACTCTCAATTTATAATTTATAAAATTGTCAAAATAATCATTCACGATACAAAATCAACTCAAAATTTAGGTACATGCTAGTCATCGAAATATAAGGAGGTTATACAAACATTACTGAGTTGAGAGTTGTGGATTAGATGCTGATTGACTTCTTGAAACTTTGAAATTTACCAACACTTGTGCATGAAAATAGACAAACCGTACACTCAGTGATAAAACTCAATGATACTTTCATGATTCAAGTTAATAAAACAATGACATTAAAAATATGAACACAATCAAAACATGCTCTAGATTCAACCAATTCATTTACCATTCATGTCAAATACCAAGATTATACATGATCTCATTTGACCAAATTTATACACATATTAAGTCATATATTATAGTAATATAACATTATTATTTCATTCAAATTCTTACTATCTATTCATTTTTTTTATTTGATAATCCTCGAATCAATTGATTCATTTCATTTTCATGTCGACCCTCAGGGTTCACAATAACCGTTTCTCATGATTTTTGTAACACTCCTCACCCATATTCAACCCCGGAATAGGGTTACGGAGCATTATCGGACTTACAATACAATTATACATGCTTTTCACATACTTATATCATTTCATACATTCATCAATTAATCTCAATCAAATTGTCCCTATTACGAGCCTACGAGGCCCTAAACATGCATTGGGAGTAGTTCAGAACTAAACTGATAACTTAAGGAACTTTCACGAACTTTAAAAATTTTTCTCAAAACAGGGGACACACATCCGTGTGGCCAGGCCGTCTGTCTCACACAGCCACCGACACGCCGGTGTCATAGGTCGCGTAGACATTTGAAATGAGAGCACATGGCCGTGCCCCAGCTCGTGTCCGACCCCTTGTAACTCTCTGACTTGGGTCACACGGTCAACACACACGCCCGTGTACCTTAAAAATGGCCACACACGCCGTGTGCCAGGCCGTGCCAAACCTGTAGGGTATATTGACTTATGCCACACGGCAAAGCCACACATCCGTGTGTGAGGCCGTGTGAAGCATATTGACTTAATTTCAAAATCAACACCAGGGGACACACGGCCGTATACTTGACCGTGTATAACACACGGCTAAGACACACCCCTGTGTCTCAGCCTGTATGGACAAAAATAGGCTATTTACCTAGCCATTTTGTCACCCAAATTTACATGTACCTACACAACCCAAATGGCACCAATTCAAAGCATAAATGAACATCTAATTTAGCCACAATCAAGGCTAATTCATATCATTTTCAATACTAACAACCAACAAGCTTATAACTTATGTTTTACTCAATCAAAACATACCAAGACACATATAAAAATCAACTAACTAAGTTTTTACCAAACATTCATCATTTTGCACCAATTCATAAGCACAATTCAAATCTAATATCAACCAATTAACATTTACTATATCAATATCCACAAGCCTCATAATATAAACCATTCACATATCCATCTATGAACTCAAAATATCAACCATATATGCACATATATGCTCATAACCAAATTCACCAAATTAAGCCAACTCTCATGGCTAAATTTACAAACCAAAACATATATATATTTACAAGACATTACAAATATCCAAGATCATTATCAACTCATAATCAAAATGACTCAAAATCCTTATACATGCCATATACTTAATATACCAAAGTTCAAAGGTACCAAGTGATAGGTAGATAGTGTGATGCGATCTCTGATGATCCTCGAATTCAAGCTAGCTCGATAACACTATAAAACATGAGAAAAATAAACAGGGTAAGCAATAAAGCTTAGTAAGCTCGTATGAAATAAACTTAATACAATCTCACAAATATAATTCAATAAGTTGAATAAAACAACATAAAGCTTACTAACGAACAACCTTTCATATGCTCATTCACAAGCTATATAATTTCATCCTCATATCTTTGATTCAATGCTAAAATAGTTTATACACATACCTGTACCATCCCATACAAATCTTATACACATTCTCATCTTATATTTACCTGCTAAACCATTCGGAATAGAATTTGGATACTCAAGGATCTCTTACGATAAGTACTTATACCATGGTCCATAGCCAAATTAAGGTAACTTATCTCTGAAGTTCTGATATCATGGCCCAAAGCCAAAATCAGCCGATATGCATGGCCCAAAGCCAAATCGGTTTATCTCGCACCCAAAGTGCTATATCATGGCCCGAAGCTAACTCAAAGTATCCCTAATGATATGTCACTAGCATCCTAAACTATTCCTAAGGTTCAACCAGGCTTCCAACTGTCGAATCATCGTCGAATCATTCCCAAACTAGTTTGAAGTCACATAAGCACAATTTATACTATATCAAAGCATATAGAATACATTTGAAATGAAATTATAACATACGAACTTACCTCAGATATGGAAATAACGAACTAAGTGAATTAGTCGATAACTTTAGTTTTCCCCCAATCTAGATTCGAATTCTGCTTTTCTTGATCTAAATATATTCAAAATTAACTTATTTAATAATCTATTCATTCAATTTAGTCCAAAATACACTTTAAAACACATTTACACTTTTACCCTTAATATTTCACATTTTTTACAATTTAGTCTTATTTCATAAAATCAGAAATGAATGAAATTCCAAATATACCCATGCTAGCCGAATTACTATAATACCCCTAGCAGCTCATATTTTTCATTTATTTCACATTTTAACTACTAACTTTACACATTTCACAATTTAATCCCTATTTTGCATTTTCACTAAAAATCACTTAACAAAACTTGTTTAACTATCAACAACCATTCAAAATCTATTATCAAACATCAAAATACTCATATATTCATCAATGGAATCATTCAAAATCTTTAAAATTTTTGTAAATTAGTCCCTGGGCTAGCTAGTACTAGTTGCAACGATCTCAAAAACATAAAAATCATTAAAAACAGGATAAAAATCATACCTAATTGAGCTATTGAACCATGGTCGAATGGAAAATCTAAATGAATAGCCTTCTCCTTTTCAAAATCGGTCGATGATGATGATATTAGGTGATGGTTTTATTTTGCTTTATTTATTTAACCTTTATTTATTAATTTACTACATTAACCTTATAATAAAACCATTTAAACACCTTAATATATGTCCATATATGTCCACTCATGCTATTAATGGTCTAATTACAGCATAAGGACCTTTTCTTTAAGTTTATATAGCTATTTAATACTTTTAGATAATATAACACTACTTTTGCACTTTACGCAATTTGGTATTTTTTTCTCAAATTGACTAATTAAAAGATAAAATTTCTTAACGAAATTTTCACACATACATATTGTCATGTTGTAAACAGTTAAAATAATATTAAAATAATCTTTTGATCTCAGATTTATGGTCCCGAAATCACTGTTCTGATTTGACTAAAAAAGGGCTGTTACAACTCTCTCCCCTTAGGAATTTTCATCCCCGAAAATCTTACCAGTGAATAGGTTAGGGTACTGTTTTCTCATAGCTTCCTCGGGCTCCCACGTAGCCTCTTCGACACCATGTCATTGCGAAAGTATTTTCACAAGAGCTATGCTTTTATTTCTCAATTGTTTAACCTCACGTGCTAAAATTCTGATCGGTTCTTCGTTGTACGTCATATTAGGTTGAATTTCAATCTCAGGCGGAGAAATTACATGTGATGGATCCAATCTATATTGACGCAACATCGAAACATGAAACACATTATGGATCTTTTCTAACTCTGAAGGTAAGGCTAATCGATATGCCACTGCCCTATTCTTTCGATGATCTCGTACGGCCTGATGAAACGCGGACTCAATTTACCTTTATGACCAAATCAAAGGATAAGAACACTTAGTCACTGATCTAAAATTCAATGTCTTTTCGTTTCAAATCCACGTACGATTTCTGACGATCTGAAGCTGCTTTCAAATAGCTGCGAATTACTTTTACTTTGTTCGGTTTCTCTAATCAAATCAACCCCGTGAATCTGTTTCTCGCTAAGTTCGGTCCAGTACAATGGAGTTCTGCATTTGTAACTATATAAAGCTTTATACAATGCCATTTTTATACTCAATTGAAAACTGTTATTATATGCGAATTCAACCAATGGCAAGTATTTCTCCCAATTGCCTTCGAACTCTAAAACACAACATCTGAGCATATCTTCTAGAATCTGAATTAGTCTCTCAGACTGACCATCGGTTTGTGGATGAAAAGCTGTACTAAAATTCAACTTTGTACCTAGAGCTTTTTGTAATTTCTTCCAAAATTGTGATATGAACCTCGTATCTCTATCCGAAATAATCGTAATTGGCACCCCGTGCAATCTAATGATTTCAGAAATATATAACTTAGCCAATTTATCAAGTGAAAAGCCAGTACGTACTGGTATGAAATGTGTAGATTTCATCAGTCTATCAACGACAACCCAAATTGTATCTTTCTTTTTCTGATACAGGGGTAATCCCGATACGAAATCTATAGTCATTCTATCCCATTTCCACTCCGGTATCATCACAGGCTGAAGTAAACCCGAATGCACTTAATGCTCGCTTTCACTTGTTGACAAATTAGACACTTTGATACAAACTCAAAAATGTCTCATTTTATACCTGACCACCAATACAACTTCTTCAAATCATTGTACATTTTGGTACTCCCAAGATGAACGGATAAACAACCATTATATGCCTCGTGCAGAATTTTCTGAATCAACTCTGGATTTTTCGGTACGTAGATTCTATCTTGAACATTAAACAATCATCGGATCCAATTTGGTATTCTGAATCACTAGTTGACTCACATTGCACGCTTTTAGCTTGCAATTCACTATCACATTTTTGAGCTTCGCAAATTTGCTGAATAAATACTGGTTTAGCTTTTAACTTAGCTAGAATTGAAGCATCATTAGAATATGTCAACTGTGTATTCATTACTCTCAATGTAAACAATGATTTTCTACTTAAAGCATACGCGACTACATTTGCTTTTCCCAGGTGATAATGAATCACTAACTCATAGTCTTTTAATAACTCGAGCTATCTTCGTTGTCGCAAATTCAAATATTTCTGAGTCATAATATATTTTAAAATTTTATGATCAGTAAAGATATGACATTTTTCACCGTACGAATAATGACGCCAAATTTTCAATGCAAAAACTGTAGCGACAAACTATAAATCATGCGTCGAATAGTTCTTTTCATGCAGCTTCAACTGTCTGGAAGCATAAGCTATCACTTTTCCCTCTTGCATCAACACGCAACCTAAACCGTTCAATGACGCGTTGCTGTAAATAAAAAATTCTTTACCCGACTCAAGTTGAACCAACATTGGTGTCTCAGTTAACAACGCTTTCAATTGATCAAAAATTTGTTGACATTTCTCGGACCATTCAAATTTTACATCTTTCTATAGCAGTCTGGTCATCGATGTAGCAATCATCGAGAACCCTTTAATGAAATGTCGATAGTAACCAGCTAATCCCAGAAAGCTTCTGACCTCGGATACATTTCTAGGTGGTTTCCAGTCAATAACTGCAGAAATCTTGCTCAGATAAACTAGAATGCCATCAGCCGAAACAATATGTCCCAAAAATCCAACTTCTCGGAGCCAAAACTCACACTTACTGAATTTAGCATACAATTGCTTATCTCTCAAGGTCTGTAACACAATCCTTAAATGCTCGGCATGCTTAGACTCATCTTGTGAATAGATCAGAATGTCGTCAATGAACACAACAACAAATCTGTCTAAATACAGTCTAAAGATCTGATTCATCAAATCCATAAAAATGGCAGGAGCATTAGTTAGTCCAAAAGGCATAACAAGGAATTCATAATTTTCGTAACTCGTTCTAAACGCAGTTCTCGGCACATCTGAGTCTTTAACTCGCAACTGATAATAACCAAATCTCGAATCAATCTTTGAAAATACTGTTGCACCTTTCAATTGATCAAACAAATCGTCTATTCTCGGCAACGGATATTTATTATTTATTGTAACCTTGTTGAGCTGACGGTAGTCAATACACATTCTCATAGTTTTGTCTTTCCTCTTTACAAACAATACAGGTGCACCTCAGGGTGAAAAACTTGGTCGTGCAAAACCTTTATCTGTTAACTCTTGCAACTGAACTTTCAACTCTTTCAAATCTGTTCGAACCATTCTGTACGAAGCTATAGATATTGGAGATGTTCCCCGTACTAATTTAATAGCAAACTTAACCTTTCTGACCGGTGGCAACCTAGGCAATCCTTCTGGAAATATATCCGAATATTCACAAACCACAAACACCGATTCAATCTTCTTTTCTGACATCTTAGTATCTAAAACATGTGCTAGGTACGCATTGGAACCTTTTCTCACTTATCTCTAAGTCGACATTGACGAAATTATTATTGGCAATCCACCCGACTCATCAAATTCAATCCGAAGAATTTCATTCTTCTGACATTTCATTTCGATAATATTTCTCCTACAGTTCACAACGGTATCATGCAGCGTCAATCAATCTATACCCAGAATCACATCAAACTTATCAAATGGTAAAAGCATCAAGTTAGCCGAAAAATAGTAACCCCGAGTCATTGAATGACAGTTTTTGCATACTTTGTCAATTAGAACATACTTGCCTAAGGGGTTCGATACTTTAATCACAAATTTAGTAGACTTAACAGGAAAACTCTTACTAAACACTAAATTCATACAGATATACGAATGAGTCAATCTAGGATCAATCAATGCAATCACATTAGTATCGTAAAGAGGAAATATACCGGTGATAACATCTAGCGACGACGCTTCTTTGCGAGCGCGAATAGCGTAAGCTCTAGCAGGAGCTCTGGCTTCGGATCTCACAGCTGAATCCATAGTCACACCTCTACCACTGGACACATTCCCCGTATTTCTTGGTGGTCTCCCTCTTGCAGTCGTATTGCTCGATCTAGCATTCTGGAATTTATATTTCTTGGATAACTCTGGGCAATCTCGAATAAAATGATCTGACAAGCCACATTTGAAACAAGCTCTATTATTCTTATTCCAGCACTCTCCAAAATGTTTCCTCTCACACTGTTAACACTCGGGCTTGTTGTTTCTCACACTGCCAACACTTGAGACCGAAGTTGCTCGAGCTTTAGGACTCACATGTTGATTTCCACGATCTCTATTTTGATATCCCAATGATGCGTTTGATCGACTATATGAATCTCGAGATTTCTTTGATGAAGAATGATAAGGTTTATTTATCAGTCCTTTCCTCGAATCTCTAACCTCTGAATCAGCTTTCTTCTTTTCTCGGCTAAAATCTTCGGCTTTGTAAGCTCTGTCAACCAAAACAACAAACTCTTTCAAGTTTAGAATCTCGACCAGAAGTTTAATGTCTTCGTTCAGCCCGTCGACAAACCGCTTACACATAATTTCTTTGGTAGAAACATACTCCCGAGTGTACTTGCTCAACCGTACAAATTCTCTTTCATATTCTGTTGCAGTCATGCGGCCTTGTTTCAATTCTAAAAACTCTTTATGCTTTTGATCCAAAAACTGTTGACTTACATATTTCTTCTGAAACTCAGTCTGAAAGAACTCTCAAGTGACTCTCTCTCTCGGCACTATTGATACTAATGTACTCCACCACTGATACGCGGTGCCCTCAATAGTGATTTAGCATATTTTAAACATTCAGTCAGTGTGCAAAAAAGTTTATCAAGTACACTAATAATGTTTTCAAGCTAAAACTCGGCTCTTTTAGGATTATCGTCAACATTAGCTCTGAATTCTTTAGCCCCGTGTTTACGGATCTTGTCGACTGAAGGCTTATTCAATCTTAAAAGCTCGACTTCTTGAGGAGCTACAAGAACCGGTTTGGGATTAGGAGGGGGTAGAGGTTGTTGAGCATCCGGGTTCGTTCGAATATATTGTGTGAACCACTCGTTCATCAGTTGGAAAAAGGCTTCTCTAGCCTCTCTTTCCTGACTACCCGACACGAATCTAGAATCAGATGGCGTTGTACCTTGAGTGGGAGCTGGTGTATTACTCTCAACCTCATCAGCTATTGCTCTATTGAGATCAATTTACTATATGAAAACACATTTTTAAAATGTCAGAAATCATCACACTATCATAGTTTATATATATGACATGTATAGTTAGGCTCTCACACACGCTACGTTAGTCCTAAAATAGACTAAACCGTAGCTCTGATACTAATAAATGTAACACCCCTCACCCATATTCAACGCTGATATAGGGTTACAGAGCATTATCAGACTTACAATACAATTATACATACTTTTCACATACTTATATCATTTCATACATTCGTCAATTAATCTCAATCAAATTGTCCTTACTACGAGCCTACGAGGCCCTAAACATGCATTGGGAGTAGTTCGAGACTAAACTGATAACTAAAGGAACATTCACGAACTTTGAAAATTTTTCTCAAAACGGGGAACACACGCCCATGTAGCCAGGCCGTGTAAGACACCAGACACGCCCGTGTCATGGGCCGTATGGACATTCGAAATGGGAGCACATGGTCGTGTTCCAGCCCGTGTCTGACCTCGTGTAACTCTTTAACTTGGGTCACACGGCCAACACATACGCTTGTGTGCCTAGCACGTATGCCATAAAAATAGCCACACATGCCCATGTGTCAGGCCGTGCCAAACCTGTAGGGTATACTGACTTATGCCACACAACCAAGTCATACACCCGTGTGTGAGGCCGTGTGGAGCATATTGACTTAATTTCAAAATCAACACTAAGGGACACACGGTCGTGTACTTGACCATATGTCAAACACGGCTGAGACACACGTCCGTGTCTTTGCCCGTGTGGACAAAAATAGGTTATTTACCAAGTCATTTTGCCACCCAAAATTACATGTACCTACACAACCCAAATGGCACCAATTCAAAGCATAAATGAACATCTAATTTAGCCACAATCAAGGCTAATTTATATCATTTCCAATACTAACAACCAACATGCTTATAACTTATGTTTTACTCAATCAAAACATACCAAAACACATATACAAATCAACTAACTAAGCCTTTACCAAACATTCATCATTTTGCACCAATTTATAAGCACAATTCAAATCTAATATCAACCAATTAACATTTACTATATCAATATCCACAAGCCTCATAATATAAACCATTCACATATCTATCCATGAACTCAAAATATCAACCATATATGCACATATATGCTCATAACCAAATTCACCAAATTAAGCCAACTCTCATGGCTAAATTTACAAACCAAAACATATATATATTTACAAGACATTACAAATATCCAAGATCATTATCAACTCATAATCAAAATGACTCAAAATCCCTATACATGCCATATATTTAATATACCAAAGTTCAAAGGTACCAAGTGATAGGTAGATAGTGTGATGAGATCTCTAACGATCCCCAAATCCAAGCTATCTCAATAACACTATAAAACACGAGGAAAATAAACAAAGTAAGTTATAAAGCTTAATAATCTTGTATAAAATAAACTTAATACAATCTCACAAATATAATTCAATAAATTGAATAAAACAACATAAAGCTTACTAACGAACAAACCTTTCATATGCTCATTCACAAGCTATTTAATTTCATCCTTATATCTTTGATTCAATGCTAAAATAGTTTATACACATACCTATACCATCCCATACAAATCTCATACACATTCTTGTCTTACATTTACTCGCTGAACCATTCAGAATAGAATTCGGATACTCAAGGATCTCTTACAATAAGTACTTATACCATAGCCCGTAGCCAAATCAAGGTAACTTATCTCCGAAGTTTTGATATCATGGCCCGAAGCCAAAATCAGCCGATATGTATGGCCCGAAGCCAAATCAATTTCTTTCACACCCGAAGTGCTATATCATGGCCCGAAGCCAACTCAAAGTATCCCTAATGACATGTCACTAGCATCCTAAACTATTCCTAAGGTTCAACCGGGCTTCCAACAATCGAATCATCGTCGAATCATTTCCAAACTTGTCCAAAGTCACATAATCACAATTTGTGCTATATCAAAGCATATAGAATACATTTGAAATAAAATTATAACATACGAACTTACCTCGGATGTGGAAACAACAAATTATGTCAATTAGTCGATAACTTTAGTTTTCCCCCAATCTAGATCTGAATTTCGCTTTTCTTGATCTAGATATATTCAAAATTAACTTATTAATCATCTATTCATTCAATTTAGTCCAAAATTCACTTTAAAACACATTTATAATTTTACCCCTAATATTTCACATTTTTCACAATATAGTCCTTATTTCATAATATCACAAATGAATGAAATTCCAGATATACCCATGCTATCCGAATTACTATAATACCCCTAGCAGCCCATGTTTTTCATTTATTTCACATTTTAACTACTAACTTTACACATTTCACAATTTAATCCTTATTTTTCATTTTCACTAAAAATCACTTAACAAAACTTGTTTAACTATCAACAACCATTCAAAATCTATCATCAAACATCAAAATACTCATATATTCATCAATGACATCATTCAAAATCTTTAACAGTTTTGCAAATTAGTTCCTGGGCTAGCTAGTACTAGTTGCAACGATCTCAAAACATAGAAATCATTAAAAACGGGACAAAAATCATACCTAATTGAGCTAGTGAACCATGGCCGAATGGAAAACCTAAATGAATAGCCTTCTCCTCTTCAAAATTGATTTATGATGATGATATTAGGTGATGGTTTTATTTTATTTATTTAACCTTTATTTATTAATTTACTATATTAACCATATAATAAAACCATTTAAACACCTTAATATATGTCCATATATGTCCAATCATGCTATTAATGGTCTAATTATAACATAAGGACCTTTACTTTAAGGTTATATAGCTATTTAATAATTTTAGCTAATAGAACACTACTTTTACACTTTACGTGATTTAGTCCTTTTTCTCAAATTGACTAATTAAACGATAAAATTTCTTAACGAAATTTTCACACATACATATCATCATGCTGTAAATAGTTAAAATAATATTAAAATAATTTTTTGACCTCAGATTTATGGTCCCGAAATCACTGTTCCTATTTGACTAAAAACGGGCTGTTACAATTTTTCACATGCTATCTTTAGTCACGTTTCATATATATGCACATATAGTATCATTTCATATTATCTTTTCAATTTAATATCATTTATGGAGTTCATACTTTATAACCACTGTTAATTGGATTCAGGCTCAATATGAATACACGGATCATCCAACTAACACACTAATCTGGCACTTGAATGCACCGTCGGATAAACCAAAGTAAATATACTGACATACATAATGCATCATCAGATGAACTGAAGCAAATATACTGGCACACAAAGTGCATCATCAGACAAATTGGAGTATAAACTTGTATACAGTCTAATCCTATAGCATGCCAATTATATCTGACTTTGCTTGAACAATTAGTAGAGTACCAATGATACAATTACATTATCTTTACATGTTCTCTTATCAAAGTTTCACACCATATTCATATCACATCATATATCACAATTTCATTCCCTGCTTTGTAACACCCCAAACTTGGCCTAGATGTTATGGTCGTCTTTATTCATTTAAAACATTTGTTTTGAAACATCCCTCGTTGCGGAAGCTTTAATAAAATAGTCTAAGTGATCATGCGTTTAGAAAATACTTTAACTTTTTGAAAATCGAATTTCCTACGACCAGCAGGTATAAATTCATAAAGTAAAATAAATAAATAAATACCCAAATTTAAAACCAAAGTCCTAGAGGGTCATTAAATTATAACTCAAATAATCAATAATAATCAAATTATAAATCGTAAATTGAAAACCATGAAGTCCAAAAATTACTGAGGTCACCGTTGAGTCCTCCGTCACACCAATCTGTCTAAGTCTAGGGATTACCTGTGCACATTAAACAAAAAGGGTGAGTTTATGTAAACTCAGTGTGTAATCCCGCAGAAACAAACAAACAATCAGTATTCACAGTGCACAGTTGAATAGTCTTGAGCCTAAGCCCTTTTCAGTATCAGTGACAGTTTGGGCCTTAGCCCATCTCTGTACAGTGTCAAAAATGCAATAGGACCTTAGGCCATCATAGTATTAGTAGCAGAAACAGTTATACAGTAGCAAAATCCTACCCAACTAGCCTCTACACACCATCTCCGTCTAACCTTACACTCCATGTGGGGATATAATCAACCCACTCATCCCTACACTTCAATTAGTACCGAATGCGTCACAAAACAGTAGTTTGCAGCTGAGTTGCCAGTAAATTAGGCTTAAAGCCTTTCAGTACACTTCCTCCGAATAAAAACCCCCAACCCAATGCAATGCAACATATAATGGATGATATGCTATTATGCAATTTCAGTATATATATTCAGTTTAGATATTAACATGCTTAGTATAGATATCATTCAATCAATTTCACACATTTAGGGGTCTAAGTAGTGCTTACCGACTTTACAGTAGGTTCACAATCGACTTGGGCGACCCGTGCAACCTTAGAAATATTTCGGTAAAAATGGGCTCACACTCCCATGTGATCTACCCGTGTGGGCCCACATAAACTCAGCCCAAATTGGGCTTAGCCGTGTGATTTATTTTTAATGTAATCCATGCTAGCAAAATATTCATATATGTTTTCACTATTTACATATATATTCATTCAAAGCTGTCTACTTGAGTCATTGTCACTAAATTATTTATATATTGAGCTACAGAATTCCAAATTAAGATACACTTGATGTTTTTGAAACTAGACTCAAATACCTTTCTACCATAAAATTTTCAGAATTTATAGTTTATCAAATAAGTACAGTAAAATCTTCAAATTTATCCCTGTTCTACTGTTTGACAGCTTCAACCTTCCCTTACTAAAAATTATTTATCTCTTAGTATGGAATTTGGATGATGTTCCCATTTGTTTTTCTTGAAAATATACACATTAAGGATTTAAAAATATAAATTTAAGCCCTTAATTATTTTTTTTACAATTTTTGATGATTTTCCAAAGTCAGAATAGGGGGAACCCAAAATCATTCTGACCTTGTCTTACAAAATTTATTATATCTTGTAATTTACAATTCCATTGCTTACATTGTTTCTTCCATGTTTAATTTCATATTTTATTCTACCTCTAACTCAATTTTCACTATTTTTAATAATTTTTCAAAGTTAGACTACAACTGCTGTCTAAAACTATTTTAGTGCAAAATGTTGATTTCCAAGTTTATAACACCCTTTTTTTTCTTTCTCTACAACCGAATCCCGTTTTCTGCGTTTCGGGTACACATCTGGTATTGTTTCTGATGCATTAGCACTCCTAAGCCTCCAGAACCTAAAAATTGACCAACATATCTCCAGATTAATCACTTAATTCATTTTTAATCAACCAATTTCGGAAGGAACTCGACTAAAAACCTAACAAAACCCTTACCTCGCTTGAGTAACCATGACTTCACACAATCACAGTGTCGATTCAAAATCACCAGCCCCTTGATTAACTCCTACACACCAAAAATAAATTCCCCTTTTAAAGATTAAACAAGAACGATTAACAATAGACAAAACCGCTACTTACCAAACACGCGCAACCAACGGTGAACAACCGAATCAATTGGAAAAAAAAAAGAAACAGAAAGGGAAAAAATAATGGAAATTTCAGCAGCAACTAGGGGAAAGAATCGACAGAGAGGAGAAAAATAAAGAAGAAGAAGAAAACTTTAGAAAAATTTTGGGGAATTGGAGAGAAAACCGAAACTCTATTATTTTTTATTTTTATTTTTTTGCAACAAAAAGATAATCAGATTATTTTCTGATAACCTCTCCCCAATTATCTCCTAAAATCACTCCCTATTAATCCACTAAAACACAACTACTCAGAATTTTTCCCCAACACAACTCTTAGCCGAAATTGGTGCAAAAATACTATCTCCATGCCATCACAGAGAATTAAACACAAGGTTAACCACCAAACCAGCAAGCTCATTCTAATATAAACTTACCAGCAATTAAACTTAAACCCTTTGCAAAAGGTTAAGGCTTTATTTATAGAAATACCAAAATTTGCCCAAGTAAGGCTTGAACTTGGGACTTCTCACACACACCCTGAACATTTAACCACTGAAACAGATACACACTTGTGTGTCACACATACACGAAATCAAAAATTAAAATTTTGGAGCGTTACATACTTGGTTATATCATATTCATTTCAACTCAATTCACCATATTTCGTCATCAAGTCACATCATGAATAATTTATCAACTTATATCATGTTTATTTCTACTATATTCAATTCAGTTCAATCTATCACCATGTATTAACCAAATCATGTGATAGTAATACACTTGCCTCAGTAGATAGATTTGCAACAATCAGACAGATGTATGTATATATATATATGTGTGTGTGTGTATATATCAACGTATTGAACTCAAATCATAAAAGCACAAACCGAATTTCCCTGTAGTCGTCTACGATTCTCGATTTTTCCTTCTCAAACGATAGCCTGACGTTGTCCTTAACTATGTTCGATAATTCAATATTAAAAACAATATCATATTACATCCAAATCACATTAAAATACATAGCCAACATATTTTTCATTTTATTCAATTTGTTTCTTATATCCCGGATCAAAATTCGATTTCACATTTTTTTCATTAAGAATCTTATACTTTCTATCTATAGCATAATTTCGATACAATTTATAATTTATTCAATTTAATTTCTAATGTTACAAATTTATTTTAGTTTCTAATTTAGTCTACATCACAATCTAAACTTATTAACCATTAATTTCTTCAAATTAAGCTCGAAATAATCAATTTATTATAATGATAACTTGCTAAATGTTATTTAATTGAAGAAATTAATGCACAGATTAACTAATTCAAACTTCCGTAATAAAAAATCTAAAAAAATTCTAAAAAAAAAAACTTGATTGCCTTAATAAAATTAATGATTGAATGCTTGTTTTCTTTCTTTTTCTTTTAATGGCTACGCCTTGGAAAGGAAGATGATAATGTCATCTTTTCATCCACTAAATTTACTATTTATAGCTCAATTAGAGGAAACCATCATCATCCTCCACTACCTCAGATTAAAAATTGATTTATTAATTATTTTAATTCTTTAGATAATTAATATCTAAACTCTCAAATATTTTTTAATTAAAATTCAATAGTATTTAGACTTTACAGTTTAATCAATGAACTTTAATTACTATTTTTTCTATTAAATTATTTAATTGATTTTTAATATATTTTTATATTAATTTTATTAATTTTTATATTTCATTTTTACATACTTAATTTAGGAAAATAAGATTTTGAAATCACCTTTTTTTTTTTACCCACTTAAAATTGAATCATTACGAAATACCCCAACTGCTTGCAATGAAGAAGCTGAAGAGAGAGAGAGGACAAAAACAACAAAAGTTGAGAAAATGCTGATATTACTGCTCACGTTCATGCTGGCTTTGCTTATAGAACCTTCAATGGCAGCTTCTAGTACTGGCGGTCTCTTAATATTTGTGATTCCTTTCAGCATCTGAATCACTTTTCCCATCATTGACCGTTGAGAAGGCTATTCTTGGATTCATCAGAAACTAACCCGAATTGCCCTAGTTATTTGCTCCATGTCCACATCTGGATTAATAAGCTTTTTATCAACAATTCCCCCTATTTACCCTTCTCGAACTCTTCATCAGCCCATATAGAGAACTTTTTCCTATTTGTGCCCGCTGATACATCAAAATTCCTTCTTCCACTCGCTATCTCAGACAAGACCATCCCATAGCTATAACATCAGATTTTGAAGTTATTGGAAGGTTTGCCAGCCATTCAGGTGCCAAATAGCTCCTTGCCCCCCTAACACTTGTCAATATTCGATATCTATTGTCTTTGGGATTTATAAGTTTGGCAAGTCCGAAATCTGACACTTTGGCATTGAAAATTTCATCCAAGAGAGTGTTCTAAGGCTTTATATCACAATGAATAATGCAGTCCCTACACTCCTCATGAAGGTACATGATTCCCCTTGTAGTTCCAAGGGCAACATTATAACGGTATTCCCAACTCAACATCTTTCCTGAGTGCTCTTCTGTGGTAAAAAGGAAGTTATCTGGAGACCCATTTTTCATGAACTCATAAACTAAAAGCCTGTTATGGCCCTCAGCGCAAAAACCAATCAATCTTACCAAGTTCAAATGGTGGGTGCTACTGATGGTTGCAACCTCCATTCTAAACTGCTTTTCACCCTGCTCGATACCTTCTAGTTGCTTCACTGCCACAACCGCTCTATTAGAAAAACTCCTTTACATACAGCCCCAAACCCTCTGGCTCCAAGCTTTTCCTTAAACTGCTTTCGAATGCAATCAAAACCAACATGGTAGCCACAATCCAGGCATGCACCCTCCAACCTCTCCCATTCCCGTCATTATCTGCAAAAGGAGATGGTTTGGTAATACTGGTCCACAAACCTGATACCCACTCACAAACTCAGTAGTTTTCAAGTAACAGAGCCCTGTTCCATCCGACAAAGAAGTGGAAGCAACACAAGAAGCGGTGACAAGACAATTCAATCTACAAGCTGATATCCCAACAAAGAAGGTCTGAGAAGACAGCTCAGGCGGATAAGTAAAAGATTCAGCATGATCCAATTCCAACATAGCAGCACTCCCTGGACAATCCTCTATATCCCTTTTCCTCTTACACCCTTGCTCATATCATTCACATCCAACAACCTAAAATTCTCTGACGGACACCCGCAAATTGGACTCGTATCACTATAACTACAATTCCCATATTCCCACAATAACCAAAAACATCACACTGATTCAAAACTGTTATAGTCCCACTACCCATAGAAGAACTTTACAAACCTCAAAATATTACTTCCTTTCGTATAATCACTACTGTAAGTCATAATTACCATAATACTCAAACTAGGACCAAACAGACTCAAAATACCAATAGGTTGCAACCCTAAACTCGGTTAAGTTAAATTTACATCAAAAGAAGAATTCAACCCTTGTGTCCAATAAAAAAATACTATCATTCCATCTCAAAGTTAAATTCGCTTACCAAGAGGCGTATCTAGGAGGCTGGAAGCACTCCGCCCCTGGAATTTTTTTTTTAAATTCTTTAAAATTTTTAAAATTTTAAATTATTAAAAATAAAATTATATTATAACCCCTAAAATTAATTTAATATTTTAAAAATGATAGATATATAAATTATGAAAATAATAAAACTACATTATTAAAATTACAATTTAATTTCTACTCAAAAAGCTTTTCTAACTCCCCCTACCATGACCTTTGAAGAGAAAAAGAATACAACCCTGATGTTAGAACTCTACCAATAGTGAAGTTCTGTCGGAATGATTGTATCCGTTGGATGATCAAAAGAAGACCAAACTGCAGAACTACCATTGCGTAGTAGCTAGAGTTCCCCAGAGTCTTCCAAGGAAGCAGAGGAAACACCCTGGTTGGTAGTGCCAAAGTCCGAGACAACAGCGCCAAAATCATTGACAAGATGAAGGGCTCCGTTTGAGAGTAGACGGAGGGAACCATCAGAGTCAATGATGGTGTCATCTCCAACAATCCAAATAGGAACCCCACCTGCATACGTGATGGCAGCGAGGAAAGAGTTGGAGGAAGCTGAGGAAATGAAGGAAAAAGGGAAAATGGAAACGGAAGAGCACCATGATTAAGGTAAGGATGAGGGGGAGATGGAGGAGCTAAGTGCTAGTTTGGCAATTCTTTAGAAAAGTACTGTGGAAAAATACTATGGAAAAATGTTTTTAAAAAATTTGGTTTAAAAATTGAGTGTTTAGTATTGTTATCAAAAAGTGCTTTTGAGAAATAAAATATCTATTTTAGACATAATATTATAAAGTAACAAATATGCATTTAAATAATGTTCAAATTAGTTAATGTTATGATATTTTAGCAATAATATAAAAGATAATTTATTATAACTTATTGTTAATATTTTAATATATAATATTAATTTAAATAATTCTAATTAATTAATATTAATTATTTATTAAATTTAATTAGAATATATAAACTGTATTTAAATATTTAAGGGTAAACTACAAAAATAGTCACTTTTGTTTGCCTCAGGTTACATTTTAGTCACTTATGTTTGAAATGTTACGTTTTAGTCACTTATGTTATTATTTTGTTACGAAGTAATCACTCTTCCGTTAAGTTCCGTTATCTCTCTAACGGTAATCCTACGTGACAGTCCAACTAGATTTTATAGTCAATGAAAGTTGGTAATTGTAAAGTTGTTTTTAATACTTTGTTTTATAACAAGCAAACACCCAGAACAAGAAAGTCTGTAACACCCCAAATCCGGCCTAGACGTTATGGCCGAATCTGACAATGTCACATGATATGTTGCTTGAAAATTATGTTGATGTGATAAAACCCTTTTCCGTTTAATACTTTTGTTTATCTCTTATTAGTTCTAAAGGAAATCGTTTTACTTATTTAAAACATTTTCTTTAAAATGTTTCTCGTTGCGGAAGCTTTTAAAACAAAACAGTTTAACTAATCGTGAGTTTAGAAAATACATTAGCTTTTTGAAAATCGAACTTCCTACGACTAGCAGTTATAATTTCAAAAATAAAAATAAAAACTAAATTTAAGCAAAAGTCACAAGAGTCCTTAAATTACATCCCAATAATAATGAAACCATAAAATATAAATTAAAAAAACGTAAAGTCTAAAAACTATGGTCACCGTCGAGTTCTTCGCCCACCGATCCATCTAGATCTGGGGATTACCTGTGCACATTTAAAAAAAATGGTGAGTTTACATAAACTCAATGTGTAATCCCACAGAAAAACAAACAATAGCAAATCATAGTGCACAGTCAAAACAGTCATGGGCCTAAGCCCTTTTCAGTATCAATAACAGTTTAGGCCTTAGCCCATCTCAATACAGTATCAAATATGCAGTAGGGCCTTAGCCCATCACAGTATCAGTGGCAATCATGCAGTATTTAGTAACAAAGACCTACCCAACCAGCCTCTACACACCATCTCCGTCCAACCCTACACTCCATGTGGGGATTAAATCAACCCACCCATCCCTACACTATAGGTAGTACCGAATGTGGCACAAAATAGTAATTTGCAGCTGAGCTGCTAGTATATTAGGCTAAAAAACCTTTCAGTAGACTTCCTTCAAATATAATCACCCACCCCAATGCAATGCAACATATGATGGAATGACATGCTATCACAGATCTAACAGATACACATACTGTTTAGTTTACATGTTCATAACATGCTCAGTGCATAATTCACATAGTCAATTTCACAGTCGACTTAGGCGACTAGTGCAACCTTAGCAATCAATTCAGAGAAAATGGACTCACAAGCCCATGTGGGCCCACACGCCTAAATTGGCCTTGGCCCCTGTGGATCACACGGCTTGACCCAAAATCCCACATACTCATGTAGCCCACACGGCCCAAATCAGTCTAGCCCGTGTGTTGCACATGGCCTGCCTAGCCATCACACCCCCATGTGGCATCGACAGTAGGGTTTTTGGCTTTCGCCGAAACCCTATTTTTTGCGTAATCAAGTACACACCTGGTTTCGATTAAAGTTGAACCGATCCTCGAGCCTTCCTGAACCTATATTCAACCAATTTCCACTCAATTAATCATTTAACAATTGAACTATAACCAAACCCAAAACCAAAATACTCAACCATAGAGCGAATAAAACTTACCCAACACTTCGAATCGTTTCGTTACGAAACAATACGACGAGAGCCTTACTCCACACGATACACTGCTATCAAAACCTGAAAATTTAGACTCACAAAAAATGAAAACAATCATCTAAGAACGATACCAACCAATATACTACTTACCACCCGTCAGCGATTTATGTCATAAAGGAAAAAGAAACGGAAAGAAAGCAAAAAGGGAGGGGAATTTCAAAGGAATTTCGATAGCAAGTGGGGAAGATAAAACGACAGAGAAAGAAAAGAAAAATAATAAGGAGGAAGAAGCGTTAGTTTTTCTAGAGAGAGAATTTGAAAAACACACTACCCACATTATCACAACCACCCACTACTCAGTTATCCACTGCAACCCAATCCCTTAATTTTCTCTCTCAATTCCTACTACACATCCACCACTCAGAATCCTAGTTCAGCACAACTCTGGTCGAACTCAAAGCAAAAATACTACTCCTTGTCATCGCAGAAAATCGAACACAAGACCTCCAACACACCAACACCCCACTTAACTACTAGATCAGTAGATCTATTCTAATAACTTTTGCAAACAATTAAATAAAAGCTTATTAAACAAGAGTAAGACTTAACTTAGAAAAATTTCAAATTTACCAAAGGCATGGCTTGAACTTGGAACCTCTCACATACACCCAGAACACTTAACCACTGAAGCAGATAGATATTTGTGTCAAAACACCACAGAATCAAAAACAAAAATTTTGGGACTTTACAAAGTCCAAAATTCACCCTCAACGTTTGCACATTTTTGCATGTAAGTCCTTATACAATTTACATTCATAACCAGGAGGATGTATGAGTATATCTATTAATACATACTTCATCCGGCTAAATTATCTGTTAATAGTAAATCAAATACATAATTTAGCTGGATGAAGTATGCATTAATAGATAAACTTAAAATCTAGTTGGACCGCCATGTAGGATTACCGTTAGGGAGATAACGGAACTTAACGAAAGAGTAATCACTTCGTAACAAAATAATAACATAAGTGACTAAAACGTAACATTTCAAACATAAGTGACTAAAATGTAACCTGAGGCAAACAAAAGTGACTATTTTGTAGTTTACCCAATATTTAAATATAATCATTAAATATTTGTAATTAGATATTGACACAATTGTATTATTTTAAAAATGATTTTTTTTATTTTTAATTAATGATTTTAACACATTTGTATTATTTTATTTTAAAATGTAATTTGAATATATAACTCATATTAGATATTAACATAACATAGAAAACATAAACCTAACAAATTAAAATATTACATATATTTGGATTAAAGTTAGAAAAAGGGATAATATTTATATACCAAATATAAATACTAAAAATTTTACAATAGCATTTACAATTTTAAGTGAATTCATTAAACTAGAAGTTATAACATCTTTTGTTAATTTCATTTCAAAACCACTTGAATTGTTTGATTCACCGTTATCATCACCATCATCATCGTCATCATCATCATCACTTTCTCGACCATGCGCATTTTCTGAATCAATAATATTCTCATATGTCCTGTTAATATCTTCGTATTCCATAAAATCTGCATCATTTTGACGAACACATTTTCGGATAAAATTGTGCATCGTCATTGTAGCAACAACGATCATCGTTTGCTTTTCAAAACTATAACTTGGCATATCCTTTAAAATGGCCCATTTTTTTTCAAAGCACCAAAAGTGATGAATGTGAATGATTGAATATCTCTTCTGTAATGACCTGAATTTTACTGTTACCAGAAAAGTGTATTTTCGAGTCTCTGTTTCTGAAAAATGGATCCGTAAATATTTATTAAAAATATTTATGAAGTAAAATGAGTGGTTAATTAGAGTTTAATTAAGTGAATTTAATTTAATTAAGCATGATTAGGAAAAATGATTAAATTGAATGAAGTGGGAAAGTTTAATTATAGAATAAAAAAAAGTGAAGAGACTAAATAGGCAAATAAGCCAAAAATTGGAGTGCCAAGTGTGTGATAAAAATAAAATACATGTGTACTAAATATTGTACATACAATTGTAAAATATGTATGTATTTACTTATTATTTAAGTAAATATTATTATTTTATAATTAATTAATTAAAGTAAATAATTAAATAAAGACAAGTGTGTGGTAATAATAATTTATATGTGTACCAATAATATATATACATTTGTAATAAACATGTATACTTACTTATTATTTAAGAATAATATTATATTATATTTTATTATAATATAATTAAAATATAAAAGTAAATGAAACAAAAGAAATAAAGAAAAGAAAAAAGAGAATGAAAGAAACAGAATGTTTAAACGAAAATGGGAGAAGGAAAGGAAAAAGAAAGAAGAAAGGAAAAATTAAAGGTTTGAAGCTTGAAAGTTCAATAGGTAAGTTAATTTAGCCCTTTTTTACTTAATTTTGATGTTTTAGAAGCTTTGAAACAAGATTTTGATGAAATTAAGTTGATATTTTGAAAGTTATTAGATTTCTAGATAATGTTCATGTTAAGTAAAATGATGAAATAAGGGTTAAATTGATAGAAATTCAAGTTAGAAATGAAATAAGGATTAAATTGTAAAGTAATTCATAAGTTTTATGTTGAAGGGCTAATTTGAGGAAATTTCAAAACTAGTGAAATAAGCTGAAAATTTAGTAGTTAAATTTGAGTTTGGATGGAACTTGAATAGAAATACAGTATGAATTAAGTTAGTAAAGTGAATGAATTAGTTAGGACCTAATTGAAAATAAGGTGTAAATTGAATAGAAATTCAATTATTTGTTATAACGAGTGCTGAAAACTAATGGTATAATTATTTTAATTCCCATAGCTAATTTCGTCTCGGGAAATCTCGGCAAAGCAAAGAAAAAGATAAAGACAACGGGAGTTAGCTCGGAAATCACGGTTTGTGTTTCTATAATCCGAAACTTATCTATTAGTTGTTGCATTTACTATTTCATGTGTAAGATATTTGAAATGAGGTGAGTATGTGATATCATAATGTTGAATTGAATGTGTTATTATTATAAATGAATTGAAATGTATATTGTATTGAAAGTGAATTGCATGTGGATTGATATGAAAAAGTGTATTGAATTAAATTAATTCGTAAATGAATTAAAGTGATATTGAACTAAGAAAGTAAAAATTTATATAACCCTATTAACAGCGTCGGGCTAGTCGGATATAATTGGCATGCCATAGGATTGGAAGTATTCAGGGATATTCCAACTGTGTGTCGATGAGACACTATATGTGTCGATTACTGTGACTGTTTCGGATTCGTTCCGAAGAGGTACTCTGTACCTAACTGTGATTGTTACTGCTACTATTACTGTTACCCTTACGGTGAATTCCAGCTTCGGCCGATGAAACACTGTATACTATCCCCAGTGTGTGGGTTGGATCCGTGTATCCGTCCAGGTCCGAGTCATGTTAATAGGGGCAAATAAAGGTACTATAAAAATTTACTGCTATCGAATATTTGACTGTTACTGAATAAATGATTGACTGATACTGAGTAATAATGATTAAATGATTGTTATTGAAAAATACCGACTGTCATCGAATAATTGATTGCTATTAAGTAAAGGATTGCTACTGAAAAAATAATCGTTACTAGATAACTAATTGTTATCAAACGACTAATTGTTGCTGAAAGAAACTGATAAATTAATCGATACTGAAATATGTTTACTGATATTGAATAATAAACAGAAACATGAGTAAGACATATGAATGAAGAATATAATATTATTGTTGTGAATTAAATGAAAAAGCTAATCAAGTTATTAAATGATGAAGGTTGAATGAGTTGTAAAGAAATTACTTAAGAAATGAATAAATGAATATTTATGATTATTATAGGACAATAAGTGTATGTTATGTTTTAAATGCTCGGATTATAGAAATACCACTGAGTTCATGCTCAACGTACAGTTTGTTTCCGTGCACAGGTTAAGTTAAAGTCGGATCGTTGAATCAGCATCCCAGGCCGATCCTGATCTCAATAAGGTAAAGCATGTTAATTGATGATAATGGCATGTACCTAAGATGCCTTAAGTGTGTTATGTTGCATTGCGATTGCAATAATGAAATAAGTAAATTGATAATTGATAATGATACATGATAAGTGTTTAAAGTTAAGTATTGGATAATATATAAAATGAATTTGGATTGGTTTAGTATTGGAATCCGTATTGGTTGTGGTTTGAAGTTTGCAGGGTTGGTAAATTTTAAAATACTAGGTTCATTTTGAGTCCACATGGTTTGTCACACGGGCGTGTGACCAGGACGTGTGAGACACACGGCTTGCACACGGCCATGTTGTTAGGCCGTGTGTCCCCTGTATCTAAAATGTTACAAACTGATTGTCACACGGACTGAGAACATGGGCGTGTTCTTTGGCCGTGTGAGATTATAAGAATGCCCCACGGGTAGTGGACACGGGTGTGTCCTGGCCGTGTGAGCTTACTGTCGGGCCTCCACGGGCGTGTCATATTACCACACAGACGTGTGGTACTATTTAGAAAAATAAACTATAAAACTTCACGAAAAATTTTCCTAAGCTTCTAAACGAGTCCTGGTTTGTTTTAATTACATTGGTAAAGTACTGTGGACCTATATATTATATTTAGATGGATAATATGGTATTTATACTTATTTTATGTGCAAATGTACTGTAATGATCGGTAATACTCTGTAATCCTGTACCGACAACGGTATAGGGTTAGGGGGTGTTACATCTTCTTTACCAGATACCGGTCTACCTCTACGGGAGTCAGGTAAATGATATCGTTGACCTCTATATGGTCCAAGATAACCTTTCATTTGAGGATATCCAGAATCAACAAGATAATCTTTTCCTACATGTCATAATATAATAAACAATTAATTCAAGAATTTTTTTTATAAAAATTATCAATTAAAGAACTTATACTTTATTATTTAAGAAAGAAATAAATAAATGAAATATCTAACCATTTGGTGGGTGAGGAAATTTGTATTTTGGATCTTGAATTGCATCAAGAAATATTCTAGTGTCATGTGCCGATCCTTCCCATCCAGCCATGACAAAGGTGAAACACATATTAAAATCACACACTGCCATAACATTTTGAGTCAGGATACATTTTCTTCCAATATAGGGAATTTGTTCATTTGGTGGAAGAATAGCAGCAATATGAGTATCATCAAGTGCACCTATGCAATCCTGAACAAATAATCATATTAGTCTCGTGCATATTTTTAGTCGACCAAAAATATTAAAAATATAATAATATAAAATTCAAATTTAACCTTAAAATGCGGCATATATCTAGAATCATTACGTATTTGTTCAGTTATTGAGCTAAAAAAGGATCTTCGGGTGCAATTAGATCAATGGCAATCCTTGATACTTTCTCAAGCATAATTGCAAAGTATCGACTTATTGTTTATCCAAACCTTTGAAATCTTTCTCAACATTGGGAAACTTTTGCACCGGTGCCCAAGATGTATAAAAAAATTCTCAATATTTCACTAGAAGATATGTTTCTTGAAGTTTGCAAGTTGTATCTTTTCTCCAAAACTCTCAACAAACTTGTGAATACAATTTTAGACATCCTAAAATTAATCATACAATGTGATTCGTGACCTTCAAGGATTTCTCAAATCCATGTCTCACCTGATTGTTCTGAATCTATGTATGGTTGCTTCAATATATACTTCTCATAATATAATTGCACGGAAGAAGATGCAACAATAAATAATCGGTTAAAACATTCCATGCGTTGTAAAATCTCTTTCTTTTCCCTTTCATCATCACTTTCATCACCGTTGGAATTCTCAACTATACTCATCACCTGTGAATAAATTTTATATCCAAAATCATATATAAACAACTATTGATAAAAATAATTTAGTATAAATAAGTAGAACATAAATTTAATATCCAAAAATCAAACATAAACAATTATTGATAAAACTAGCCCTAAGCATAAATAATTAGACCATAAATTCAATATCCAAAGACCAAACATAAAAAACTATTGATAAAACTACATTACACATAAATAAGTAGAATATAAATTCAATATCCAAAAACCAAACATAAACTGTCATTGATAAAACTAGATTACACATAAATAAGTAGAACATAAATTCAATATCCAAATACCAAACATAAATAACTATTGATAAAACTAGTTTAGCATTGTTGTTTAGTCACATAGTAGATATCTCTGAACCCTAGAAGATCGAAAAATTTTCAACTATCCTCCATTTCCATCTTAAGCCACAAAGCTCTAATCTTGGGATTAATTTCCTTCTTGAGCAATAATTTAAATGAGAAAAAGTATAGCGGGCTCGCTTCTAGAACTTCTTCCGACATGCTATCAAGCACTTTGACTGCTTGTGGAATACCATATGGATCCATAATAAGAGTCAAACTAGATGTGGCTTGACTCATATTGTCACCTGCATTGCATAATTTTTCTATTTGACTAGACAATCTTGCAGCCCCTCCAATTTGATTTGAGGATTTCTTTCTTTCAGTTTTAAAATGTGAACTTGATGTCTCAGGTGTTTTTATTTTTTGACCGTTTCCATCAATGTGAACATCATTTGAAATGTGAACATCATTTAAAATGTGAATATCATTTCTCACATTTTCTTCCTCATTCTCTTCAGGTATTTCATTGTTAACATCCTCAAAAAAAATCACTACGGAGTGTACCAGAAGAAGGTGCCCATGCTTTATCACCTGTTGCAACTATCCCCATGAACATTTGATCCAACTTCCCTTCGAATTCAGGATCAATGCCTGATGTTATAAATTTTTTAGCTTCAGGCACAACCTACATATAAAATGATAGTTTAATAACAGTAATTATCAATAACCTCATAAATAAGAAAAAAATAAAAATATTCAGAATTATTAATGTACCTTTAGCCTACTCTCCCACCAATCATCCAATGCATCAATGGTTTTTTTTATAGGATTCCATCCTAGACTAGTATCTTCGCCTTTAAGTTTCTTCCAAGCCTTCCATTCTTTTTTTAGGGCATCCCTCCTATTTTTAAGTTGTCTTTGTGAATAAGCCTTACCCGTTTCTTTCTCAAAGTTGGTCATTATTTTCAATCAACAATCTTTTGTGAAATGAGTACTAGGCCTATTGCCTTTCAATATCTCTTTAATACAAATATCACAAAATATTTCTGTCAATCTCTCATCCCACATTGCTTTGACTTTTTCGCCGCTAACTTCAACTGCCGAAGTACTCATCTATTGTGTATACGAACATATTAGTTTCAGCCAATAAAACAATCAAGAAAATCAAATGTCACATAAGTATATTTTTTTACATGTGTATCAAAATCAAGATAGGATCCTAAGATTTTTTTTCTCAATCAAAATCAACTTTCCAAGACCGGAATAATAACCAAGAAAGAGAACACAATTAATAATAGCATCAAACACAATTAAAAAGTCAATATAAACAATATTTTATCCATTATTATTTTAAAAATATAATAAAGGTAAAGAAATGTGAGAGATGATATGCATAATCTTTAGTATCTCAGCTTTTAGGGTATAAAATTATATAGAAAATAAAATGCTAAAATTTTCTAACTAAGGGAGCCAATGGTGGGATTTTACCAATATTTCCACCAAAATAACAAGTACTAATTAAAGAAGTAGCCATTTGCAAGATGCCTTTCTGAAATGAAACAGATCAATTACTTTGTTAGGATCACTTCCGGCAAACATGTCTAGCATAAAAAATTGAAAACCCACTCAGACTTTCCAATCTATCTTTTGCGATAAGCAACAGAGGGTGTTGAAAAAAATGTTTAAAAGTTTACTTCTTTGCTTTGAAGAACCTATTCTTGATTCCTTTATTAAATTTCACTAAACCAATGCACTCATCTTCAATATAATCACAACTCAGGAATAGGAGACAACAACCATGCTATGATAAACTGACCTAGAATTTATCCAATGTTGTTACCTAAGAATTTTAGGAACGTGCCAGTTGATTATTTAGCACCAAATAGGAGTAAGAAAATCCTATCTTCTCACTATTAAGTGGACAGTCTTGCAATAATACTTAAAGAGGAAGTCTTAATTTTAGCAATCATAGGTGTCTGGAGATTGAACCAGACTGAAGAAAAATTCAGAATCAGAAAACTAATTGATACAAACATGATAGATCAATTTATGGAAAGGATAATTCCCGATGAATCTATCAAACATGAAAGAATGAAATGAAGAAATGTAATAAGCTCACAAACCTGGGATTTACTTTGTCAAGTCCAAGAACCAATGGTACAAGCAAAAGAGAAAAGCTGAAAAAAATGTGAAAGAACTTTTTTTTTATTTCATAATTATTTCATAAAATCAAAAAATCAGAAAATAACTAAAAACTAAAGCATAATGAACAATTAAAGAGAAGAAGAAGAAAAGATAAACTCGCCGATGGAGAAGAGGAACAAAGAACCATAGGAAAAGTAAGGTTCAAACAAAAGAGAAAAAAGGGGAAAAAATGGGTCTTCTAACGTCTATTTGGAAGAAGAAAAAGTAAAGTTAAAAAGTAAATATCAGCCAAAGCACTTTTGGCTAAGAAAAAGTTAAAAATTTCTTCTTTTTCATTTGTGAAAAAGCACTTATTTTAGGTTAAATTTTTTTTGAAACGATGCATGTTCCTTAATACTTTTAAGGAAAAGTACTTTTTTATTGCAAAAGCCTATCTAAGAAGCAAAGGAGTACGTGGCCTAAGGAGATTGTGGCGGATGAAGCAATAAAAAAGAAGTTGAGAGGTAAAAGAATAAAAAGAAAGCGAGCCTACTAATAGAGAGGTGTTGGGTATTAGCTCTTTGTTATGTTAAATGTTAATAATGATAAAAGATTGTATGTGAAAAATCTTTTCGGAAAAAATTACGGGCAGAGGATGAGAAATTTACTAATGTTAAAAATTGAATGATACAAGAGTAGTTTCGACTATATCTACTTAAAAGTTAAAAAACTCTATTCTAATCAATTTCAAATAGACTAAGTATAGTTTTATATGGATTCTAATTGTGCGGCATGGTTCGTACTTGCAATCTTAGTACAAATCCCTTTATTTTACTACTATATTTTATTTCTTTAATAAATGATGAGATTCGAGTTATACAAATCTCACACTCTTTTTTATTGGTGTGGAAAAAGGAGATAAAAATGGAAACAAACGAAGATGAAGAGGGCAACAACCAAGAAGGGAATAGAAGTGGGAACAAAAGAGCAGTCTTTTTTATGTTCTAACTAGTATGCACCTAGTGCTCCGCATTAGGTGATTGGTTTTTTTTTAATTTAATTTAATTGTGAAAGTATTTCGAATGTTTATAAGTTAATATAATATTTAGAACTAGTCATAATTTATCTCAACCTTTAAATACGAGGACAAACATGCTTTAATACGCTTCAACTTAATTTTTTTTATATAACAATAATACTAATACCAACTGAATTAAAACTCAATTAACTATTTGTTATTTTTTATGGAACCGGCTAGAATTATCATTTATTGTGTGAAAGTAAACAGGTCAAAATTTAAAACAAACTGGAAATTGAAAAGCAAAATGCCTAAAAAACAAAAGTTACTCCAGCCTAATAAATGAGCTCTCTCAGCATTGAAAAGACAAAACCATGAATGCCCATCATCTCCTTTCCAAGGAAACAACTACACTTCTTTCTAGGAACTGATTAGTGAACCAAAAGCCCTGTAAGTAAAAGTATCATTTCACTCTCTTCTGATCCTTTTACAACCCTCCATCTTCTTTTAAGAAATGACAACTAGATAGTAGCAAGTAGATAAGTATTCCACTCCCTCCTTAATCTTTCCGTAGCCAAAAGATGCGCCACACATTTTCTAAAGTTCAAGCACATGGATTTTGAATCTTTAATATATGCATTGATAATTGATTCGTTTCTTTTGTTTGTCTGAAGCTTCTTGACCACCGTGAGGGCATCACCTTCAATCACAGTTAGGGGTGAGTATTTGATCAAGTCAAGTCGAATCGAGTTAAAAAGTTTTGAGTTAGTCAAGTTGATGAATCCTATTTTAGCAACCGAACTCAATATGAATTTTTTTCGAATTGGATCGAATCGAGTCAAAAGATTTCGAGTCAAGTTAATGAATCCTCTTATTTATACTCAATGTTGCGTTTACATGAACCGATTATTTAACTAACAAATGAAGTATAAAATTATTCAACAACATAAACAATATAATGATTTTACCTTTTAACTTAATGAGTAAACAATTATCAAAATAACGTAGTTTTGCCTTTTAACTTAATGGTTTTAACTTTTAACTTTAGAAAAGGTTAACATTTATCAAAATGACGTAGTTTTTTTTTCTTATTCGGATTTTCGAATAACTCAAATTGTGTAATTTATATTCGAGTTAAACCGAAAAACTTAATTTTTTATTCGAGTTGATCTAAATAACTTGATTAACTCAAATAACTCGAACTATTTAATTCAAAATTTAAAAATTTTATCGAATTTTTTAAATCGACTCAAATTTTGCTCATCTTTAATCACAAACCTCCTAGGGCCCCAAAAATCGTAAGTCCAAATGAACTGCCAGGAGACATGCAAGGGCTTCCGCGGCAAACACAGTAACTGTTAATAATTGTTGTTGACCCAAAGGCATCACCTCTTCGATTTCTTATGACAATCCTAGGGAATGTTGTTGGAAAGCCGCATTATAGTTAATTTTTATTGAGGAGTTTTGTGGAGGCCTCCATCTTTCCGATTCAACCCTGTTAAGTAATTTCACTTTTGGGGCATGCTACTGATTGTTTTTAAATATGAGAAACTTGTAAATATAATATTTTATATAAATAATAAAAATTGTTGATATAATTGTTTTTTTTGGAATGAGATATATTATTAAATACAATATAATATTTTAAGGTATGCCCTGAAATGGTCAACCGCCGGTCAGCAGCATATCATCCTCAAGCACAACTTGGAGATTCATCAAATGTGCAAATCTGATTGAAGCCCCCATAACACACTTAGGCAAGCAATCTGCAATCTTATAAACCCCGAATTCATGCTTACAAATGCAATCAAGTGAAATCTGCAAGTATAAGAGTATGATGACATAAAATCAAGTCATTTTGCCACTCGTAACTAAAAGCAGAGCTGCATATACAGGCATATGTATACGACTTTAGTTCTCCTCCATACAATCGAAGCTAGCATACAAAAGGATCTAAAACTCCCGCATTGTAGCTGAGAAGTCATTTTGCATGGAAACTTTTACACATAATTTGAATTGGAAAACCAAAAATACATGCTATGTCAATTACCATTATTGCATAAATGAATCAATTTTTGGTGAAAAAAAAAACCGAATAAATTATATAATCATGACCTTTTAAGGCAATTTCATTAAAAAAATGGTTAGGGCAAGAATTGTGAGGCCAAACTGAGGATTCAACAACCATAGAAGATATGTGGGATTGGCGAATTTGATTTATATGACGTATTGTGTTGTTTCAATATGATTATATTCCAGTAATTCAAGAAAAACAAGTTGAAATAAGTACATAAACATGATCTAAAAAGTTTAAGATTACTCACTAAATTAATGTTTCAACTTTTTTTGTTGTTATTATTTGGCAAATAAATTGTGAAAAATATAAAGACAATTATGAAAACAAATGAGGGAGGGAGTAATGACTTCTCAATTGTGCTTTGCTTTATCTTTGCTCTTCTTAGCTGGCAGCGAACACCATCCATGAATCTCCTATTTCGCTCTGCATCCCCTGTTATTCTTTTCTAGATTTATATCATATGCCTTGCACTCAACTCTATCTTTACTACATTATTATGGAAGATGTCGGAGTAAAAGAACACATGTAGAGCAAGTGTTGACTTGAACAAAGAAAGATAGTTGCATGTCAAACAGCTGTACACTATGCAAAATAATGCTCTCAACTCAGCCCACTTTTTATTTATAACAGCCAACCCAACATGTATGATAAAACTTGCATGCATGGTCTTCCCCTTCAACAAACAACCCACTTAGTCCCCATGCCCCATCCCAAAACATCATAACAGTTGTCAACCTCTTATACCTTTAGGGATAGTTTTATTATGCCCTAACTAAAACATATGTTAGAAACTCCACAGGATAGAAATCAGGGGCACTTGAGCTTATTCCCATGGGTTTTGAGTTTGGCATAGCAGGGGCAGCTACTCTTGTGGCCGTAAGTACCCGGAGGAACGCAGTGGCATTTCTTACAGCATGTTTTGCATGCTCTCTCACAAACCTTCTTTCTTGATGCCTTCCTGCACCGCCTGGAGCATGCATATTTGCAATCTGAACATTTATATTTAACTACTTTAATTAGTAATTAATGCAAAAAATAATATGATAAGTACGACACTAAATATAAATAATATTATTAAACAACAGTACACTTTTTGATAAATAAAACACAATGCTTAAAATATGTGATTGTTGAGTGTTGAGTTCAATTCTTAGTATTTTTTTCTTACCCCAAATTCAAGTATAAATATGTAATTTTAGTAGTATTTAGAATTTCAACATATTTAGTAATTTTTAATATGTTTATAAACAGAAAAAAATACCCTAATTGCAATCAATTCGAAGTTCTTGGTTAGAGAAATAAGGCTTGGTTACATAGTAAAGAATATAACACATACTGATTTTCTTGTGATACTTTTTAGTAAGAGCCACCGTATCACTTCCTTCATTCATCTGAATTAAAACAAAATGTAAAAAATAAAAATAAAAATAAAATTGGGTTAGCTAGTGCATACTGAAGGAAAAAGGAAGACCCAAAAAAAAAAAAAAAAAAAGAAGAAGAAGAAGAAGAAAAATTAAGCATTGCACATACAAGAAAAATGTCAATTTTTTCTTCTTAAACGCATTAGTGTTGCATTTTCTTTTCCTTGCAATTAAACATTCCTATCAGTGAGCTAAATAAGTAGAGAAGAGGAGACTCACATTTGGCAGAGAGTTAGCATTATGACTAAATGCAGAAGCGTGCAGCAAAGCCTGACACGGAAGAAGTAGACTGAGTGAGCAAATTTCAATGGAAAAGGTTTATCCCCTTACCAAATGAAGTTTTTACCTGTATAAGGAGGATGGCAACTAGGAGGAGGAAGAAGAGCTTCATTTTTGTATATCAATGGCGGAATGACAAGGTTATTGATGAAAGGCAGACAATACAAGTGTTAGATATATATATATGAAAATATTTGTGTGTTTAGAGAATCACGTGTCAAGACTAGTGGGAAAACAATCACAGGCATTGAGTTGGGAGCAGTGGAAAGAAAATGTCTGTTTATGGAGGTTGCTTCTGCTTTTTGATGGGGTGTGTTGGATTTGTAAGGGACAACATCAAATACAGTTGTTTGATACATTGGCAGATGCATGTATATCATATCATATCTAGCTATAAGCAGACAAATGAAACAGAGAGGTATGACAAAGATGGAAGGTAGCTGCCTATATCTGCCTTTCCCCACCACTGCTAGGGTCGTCCTGTTCACATGATTTTATTTCCTTTACCTCTCCAATTAATTCATAAGCATACCACGTTACGAGAAATAAATATATTTTTTTATTTGAGGAAAACTAACACTTTCAAGTTAAATATAAATGTTTTTGGAATCACACGAATGGTGTGTTCGGTTTATATTAAATAAATTCATAAAAATTAATTTTTTTTTTAACTTGGTTTAATTGATTCTTTTATTTTGTTTGGAAACAGAGCAATCCAATAATTTAGTTTCGTTCTCAAAACACCGATTAAAAAGTTTAAACTTATTATTTATTTGAATATATATATATATTAGAAACATTGAAGTATTTTACTAAGTTAGATCTTCATTAAAAATAAAATTATGCTTTTATTTTTGAAGTCTTTATTTGATGCACTCATGTACCTTAATAAATCGGATGGTTGATTTCATTAAAACTTTTTAAAATAAATATAGATAATTTATACCATTATATAATAAAATAAATACATAAAAGAAATTTCTTAACCTAATAAGTGTACTATTCTCGGGTTTATTTATCTTATTCAAAAATGGTTAAGTATCAATTTCACTTTTAATTTTTATATTTTTATTTTTTAATTTTTAATATAATTTATTTTTTTATAATTTTATAATATTATCTGTTAGTCCAAATAATCATATGGTTAATTTTGCGATTAAAATATTTTGTGGTTATTATAATTTTCCTTACATTTTTTTCTACATATCAAAATTTAATTTTCCTCCCCATACTATGTTGAAGCTTGAGACTTATTTTTTATATTCAATTTTTGACATAATTTAATCTCTATATTTTTATAATGTCATAATTAATCTAAATAGTTAATATTCTTCACTATTTTAATTAAAATACTAACGTCAATTTTTCTTAAGATGCAATTCTAAACAAAATATTTTATAATGACGAATTCAAATGGGTGTTTTTAAGAGAAGAAAAAATTCACACCAATATTTTTAAAGTGACACTTGAGTCTGAATCTTTTAATCTAGAAAATGGAGAGATTAAATTCCTAAAAATAAAGAGACAAATTTTAAATATACAAAGTATATAAAGATTTAAAACATATTTTAATCTTTAATTTTTTTTACATTATAATTTAATATAAATAACTAATTAAGCGGGATATATAAATTGAAAGCAAACTAGTTATATAATAAAAGTTGGCCTTAGATAGGAAACTCAATATATATATATATATATATATATATAAACTATCCCTTGTGAAGTCATAAAATTTTGACAGGTAAGACATGGCATAAGCCATGCTTTGAAGGGTTATTTTAGATATAGTAGTTCAATATTTAGAACGAATTGATTTTTAATATAAGGTTTTAAGTTTGTTAGGATATTTAGTTATAATATTGTTAGTGGTTACGCTTTTAATCAATTTTTTTATAAAATATATTTATTTTTTGTATGTGTTATTTCAATCATTCTATTTTAACATTTATGATTAATGATTTATAATTTATGTTTGAATGATTAATGGTTGAGTTTAATTTTGCCTATTCGATGCCTGAAGTAATAGCAATTGGCATTGGTCATAAGCGTTGATTCTGGCATTGCTTGAATTTATTTTTAAGTATTGATTTAGAGCCTTCCACTAAACATATCTATTGGATTTTCTAGTGTTGATATTTGCTTGCAATAGAATGTTCATTAGTGACACATCTCTATATGCTCGATGGTGCCTACTGGAAGGCGAGAATGATGACTATTATCATGTCATCTTATGAAAAAACTTGGAGATCAATTCTTACTGGATGGGAACATCCATTCATTGAACTTGATGGAGTCAAGATACTAAATTCTGACTTGACTTGGACTACTAAGGAGGAAAATCTTGTCAATGCTAACTCTAAAGCTCTCTATGTTATTTTCTGTTAAGTGGATTCTCAAGAGTTCAAGAGAATCTCTAAATGTACAGTTGTTAAGGAAGCCTAGGATATTCTTGAAACAACTCATGAAGGCACGAATACAGTGAACTAATCTAAGTTGTAGATGCTCACAACCAATTTTGAAACCTTAAAGATGCAAGAGAATGAAAGAATTGGCAAATTCTATACTAAACTTTTTGATTTATCCAATCAAGCTTCGCCCTTAGAGATGAATATCAAATTTAAAGCTATTCAGAAAGGCTATTCAATCATTGCCTGAAAGATTTAGCGTTAAATTTACAACTATCAAGGAAGCTAAAAATATTGATACTATGCGTATTGATTGAATCTCTTCAAACCTTTGGGACCAATTTGGATAAAACAAAAAGAAACATGAGAAAAGAGCATTGCATAACAAGTGACTGAAGCAATGCCCACTGATCATAGCACTTTTATAGAAGAGTTATAGGGACATATAGCTTTATTGGCTTAGAACTTCAACAAGGCTTTGAAAAACTGGATTAAAAGAAGTCAAAGGTTCAAAAAGTTTAGGAATGCTCAACAGGGAAGATTCAAAGGAGTTTTCATCAATGAGGAAACTGCCAAAGAAAAGAAGAAAGGGATTTAGTGCCATGAATGTCATAATTTTGGGTACATTCAGGAAGAGTTTGCAAACAACTTAAAAAATAAAAAGAAAATCCTCGTGTGTCACTTGGAGTGATAAGGACTCCACTAGAAATTTAGAGTTTGATGAAGAACACCTGAGTAACTATGTTGCTTTTACTTCTTAGGTGAACATGGTTGGGTATAACAGTGACACTAAGGAGGACTCTGAAGGAGAATCAAATGTTGAGTTCTTAAAACCTTACAATATTATACTTGAAGAGTGGAAACTAGTTTTTAATGTAAACTCTAGAAGAAATAACAATTAATATACAAGGTAAAAGATATAGTAGGAAATTTGGGGAACAGTCGAGTAACAAACTAAAGACATACTATCAAATACATGTGCAAATATCATTAATTTATGATCATCACAATATTACACACAAAACAATAAAAAAACTTCAAGTTTGGCAAAATAAAAAGAAAAATCATCAGCATGAGTAACTACTCAACCAGCAATGTTAAGGCAAACTCTTCATCCTCTTCAGCATTAGGGACATTGATGACGTCACGAGCTAACTAAATTACGACAAAGGCAAGCGCACCTATTGAATGGTAGTATAGTTATGGTGAGTCGAGAATATCGTATCCACAAGGACTAAAAGTACTAGTAGTTACTATCTTCTTATTATCTAGCCGAATAAATTGAAGGGATTTATTTTAACCTAATCTTAACTAACCTAATTACTAAGACAAACAGAGAATAAAGTAAGAAAATATTTGAAGAAAACTGATGAGAGAGACAATACCCATGAAAGAATCCACCTAGACTTCACTTATTATTCTAAATCTGAATTAAACGATTTATTCACTTGTCTTGATTCGTAGAAATCCCTAACTTATACTAATATCTATTTCAAGAATAAAAACAACTGACTCTAGATTGATTAATTGAAATCTCTTTCTAATTAAAACCCCTATTGTCACATTAACTCGATCTATGGATTCCCCTATTAGATTTGACTCTAATCCGGTAGATTTATGTTGTCCTATTTCTAGGATTGCATGCAACTCCATTAAATTATGCCAGATCTACTCTTAAATAGGTACTTTTGCTCCACTGAATAAGCACATCAATCATGAATTAATTATCCTGAAAACATTAAAACATGAAATAAGAACACATAATTGAGATCAAGAACAAATATTTATCATGCAATTCAGAAAAATCAAATAATAAGATCCGTTTTAGGTTTCATCCTCCCTAGATATCTAAGGAATTTAGTTCATACTTTGGAAGGAAAACATCTCAAAATTAGGAAAACAACAAAACATAAAGAAACCCAAAAACTTCAAGAGAAATTAAATGGATATCTTCAGTCTTGAAGGAGATCTTGCTTCTGAGTTGAATCCGTTAGCATTCTTCAAGTCTTTTCTTCGTTCAGCTCTGCATGTCCCCTTAGGTCCTCTTCTAGTGTGTATTTATAGACTTTAGAATGCTCAGAAACCCTAAAAATTGACTTTTTCCACGTGTTTAGGAAACAGGGAGCGATATCGACACGGGCTGCCACATGGGTGTGTGGCCAGCCCGTGTGGCTCACATAGGCATGTGCTCAACATGTGTGGGAATGGTCTTGGCCGTATGGACCCTTAAATCAGCCTATTTTGTCCGTTTTTGGCTAGTTTTCCGCTGCTTTTGTTCTTCTATGCTCACCTAAGTATAGAAACATGAAATTAAAGGATTAGGAGAATCAAATTCACTAAATTAAATAATAAATCAACCAAAAACATGCCAAGCATGAGATTAAAATATTTTACTTTTATGGTTTATTAGACATCTACCTCGATGTCACCATCAGTGTGTTTCCCCTTTTTTCCACATAAATTAATACTTTAACTCTGGAAACATAGGATCATAAACCTCATATTTAGCTTCAACATCTTTGTAATTTTGATATTTAAGGTCTAAATCCAAAAATATAAGAAGAAGTCCATACAATTTTACTAAACCATTTATCAAAGGGAATGTTCGAACATATATTGCAAACATGGAATATGTTAAGGTAATAAGATGTCTACAATTGTTTAAGGTTAGCACAAAAATAAATGGCTTGTTTCTATCCCTATCAAAAGCCCTTATATTCAATCTTATAAGGTGAATAAGTGTGCATATTGCTAAGTCTAAGTATAAGTAGGTATCAAAGCTGTAACAACTCATTTTTCAGTGGTATCGAAAATAGTGGTTTCGGAACCCCAGTTCCAATGTTTGAGCCCGTAAATATTGTTATTTAATATTTACTAGGTTAATATAAAGGTTAATTAAAATTTGGTCCCTTAAGTTTTTCAAATTGATAGTAAATTATGGTACAAGAACTAAATTGTAAAATTTGTAAAAGTTTATCGCTATTAATTTTTAAGTAAATGATAGACCAAATGAAAAAATGGGCCATTAATATTTTGCCAAACGATGGTGTATGCTAGTGAAAATCCACTGATGTTGCTAATTTAGATTAAGGTTAGCTTAATTATGGTTAATTAAACTATTTAGGATTAACAAAATATTAAAAAAAGTATAAAAGATAAAATTAATAAAAAATAAAGTCATTTCTTCATCTTCATCTTTCTCCACCGAAACTACTATTGAAGAAAAAGCTCTGAAGGGTTTTGAACTTTCGTTCTATGATTGGTATGTTTAATTTAGTCATTTTCTTGTAATTTTTATGTTTTTGAGGTCGTGGAAGCTTAATTTAGCTAGCCCATGTACCAATTTGCAAAATTGTTAAAGTTTCTAAAAGTTTCCATTGATGAATGCTTGAATAAATTGATGCTAAATTGTTATATTTTAAGTTTAGAAATGAAAAATGACTAGTTTGTAAAGTTTAATTGTTAATTTTTTAACATAAGGTCTAAAGTGTATAAATTTTGAAATTGATGAAAAATTCCTATAATTATTTATGATAGAGCATCCTATAATGTTTTAATTAAGATTAGTTTCAAAATTGAAGCTCAAATTTGAAAGTTATGGCAATTTTAGTTTTAGGGACTAAATTGAATAAAATGTAAAAATTTAGCGGCATGCAAATAATTAAATTGAACTGATACATGTCTATAATAGGATGATATAAGATGTTTGGAATTAACAAATTGAACTGAATTATTGTATAGATTGAGAATTAAACCAAACCGAAGATAATTAGGGAAAAGTCAAAATTGTTGAATAGTCCTTAAAGATTCCATTGCTTATTGTTTTACCAATTAAATTCATATGGAACTTACTATTTTGTTCATGTTTTGATTTAATTGTATTTGATTAGTTTATTAGTTATATAAATGTGAATTGGTTGATTTTTGGCATCGAATGGACTAGATTGTAAAGTATGAAATATATGGAGATTATAAATAGGTACAAGGTATCGAATGGAAATGAAATGATTATATGATTTAATGATATGCATATGTTGTTACGGGGATTGGAATGATACAATTACAGTAGTAATGCCCAAGTGAACTTAGTAAAAGATTAGAATACGTATGGCATGCCATTAGGGCCAAAAATTAAAACAATCAGGGATTTACATGGTTGTTTGAGACCCAACATTTTTTGCAGATTCTCGATTCATAAATGTCATCTTGTGTAAGCAACCCTGATCATTATCAACTTGTGTGAGCACTATAGTCCCGTGTATTCGACTTCAGTTTACTAAGGTTCTATTGGGTGAAATGGAATTTTGGAAATGATTTGAATATGAATCTAACTATATAAGAGTTCAAATTGAATATGAATTAGATGATGTATGATATTGTATTGAATTGGTTTACATGTATATGTGATTTGGTATTATAAGTTCTTGATATGCTAGAGAACTAATTTATTAGTTGTATTATTGATATGCATATGATAACATAAGGATGCCAAAGGATGTCATATAGAATATCAATGTATTTGAGTGTTTAAATTGTTATAGTGCTAAGGTAAATTAAGTGATTTTCATATGGACTTACTAAGCATTCAATATGCTTACTCTGTTGCCTCTTTTTTCCTTGTAGATTGTCGACTTGCAGAATATGTCTACCGGATCTTCGAAAAGCTCACACTATTTTATTTTTGATTTGGTATTTTTTTAATCGTTATAAAGCCCGATTTTGTGGCATGTATATTGGTGTTATGCTTTTGTTAACTTAAAAGTTGATATGGTTTGAAATTTATCTAAAGTTTGATTTTCAAGAAGGTTAAATCACATATGTATATGTATATGTATATGTATATGTATATGTATATGTATATGTATATGTATATGTATATGTATATGTATATGTATGTTTGGGTAACTTATTGTGACATTGTGAATGACATTAAAATGGTATGTTTGAGTATGAAATGATATAATAAAGAGGATGCCTAAATGCATGAATGATTAGGTTGAAATAAACAATATAAAGTGACATGTTTTTATGTTCAATTAAAGTTATCTTAGATTGGTTGAATTCAGATGATGTTATGAAATGTTTGGTATGTGTTTTGGTATGATTTTATGAAAGTAAGGTTATGCAATTATGCACCAAATCTAGAATTTGTAAGGTTGACATGAAATAGGTACCAAATGGCCCTAATTTTACCAAAACTAGAGTCTACGTCCCGACAAACAATCTTTCTCGTCGCAATGTTGGCCCAAAGATTTTGAAACTTTAAAATTTGGTCCTATTTCGTGCTTGGGTCAGCTTTCGTAAGCTCAATTAAGGCTCAAATTTAATTGTGTATCATAATGAGAATGTGTTTATGACATGTGTGAATGTTTGATTGATTTATTTGCAGTAGTTGCTTCAGTAACGGATGTAGCATCTTGTAGCTTCAACCCGACGATTAGGTCAGGCAAGGGGTGTTACAAAAGCTACTAATTGCATGTTTTTGGAAAGAGTCAAATCAAAGGAATTGAGTGTTCTTTAATGGGCATGTATCAACTATTAATATTCTATCCATTAATGATGATTGCTTTATGAACCACTAAACTAGATTACGATCATGACTAAGGCAAGCGCACCTATCGAACAGTAGTATAGTTATGGTGAGACTAGAAATATCGTATCCACAAGGACTAAAAGTACTAGTAATTTCTATCTTTTTATTATCTAGCCTAAGAATTAAAGGGATGTTTTTAAACTGAGATTAACTATCTAATTAACTAAGAATACGACAGAGGTAAAACTTGGAAAATACTATTGGAAAACTGATGGAGAAGACAATACCCAAGGAAGAATCCACCTAGATTTCACTTATTACTTCTGAATTAGACGATTTATTCATTTGACTTAATCCGTAGAAATCTCTGATTTATGTTAATATCTCTCTCGAGACTAAAAACAACTGACTCTAGGTTGATTAATTGAAATCTCTTTCTAATTAAAATCCCTATTGTCGCATTAACTTGATCTATGGATTCCCTTATTAGATTTGACTCTAATTCGACAGATTTAGGTCGTCCTATGTCTAGGATTGCATTCAAATCTGCTTAACTATGCTAGATATACTCTTAAATAAGGACTTTTGCTCCATTGAATAAGCACATCAGACTTGAATTAATACCATGAAATATTAAAGCAAGAATTAAGAACACATAATTAAGAATAAGAGCAAGTATTTATCATATAATTCAAATAGTAATAAGATCTGTCTTAGATTTCATCTCCTTTAGGTATTTAGAGAGATCAGTTCATAACAATGGGGGAAAACATCTCAAAATTGGGAAAACAACAAAACATAAAGAAACCCAAAGAACTTCTAAGGAAATTGAATAGAGATCTTCAGTCTTGAAGTAGATCCTGCTTCTGAGCTGATTTCAATGGCTGTCTTCGAGAATTCTCTGTCTTTTATTCTCTGTGTCCCCCTTCATCATCTTCTAGAGTGTTTATATAGACTTTGGAATGCCTAAAATAGCTCAAAATTAGTCTTTTCCGAATAGAATTAGACATGAGCTCGATAGGGACACGGTCGTGTGCCACGCCCATATGATGGAGCTCAACTGTGTGTAATTCTGACATGGTTTTAAGTCGACACAGCCATAACATACGAGCGTGTGGCCTACCCGTGTGTTTCACACGGGCATCTAGATTACCCGTGTGGAAATGTCTAGGCCGTGTGTAGTACTGAAATAAACCTATTTTGTCAGTTTTTGACCTTTTTCTTACACTTTTTGCTTTCCTATGCTCATCTGAATATAAAATATGAAATTAAATGATTAGGAGCATCGAATTCAATAGAACTAATGATAAATCATACATAAATAATATGCCAAGCATACGATAAAAATATGTATATATTATGGTTTATCAAATATCCCTACACTTAAGCATTTGCTTGTCCTCAAGCAAAATCCTCAACTCACAATTAAAATAAATTCTTCTCAACTTATAATTCTCATAAAAAATGTTTCGAAGTAATCCACAGATAATCATACATTGAGAATTCAACTAAAAGAACATTAAAGTTTCAAGCAATCCAAGTTGAGCATTTTAATCATAAGATCATAGGTATCCCCTTTATCTAAGTAATTACCTTTTATTCCAAATTAACAAGGGTTGACATCCTCACTAGAGATTCACTCAAATCACTCAAAGTGTTTAAGGTTCAATAATTAAGCAGTCAATAGTCAAACATGAAAAGTTATTACCATAGGCTTGCATGAAAATCAAATCTCCACCACTATGAATGAGATGATACACAAATTAAAAGGCCTTTAACAGGGTTGTAATGGGGCTTGGGTTAAAGGTGTGGATAAAAGCTAAAAGAGAAGGTTAGAATCGAGATTAATTTAATAAATTACCAAACTTAGAAAAATAAAGCTAAATACTGAGTTACAAACAAGTGCCAGAATTAAAACTATCCAAAACTAATGAAGTGAGCTTTTTCTTAATATAACGACTTTAACTTATCCAAGCTCTTTATAATAATATTTAATTATATGAATATAAATATACGTTTTTTTTAAGAATAAGAAAAGGTAGAAAGTACATAATAAGAAATAATTCAGCAACTGAAATGGACGAAAATAGTTAGGTAACTAATCAAATCAAATCTCGATAAAAAACGGAATCAATAAAAAGGGAAAAATTCTTAACGAATTAAAAAGGGTTAAGTTGTGGGTTAACATTTAATGGGAAAATATCAAAAAATGGTGTTTAAGGATCAAAGGGGTTCACTAAGGGTTAATTATGTGGGTAGGCTTTTTATGAAGTGAGTGGGTTAAAACCTAAGTGCCTTCATCATCTCAGTATATCAAATCAAAGGTGTGGCATTGATATGAATAATCGATGCAAGTTCTAAAATAATAAATCAGTAATGACTCACTCATAACTATCAATAAAAGTGAAAAAGAAAGATATATGCTCTAAAAGGCTCAAATCTCACAAAAAATATGAGTTTTTGATGTTAATCCTGTAAATTTAGAACTTCAAGATAATACCTCATTTCAGGGAAACAACCTACAAATTTTAATTCTAAAAAATTCAACTTATCATACTTGATTCTCTATTGTCCTAAAGTTTAAATAATCAATGCACAATTGCCTGTGTTTTAATCTAAAACATATCAATAAAAATCATAAATCAATCAAAGTCTATTCTAATAGTAATATGGGAAAATTATTTGAGAATAAGATATAATTCAGGGATTTTTTTATAATCATATAAATAACCTCCCTACACTTAAGATGTACATTATCCTCAATGTACAAAGATTGAAAATGAAGTGAAACTGCCTTGAATTTGGATGTAATCCTTGGAACAGCTAAAATAGATTTATAGACATTAGAAATGAAGTGCATGCATCACTAGGCAGAGGTGAAGGTGGGGCAGGATACTCCGGTGGTGGTAGAGGTTGGGTTCCACAATCACAGTGCCAAGCGAAGAGGTTATCATGGGGTTCGGTGTCATAGTGGCTATGGTCGTGGTCGAGCAGGACATAGCAATCGTGGATTATCTTTCCCTAGAGGATTGTTTGTATATTCCTGAGTAGCACCAATTGACTGAACCGTTTGAAACTGCAATATCACTAGTAAGGTTTTAGGGAGTTGTATTAATTGGGTTGTTATGGTTACTCATAAAAGAACAGCCATATAATTAAGAGGTTCAAAATATACTAATAAAAGTCTTTTAGAACATGAAAAAATAAAAATAAAAATAAAATAAAAAACAAAAAGAAAGGAAAGGAAAAACAAAGTAAAAATAAATGGTCTCAAAAGTCCTCATCGGCAGCTAGACCGTGAGGTGGTGGTGCTGGAAGCGAAATGTGGAAATGCTGACAAATCTGCTGCAGAGTCGTCTCTATACTGTCTAATCTTTGAGCAGTGTTGTTAAACTACTGAGTGTAATATTGCTCGAATCGAGTCAGGTGGTCAGCAATTTCTATTAATGAAGCAGCCGCATAAACTAGTCTGTGACTTGGCGGTGGCGGAGAAGGTGGGTTCTCATGAAAGGAAGGGATATCGTTAGTAATATTCTCAGGGTCATCCTGATCAGTGGCTCGTGGTAGTCGGTATTGAGGAGGATCGAACCCATGACGACGCTCTATCATCCTCATGTGGAGTATACTTGAGATGCCCTATGGGACATCTGACCAATGAGTGTGAGTGATGAAGATTGCGCCAATGTATTCAGGAGCCCAAAGTGTCGAGCTAGATGAGTCACGTAAGGGCCTAAGCTAATGACTCCCTTTCTATTTTGTTCGGCCTGATGGCGAAATGCGAGGGCTATGAAGTATGCGAGATCGAAAACATGCCCTTGCCTTATGCTCCAAAAGAAGTACGCGTCGTGAGTATTAACGATGCCAGTGCTCTCTCGTCGCCCTGTTAAGGTGTGAGCTAAAAAGACGTGGAGATATCATAATGCTGGAGATAGAGCATATGCCTTGGAGCGGCTGGGGTCGTAGATGCCCGTAGCAGAAACGAGGTCTACCCAACATGAGAAAGGTACGTAATGAATGTGACGGTAGAGATGGGGAAAATCATCAACCTCCATAAATTCTTCTGCATAAAGTCCCAAAGCAACTCCGAATACTGGGACACTCAATTGACGCACTAGATCGTCAAGACAGAACTAGACTGTGCCTGGGTCATCGAACTCTGACATAACCGTCTACAATTGAAATGTCGAACAAAGTTCCAAAATGAACTTTAGGTATGTCGGCTCAATAATGTCGAAGAAACGGTCTCAAGGAGCGATAGCGAGGAGGGCCAGAACTGAGTCAGCTAGGTGGACCTGCTCTAATGCGGCCCAATCAATGCACCGGCCCACACCAAGAGGTCGGGCACGAAGAGTTTGAAACAATTCCTCCTGAGGTCCTAGTGGGAATTGGAGAAGAGGATGGCGCACCTCAGTGGTTGCACTAGAGGAGGTTGCACTTGACCCATTTTTTTTTAGAAGTTGAGACTGCAGACTTTTTACGAGTATTTGTCATGTGTTCCTAAGAATATTCAATAAAAGTACGAGGATCAAGAACCCGCTAAGTCAGAAAATGCCAAAGAATGAATCATAATACAATGCATATAGTGGGACTAGCAGGAAAGAAAATATGCGCATAGATAGGAATTCTTGGCATAAGAACCTAATAGAGAAATCAAAGAACCTAAATCAATTAATCCTCAGTGGAACAATGAACCATGTTGAAATTAAGAGTTGTATGTCAGATAACACCGAAACAGGGTTAAATGGTTGAACATGTAAAGTTCAAATGGTAAACTAACCATTCGAGAGAAATTCCAATAATCAAAATATGTTGTAAATGAATGATTCTTGAGCATAAAATATAATGGGGAACAATCTAATTTAAAAAATATAAGGTAATGGTCTAAAATAGTAATAAAGATAAAATAGCAAAGAAATAAAAATGTAAATAAATAGTTAAATGTAACAGCGAAAGAACCAATGGAGATGGGAAACAGTGGTGGTCAGCTGATGTTGGGGCGTGGGGCAAAACTTGTGTGAGGGAAGAGGAAGGAAAAGGGGGTCGTGGGCTGTGAGGATTAGTAAACAGGGAGAAAATGAAAGGAAAGAAAGAAAGAAAAAAAAGAAAAAAATGAAGGAAAGGAGAGTGGGGGTGTTGGTCGCCGGCGGCTCATCGGGAAATGGCGGTTAGAGAAGGGAAGATGAATAGTGAAAGGGGTATGATGGGTGAATAGTGGGGTTTAAATAGGAATGGAAGGATTTTAGGATTAGGGTTTCAAGTAAAAAGAGGGGCTACGATCGTACAGGTCCTGTTTTGGACCACACGGCCGTGGCACACGCCCGTGTGTCTCACTTTTAGTCCGTGTTTTTCATGATGATTTAAGTCAGTGTCGCCCACAGCCTGTGGACACGCCCGTTTGTCCAGGCCGTGTGGTCCACACGGCCGCATCACACGGCTATGTACTCTTTCGTTCGCTTCTCCCATGCTCGTGTAAGTTCTAACCTGGCCGTGTCTTAATTTATGCTTGTGGTCTGATGATCTAAGTCAGTGTCGCCCACGGCCTGTGGCACGCCCGTATGTCCAGGTCGTGTGGTGCACACGGCTACATCACATGGCCATGTACTATTTCGTTCGCTTCTCCTACGCCCGTGTCATACTCTCCACGCACGTGTTCTGTAGTCAAGATTGCCCACAGCTTCTGAGCACGGCCGTGGGATACGCCCGTTTTCTATTTTGACTTGAAAACTCCAAAGTGTGTGCTCAGGTTCCCACACGACCTCAGGCACGCCCATGTTTCATGATCGTGTGGGTTACACGACTGCATCGCACGGCCGTGGTGATTTAGTGCATCCTGTGCCTCTGCCAATTTTTGGGAAATTAAAGTGCAATTTCACCAGGGCCTGAGACACGCTCGCGCCCCTCAGCCGTGTGATTCGCACGACTGTCTCACTCTGCCGTGGCTAGTTATTGCAGCCCGTGTGTCATTTTGAATTGGGGAAAATATGTGTCCTGTTTTAGCACAGCCATGGACACGCCCGTGTGTCCAGGCCGTGTTTGCTACTATTGAATGCCCATACTAAGGTTTTAAGAGTTTACACGGCTCAAGGTATGCCCATGTCTCCGACCTATGGTGGGCACATGGCCTAGGACATGCCCGTGCGTCAGGCCGTGTGTGTCAAAAATACATGTATTTAAACTATGAAAAATGAAAGAAAAATAACACTACAGGAAAACAGGGCTTTAGCGGCGTTTTTAGCGGCATTTTATCAAAAAACGCCACAAAAATTGTAAAACATAGAGCAATAGCGGCGTTTTACCTAAAAACAGAGCAATAGCGGCGTTTTTTGTTAAAACGCCGCTAAAAACATAGCAATAGCGGCGCTTTTGGTAAAACGCCGCTAAAAACCAGAGCATTAGCGGCGTAACAAAAACGCCGCTAAAAACCAGAGCATTAGCGGCGTTTTCGGTAAAATGCCGCTAAAAACCAAAGCAATAGCGGCGTTTTTGTTAAAACGCCGCTAAAAACCAGAGCATTAGCGGCGTTTTCGGTAAAACGCCGCTAAAAACCAAAGTAATAGCGGCGTTTTTTGTTAAAACGCCGCTAAAAACATAGCAATAGCGGCGCTTTTGGTAAAGCGCCGCTAAAAAACGAGCATTAGCGGCGTTTTGGTAAAAGCGCGCTGAAAACAAGAAACATTAGCGGCGTTTTCTGTAAAACGCCGCTAAAAACCAGAGCAATAGCGGCGTTTTTGGTAAAACGCCGCTAAAACGCCGCTAAAAATCGAAGCATTAGCGGCGCTTTCGGTAAAACGCGGCTAAAAGTCATATAACCCCTAAAAACCTAAACCCACCAAAAAATCATAAACACTAATCTATAATCCTTAAAACACTAAACTCCTAAACCTTAAAAAATCTTAAACCCTAAACTATAACCCCTAAAATACTAAACCCCAAAAAACATCACATGGATGTTGATGTACATCATATGTTAAATATTTTCTTATATAATTGTAAAAGAGATAGTATTAATTTTAAAATATTGAATTAATTATCATTATAGTTTAAGGTTTATGATTTATGGCATATAGTTAAGGGTTTAAGGTTTTCTGAGTTACTATTTTAAGTTTTATGGATTATGGGTTTAGGGATTATGGTTTAAGGGTTAGGGGTCTAGGATTAAGAGTTTATATTTTATGATTTAGTATTTAGGGTCTAGGGATTAAGGATTAAGAGTTTAGGGTTTAGTTTATATTTTAAAGATTTTTGGTATATGAGTAATTGTTTTTTAATTTATATGTTAAATATTTTCTTATATAATTGTAAAAGAGATAATATTAATTTTAAAATATTGAATTAATTATCATTATAGTTTAGGTTTACTGATATTTGGTTAAGGGTTTAATGTTTATGAGTTACTATTTTAACGTTTATGAATTATGAGTTTAGGGATTATAGTTTATGGTTTAAGGGTGCGGTTTAAGACTTAGGGGTTAGGGGTTAAGTGTTTGGTTTTAGGGTTTATAGACTATGTTTATGATTTAGGGTTTAGGCGGTAAGGATTAGGGGTTTAAGGCTTAGATTAATTAATGTTTTGTAAATTATATATTAAATAATTTATTATATAATTGTAAAAGAGATAAGATTAATTTTAATATATTAAAATTATGATTATAGTTTAAATAATATGTTAATGTTTGGGGTTTATGGTCTAGGATTTATGATTTAGGGTTTTGGGTTTAAGGGTTAGGGTTTAGGGGTAAATATAGTGAACAACTTAACTTGTGTATCTTGGATTTTTTATAATATAAATCTAAATAAGATAAATATAAATTATTATTTTAAAAATATATATATCAAAATGGGTTAAATCCCAAAAGCATAAATTATGAACACAATTATTGATATAACATCATTTTATATTTATATATTGCATACATAAATATTTATATTTATTCAATATAAAAATATATTGATGTATTTATTTTTTAAAACGTGTATGATTAAATCAAAATTAAAGTTCTAACTATACATTTAAGGCATAATTAGAATTTCAAGTCTACAATTACACATTAAATCGAAATTCATATATAATTCTGAAATGTATCTCTATCAAAATTTAGATGTATACATATAATTAAATATAGTTTAAATTATTTAAGAGATAATGATAAAGTTTATTAAAAATGGGAAAATGACTTTTTGTGGCGTTTTTATTAAAAATGCCGCAAAAAGTAAGCAATAGTGGCATTTTTTATAAAAAACACCGCAAAATTTTTTACACAAAACGGTGCCGTCTTGTTACACAAAATGCATTAGACTTTTTCGTTCCCCCCTTCCCCCCGAAATCCCAAAATTTGACAAGAAATCTTTCTTTCTTCCCTCCTTTCTTTCCCCAAAATCGGTTCCTTCCCCCCTCCCCAAAGAAATCCTAAAATTTCACTTGAAATTTCTTCTCTTTTCTTTCTCATTTTATTTTTCCCAAACCATTTCTCCCTAACCCGATTCCCTTTATTTTTTCCCTAATTTCCCCAAATCGCAGACCCTCTGCATCTCAGTGGGTAGCCGACTCTTTGTATCTCTGTCGACATCTGCTTTGTATCATCATCGACATCTCTGCTGTATCTATTTGGGATTGTAAAGAAGCCAACGTTACACGAAGCTTTAAAACCTAATCTCCATATCCTATATTTTTCGGCTTCTCTTTCCACCTCCATTTCCATATTACCATATAATGCTCAATACTCATCCGTTTCCATTCACGTATACTGCTCATCCACTTGCTCATCCACTTCCCCCACTTCCCCCCACATATCCTTCATTTCCCAGATCTGTGCCACTTTTTACTTTTTTTTTTTCATTTTATGCTATTTTCCAATGTCCCAACTCCCCATGCCCATTGCTTGACTTCATGATCGGTTTTTGTGTTTTCATAGTGGAATTTGCATTGCAAAGATTTTGGTTTTAGCTTTCATTGTAATTAGCTTGTTTTGCTTCTACATCAAACAAAGATCCCATCTTTTAAATATCCAAAGAGAGGAAAAGAAAAATATGGCTTTGGTAAATCTGTGTTATTGGGTTCAATCTTACTCCATTTTCAACCAAGCTTCTAGATCCAAATATTCTCTTTTGCCCGGATCCCTTCCATTCAAACCCCTCATGAATCTGTCATCTTCAACCTCAAAACACGCAGCGGCTGCGTCTATTCCTTCAATTTGCTCGGTCATTACCAAAGGAGACGCGGTCAAGGAAGAAGAAGAACAACAGTGACCTCAAGACCCAAGCTTTGATTTCAAAACTTACATGGTTCAAAAGGCCACTATGACTAACCAAGCCACGGACTCTCTTTGTTTCACTCAGTGAACTGTTAAAATCCATAAAGCAATGCGTTACTCTCTTTTGGCAGGTGGCAAAAGGGTCCGACCGATGCTTTGTTTAGCTGCTTGTGAGCTTGTTGGTGGCCAAGAATCCATGGCTATGCCAGCAGCTTGTGCTGTTGAAATCGAGGGCGTAAACACGGGCAATTCCTCTGAAAATTACATAAGAGACAAGTAGAGATAGATGAAACTTACAAAGGCAAGATAATACACAAAGGTCAATACATACACAACTGATAAGGTTAAAATGGGGATTTCTCTTATATTGTATGTTGGGGTTTAATTCAAAAGCACAGTGTCTGTATCAATTCATCATTGCCTTAAATGTAAGCATTCTTCTGCTCATAAACACTTACTAGATTGCTAGAGTTCAAGATGCTTTGTTGACTGCTTGCAAGCTTGCTAATGTTTTCCTAGTGAAGTACTATTTTAAAGATGTTTTAATTTCCATATTTTGCTTTCTGAAATATGCTTATATTTGTTTCATTTGCAGTGGAATTGCTATATCAATGGTAATGAAATATGCAGACAATATTGTGAAGGTAAGATATGACCCAATATTTCATGTTAGTCAATCATTGATTTGTCTGCATTTACATCCATCTCTCTGATTTTTTAAAAAACTTGTTAGGCATGTCATGGTTATCAGTAATGTTCATGCATTTGCATGGCATAATAAAGGAAGTTGCTTCTCTTTCTTAAGTTGATTGGGTTACTTGTTTATTCCTCTGCTTCCACTATATGTAATATCCAGTTTTCTTAGGTACTTTTTTTCATTCAAACATTAATCATTAATCTATTTTATCTCTATCTTGAACAATTATAATATATAGTTACTTCTCTCTCTTTTCTTCATTTATTAATTTCTCATGTCACATGGAACATTATTTTATTCATTTATTTTTTTAATTAATTTTTTAAATAATATATTTTTATTGCCATAATTAGTTTTTTAATTATCTTTTAATTTATTATTCCAGTGGTTAAACATAATTAAAATATATTAATAAGTTTAACAATTGAAATATAATAAAAATGTTTTCAAATTATACTTAAAGCATATATCCTATATTAGAAAATTGTCAGACTCGTTTTTTTATATTTATTATTTTATAATAAAAATCTTTTAGTACCATCTTTGAAAAATGATTATATCAACTATCTATATATTTTTTTTCATTTGAAAAATTAGAATTTAAGGCTTTTTATAAGGATAGTAATAGAACTTTCCACAAAATACCATTAAAAATATCTAGACTTGAAAGTACCAGAACAACCATGATTTTACCCCCCATATTATGAACCCCCAAAGGGCAATTTTTGTCCACTTCGTTGTTAAGTGAACTCCTCCTCATTAAAATTAGCATCGCTTATTCTTTTCTGCTTCCATTAGGGTTTTACATTTCTTTACTATCTTTCCGGAAGGAGTGTTTAATTTCTCTGCTACTGCTGGAACTGACAATAACACATATGAGTTGAAGTTGGATCTTTTTGATAAGGTCAACGTGGAGGTAAGATTCCGGTCTAGTGTTCCATCTATTTAGGGGTATTTGAGAATCTGTTGATGATGTTGTCGTTTATGATGGTATTATCTTTGCTTTTTAAAGTAAATTCAACATATTTGATTGCTAGCCTTTAGCTCCTTAGTGTATACGACTCACTTCATTTTGATTGCATTAGCATAATTTCTGTTAGATCATGCTATATGTTTCAACTATCTTTTAACATATTTGACACACATTCATGCACTTGCATCATCTTTACTTTACGGGTGTGCTTGCTTGAGCGAAGCAAAAAGCGGATGGATGAATTGAGAAAGGGTGGAAAAGTGGAAGAAAATGAATTTTTGGTAATTTGGTAATTGTGACAGGATAAATCAAGTTCAACCGTCAAACTCTCGAAGATTTAAGACCAACTACTTCTAATTCATGAAAACACTCATTTAATGCTCCTTCCTTGTATATATTCTCAATGCTTATCTGTGATTTGGTTAAGAAAAACGCCACATAGTTGACAATATAAGGGAAAGGTTGGCAGTGGCATATACAAAGGGAACCCATTCATCGAAATTGTGTGATGATGATGCGCATGTGGGTGCGACTCTCTTTTCTTTTCTCTATTCTATTTCTTTCTCTGCTTTCCCTCTTGCAAGTACAACCATCTGTATTTTATAAAGTGAAATGAAAATATATTATATGTATGTTATATTGGAATGGTTGAAGAGACAAAATTCTGTAAGCAACTTGCTTTCTACACTGCTGTCTATCTATTATCTTTCGCCTCTCGATCCTCTCGATTATCCCTTTACTTTGGCTGCAAACATATATCGAGTGCAGTCCCCACTACTCAAAATGGCAATCTATGAAGCGTAGTCTATTTGTTTAATTGATGCCTTTGTCTTTGAAATGTTTAAATTCACCTCACCCTTATAAGCGAGTATTTGTCGATATGTGGGTAGCCTCATTTGTTTAACTTTTTCTCTCCAAAGAAAAGGAGACAATTGATAGTTCGAGTTCCTCATCACTCGTTAATTTTTAATTTTTGGTGGAGAAATATTATGTATATTATATATATGCATGTGGAGTTTATTTCTATTTGTTCCTTTCCTCAACAGTTCAACAATCTTTCAAGGAAAATAGCAATTGCATGTGTTTTATTATTTTCCTTTTCATGATTTTAGTAATGGCAACTCTTTTCACTACTTCCACTTTCCTACAAGCTATGTTTCTTACGTGTTCCCTATCTTTGTGATCAATCGTTTGGATATTATACAAAAAATTGTTGATAGCTTTTCAAATATCTATTCATCCTTGTTTATATATTTTTCATCTTGTTTGACAATTTGGTCCCAGCTCACGAGACACTCCTCTTCCAAATGTAAGGATGATTGGATGTAGTGAAGATGTTTGTGGTGGCATTCAATCAGATTTTGGTGTGATTGTTCACTGTTTTCCTAATGTTTATTATTGTTGTCACAAATTGCATGCTTCTTGTATACATTTTCAATAAATCCTAGACTTACCTCATGCTTATGGGAGATAAAGTCTGAATAGACTTTTAGACAATTACGTGTTGCATTTATAACTATCTTAAAGAATTACTATCCCTTACGGGGTATTAATCATTCTTACTCTCTCTCCCGACCCTTCTAAGCAAGTTAATGATATGGAAAATACGGAAGTTTGACTTCCTTGGTTTTATTATAATTGATCACTTCTCCATGCACATGTGCTGCGCTATCTTTTGGGTGTGATGATGGCTTTTTAGGGTTTGCATATCACTCATGGGCGGGGGCATCCGAGGTATGAAGACTAGCTTTGCCTGCATCCATGTAACATAGATGTTCACTGTTTGTGTCCTAATTTTGTTAGATAATACTAAAATGTCCATTTTCTATTGCATTTACGAGCCCAATTTCAACCAACAATTTCTAGTGTGTTTCTAAGATCTGTTATATATTCTATCATTTTTCCCTTTGGATTGTGTTCTTTTCCACTTGTGTTTCCTTCTTATCATGTCTGTTTGATGCTTTGCAGGTAAGTGAAGAGGTGGAAAGAGCTTTGGCAAAATTAGGACCTCCTAGACTTGGTGGAAGGTTAAATATTTGTCTGATCATTTACATCTGTGGAGTTAATTATCTTTATTACGATGTCATAATTTAAAATAAAATTATCTTTTTGAATTGAAGACATGAACAATGATATGTTGTGTTACATGCCTAATGATTTTGGTTTGGTATATCAATGGCGTTGGTAGCCTTATATTTGGCATTGCTCCCTCTACCTCCGTTGGGATTCCAATGCTTAAAATGTCAAATCAATTGGGGAAGTTTGAGATTTTGGAAAGGTCAAACTTTATGTGATAAAACAACTGTTTTCTTATCAATTGATGTCGATTCTGATGAGTTGGAAGCTTTAAATATTGTTTCGAATTTCGGGTTTTAGTAAATAATGGTTATTGTGAGAAATTCCAGGATGTTTTAGCATTGTGCATGATAATGTGAGAACCTCATATTAAACACATTCAGTCTTTTGTTACTACTACTCATTTTAGCAATTGCTTGAAGAATTGTAGGTATTTTGCTGAATGTTTGAACTATGAATGATGACAACGATTTTTACATTAATTCTATTAGTTTTTGTGTTTGGTATTGTCTCATTAAGTAGCTGGCATCTAAGAATATTGCACATGAGAATTGAAGTGCTGCAATGAGATTCTAAAGAGTTTTGAAATGCTCTTAGGTTTGATTCTTTTCTTGTTCTTTCTTTGTAGGATATTGGCTAACTAGTTGCTTGCCTTTTGATATACTTGAGCATCATTAATGCATTCGATAGCAAAAGATGAAACCCACACAATAAGCTTGTGTTAATGATATTTTCTATTATGTTTTTGGTTGGTTGATTGGTACTCTACTTTCTATAAATGAAATATTTTTTTAATCCTTTTTGATGCCATGCTTGTTTACAAGAATCGCCTGTTCTTTGGTTTTAAGATTCTTATTGTCTCAGTGGCTCCCTACCTTTCTTCTTTCCTCTCGTCCTGCGATGCCTTTTACTTTTCTTGTATTGATGATCTTCTAATACTTTTGGTTTTTAGGTCTTCTCCAAAACAAATTGAAGGTCCAGCTCTACTTTAGGTTTAGATTATCTCTTCCCCTTTTCACAAGAGGAAAGGTCGAAGGAGAGCAGGGTGCTGCTATCCATATTGTTCTTGTTTCACAGGAGGTGTCTTGTATTTAAATTACACATATCCTGCCAATTTGAGCGCAGTTGTAGGACTTAGCGGATGGCTTCCATGTTCAAAGTTAGTTTCCTATATTATCACCTTCTTATACGAGCTTGACTTCTATATATGCATTAGAAACAATGATTTTATATATCATTAATGTCTTTCATTCATCCTTAAGTGCGGTATTTTGTTTGGTGGGATGTATTTATATCATAGATTATTCTTCTTCTCAATATTTTGATAATGAATTTTAATTTTTTTATATTTTTCAGGACTTTTACAATATTTTATAATATTTTATATATTTTTTAATTTTTATGACCTTTAGCGGCGTTTGTGGGAAAAGCGCCGCTAACGGTCTTGACCTTTAGCTGCGTTTGTGGGAAAAACGCCGCTAAAGGTCCTGACATTTAGCGGTGTTTGTGGGAAAAGCGCCGCTAAAGGTCCTGACATTTAGCGGCATTTGTGGGAAAAGCACCGCTAAAGGTCCTGACATTTAGCGGCGTTTGTGGGAAAAGTGCCGCTAAAGGTCCTGACATTTAGCGGCGTTTGTGGGAAAAGCGCCGCTAAAGGTCCTGACCTTTAGCGGCGTTTTTTCAAATAAACGCCGCAAAATTTAGTGGCGCCATCTATAGCGGCGTTTCTTGCGGCGCTTGAAAAAATGCCGCGAATAGTTTTAGTGGCGCTTAAAAGTGCCGCTAAAGGCCTAAAAAAATGCCACTAAAAGTCAGTTTTGCTGTAGTGTAAACTTATTTAGTTGGGTTAGTGCTCGGGTTACCTCCCGATAAGCACTTTTTTAAAGTCTAAGCTTGACTTTACCTTATGGGTGTATTTAGGCAGGTTCGCGGAGCCGTAGCACCTCTCTATAGTCTTTAAAATCCTCACCGTTATAGAGTTTAAGACGATGTCCGTTTACCTTGAAAGTGTCGTGGGTTGGATGACTTATCTCTATTGTGCCATATGGAAAAACGGTTTGGACTACAAATAGACCTGACCATCGTGATTTAAGCTTCTCAGGAAATAATTTGAGCCTTGAGTTGTATAGTAGGACAAGATCTCCAGCTTCAAATTACTTGTGTTGCTTTAAATGAGCATCATGGCGGCGCTTCATTGCTTCCTTGTATAATCGTGAATTCTCGTATGCATTAGCTCGCCATTCATTTAGCTCCTTCAACTGCATCAACCTTTTCTCACCTGCCAGTTTGATATCAAAGTTTAGAAACTTTATAGTCCAAAATGCCTTGTATTCTAGTTCAAATGGTAAATGACAACTTTTCCCATAAACAAGTTTGTAAGGAGATGTTCCTATGGGGTTTTAAAAGTAGATCTATAGGCCTATAAAGTATCATATACTTTCATTGCCCAATCCTTCCTATTTGACTCTACAGTCTTTTCTAGGATACGTTTAAACTCTCAGTTTGCTACCTCGACTTGTCCACTAGTTTGAGGATGGTAAGGGGTAGCTGTTCTGTGGTAAACTCCATATTTCTTAAGGGTTTTATCAACTTAATCATTACAAAAATGAGTACCTCTATCACTGATAATTGCTATAGGTGTCCCAAATCGAGAGAAGAGTTTCTTAAGGAACCTCACCACCACTCTAGCATCATTAGTAGGTAAAGCTTGGGTTTCTACCCATTTGGACATATAATCAATGGCTACTAAGATGTATTTAATCCCAAATGAACTAGGGAATGAACCTATAAAATCAATACCCCATATGTCAAATATTTCACATGAGAGCATATACGTTTGAGGCATTTCATCATGCTTGGAGATATTACCTGTTCGTTGGCATTTATCACAAAAAGTAACATACTTGTTGGTGTCTTTGAATAGTGTGGGCCAATAAAAACCTGATTCGATCATTTTATGTGCGGTCCTAGTCCCACTATAATGTCCTCCAGTTGGTCTTGAGTGGCAATGTTCTAAGATTTTCATTGCTTCTGACTTTGTAACGCATCTTCGAATGACTTGATCTGCACATATACGGAAAAGAAAAAGATCTTCCCAAAAGTAGTTTTTCACATCAAAAAAGAATCGCTTCTTTTGCTGATGTGTCAACCCTTTTGGTGTAACATTAGCGGCTAAATAATTGCAATGTCTGCAAACCAATGTACCTCAGAGTTAGATAATGCAAAGAATTGTTCTTCAGGGAATGAGACATTTATTTCAACTTCATCAAGCTTCTTAAGATATGGATTTTCTAATTTGGATAGATGATCTGCTGCAAGATTTTCTGCTCCCTTCTTATCTTAAATTTCTAAATCGAATTCCTGCAACAATAAAATCCATCTTATTAGTCGAGGTTTTGCATCTGATTTAGTAAGGAGATATCGAAGAGCTAAATGGTCAGGGTAAACGAAAACTTTAGATAATATTAAATATGGTCTAAATTTATCGAATGTAAAAATCACAACCAACAATTCTTTCTCAGTCATCGTATAATTTTCTTGTACGGCTGTCAATGTCTTACTAGCATAGTAGATTGGTTGAAAATGCTTGTCTTTTCGCTGGCCAAGAACCGTACCTACTACAAAATCACTCGCATCACACATTAGTTCAAAGGGTAAATTCCAATCAGGTGCAACTACAATTGGAGCATTAATTAATTTATTCTTAAGGGTATTAAATACTTCTAAGCATTCTTGATTGAAATCGAAAGGCACATCTTTTTCTAGTAAATTCGTTAGAGGCTTAGCTATTTTAGAAAAATCCTTGATAAATCTTCTATAAAATCCAACATGTCCTAAAAAGCTTCGAATAGCCTTTACTGAATTAGAGAGAGGTAATTTTTCAATAATTTCAATTTTTGCTTTGTCTACCTCGATGCCTTTACTAGAAATTTTACGGCCTAACACAATCCCTTCACGAACCCTAAAGCGACATTTTTTCCAATTCAGCACAAGGTTCGTTTCCTCACATCTCATTAGAACTCGTTTTAAATTTTTAAAGAAAAGATGAAAAGAGTTATCAAATACTGAGAAGTCATCCATAAATACCTCCATAATGTCTTCTACGAGTTCATCAAAAATGGCCAACATGCATCGCTGAAAAGTAGCAAAAGCATTACATAATCCAAAAGGCATTCGTCGATAAGCAAACGTACCGTATGAACATGTAAATGTCATTTTTTCTTGACCTTCAAGAGCTATTAGGATTTGGAAGTAACCAGAGAGTCCGTCTAGGAAGTAGTAGTACATATGCCCTGATAACCTTTCCAACATTTGGTCAATGAATGGTAAGGGAAAGTGGTATTTTCTCGTGGCATCATTCAGCTTCCTACAATCAATGCAAACTCTCCAACCTGTGACTGTTCTTGTTGGAATTAATTTATTCTTCTCGTTGGCTACAACAGTCATGCCTCCCTTCTTAGGAACAACCTGCACTGGACTTACCTAAGAACTGTCAGAAATAGGATAAATAATTCTAACATCTAGAAGTTTAATTAGCTTAGCTTTAACAAATTCTTTCATGTTGGGTTTCAGTTTTCTTTGAGCTTGCACACACGGTTTATATTTATCCTCTATTAAAATTTTGTGGGTGTAAAAAGAAGGGATGATCCTTTTAATGTCAGAAATTTTCCAAGCTATGGCCCTTTTATGTTCTCTTAACACTTGGAGTAACTCTTCTTTCTCCTTGGGTTGTAAGTTAGAAGCAATAATCGCTGGTAATGTAGAATTATCTCCAAGGAATGCGTATTCCAAGTGATTTTGCAATTGCTTTAGTTCTAATTTGAGAGGTTCTTCGATAGAGGGTTTTTACTTGAGTTCACCGTTCACCTCAATACACTCATATTTTACTTGTCTTGGAGAGGGTTCATTCGTTTGTATCTTCCCTAACTCAATGGTAGCGTTATCTTCCCCCTTTTCTTGAACAAGACACAGTTCCAGCGTGTCCTTAAGAGTAATTTTTTTAAAAGAGTCTTCAATAGCATGATCAATAGAATCAATAAAATAGCAGGAGTCATCTTGTTCTCTAGAAAATCTCATGGCGTCATAAATTTTAAAAATGATCTCTTCATCACCTACCCTAAGCACAAGTTTACCGTCACCCACATCAATAATAGCCCTAGCAGTGGCTAAAAATGGGCGACCTAAAATTAAAGACACTTCAACATCCTCATCCATGTCAAGCACAACAAAATCAACAGGGAATATGAATTTATCTACTTTAACAAGTACATCTTCAATAATTCCTCTAGGATATTTAACAGATCTATCAGCTAGTTGGATACTCATCCTAGTAGGTTTTGGTTCCCTAAGACCAAGTTGCTTTGTAAAGCATCAAATTAATGCTAGCGCCTAAATCAGCTAGTGCCTTCTCAACATTTAAACTACCAATTAAACAGGGAATAGTAAAACTTCATGTATCTTTCAATTTGGTTGGTAGTTTATTTTGGAGTATGACCGAGTACTCATCGTTCAGTTCTACTATAGACAACTCTTCAAACTTCCTTTTATTTGTTAAAAGCTCCTTCAAAAATTTTGCATATGTAGGCATCTGCGAGATAGCTTCAACAAAAGGTAAGTTAATATGCAATTGTTTAAAAAGTTTAAGAAATTTATCGAATTGTGCATCTATGCGGTCTTTCTTCAACTTTGCTGGATATGAGATTGGTGGTTTATATTCCCTCAACATTGGTTTTTCACTGTTTTCAGGTTTTACCTCCTCATCCTCTTTAATATCAGCTTCTTGTGGCAGCTTCTTTTTAGATTCAGTTAACACTTTCCCACACCTTAAGGTAACTGCTTTCACATGCTCTTTTGGGTTGGGCTCGGTGTTACTAGGAAGGCTCTCTTGTGGACTCTCTAAAATAATCTTAACCAGCTGTCCTATTTGATTTTCGAGCCCTTGAATTGATGCTTGTTGATCCTTAAGTGCAGTTTTTGTGTTTTGAAAATGAGTTTCCACTATTGAAATAAACTTCGTCATCATCTCTTCAAGGATTGGTTTTTTCTCTTACTAGTAAGGTTGTTGTTAGAAGCCTGGATGGGGTGGTGGTATCTGATTTCCTTGGCCTCCCCATGAGAAATTTGGGTGGTTCCTCCAACCTGCATTGCAAGTGTTACTGTAAGGATTATTTTAAGGTCGACGATTATTACCCAAATAATTTATGTGCTCATTCTCCATGCCGAGGTTGAAGGGTAAATATTCTGAGTTGCCCATTCCACCTCCACTCGTGTGACACTGCATCACCAGATGTACCTGCGTAGAAACACATAGACCATCAATATTTTTATTTAGGAGTTCTACCTGGTTTGATAACATCGTGACTACATCTAAGTTGAAAACACCAGATGATTTCGTTGGTTTTGTTCTCATGACTTGCCACTGATAGTTATTCAATGACATCTCCTCAATAAATTCGTAAGCCTCTTCAGGTGTTTGTTGTTCAAGGTTCTATTGGCTGTTACATCGACCATTTGCCTAGTTGAGGGGTTCAAACCGTTGTGAAAAGTTTGAACTTGTAGCCATAGAGGTAACCCATGATAGGGGCACCTCCTTAGTAAGTCTTTATACCTCTCCCATGCGTCGTATAAATTCTCTAAATCTATCTGTATAAAGGAAGAGATATTGTTCCTCAATTTGGCTGTCTTAGCCGGTGGAAAGTACTTTAGTAGAAACTTCTCGTTCATTTTTTCCCAAGTAATGATTGAGCCTCGCGGTAAGGAGTTCAACCACTGCTTAGCCTTGGGCGAATGGCGTCGTCAGAAACGCCATTGATCTTGAAAGTGTCGCAATATTCCAGAAAGTTGGCTAAATGAGTATTTGGATCCTCATCTTGTAAACCATCAAACTGAATAAACTGCTAGATCATCTGAATTGTATTCGGCTTCAGTTCAAAATTGTTTGCAGCAACGGTAGGTCGAACAATACTTGATTCAGCTCCTCTTAAAGTAGGCTTAGCATAATCATACATAGTACGCGGAGCAAGATTCTGAGTTACTGAATTCGCGGCAACCACAGGAGGTAATGGATTATTCTGATTTTTAGTCATCTCCTCAGTAGTATTGGTATCGTCCTCGTGCTCTTCGTCTATATACTGTAGACGTCGCCTTATTTCTCTACGATTTCTGCGAGCTGTGCTTTCAATTTCACTATAAAAAAATAAAGGCCCTGATGGGTTTCTTCTAGTCATAAACTATAAAAACCTGCCAGAAGCAAAAGAAAAATTAGTAGATTATAAGTAGAAATAAATTGCAATAAAAATAATAACAATAACAATAAAAAAATAAAAAAATAGCTAAAGTAATAAAAATTAAGCGTTCCTAATATCTTAGTCCTCGACAACGGTGCCAAAAACTTGATGATCGTTTTATGAACCATTAAACTAGACTACGATCATAACTAAGGCAAGCGCACCTATTGAACAGTAGTACAGTTATGGTGAGGCCAAATATATCGTATCCACAAGGACTAAAAGTACTAGTAATTACTATCTTTTTATTATCTAGCCTAAGAATTAAAGGGATGTTTTTAAACTAAGATTAACTATCTAATTAACTAAGAATATGACAGAGGTAAAAGTTGGAAAGTACTGTTGGAAAGTATTGTTGGAAAATCGATGGAGAAGACAATACCCAAGGAAAAATCCACATAGACTTCACTTATTACTTCTAAATTAGACAATTATTCACTTGAGTTAATCCGTAGAAATCCCTGATTTATGTTAATATCTCTCTCGAGACTAAAAACAACTGACTCTAGGTTGATTAATTGAAATCTCTTTCTAATTAAAACCCCTATTGTCGCATTAACTCGATCTATGGATTCCCTTATTAGATTTGACTATAATCCGGTAGATTTACGTCATCCTATGTCTAGGATTGCATTCAACTCCACTTAACTATGCTAGATCTACTCTTAAATAAGGACTTTTACTCCACTAAATAAGCACATCAGACTTGAATTAATACCCTGAAATTTTAAAATAAGAATTAAGAACACATAATTAAGAATAAGAGCAAGTATTTATCATATAATTCAAATAGTAATAAGATCTATCTTAGATTTCATCTCCCTTAGGTATTTAGGGAGTTTAGTTCATAACAATGGGGGAAAACATCTCAAAATTGGGAAAACAACAAAACATAAAGAAACTCAAAGTACTTCTAAGGAAATTGAATGAAGATCTTCAATCTTGAAGTAGATCCTACTTCCGAGCTGATTCTGATAGCTGTCTTCGAGTATTCTCTGCCTTCTATTCCCCGTGCCCCCTTCATCCTCTTCTAGAGTGTTTATATAGACTTTGGAATGCCCAAAATAGCTCAAAATTAGTCTTTTCCAAATAGAATTAGACTTGGGCTCGACAGGGACATGGCCGTGTGGCATGCTCTGTGATGGAGCTCAGGCCATGTGTAATTCTGACATGGTTTTAAGTCAACACGACCATGACATATGGGTGTGTGGCCTACCCGTGTGTCTCACACGAGTGTGTGGATTACCCGTGTAGAAGTGTCTAGGCAGTGTGTAGTACTGAAATAAACCTATTTTGTCTGTTTTTGGCCTTTTTCTTGCACTTTTCGCTTTCCTAAGCTCATCTGAATACAAAACATGAAATTAAAGGATTAGGAGCATCAAATTCAACAGAACTAATGATAAATCATCCATAAATATGCCAAGCATAGGATAAAAATATGTATATATTATGGTTTATCAATTAACAATATATAAAATCATTATCTTCACTTTTAATAAAAAAAAATTTGCCACATTTTAAGATGAAAAGAAACCATACAACTTAATGTCTCATTTCTAATAAATAAGGTAAATTAAAAATAGTTTGCACATAGAAATAATGGATAATAGGCTAAAGCAAAGAATTAACCCATGGCATATTTCTGGGTCCAGGCACGAGCAGTAGTCTCATACTTAGCTCTATCAGTCTTGTATGTATGTGCAATTTCTAGTACCAAATGATCATCTGGGTTAGGATCTATCAACAATGAGCATATAGATAGTAAGACGTGCAAAATTTTGTTCATTTTTATATATAAATGTTATGTATCTTTATTAATATAATGGTGGATATAAAATGAAAAAAAAAAAACCTTTGAAATTGTAAGGGCAGGGCTCCACTGTTCTTTCAAAATGTCAAGGCAGATGCTGCCATTGCTATTGATGTTAGGGTGATAAACTTTTGTCTTGAAAGATACCTGTACAATACCATTGCTAATACTTGATTGCAAAACATTCACTCAACCATTTTTAATGACAATTTAACTTGCTTACAACAATGTCAAATATAGTTGTAAATAATAGCAAACTTACTCTAATTCTGACCTAAGTATTTTTGTTCATTTATAAATACCTTAGGTGGCTTGAATGGATAATCAGGAGGAAAGTGTACTGACACTAAGAACACCCCACCAGCATAAGAACTATCTGTTGGACCCATAATTGTTGCTTGCCGATGAAACATGTCGTCTCCAGTAGGACCTATGAACAAATAAATATACATATCACACTACCTAATTTGTGTAACTAAAATAATCTTCAAAGATAATTATAGTTGTTCAATTTAGAGAATAATCTTAGTAAAAAAAAAAACTGCACTGCAAGAAATAGGAGGATCCTTCTGCAAGTCTTTCAGTTCCTTATTGATCCTTTTAGAGGCCATGATAAGTTTCTTTAAATTTGGTAATTAAAAGAACAATGGAAACTTACTCTGGAAAAGATAAAAAGAATTCTTAACATCATTACTACATATATATCAATTCTAAATGCAATTGTATGTTCTTTGCTTCTATATATCTTATTTTCTAAGGATGATAGTTCACAACCTCACCCACCTCAATTGATCTTACTGATCTTGGCAGGACACACACATACACACAAAAACCCATACATAAAAGGAAAAGTTGATTTCTTAAGAAATTGAGATCTACAGTAAACAAAGATACCAACCAAGAAGCATAGAACAAGATTATGACAGAAATCAATAATATATTTTTTAAATCTAAATTAACTAGCCCTAAAAAAAAAAGTAAATGAAGATAGAAAATATTATGATTTGAAAAGAACCTAATGATCAAAATTCTAAACTCGAAAAAGAAAATTCACAAACTATGATAAACCAATAAAGAAGATCACAAGTTATCAGAATAACAAGGTCTTTTCCTAAAAAAGAATTATATTGGCAAGCCCTAAATTAGATCATCAAAGGATCTATATTGTTTTACCCGCTTCGGAATGTTCTTTTCAAGAAACTAAAAAAAAAAGAGATGGAAAACCCTATAAATAAATAATACAAAAGAGGAGAACAAAATAAATAGTTAACAAACCTCTAATAGTAAAAGCGACTAGGGTTTCAGAGATGCAGAAAGGTGATTGCTCTATGATTTGAAGGATGGAATTGGGGGCGTTATATAATGGTTCGATTTCATTGTATGCACGAATTTCTATACACGACTCTATCCTTTTCTTTTTTTATGATATCAAGAAGTTGTGTCATTTAAATCAGTTATGATAAAAATATATATTAATTATTTGAAAAAAAGAACCATATATGTATATTTATTACAAGGTATTTTTACTTCAATATACTCAATGTATTTATTATTCCCTAAAATATGTCTATAAAAATTATTTTTCAAAATATGTGTTTTTTAAACAGGTTTTATCTCGACATTCACATATGTCGAGTTCTATGGTAAAATTTGCGTCGCTAGATTTTTATCACCAAATGGATTTTAAGCAATAATTATGAAATTATTATGATATCTTGACACCTATCAGTAGGATTTCATATGCATTTACTTTTAACAATTCAAAGTTAAACCTTAATTAATACATGGAACTAAACTCGACACTCATGGGTGTTAAGTTTACTTGTGTTTAAGTTTCAATATATACCTTAAACTTAACCCTAATATATGAATTGTATTGAACTTAACATCCACATTTGTCAAGTTTATACCTATTTAAGATTCACTATTTACCTTAAACCTAACCCTAATAGATGCATTGTATAGACCTCTACACCTACACATGTCAAGTTTAAATGCATTTAAGTTTTTACCATTTATACCAAACCCTAATGAATTCATTATATAGAGCTCAACCCCACAAGCGTCGAGTTTAACTTGAAATTGAATTTTAATTGTCTAACTCAACCTAACCCTAATATGGTACTTTTTTAATTGTTTAACTTTAAATTCAATCTTGTAAACTTTGTCACAATAACCACTAATATGGTACTTTTTTTATTAAATTATTACTTAACCAAGTATTTATTTTTTGTGTATATTTAATTTTTTGTATTAAATTATATTTGTAACCCTATTTTCAAAAAACACAATTTTGAAACTCTATATTCGAAAATCGAGATTACAAATATAAAATAGGAATATTTACGGAGTTAATATGAGGATATAATAAATAATGGTTAAGTAATTTAGTTGATAAAATAGTTAATTAAAGCTTAGGAACTAAATTGTAAAAGTTCAATCGCTATTGAGTTTTAATTAAGAAAAATGTTTGAGAAGCTAAATAGCAATTAACCAAAGGAACAAATTGGTTATTAAACCATTTTGCATCAGATAGTGGACATTGATGATACTTTCAACTTAGATTGTTTAATAATAAAATTAACATGGTTAAAGGTTAATTAAGCTAATTAAGTTAGATTAATTAAATTATAATTAATATATATAAACTAAAGTAGTGGATGTGGAAGTGTAATCTTCTTCATTCTATTTCCCTACCATCCAAAAGAAAGAAAAACCTTTCAACCATTTCAACATCCAACCATATCTTTGCTAAGAAAACCAAGCATTTTCTTGTAATTTTTATAGATTTATGATTATGAGAGCTTGATTTAGCTAGTCATGTATCAATTTGTTCAATTTTTGAGTTTTTAGCAAGTTACCATTGTTGAGAAATTGATAAATTAAGCTTGAAATTGATAGATATTGAGATTAGATTATGAAAATGACTAAATGGTAAAGTTAGTTAAGCTTGTTTATTAAATTTCTAACAATATGGACCAAATTGAATGTGGAAAAAAAATAGAATAAAATAAATAAAATAAAGAACACACAAATTTTACGTGGAAACCCTTTCGGAAAAAACCACTGGGCGAGAGGAGAAGAAAATTCACTATGTCGAAAAATTTGTATCAATACAAGAGGAATAGACTATGTCTATTTATAGGCTTGTAAAGCCATATTCTAGTAGGATTGAAACACCCTATCCTAATCAATATAAAATAGATGAAGTTTAATAAGGTTTAAAAAACCTTATTCTAAAATAAAATAAAAGAAATCTAGTTCTATATGAATTTTACTTTTATTTTATTTTCCATCATATTCTATAAGAATTTGGGTCACTTAATTCTAACAATCTCCACCTTGACACAAATTCTCAATGAACAAGTTCTTCATTGCGAACTTTCAATAAACAAGTTCTCCACCTCTTCCATAAAACCCTTAAGGGTTTAACTCAACAATGAACACCAACCAAGTCTAAGCAATGCTCAAACTTGGTTTTAGGAAGTGACTTAGTCATCATATCTGCGAGATTTTCATGAGTACTAATTTTGCTCACAACAATATCACCACGAGCAATAATATCACGAACAAAATGATACAGAACATCAATGTGTTTTGTTCTCTCATGAAACATTTGATCTTTTGTAAGAAATATAGCACTCTCATTGTCACAAAATATCGTGGCTGATTTGAAGGCCTTCATTGAGTTCACTAAATAGTCCCTTCAACCAAATAGCTTCTTTGCAAGCCTCGATGAATCGCCATGTACTCGGCTTGATGGTAGACAAAGCGATCGTAGTTTGCAAAATGGCTTTCCAACTAATTGCACAACCTCCGATTGTAAAGACGTAACTGTGAGAGATCTTCTTCTATCAAGGTCTCCAAAGCAAAATCAGCATCAACATACCCTATGACTCCATCTTTAGTTCTTCCAAAGCGTAAAGCAAACATCGTGAGTGCCTCGTAAGTATCTTAAAATCCATCGAATCGCTTTCCAATGTTCTTTATCGGGATTTGCCATGTATCTCGCTAACTACACCGATCGCATATGATAAACCGGACGTGAACAAACCATAGCATACATGAGAGATCCCCTTTGCACTAGAGTATGGAACATGTGACATGTACTCAATCTCATCATCCGATTGTGGAGACAAAATCGATGAAAGTCGAAAATGGCTGCTAAAGGAGTACTAACAGGCTTAGCACTCTGCATATTGAACCTCTTGTACCACTGTCTTGGTGACTGTTTCAAACCGTAAAGGGACTTTTTCAGCAAGCAAACATAGTTCTCTTTTTTCAAAGCGTAAAACCTTCTGGTTGTTGCATGTAAATATCCTCATCAAGCTCTCCATGCAAAAATGCAGTTTTTACATCTAACTGCTCAAGCTCCAAATCATGCATGGCCACAATACCAAGCAAAGCTCGAATCGAACTATGCTTAACAACTGGGGAGAACACATCTGTGAAGTCCACTCCTGGAATTTGATTGTAACCCTTTGCAACAAGCCTTGCTTTATATCGGGTTCTTCAACTCTGAGTCCCTTCTTTCTTTTTAAATACCCATTTACAACGAATGACCTTTTTACCTTTAGGAAGTTTCACAAGGTCCCATGTTCATTTTTGTGGAGTGATTCCATCTCTTCTTGCATAGCAAACATCCACTTTTCTCGAGCCTTCACAGTAAGCGCCTCGAGAATAATTAGATGGCTCTTGATTCGCATCTATATCTTCACCACATTCAAAGCATAAGCAACTAGATAAGCCTCGGCATATTTCTTTGGAGGTTTAATTTCTCTTCTAGTTCTGTTTTTGGCGATAGAGTATTGTGGTGAAGAAGCAACTCTATTCTCAATTTTTGTCTTGGCTTGAGGAGTTGACTCTGTATTAATCTGATGCTCTACTTGTTTTTGATTTTCTTTATTGGAAGAGTCTTTAAGAGATAAGTTAGGTAGCATAGCAGATTTCATCAAAAACAACATCTCTACTAATCACAACTTTTCTATTTTCAGGACACCATAACTTATACCCTTTTACACCAGCTTTATAACCAAGAAAAACACATTTAATGGATCTCGGTTCCAATTTTCCATTATCAACATGAGCATATGCGGGACACCCAAAGATCTTTAAATTAGAATAATATAGCAGGATTACGGACCATACCTCTTGTGGAGTCTTTTTCTCAATGGCAGCGGATGGAGATCGGTTGATCAAAAAACATGCGATGAAGCCACGCTTACGCCCAAAATGACTTGGTAAGTTGGCATTTGACAACATACATCGAACCTTCTCCATGATCGTTCTGTTCATTCGTCGCAACGCCGCTTTGTTGTGGAGTATGACGAATCGTCGGTGTCTTATGATTCCTTCCGACTTGCACAATCTATTAAACTCATCGAACGAACTCTAAGCCATTATGCATGCGGAGGTATTTTATCTGCTTTTTCCGTCTGCTTTTTCAATCATAATTTTCCAAGACTTAAATGCGAAAAACACATCACTTTTCTCGCTTCGGGAAGAACGCCCAAACTTTTCTCGGAAAAATCATCAATAAAGGTTAGCATATAATTAGCTCCACCTCTGGAAGGCACTCTAGATGGCCCCACAGTCGAATGTATATACTCCAATGTTCCTTCGTGTTATGGATTCCTCTAGTGAATCGAACTCTCTTTTGTTTTCCAAAACACAGTGCTCCTGAAATTCGGTTTGCAAATTCCTTGCCCATTAAGAAGTCCTCTTTTGCTCAATTACGCCATGCCATTCTCACTCATATGCCCTAGGCCCATATGCCAAAGTTTAGTAATATCATCATCCGACAAGGGCGAGGAAGCGATAGCTGCATCACGATATGATGAGAACCGCAAAACATATAACTTGGCAATCTTTCTCTGTCCTTTCATCACAACAAGGGACCTTCGAAATCTTTAAAACCCCACTTTCAATTTGTATATCTGTACCCTTTTGAATCAAGAGTACTCAACAAAATTAAATTTCTTTTCAATTACGGAACATGCCGCACGTCACTAAGTGTTACGACAACTCCATCAAACATCTTAACTTTAATTGTTCCAACACTGCGATTTTACACGGAGTATTATTTCCCATCAAAACAACACCTTGATTACTTTGTTTCGTAAGTTGTAAACCAATCCCAATTGGGACTCATATGGAATGTGCAGCTGAATCAAGTATCCACTCCTCGCTTACTTTAGAATCATTTACTGAGCGACTAGAAGTTCACCATCGCTGTAGTCTTCTACAACATCAGCTTCACCGGAATTTTCTGGTTGTTTTCCCTTTTGATTCGCAGCCTCCCTTTTAATCTTATTTTGTAGCTTATAGCACTCAGATTTAATGTGCCCTTTCTTCTTGCAGAAGTTACAAGTTTTACCTCTGTTTGAAGACTTCGATCTACCCTTAGATTTACCACGAGGATTCCGTTCCTGTGTCCTACCACGATCATCATCAGCATTCCGATCTTGTCTCCCACGAACAATGAGACCCTCTCCCTGAGAGTCGGGTTTAACCACAAGATGCTTCATCTTATCATACGAGGTTAAAGAATCATAAACCTCATCAACTGTTAGAGACTCACGGCTATATAAAATCGTGTCTCTAAAGGTTGAATAAGACGAGGGCAACGAACAAAGTAGAATCAACCCTAGATCTTCCTTATCATACTGAACCTCCATGGCTTCCAAGTTTGAGAGAATTTCTTTAAACAACTTTGTTA